>VNJN01007644.1:138404-738404 GCA_008042485.1 Drosophila mayri
CCCCCCCCCCACTCCCCACTCCCCCCTTAAACAATGTAACATTACTTAGTTTAATTAGCTTGAAAAACCCAATGTTAATTCCCACTTTATTGTTTTGTATTTTCTTATGATTTCTGCTTCTTTATAATTTATGTTTCAAATTGGAATTGTATTATGATTTTATGTTTTATTTTTATTTGTAACCTTATTTTATTTGTAACCACGAGCTAAATTTAAATTATGAATAAACCGAAAGATATTATTAAACAAAAATGAAAACAAAAAACACACCTCACCACCTCTTGTTTTGGCTCCAAATTCCTGCTCCCTTTGGCAGCCGGAAAAACGTTTCGGCACACAATATTATTTGTTCGTTTTGCCTTTTACGTTTGTCAATGCACCACCATTTGTTTATATTTTTATTTTTGCATATGGATAAGCACTCCACTCCCGTGGTAGCAATTATTTTAAGCGCACATAAAACTAGCGCCTAATTAACACGGCTACAATGCGGCTTTGAAGTGCAGCGGCACTCCGCATTGACGGGGGACTTAAACCACAAACTACAACGCAGACGAAGACGGAACCTGGGAAACCATCGACTATGACCGGTCCGAATATGCTCTCCCCCACAGCTTCACACGCGGAGGAGCACAGTGCAAATCCACTTGGGAAGCCGCAGACGAACACATGTAGACCAAGTGGCCCCAAGTGGGGAAGTCAGACAAAACGATAAGTAATCAAGGGGGAAAATAAACTTCCAAAGGATATATGTTTTTTCCAAAAATTTAATTGGCATTAACTCCTAAATTTGAAGTTTATCCAAAGAAATTATTGGTCTTTATCTTAGAAATATATTCTTTAAATTCCAATGACAAACAACAATATTTCAAACTAAAGTTCTCATCATCATTAATTTGTGTGACTTTCGTATATAGATTATGGCTTAAGCCCTCGTTTAAATATCAATCTATAACATGTTTTATTTTCCAAGATATATTTTAAATTCCACTAAGCTTTCTATAGCTTAAATCTTAAATAATTTATGGAATTAAAAGCAAGGGAGCTAGGTCGCTTCTCTCCTGCACCTGCAAAACGAAAGGCTTCTGTTAGCCAAGATACCCACAGTTGCCATTAAAACCAAACTTAACGATCCCAGCAGAAGCAGGTGCTGGGGCAACAATTGCTACTACTCCAAGCGGAGTTTAAACGGAATCTGGTCTAGTCTCGGAGTCGAGGAATGGAATGGCCTGAAGCCACGGGACGGAGCAGACGCCGGCCAGACAGAGTCAATGATATGCGCGACTAATGCGACTCGCGGCTCTGTCTCAGCTCTTGCCGCATGCAAAATATGTTGGCAGGCGAGCAGACACAACTCTTTTTTTGCATATCGATTTTGAGTCGGAGGCAAACCGAAACATAAACAGAAATGGAGCAACTTTTTCTAAGCGATCTGGAGGACTAGGACTTCGACTTCGACTTCGACTTGGACTTGGACTCAAACAAATGAACTGGAACAAAAAGCGTAAAGCCAACGAACACAAACGACGCTAAGTTGAGATAATTTTTACAATTTGACAATTTATGCACGATCGCTGGGCCCGAGACTTGGACGCGGACATGGTCTGGCCATTGTGTAATTAATTTTGCATGGCAAAAGTTCTCTCTCTCGCGCCGCAGCAGCCACAAACGCAGTCTGAGGCCACAAATGGTTACGCAGTGGGATTCGGCTTCCTGATGAGGACTGCCTGCGGCTAGGTGGCCGAGGCCTGCCGGCAGGCAATGGTAATGGTAATGGCAGCTCCAATCTATAACTGAAGCCGCCGCGTAACAATTGCCCAAGACTGGCGCAGATTAATGGCAGCACCCGCGATCCCCGCCTGGTTTAGTTCCAGACCGGCATTCGAGCGGCGATTGGCTTTGCTGACGTTGGGCAATCCCAAACCGCAGCCACCCACCACAGTTGCACTAACAAAGAAACGTTTTGCTTCCTTAAAATCCTTTTTTTATGAGTGGTAATATAGGGTAAAAAGGAAAAGAATTTAAACTGAGAGCAAAGCTCTCCATATAGTGCCCCGCACGAAGCTATCTTCATCTTTCGGGGCCACTCTGCAAGCAGCTTTGATTTGGGAGACATTAATTGCATATTTCAAATGTTTAGAGCCCAAGCAGTTGGCTTAAAGTAATTATTTAAACCATTTTCCCAGTGTATACAGCGAGTGGTTTTTGGTCAGGAGAAGTGGCCTAATGTGACCGACATTCTAATCAAAGTGGCAGCGTTGGGCGTTGTCAGGCGGACGGACGACTTGCTTGACAATCAAAGGCAATCGGGCCAATGACTGTGTGACGTCGACTCTGTGATTTGATTGTGATTGTGATTGAGATTGACAGAGCGCAAGCTTTGAGCCGGGGACGGGGGTTCAACCTTCGGGCCGCGTCATTGGGTGACGCCCACGCTTGGAATTCAGCACTTGGCACCCGCAGCAACCGCAACTAATATTCCCCCCAATACTCCAAGTGCACTTGCCCAACAATAAATGCCATATTAATCACGTCGAGTGAGAAACCCAATTAAATCGCTTTTGTTTGTGTCCGAACAGCGGCGGCAGCGGTGGCGGTGGCAGCGGATCCGACGTACTTTAGCACCACCTTCCAGAGCCCCGACACCGCCTATGCGACGTATAACTTCTTCGGTAGTCCGTATACCACGCGATTTAGGTACTTCTGAGGCGGATGGAGATGGAGATGGAGCTGAGGCCAGAGCCCAAAAACCGAGTCATGTTGAGTAGTCAGTAGCGGAGAGCGAGGAAAACTGATTGGAGACGAAGAACTAGGAGCAAGAGCTGGAGACTAGAAACAATTTTTCTTGTAAATAAATGCGTTAACTCTTATTAACAAACCAATGGGCCCAAAGTCTTTAACTTGAATAATAAAAAAGGATTTAAAAAGCGAGGCCCTAAAAGAGAAGACTTCCTTGATTATACGCAGGATCTCTTTAACTGCCGTGTAAGGTATTTAATTTTAATATAATAAAAAACAATAAAATGTATTGTTAGAAACTCTAAAGATTTTTATGATTTTCCTTATTTAAGCGTTTCAAAAAATTTCCCAAGCGTTCGATTGGCACACAAAAGACTTAAGAAACGAACTTGATGAGAGCGTGCTGGCAGATCATTTGCATTGCGGCGACCTAATTGCCTCATCCCTCCAGCTGCGAAATTGGCAGCCAATCAGCGATAAGGATAACTGGAGTATTGGCAATAAAAGCAACCGAACCGAAGCACGCACATCGCCAGGGCATCGTCAGTGGCTATGGAATGCTGTGAATGCGACTCCGAAGCCAATTGCGGAAAATCTGTGCAGGCTGGCGGTGGAGCCAACATAACATGACAGGCAGCGCCACAATTGCATGTTGCTCTAGCCTAAGCCGTGGCCATTGTATGCTAAATTACGTATACGCCCGGGCGGCCAGGTAGCAAGAGACAAAGTCAGGCCGCCGTGCGGTGTTAATTTCCAGTGACACTGGCGATGTTGCGACCAGGGGTTGTCCACCGAACGCTATATTTATTTATTTTATTTATTTATTTGTTTTTCTGCGGCTGTCAAAATCTGCAGAGACCCAGCCGCTCCCTTCCCCGCTAGCCGCCTTATAAAAATGGAAATAAAGCAGTAAAAAAAAGTTTACAATTCTCGGGCGGTTTCCCAACAATGGGCAACCGGGGATCATTAGCAATGGCATGATTCACAGCCAAATAAAAGAAACAGAGTGGTGGGCATTGGCAGCGGGAAAGGGAGGCGACACTGTGCTGTGGGCGGCCAGCCAAGTTTGTCATAATTTTATTTTCGTTTGAAACAGGGCAAGCGCCGCCAATGGCGTTGATAACCTTGTTGACCGACCACAAGAATTTCCAGCGAAACGACAATTTGCCGACTGCAAGTTCATTTCATGCTCTGACACCGCAGGCAATCGGCAATGTAATAAATGAAAAGAAACCGTGAAAACAAATGTACGGGGTCCAAAATGTGTGACAAATAAACAATCTAAACACTCCCGAGTCCCGCCCAGCAGCCAGCAGCAGCTCTCTGATCCCATTTCAGAGTGTCGCTGAAGTCAGAAATCACGTAGCCGCTGCCGCTTGACCTTCAGGTGATTTGCAAATAATGGTTTTCAGTTCAATTCCGTCTTGCAATTAGCAAATTCTATAAAGTAAGCCCGCAGCCAAGACCGGCGGAACAGTGGCAGTAATTAACATAATTCCAAATTTACTATCACTTTTAATTGCTCTGCATTCGCGACTCCGGCCTGGCCTTTCCAAATCCGCCAGCGATGAGCGTTATTGTCGCAAACTTCGAGGCATTGGAATAAGCAGTCACAGGTTTCTCAAAGATCACGTGTGTAAAGTAAGTTCTCTCAATCAAAGTTGACGACCGTGACATGGTGGTAACAGTATCAACAATACAAGAATATGATGTAATTTTTCATATATTTTTATTAATTCAAAATAAATCTAAAACTGTTTTGTCTTTAGTGCTACAGATAACTAATAAGGTTGTATGTGCAAATTACAGGTGTATCTTGAAATTTACTTTTATAAAGATTTGAATTTAAAGTCCACAAACTTTGCAGACTTTAATATTATTAAATAAATAAGTGAGCTTTATTTTATAAATTGGAAATATTTAGATACAAAAGCTCGCTGAAAAAGTCATATCCGAATTAAATAATATTACTTTAAGCAGCGGAAAACCTCAGTAGCTATGGCGGACTAATTCCTTTAATTAATATAAAATTAAGGCAACAGTGTACAAATAAATAAATAAATTTAACTTTAAGTATATGTAAATATTTAATTTCTTTTTCTTATGATTAGATTTTAAAGTCCACAAATTTACAAACATGATTTTCTACAAAAAAAAACCGTAAAATAATAAATTTAATTGCAGTATTATGAACAATAAATAAGGAGGCTATAATTTGATAATATTAATGGTGCAAATTTAAATTAGTAATTCAATTGTTTCTTGAAATATTCAATAAACTCCTTAACTTTGCACAATTTTTAAATTAAAATCCTCGGGGTTACCGCAACAAATGTGGCCATATGTTAAAAAATCCTTGGTTTGTATCATTTTGGTCACACTTAAAGCTATACACTGCGAATTTTCTAGATTTAAGCGAATTTCTTATGAAGCCGAATTAAAACTAAACAAAACAGACAAAATGCAACAATGCTACAACAGAGGCTGCGGCCAGCTCTTCGACCCAGCGACCAACACCGACGGTAAGACCCTGCCTTCCATGTAACTTCGCACGTGTGATCAGATGTTTTCCCCCCCCCGAAGAATCATGCCGGCACCATCCCGGCGAACCGTTCTTCCACGACGCCTACAAGGGCTGGGGCTGCTGCAACAAGAAGTCCGTGGATTTCACTGAGTTCCTCAACATCAAGGGCTGTACGCTGTCCCAGCACTCGAACATCAAGCCGCCAGAACCAGAGAAACCTGTGAAGGAGGAGTGCGACAAAGACGAGGTCATTGAGGTGCGCGCTCCCATTAAAGAGGCTCTACCCAGGCCCCCCATCGAAACCCCGCTGACTGTCCTGCAGCCAACGGTAGCGCCTGCCTTGAAAACTGCCGTTTTTGCAACGAAACCTGCTGCGGATGCGACATCGGCCACAAAATCCAGCGACTCCATCGAGGTGGGCACCAGCTGCAAGAACAATGGATGCACCTACACCCGCTCGGGTACCAGCAGCGACTACGGCGAATGTACCTACCATCCGGGCGTCCCAATTTTCCATGAAGGCATGAAATTCTGGTCGTGCTGCCAGAAACGAACCTCGGACTTTGCCCAGTTTATGGCGCAAAAGGGCTGTGTCTACGGGCAGCATGTTTGGGTTAAAGAGGTAAGTCTTAGAGAGCTTACCAGGAACTCTCATACAATCCATTGCTGTGTTTACAGAACGAAGACAAAAAGGTTGTGCAGTGCCGCTACGATTGGCACCAAACCGCCACGAATGTGGTGGTGGCCATTTATGCCAAGAAGTATCATCCCGCTCAGAGTCTGGTTGAGGTGAACCCAATTAGACTACATGTCAATCTCGTTTTCCCCGAGCAGGAGAACGCCAGGTTTGACTTGGACCTGGAACTTCGTGGCGTAAGTTCGAGAATAATCCTAGTCCTATGGCGGTCACTAAATTTATTTTTACTTTCTTACAGATTGTTGATGTGAGCAAAGCCAGTGCTCAGATGCTCGGCACCAAAGTGGAGATAACGTTGCCCAAGCAGGAGCCCGGTTCTTGGTCAAAACTGAATTTCCCTCGTGATAGCCTGCCGGCTGCCCGTAAGAGCCTGACCGCAGAGAAGCCAAAGCAGGAAGATGACGACAGCGACGAGGACTTCGACCTGGATGACATTCAGTCGGTGGCCAGTCACGGCCTTAGGCTTTCGGACTTGAGTTTGCAGAACCCGAACAGCTTGGATTAATTAATAATTAAAACAGTTTGCATTTAATGTGTTATAAACAATATACGAAATATTCTTGGAGAAATGTTTATTTTACAATAAAGGTACCGGGCACGGTTGAAATCTAATCATCGTTGTCATCGGCTCCGGGCACCCAATCCTCGTCGTCTTCGTCGTCATCGAGGTCTAGCTCACCTAAATCTTGGAACAGCGCCTCGTCGATCTTGACATTTTCTATATTCTCGCCTGCTTCAAGCAGGAACTTGATGTCCGAGTCGTTGAGCGTGTTGTCGCACATGAAGAGCTCGCGGCCGGTGAGTTTTTTGGACACATTGTTTTTCTCTCGCTTCGCCGCAATGCCTGTGGTGTCCTCAAAGTCTAGTTTCCACTTCATGAACGACTCCACAGTCACGCGCGTACCCTCGAACTTCTTGCGCTCCTCCTCCTCGACCTCCTTCAGCTTCTGGACCCGCTGCTCCTCCTGATGGAACTTGTGCTCGTCCCACCGCTCATTCAACCACTCCTGGGCGCTGCTCACCAGCGAAAATATCATTTCCATGCCCAAGTTCTCCTCGATAGTCTGACGCAGGTGCTCCAGCAGACGCGACTCGAACGCGCCCTCAAAGTTTTCAGTCTCCTCGATTTCTACCAAGGGCGCCCCATCGGGGTAATTGGCTGTGTATGTGAAGACCAGTTTGCAGGACAGACCCTTCTCGGCCTCCTCGGCGGTGTACTCCTCCGTGGCAATGGGAATTTGGAATTTGTGAAACGGCTCCGTGGCGAGAACTATAAATCAGATGAAAATAAAGTTGTGAGCTCGGACTTGATGCCAAAACTTGACTGCTTACTCTCCATTTCCCCACAGTAAATGGAGTCCAGAGCTTCGACCTCGTTGGCCTGATCTTCCTTGTAGTTTCGGCTCATATTGTTGTGAGCTTAACAAATTTAATTAATAAATAAAAGTAAATCGCCGCGCCGCTTTGAGGTTACTTGTTGGGGGCTGTTAATACACGATCAGTCCGCTTGAGGAAAGCAATTTACATTAAACTTTAAATTAAGGTGAGCATTTTAGAAAGCAAGTAAATGAATTATATTATGTTCTAAGCTTACAAATGCAATAAAAGCAGTGAAAAAAACCAAAATTGCTATTGCAAGCCTATTTTAGTAAGTTTGTCATGCAAAAAACTGCTGTCATGCAGCTTAAACGTTCCACGACCAGATTTAAACAGCGTTGCCAGATTTCTAATTGAATAACATTTTTTCTGCGATAACATTTTTTTTCTGTAAATTTCTCTCTCTCTCTACATTGAAATAACATTTTCTCTCTACATGAAATAACATTTTTTTCTCTACGTGATGGAAAAAAAATTTGAATAAAAAAATTAATAAAAATTAAAACCCGTAAATAATAAGTAGAATACTTCGTCTTAATTTATGGAACAACTTTGTGCTTATGTTAATTGTATCTAGTTTGTCTAACCAATATAAATCATCTTAAAAAAGGAATTGTACATTTGTATACATATTTAGATACTCATGCCTTGTCGTTGACCTGCAACACTTTGGATTTCCAAGAAGCATTATCGATCGGGAGCCTCCAATCTGGAAAATCGAATAAATCAGTCTGAAGCAGTTGTATTAAAACCAAGTTCTTACTTGTGCACCGTGATAAAGTTGCTGGCCTGGACCTCAGTGTCCTGGGGCGTGAGGAAACAATACTGGCGGTTCTTGCACTCCATTCCCTCGTTGATGAGGATTTCCGTGATAAACTTTCGGTTCACTTCATCCTAATAACAAAATATATTTTTTAGACATTAAAATAAGATATAACAAATAATACTCACCGTAAATACATCGTATTCGTCAAGGAAGTAGAACGGATGATCTGAGGTGCTCCAAAGACCTTTAAGCAACGAAACTGTGGTAAACGAGCGTTCGCCGCCGGACAAGCTTCTGGTATTTGATGTTTCATTTCCACTGGGCGGAAAGACATTAATCTTCCACGTCTTGTCCCTGTCATTGCTATCGAAGCTCACTTTAAATTTGCGCATTGACAATGCTTGCTGCAAGGAAAATCAATAAACTAAATAACGAATTATAAAAATATGAAGATTTAGAACTGTACCTCAAATTGAAACTGAACCATGGTGAAGAAATGATGGCGCGATCTCTGAAACTGCTGCGCCCGCTGATGGTACGCTTGGCGCAACTTCTTTATCACCGATTCCACCACATTGAAATGCTTAACCTGTTGTGCCAGATTGTCCCTCAGCACGGACAATTCACTTTCCACCTCCTCAACGTTATAGTTCAGCTGTTCCACCTGTTTGATCTTTGATTTGTATCGACTAATCGACTCCCGGATGCTCTCCTCCGTCTGTGTCGTGGCTATAAAATTGCCCAATGGCTCAGCCTCGGCACGAGCCTTCTCCAACTCTGCCAACTTGGTCGCCTTCAAGTCGAGCATTTTCCGTTCCACCGCCAACGTTTTTTGCAGACAACGAGTGTTTTCCTCAAAGTGAAGATCGAGGCTACGGATCTTAGACACGACTTCCTGAAACTCAGTGTCGACGGTGGTAAGTTTTTGGTTGATGTCTTCAAGGGCCTTCGTCTCATTAGCCTCTTCTTGGCGATATTGTTCGTTCCGTTCGTTGATCTCGTCCAGTTTTTTCTGTAGCGCTTCGTGTTCTTCCTTGCACTTTTCAATCTTCTCACCGCTGTCGCTTAAATGCGTTTTCTAGACAGGAAATAATTAAAATATTACTTTATTTAGTGCTTTTAGGATTCAAGACCTACCAGTCGGTCATATTCCGGAAGCTCTGGGTAATCATAGTTTTCCAACTCAATTTTCTGCTGCATAGCCCGATTATTCCTCGACTGATGCTGGCCAATTGAAACACCCCTCTTTGAAATCTCTTGGTTGGTCTTATCTAATATCTGTTTCTGCTGCCAATAAGCCGCTTCTAGAGAAGCCTCTTTCTCATTAATTTCATCCTGCTCCATGTGGAGCTGGCGAATGCGATCGTCGACATTTACATGAATAAATCTCGCAGGATGTATTTTATTTGAGTAGACCGCATAGTTGGGCGATGGTATGTACTCGAGTCCTAGGCTCGGTACCAAAACTCTCGTCAGGTTGGGAGGCACATTCTCAGTGTCCGAGGTAAGGAACTCTGCAATCTCCTTGGATTCGGTCACCAGGACCGTCTCAATGCGCAGCATGTCGATGAGGTAGTTCATCACCACCGGATCTTCACAGCTAGCAAGGTAATAGTTTAAGTTGGAGTTAAATAATGGAGCTTAAAACACGAAAATACAAAACTAACCTGATTTCATCTATCAGCACTGTGGTATTTGGTGTGGTGGGCCGCACCTTGTGTTTGGACACGTCGTAAACGCGATCTGTGAACGGACTGGTGATAATGGTGGGTACATTGCCATTGGGGTACTTGTTTTGCAGTTGCGCCCCCAACGCCTGGCGCTCTTTGTCCGAACTGACGATGTATGAGCGCAGGAAGGCGAGGAGCTGGTTCTCTACGAGGTCGCGGTACTTGGGATTGGGCGCACTGATGTACTGGCCCAGCGGACCGCGCGGCATCTTATGCAAATTGGAGCCGCCATACTGAGTGCGCAACGCATGAACCACTTGGATGGCTTGCTCACCGTATACAGACAAAGTGTTGGATTTATTTCGGGACAGCGTCTCAATTTCCCATTGCATGCTCTCTGCAAGAACTTGAAGCTAAAGCAAACGATTGTATATAAAACGAGAAGCAAACTTACGTTTAGATTTATGCAGCTGGGCTCTTTCATATTTTAGAGAGTCTGCTCTCTCCTGAACGGCTGTTAGTTCTCGCTTCATCTGCTGCTGCTCTTCCCGCAAACGGGCGATCATCTCATCACTTTCAGCCACTTGCTTCTTCAGAGCCTCTATTTGCTTAGCGTGCTCCTCCCTCTGCTCCTTTACCCGATTAAAGTCGGCATGGTAGCTTCCAATATGTTTCTCGCAGGCAGCGTAAGTGTGCTGCTCCTCCCTCATTCTTCGTTGTGCGTTATCAAGTTGGGCTTTCACAGAGCTGATCTTCAAAAGAAGATCTTGCACAGATTTTTTGGCCGTCCTTACCTTCACTTCCTGGGCCTTGTAGGAATCTAAGATGACATTTTTAGTCGACTCAAATTGACTGTAAATTTAAACATTAATTATGGTTGCTGATAAAGATATTACGAAGAATATGAATTTACTTAAGCTGCTGTGTGAGTGTGGCTTGGGTGGTCTCCTTTTTGGATGTGGTTTGCTCTAGCTTGGCTTTCTTGGCTTCTATCAGGCCAATCGAGTGCTCCAGCTGGTCAAGTTCTTCCTGAGAGCGAGTCACAGCCAACCAGGCCAACTTAACCTCGGATTGATTGAGTTTTACCTGGGAATTACACACTTAAATCCAAGTCCATTTAACTTATTTTGAGTACTTACCTTAACGACTTCTTTATCCTTGAGTATTGAAAGCTTTTCCTCTACTACCTCTACTTGTTTTTCCACGCCTTCCCTTTTCTGTTAAAACAAAAAAAAAAAAAACTCATCAAAATGGTCTTAAGATAATAGACGAAAGTCCTACGTACTTTTTCCAAGTGTTCCAAGTCTTGGGTGAAGTGGCGTCGCTGCTCATGGCATTGGGACAAGCTAGTGGCGCAAACATCGAGCTGTGTTGCCTTCATCAGAAGTTTGTAATTAGATTCCGGCTCCAATCTGTAAACAATAATGGAATGTGTTGTAGTTGCATTCTTGGTATTAGATTGAATGGCTTACTCTTTGAGGAACTCTCGCGCCGCCTCCTGATTCAACACAAATATGGGATTTTCCACGTTAATGCAGAAGCAGAGCAGCATGCGACGGATTTCGGCTACTTTCTTGGTCACGCTTCGACCTCTAGCATCTAGGAGGTCATAAGCCGACGATGAGTGGCGGATGTGGCGCACCACTGTAAGATGGGGCCCATAGGTCTCGGCTTTGAAAGGCCGCAATCCCGTATTTGACAAAGTTATGGCAATGGTGGCGCTTGCCTCTCCGTTTTTTATTAGCTCTGCAATATGATTTAGGGCTTAGTAAAGCATTTATTGACCAAATATTAAACCTACTCTGTATGCTGCTTGCTCGGCTGGTCACACGAGCGCTGCTGGTCAGTCCCAGCGCCAAAGCCGTGATCACGGCGCTCTTGCCGCTGCCATTGTTGCCCACCAAAAAGTTGATATTTGGGCCAAATTCCATGAACAGATTGGAGTGACACATGAAGTTTGTAAGGCGCATGGAAATGACTTTGCCGCAACGATTGAAGGCGGTAGGTATGGACATCTCTGACTGAAAGAGGTAAGTGTGCTGTGCAGTAAATGCTTCAATATAAAATCATGTAATGCCTACCGTTAGATTCATAGTGGAGACATTCTGCGTCATGCTCTTGCCTGAGTTACGCGCCCTTGCGCTCATCGATTTCGCTGCCTGCGAGGTACACGCTTCCTCAAGGCCATCCTCCTCCTGAGATGCGGGCTCAACCACTTGTCTGCTTTTCTTGCGACTCGGAGCTCCAGAAGAGGTGTCGCTATCGGATCCAGAAGTCAGCGCTCTGCGAATCCGGCCGTTTCGGCGACTTCGCTCCATTTGATTGTTTATCTAGCACCAACAAAAAAGCGCGGGTCGATTTTAATGTAAACAATACCGAGTTTTAGCCATCTTAAGAACTTACTTCTTTTGGTCTGATTTTGAATAAGGAGTCTCCTACAAAGTGGCAGGGACCAGGAAACTCCAATGCCGCTAAATAGAAGCGCAATAGCGAAAACTAATTGCGGAAATTTCGCCACAGAAATCTGCGTCTTGCAGCCCCAGTGTGGCCAGGAGAGAAATTCTATAAAAATGCCAGAAATATTCTAAGACTGTGAACACTTGATTGCAAAGGAAATTTATCAGATGATTGTAAATTAAATACAGAAAGCATTTTTAAAAAGCGAAATTAATGAAATAAGACCATTTAGCAAGATTGCTTGCCATGTTTTTCGTACCCATAAACATGAACGCGTTTTTTTTCCCGTGTTGATGATAGCGCATCGATGGGCAGAAGGGAAGAAATAATCGAATATATCCAGCGCCATGTCAGGTTCCGAAGACGACGATTGGTTTAACCAGGACGAGGATGATCTTGTTCAGGGTTTTGAACACAAGGTGAAGCAGCGGGAGCTGGAAGAGAATGTGGAGCACATCGAAAGTCCTGCCCCTGCGGGTGAGTACCTCACCGGCTTCTAATTACGGAGCTTATTCTCATTTTGACCATTTTAAGTGGGGGATTACCTAAAACAGCTGAATCTGGAGGCCAGTGCTACGGGTGCGGGCAGCAAAGTGGCCGCCGATCGCTTCTCCCTGACCGACTTTACCAATGGCTTAAAGATGTCGCCCATCGATATGTTTCTCTACTTTTTCTCCGAAGATCGAGACTTGTTTATCAACCAACTGGCGGGCAATGATAGCTTGAAGCGTGTCTCCCTCTTTGTAGAGGTTTTAAAGTCGCTTTGCCAACTGGAGTTGGGCGGCTTCGATGATGTATTCCTATCCACTTTCGCCCGGCAGTCGGTGCTACTAGACAAGGTCAAGCGTCTGCTGCTAACCGTGTTGTCAAAAGCTTCTGGAGGGAAATGTGATGCCGAATCGGAAAAAATTTTGTTGGGAAACATGAAGTGGCTGCTTTTGCGAGCCCACAAGCAAGGTGTTCTTGGCCCCGAGGGATACGAGCTGGTTGAGCTCTACAAGAAGTTGGCACCTCTCTCAAAAAGCGAAGCATTCAATGATCTTGAAGCCTTTGACGGCACTGTATCGGCTAAAGGTGTAAAGGGTGAGATCTACCCAACGCTGGACCAGTGTCTGGGGAAAGAAGACAGCAAAGAAAATCCCGCTGTGCCCAACAATGTGGAGCAATATATAAGAAGGCAACGGCATTTGCTGCGCCAAGACTTTTCAGCTCCCTTACTAGAGTTTGTGCAGCGGCTACGGTCCGGAGATGATATTAAGGAGATGGAGCGCCAAGGCCTTCTGTGGCCCGGGACGACTTTAGTCTTAAATCCAGAGTTTGCCGAGTCGCAGCGTCACAGCCTGGTATTTATGAGATTGGAGTCTCAGGGGGACGACAAGAAAGTAATGATAGACTTTATAAAAAATATCAAATCTGGGGCCTTGCTTTGCCTTACGACGAGCCTAGAATTCGGAGACCTCATCCTGGTCAGTGTGGGCTACACGGAGCCGAATAGACTCAAAGAAGGATGTGTAAGTAATAGAAATATAGTTCGCCAACCATTTTTCAATTGTATTTATTGTTCCTTTCCCAGCTGAGTGTCGAGATTGTCAGGCAGCACAACATAGGCAAAATCTATGATCGTCCACTGATTATGTTCGAAACGCCAGTGTTTTTTGAGCCGTATCTTAGGGTACACAATTACCTGAGCACCTGCAGCACGGATAAATTTCCCATGCGACGCTATATTGTGGAGGGAGAGGTCTGTAGCTCAAGTCCCCTAAAATATAAATATTATGTTATTTATTGTTTAGACGGAGATACGACCGCCAGCCTACATTAGGTCAGGAGCTAAGCTCGCCTTTAATGGCAAACCCTTTAAACTGACCAACTTGCCCAAGGATTTCCCCTTCAATGAGACACAGCAGACAGCTTTTACTGATGCCCTACAAAGGGAGTTCTGTATTATACAAGGACCTCCTGGCACGGGCAAAACGCACCTTTCCGTCGAGTTGGTCAATTGCCTGATACAGAACGCAAAGGCCTTGGGCACCGGTCCCATAATTGTGCTTACCTACACCAACGACTCACTGGATAAATTCTTGGTTAAAATTTCGCGATACACGAAGGAAGTCCTTCGCTTCGGCAGTCAGTCGCGAGACCCGCAAATAGCCAAGTTTAATGTGCGTACCATGGTCAATACGGAGTTGGTGCCACCGCGCCTCAAACGAGTTTGGTGGGTGGTAAACTGTGAGTACAAGGAGAAATTCCAGCGATTGCAAGGCCTCTATACCAACTTCGATGGCAGCGAGGAGAGCTACCAAGAGACTCTGGTGGCCCAGCACGAGCTACAACAGGTGGCCGAGCGCATCGAGACTCTGCGCACTGTTTTTCAGTACTTTTTGGCCAGGAATAAAGACTTGCTGGCCATGACAACCACGTGCGCTGCTCGCCTCAACTTTTTGTTTCGTCTACTGCAGGCCAAGTGCATGATTTTCGAGGAGGCGGCTGAAATCCAGGAAGCACACATCCTGGCCTGCCTAACCCCGCACATGGAGCACGTAGTTCTCGTCGGTGACCACAAGCAGCTGCAACCATTCAGCGGAAGCAATCAGGTGCCTCAGATCTCCCTCTTTGAACGCCTCATCGTGGCCAGTATGCCCTTCACCATGCTCAATACGCAGTACCGAATGCGGCCGTGCATCGCCCAGCTCTTGGTGCCGAGCATTTATGATGAGCTTATAAGCTCGGACTCTGTAAAGGCCTACGAAGACGTCCGTCTAATGAAGCACAACTTATTCTTTGTGCAGCACAGCCAACCGGAGAAGCATTCGTCAGATATGTCCTTTGAAAATGCATACGAAGCTGAGCAGATGGCAAAGCTGACTACGTTTCTTGTCGAAAAGGCCAAATATCTGCCCAGTGACATCGTGATCCTAACACCTTATAATGCACAAGTGGAGTGCATAGCAAAGAAGGTTTGTGTAACCCTAAGTTGTATTGGTTTAAAGTATGCTTGGACGCCAAATTTAAATCTTAAACATAATTGTATTATATTATATTTCTTTCAGCTTCCACGCAAATATCGCACGAGTGTCCAAGTAGCCAGCGTTGACAGTTTCCAGGGTCTAGAGGCCAATATCGTGCTGCTCTCGCTGGTGCGTAGCAACCCATCCGGCCAAATCGGATTCCTTCGTCAACCAAATAGAGTGTGTGTGGCTCTATCCCGAGCACGCTGGGGTCTTTATATCATCGGAAATCTTGAGATGCTGCAGCAAGGCTGTCGAAAACTTTGGAGAACAATAGCCAATCGTTTGGAGGAAAATATGGCCATTGGCGAAGCCTTTCCCACAATTACCAAGGGCTAAGTTGCAAAAGAAGGTTTAAAAGTTTTGTACATTTGATTCTCTCTTTACTTTATTTACTTTATGGTGAGTGGGTTTCGATGAATGATGATCGCCTCCCGCCGATCTGCGGCGCATCGTTTATATCAGTTTACATTATTATATGGTATACCACGGGTTCATGGATACTTAATTATACTTCTCTTTACGACATTTATTTGTTTTATTTGCTGCACGCATATATGTATGTACATAGTTTATATTTATATAAGATCTCTTTTTAGGTCTACATATGCACAATAGTGGTGGGTGTTATTTTATTATTTTGCCATAGTATCCGAGAGTCGGAAAGTTCGGTAAAGATAACTCTAATCTCTTCTGTTCTCCTCTTTTGTCTCCCAAGTAAAGCTTCTCAGTTTTTGCTGGAAATTAAATACAATTTTAACTAAAGGTCATCTGACTTCTGGTTAAACCTCAAGTCGGCATTAATTTCGCGATATATTATTACTTTCGGCCCCAAAAAGATATTTATTTGATTTTGTAACATCTATATAGACGAACCCTCACATGAAGGCCAATCGACCAGTATTAAGTGCTATATTTAATGTTTTACATTACATGAATCGGCGCTGTATTATAAACTAGTTACAGGATCTACTTTACTTTGCACAACCGGACAGTATCCGGGACGATAATTGTGTGAGTATGTTGTGTGGCTCGAATAGTATCTTATCTTCTGTACACATGTCGTAGGTTGTGTTCCTGTCAATCGGTTTACACAGTGTTTCAAATCTTGTTTTTGTTTCTTGTTAAGTTTTTACACAATCTTTTTTACTTTTCACTTAATGCTTAGTGGGTTTTGGGAAACTTTGGATATTCCTCTGGCTTTTAAAGGATTTATGTATGCAAGTGTGTCGATTATATGTATATGTACGGATTTATTATTCGATGAAAACGTAAAGTTGATAAAATTAAAATGAGAGAAGCGCGGAAGAATGAGTGCAGCAAGTAAATGATATATTCCTTCCTATTACGATTACGATCCTAGCGAATGAATGGGTGGTTGCATCGGTGAACGCACTTTGCGATCCAGCGCACAAAGCAGCGAAGCCTCCACAACGTCGTCAGCTTATAACTTAGGGTTCTGAGGGGGACAATGGTTGTTTGGGATGTTTTGCTTGGTAAATGGACTTGGGCCGGGGGGTTCGAAATCGTATCTAATTCTAAAACTGAATCTTGATGCAAGCAGAGCGCCACGTCAGTTGGAAGAGGGATGTGTGGCGGATGGCTGTTTGTCTGTAGGAGGCTGGGTAGGATTGGCTGTCTTTCTCGCCGGTCCGAGTGCGGCTGCCAGACGCTGGCTCCCGCTATTGCTGCAGCTGCGTCCCCTGTAGCCGCCTGGTATCATGAGACCTCCTAAGCTGCCGCCGCTTCCACTCCCACTCCCGCTCCCAGTTCCAGGCCCACTGCCGCCGCTCCCCCCACCGCTGGCGACCGGTGTCCGAGCGGACGTCGGCGCCGTCGTCGTCGTCGTCATCAGGGTGGTGGTGCTGGTGGTGGTGGTACTATTGCTGGTAGTGGGTCTGCCGCGCCGATTCTATTGCTACCGGCGATTGATCAGCCCGTTGGGGGGCGCCTGCTGGCTTGCCGTATGCATCAGCTCCAGCTCGACGAGGAGCGGGAAGTGATCCGAGGGTATGTGCGGATGGGGGCAGCCCACTACCTTGTTTTCGCGCAGCCAGTCGTTGGAGACGGGTCCGAGTAAGCCCAGCGGAACCATGCCCGTCTTCGTATAGAAGATGTAGTCGATGATGCCCTTAAAGTCAAACGTGTAGTTGGTGTGCGGCATGATGTCCTCGCTGTAGGCGGAGGCCAGCTTGAACGAGTGCGTGAACTCGTTGGTGTCGTTAGAGAGCAGCCGCTGCAGGCAGGACTTATAGCCCATATCCTTAAAGTCCAAATGGTCCATGTTGACGCGCCCCTTGCCGAGAAACTCCACAACGCCAGAGTCCGGCAGCGAGTTAAAGTCGCCGCACAACAGTAGCTGGACGGCATTCGAGTCGTTCTTGTGCCCGGGCCGGAAGCTATGGCTAGCCTCGTCGATGATCGTCTTCAGCTCATTGCTCAGCATCATCGTCTGGATAAGCTTGACGTCACAGAATTCGGGGTCCCAGTGGATATGCGCCGTGCAGACGAGCAGCGGCTGCGAGATCTGCGTCACCTCGGACATCGGTTCCCAGGCGTTCTCCTTCACCTTGAGCAAAGCAGCCAGGCCTATGTTATCCTTGGGCATCACGCGGTTCAGCATGTTGTCGGAGCCCTCGGCATTGGCCATCGCCAGCTGGTTAAACTCGATCAGGTGTTCTTTGATCAGCGTGAACCTGCATAAAAGGGAAACAGCCAGCGTTAGCTTCCATTCTCATCTCTTCAATCTATGTGATCACTTACTTTGATGCCCTGAAGAATATCGCGCATCCGTCAACGTACTTCCGCTCCAGTTCGGACATGGTTTTCGCTCGCGACTTGGGCGAGAAGATGCCCTCGTAGCCATCGTTTTTGAGTTCCGGCAGGAAAAAGTGATAGAACTGTTCCGTCTCGATCTCCTGCAAACTGATTATGTCCGCCGCGTAGTGCCGAATCTCGTCGATGATGGACTTTTTCCGATACTCCCAGCACAGCGCCCACGATGGACAGTATCCGTACATCTGCCGCGTCGCATACTTGTCGCAGAGTACATTATAGCACATGACCGTAAAAATGCCTAAAGAGGGTCAAATATGAGTTAATGTCTGACGGTTTCGTGTTCAAACTTTGGGGAATATCTAAAAACAATGACCTTTTTTCGTTTTCACATAAAACTAAATATGAAAACTAAATATAAATATTGACGAAAAACATTATTACTATAAAATTATTCAATATTAATATGCAAAAGGAACTAAAGCTCTCACTTTGGTAAATATTTCTGCCAAATCACTTATCGATGGAGGTAAAAATGGGATTAGCTTGTCAAGCCAACTGGGGCAAAACTACAAATGGCTAATAGAAAATTCTTGTTGCTGCCCGTTCGGTGGGGCCATTAAGAGTCTTAATTACAACTTACAGGCTGGTCGCGTTTTGTTGGGCTTGGCCAGTGGCAGCCAGGGCCTCTGGGGCGGTGGATTGACGGTAACTGCAAATAGAAGAGAAGTCACGGATGCATGGTTAGTATTAGTCAAGTGAAGGCGAGATATTATGAAATTATCACTTGGAACACACAAAGTCACACATAAACACACACACACACACACAAGCGCGCATACTGAAAGCCGGGTTTAATCTCCAGTAGCCCAGTGACACACTGCGATGGCTCCATACGTCCATCCATCCACGTTCTCCCACAACCACATATTTACCCTCCCGATTCACCCGCACTACACCCCGCTGACGGGTGCTTCAAGTTTGCAAGCGGTGAAAGTGACATGCACAAGCAATCAAATCGCTTCCGCCTTTGGGTTGCCCCACCGCAATAGCATCACCAGTCGGTCAGGTGCTGCTCCGGACTTTGCATATGCCAAAGAGCAGTGCAGTCCAGCAGCGATGTGGGTACAAGCGAGATAACATTTGAATAATAGAAACCAGAATCTGTGGCAAATGGTAACGCTTACTCGGCATGTATACCTGGGCACTGGGTAAAGTACCTTAAGATCGCGAGGCAACCACTTACGGGCACACTGGTTCCTCCAATTAGCAATGGGCTCGGGGGCGGGTGCACAGGCGGGGCTGCGGTTGACTTGAGACGTCTGGGAGTAGAACGTGCGACACTGCTGCTGGCCCGGATTGGGCAGAAACTGCGGGTGCAATTGCATGTATGGTGTCGGGAGCAGGGACGGCAGCAAATTCAAGCGGGGCTGCTGGTACGAATGGGGGTGCGGGTGCTGGTGCTGATGGAAGATCTTGCGGACCACCCCCCCGCCGTTCATCGTGTTGGCAGCCGTCGTGTTGGAAGCTTTCCAGCCTGCGCCTACAGCAACATATTTCCGCAGAGAGGCGACTTGGCGCCACAGTGTGAATTTGAATTTTCAACTCTTGGCTCTCCCTCCGGTGCTCGCTCTCCCTCTCTCCGGTCACAACGCAGCGCTCTCCGCGGGTCTTTCGCTGATTTGTTTTGTTTTGCTTCGCAGACTTGTTGATTGTTTTTGCATTTCTTTTTCCCTCTGGTAATTTTGTGCAAACGGACGGACGGCAACGTCGCCGACCAAAAACTTTCACTTTTTAATAAATTTTGTGATTTTTGTTCATAATTTTGTTGTTGCTGTCGCTGATGTTGCTGCTTTTTCTGTCTGCTGCTTGTTTTGTTTTCGGCTGTTGCTGTTTTGTTTTGTTTTTATTTGTTTTTTATATTATTTTTTTTTATTTTTTTTTTTTTTGCTGACAGCCTTTTTAATGACTACATTAACACAGCTTTGATTGCATTTTAATTGTACAATTCGTTTTTTAGGACCCACTCCTCCTATTACCACTCTCTCGTTGCTCTTTAATTATGCAAAATGGTTATTTAATTGGCACGGGCGCAACAAAAATCGCGGAGACGCAACCGAAACTGAGTCACCGCAATGTGCAAAGCAACGGTAAATGGATGGAAAGAAGATCAACGTAACGTGTGTGGTGTATGTGTGTATGTGGGTGGGAGGTAAGTATTAACTAAAGTGCGAGAATTACAAAACAGACAAAAGACTTCGACAACGAACTCAATGCCAACTATTGTGGGCAAATAACACACGTACCCCCCAATCTGAGTTATAAGTGGAGGTTGCTGGCAACAGTGGGGCATGCATGCTATCGCTACGTTATAGAAAAAAAAGTCAAAAATCGTACATACTATGTACATATATTGACAACACACAGCAGTTTCCTTAACATTCCCGTTAAAGCTAAAGAAATGATTGATTTTAATTGGATTTTGTCTACAAAAATATCAACAAAATTTATCTTTCTGATATTAATTTAACTTTATATTTATTTACTGGTATTTTCGGTTAAATTTTACATTTAATTATCTTTTGAATTCAAATAGTCCTGGGAAATATGTTAAAAAAAATAGCATTAAATATTTATCAAAGTTTAAATTTTAAACAACAATATTTGGACATCCCTGATGTATTTGAATTTATTGTGTATTTTAATTAAACACCCATAAAGTTAAAATCAATTTATTTTCGACTTGATAGAATGATAAGAAGATATCTTAAATATTAAATACAGAATATATAATGCCCAAAGCCTTCTAAATATTTAAAATATACACTAACCCACTGTAAGTGTAGGTTAAAGGTGTTCGGGACGCTCACTTAAAAGAGGTAATGGTGAATTATGAAACTTTTACCCAATTGAGTACGCCCACGCATCCACTCAAAAATCCCGGCCGCAGAGTGGGCTGCCGGCTGGTAAATAATTTCACCGAATTTGTGAGTGATTACCCCATTGGACAGGTGTGTAACAAAAGACGACACACACATCAAACACTTTGGGAAAACAAAGCGATCAACGAAATTTTAAAACAAATTTGTACAGCCAGCGAAGCGTGCCAGGGGGGAGGTGGCAAGAAGTTATGGATTGTGAAGTTTATGGTTAGTCCAGAGGGAAGCGGAATGGAAAGTTAACAATTTACAAAAAAAAAATTATTAAAATACAAATGAAATCAAAACAGCTTTTAGTTAATAAATGTTTCGATTTTTACTCATAACTTAAATAGACAGAAAAGCATATAGAATTTTTGTAAATAGAATCAGAATCAATAAGGCTTATTGATTTTGTAAACTGGTATTTGGACAAGTCTTATTACCTAAATTAAATTGTAATCAGTTTTAATTTTCTATTCTTTGAAAGTGTCTTGATCAAAATATTTGCATATTCATTTTTCAAAAAGATTGTGTCACTTTTTCTATGCCTGTTAATAATTTCAATAAATCTGGTTTTGGAAAGATAATCTTCTTGCAGTGACTCAAGGTCTAGCTGGCTGCAGATCTACTTTTAATAAATATTTAATCTAAATAATGTAAATAATTTATATAACTCGTTTCTGGGCAAAATCATTTAAAGAACTCTGTATTTACTGTGTTCCCTGGATTACTTTTTACATATTTAACCCCCAATCCTTGCCTCGATCTCAATAAACTATAAAATTCCACCGACACACTATCAAGATTATTAATGGCCTAATGGATGCATATCAATTATGTGTACTCTCTCTTGACACGGTTAAAGTCAAAGTTGTGCCATTGTGGATGGATGGTTCGGTTCAATATTCCTGATGTCACGCCATGTCGTGTCGCGGCCTATGTGCCTCCCACTCCCCAGATTATGGCCAGATTATAGGCCCCCTTTCTCTTGATTTTTTGTTCACGTCCCTCCTCGGGGGCACCACTAGAAACCCCTTTCTATCCAAAAGTTTTCATGGTCGCTGCTTGCTAGCTGCATTTGAAAACAAAAAGAAACGAAATGAAATACAATAGCGAAAGAAAAAAAAAAAAAAAAAAAAAAAAAAAAAAGAGAAGAAAAAAAAACAACTCGCAGAGACAAAGACAACAAACAAAAGTTCGAAAGGCAAAAACCCAAGTGAGCGTATCGAAAAAGAAAGTGAAATTCAAATTGAAATTTGGTGCGATTAAAAACGCCAAGAGGCCAGGCCGATGCAGAGGGAGCCTGTTTGGTGTCTGAGTGTATTGCTGTTGGTGTTGGCCAACAATTTCGTATGCACAACATGCCTGAAGATCGAGGAGGGGCTTGCGGTGTGGAGTGGAGTGGAGGCCTGCTCCGAATAGAAAACAAAAGTCAACTCGCCACTTGCCACACTTCTTCGAGCACAGCAATTAGATAACTTGTTTCATTTGCACCAGTTTTTTCCTATCAACAACACCAACAACAACAACACCGATTGACTGCCAATGTTCAATGGCGTTCAGCAGCAATCGCAAGTTGCAAGTTGCAGGTTGCCGTTTTCTGTTTTCTGGCCGCGACGACTGGTATTGCCTGTCAGTCCACTTTGATCGCCATTGCCATCGTCGTCTCTGTCGATGCGATGCTTCCACTTAAGACAATCTGGCATTAAAAATCATAATAATGAAAGACAATATAAGGTGCACTTCAGGCACTCCACGCATGAGACAGATGCGGTTAAAGTATTAGCACAAAATAAAACAGTTTATTATATTTAATTACCATTAAAAAAATTAATATTGAACTTTCGAGCCTAATGTATGCAGGCAGCAATGCATGATGCCAATTAACTAAATGAACGAAATTACTTAGCATCATTTTTATTAACAACAACACTAAACTAAAACAATTGTTTCGAAATTCTGCAATGGAAACTAACAATATTTCTACCCTGAACCCCATAAATTATAGAATAATAATAAGACATTGTGCACAAAAATCATTTTAAATATAATAATAAAGAATTTTTAATCCTTTTTCTACCAATTTAGGGTTTCCACATTGATCTTTAACTAAGAAAGAATAAGAAAGCTTTACTTTACATTTTTCAGCTTCTATCCTTTTTCTAACAATTATTTTTAAATATGTATTTATTATTCTTTTCTCCCTTGGGTACTATGAAATTTTCATCATATTGTAAATCTTATCAAAAGAAAAAACACCCTAAAATCTCTAGACTTTTGCCCGAAACTGTGGGGTCCATGTCCATGCATATGGATATATGGATGTGTCTGCCCGTGTGGGAAACCAGTTGGACGACATTTGCCGATGCATTTCTTGCAGTGGCTCCACACACCGATATCGCGGCTGATCGTGAGCGCCATATATATTCAAAAGACTCCAATTGTGCTGCGTCACATGGAAAATCAATTGAAAATGTGCACACAGTGATTATGCACAGGCGAGCGGATGACGAGTGGCAACAGCCGAGGCAGCTCCGGCATCGACGGAGTACCAAACATCCCAGCGCCATCGGTACGTACCACCGACATAGACTTCATCGACAATCGAAGTGGGAGTTGGAGTTGAAGTTGCAGACACTGGCGTGGGCTTTCTTTCCACGGGGCTATGTAGTAGGAACACGCAGAAAAAACGTATTTATTCTTACATTTAAAAAAGACCCAGATAGGCAGTAATCTTTATTGATTTCCATCGGATTTTAAGGAATACTTTCTGACACCAGATTATAGGTAGAAAGCATAATAATATCAAAGAGAATTTGTTAATAAATTGTAAATAATGAATGTTTTCCTGACAAGTCTTTGAAAGAAAAAAGAATTCTTTAAAGTCAAGTTAAATACGTTTTTCAAAATCATATCTGAAGGCTGGTTCAATTTTTCGGGTGCAGGCTGCCAAGCAGGCAGGCAGGCAGGCGGCATTGGCAGCATCTTCTTCGTTGGAGGCGGCAGGGGCAAGCTCACGCGATCGTCCAACAATGCCGCACGCTGCTTGGTTACGTTTATTTTTCTTTCGCTGATCCACTTTTAAATCTTTGCGCGCACTCGCGCCGCAGTTGCCGTCGCAGTGGGTACTTTCTCTCTCCCGCAGATGGAAAGCGGCGACGAGACAACTGCCTACTGCCTTCTGCCTGCCGCCTGCTGACATTGACACAGCCTGTAATGGGCCATCCAACCCAGGGGCGTCCAGCCGAGCCCCAGCCCGAAAGAAATTATCCCAGGCAGGTAGGCCGAGCTCCGCACTCGCACAAAGGGAGTAAAAAATCGAATGCATTTCACTCTCTATAAAAAGATTTAAAAACAAGCTAAAGTAATTCTTGGGTAAGCAAGCCTTTCCTTTGTAAGATGAAATGCTGCCTTGTATTGGGGTGAAATTTGTATATTTTATATAATCCAAAATCATAATAATGTTCCACAAATTTTAAGCAGCTGAAAAAGGCCCAAAAATGTTTTCTCTTTAGTTTCGCTTTTATCAATTGGACATATTCGGTTATAACTGTCTGCTGTTTTTTTTTTAACGATCACTCTTGGCGAAATTGGAATTATTCAAGTTTCACTTTTTGAGGAACTAATAAATTATACATTTTCGAACTTTTTATCTTAAAAACACCATTTTTGCAATAGTTTTCAAGTTTTTTTTTTTCAGAACTTGGAGAAATCTAGGGTTTAATTTTTTTGTTTACTTAAGCAGGAAATACCTTCTGCCCCAGTGCAGTTCCCTGGCCATAAAACTTTCTAACCATTTGCACTTCCTTTTACGCAACAACAACCTTGATAAGCTCCAGTCAGCCCCAAAAAACAGCGGGGGAAAAAAAAACGAAAATGAAACGAAAACGAAAAAAAAACAGGCTGTAAGCTCACTTCCGCATTTAAAACAATAATAAAGGCGAGACGAGACGAAAACATTTCCGATTTCTGTTGCATATTTATAAGAAATATGGGCCAATTATGCGAATTACTCCACAAAAGGCACACACAAAAAAAAAAACAAAGCAACAAAAATAAAAACGGAAAAGCTGTGCCATGACAAAGCACAAAATAATACGGGTATAAAGCCAAACAAAAAAAAAGTTAACATTTCGTAACCGAAATAACAGTTAACATTCACAAAAGGCGGACAAACGAGGTGGAGCTCCAAATCGTCAGCTGTTTTTGTTGCTGTTGGCCCTCACTATTATAATTTTTGGCACTAATATCATCATCATCATCGCGTCGGCCGCTTCTTCACTCCCAATTGCAGTTATAAATACCGGTTTCGCTATATAAATAAACCATTTCAGCTTTTTTTTATATTTTTTGGTCGTTTTGTCATCCTCAGCCATACATAAATGGAGGCGAAAGTGGGGTATATTGGGCCAAAAGGGCTCTAATTTAAAAGAAGTCACAAAATATATATAGTAGACCTTATTATATTTCAAATTTAACGAGCTCATCAGGAATACAAGTTTTAATTTAGGAATTCAGGAATCTTTATTCAGTATAAAATAATACGTCTTCAGTTGAATATTATATTTAAAATAACTTTAATATTCATCTAGCTAATGGTTTTCAAATAATCTAGTTGTTTTTATATTAAGGAAACATAAGGAAGAAATTCAGAAATGTTATAAATAAAAGGAGCATAATAAGAAGCAACACAGCCCAGAGATCACAATGGGTTCCCTTAGCTTTTAATGACTTATATTCAATATCTATTTAAAAGGGCTTTTTTCAAAATTAATTATTTTCCTAAATATATTTTTTAACAAAGTTTCTAAACTGTTAGGCCAACTTCTACAGGGTAACCGTATTGTCGCGAACTTTGGACCTTTTCACCGGACTTCCTCTTTCCACTCGTGAAATTCGACATGCTCCACTAAATCGGCAAACGTTGTGGGAATCGATGACGCCGCGATGCGTTTAAAATGCATTACAAAGCACAAAGTGTTGTCATAAAAATTAAATTAAGTAAAAGCCGAAAAATGACAAAAAGGGGCGGACAAGAGGTGGGAAAGAGATCAACTGACTTAAGCCAATTAAACGATTAGGTAACAGCAGCAGCATCGTCGTATGCAGCACAAACAGCAACAAAAACGTCGTCATCAGGCAGAAAAGCGGCAATAACAATAAAGCCCAGACGAGTCGAGTTATAAACCTACATAGAGCCACAAAATTTGTACAGACAACGGTGGTGGGCAATACTCTGTGTGCCGCGGAGTGGCGAACGGAAAAAAGCCAGAAACAGAAAAAAAATTAATTCATGTTGTGCTCATTTCGTGAGCGGACACAAAAAAGGCAGAAGAATACGTTACAACGATATGGAAAAGTTAGCTATAACACAATCTGAATACCCTTTAAAATGTATTAAACCATAATTGCTCCGATGATTCCTATCATATCATCTATGTATATGATGTGATGGTCTAAACTAGACCAAAGAAAGGATAGCAGGGGATGTTAATGAAATGGTATAACGAAAATTACTAAGTACTAGCTTTTCAGTCATTCTGAGGTTTTCCATTTTCTTATTACTTCAAAGTGGCTTTTAATTCCTACATATTTCTCAGATTTTCCATCTTGTACGACATATACCTCACTCTGAAAGGGCATAATAGGTTACAACGACAGCACAAGCCGCTCACAAATGCCACAAAGACATAAGCGTTAACACGGCCAGCCACAGCCCTTTGGCTGCACTCTGTCCACTTGATTTATGGGTCCGAGTGTCCAGCGATAGTGCAGCTTCTTTCTTTCCGAAGAAGTTTACGTCACAGGCGACATTGGACCCCGCCTCCTGTCCAGCAAATGATTTCGTCATTTGAGATGAGATCTTGTGCCACTGGTAAACCTTAGATGGCCAGCTCTGTGTTCTAATGACCGGCTGACCATTCGCGTAACATGTGACCTAATCCAGCTTGATAATTTTCCAAAGGCAGGAGGCATCGCAAAAAATAATGCAACCTAATTAGATCGGCAAGTCTGACCTAACAAAGTTTTTGCATCAACTGAGCGTTAAATAACCAAAGCACTTTATGGCTGGCTTTCTAGAACTTGGGCAGTAAATCGTCAAGGTGTTTACTTAATAGGAGCATCAAAATCATTGTTGTATCCACTAAATAATTTTGAGAAAGAATTAGACCGAAATCTAACAACAAAAATTTTAATGAATTCTTCGTCTCTATCTTTTATCTTCACAGACAATCAAATTTACACATTGCCCAACATGAACTCCCATTTTCTGCCACTGAAGTTGTTCAAAAAGCGGAGACGGAGGCCCTTCCATCTCATGAATAGTGTGATACTCTACAGCTAATGGCCCAGACAAGTAGCAGCCCGGCGATTGTCTGTGAAAATCTAAATCCGAGTCAGCACGAGAATGGCTGAAAAGAAAATCAACAAACAAAAAATAAAAGCAGCAAAAAAAAGCCCAACTAAGACGACCCAGCGAACGAGTAGACGGCATTAAAAGTGGAAAATAAATGTAATAATGACATTTGTGGCCGTTAGGAAGTTGGATTCTTAACTGTTTGACATTTTGCGTAACCTTTTTCGTAGACATTTGGCCTTTATTCGGATTAACCGCTTTTTTTTGGGTCTGTGTACGGAGGAAGTTGAGATAGGAACTTGGGCAACGCAGACGGACGACGACCACGATGATGATGAACTACTGCCGGTGCTGGTTCTCAGGGCTGGTGTAGTGTGTGTGTGTGTGTGTGGTGTGGCCCACTGAACTGGCCAAGTTAATTGAAAAATGAAACTTTCAATTTCATGGCGAAATGCTAATTTCTAGCCAAAGAAAAGTCTACTGGAAAAGCAGAAAGACCAATTCGTTAGGGAAAAAGGGGACAGTAAACAGAAGAAGCAAAGTAACTTAGTCAGTTTTACTTTTGTTAAAAAATGAATACCCTAATAAATATATATTAAAGCATCTGAAATATGGTAAAATATATATGAAAATATGGTAAAATATATTTATAATTTGTATTAAAAGCTAAATTCACTGGAAATGTTCCCAAGTCGCTCTTTTTTAAAACAATCAAGCAGATATATTAAAAAACTATATGAGAATGGTAAATAGCTGGTATCCAAAGCTCATTCGCTCACTCTAATAAGGCTTAAATGTTTGAAAAACTTTAAATAAAAAAGTGCTCAAGGTAGAAGTAAGGTACATGTAGCGCAACATCTAAATAAGAAGAAATGTTTCTTAGAATATGTTGAGCAACATATTGGTTTTGCAAATACAAATAAAGATGTTGTAGAAATTCAACATACAAAAGCCATTGTTTATGTTTTTTGTCAAGTTTAGTAAAAATTTAGTTACAAAATTTATTAGTTCTCTGATTTACAAGCTTTTAACTAAACTATAATACCCTTATCCAAAGTGTATCAAGTATAAAATTGTACTTTTTTTAATAAAATAAAATATAAACCTAAAACTGAACTCAGTTGTATATTAATGTCTATGCAAAACCGCCACAAATAGAACGACAAATTTGAAATACCTCCAGCAACAGCCAGGGAAGGTGAGGAAAAACAATTAAATTTCAGACGCTAGAGAGAAAAAAGAAAAAAAAGGCTGGCATGTTGGAAGACGACGCTAAGAAAGATGGCCCGCTTCGTTGGCCAGCGGCAATATCTATGGTCTATGGCTGCAGCAACAACGAGGCAGCGAGAACAACAACGCGACGCATTTATTGACGTAGCCAAAACACATTAGCCACCGTTGTTGTTGTTGTTGCTGCTGCTCCCCGGTGGTGCTAGCTGTGATGGCTGATGGCGCAAACAGTGTTGCAAATGACCCAATTGTCCACTGACCCACTCAACGTCGAACGCTCCTCTCGTCCGCTGTCCGGGTTCGGAGTGGTCCGAGTTCGGACCTCCAGAGCTTTGCCGTTGTTGGGAAAGAAGAGCAGAGCGGAGAAGAGCTGAAATCGAGCCGGAAAACTGGCGTCTTTAGAGAAGGCAACTTAACAAGCAGTTAGACCCCGCTCAGAACTCCAGCTCCGACTTCAACATCAAAATGAGACCCTAAAATGGAGACATTAATTAGCCTAATGACGGGCACAAAATGCCCAGAAATTAATTTGCCGGTTACGGTTATGACAGCGGTTAATCTTTTTGCGAAAGCCGGCAAACCAGAAGTAACCATCAGAAGATTCATCCAGGTGAAAGGTGGTCAGCCAGCAGAGGTTCCCACTTGGCGTTTTGCTATTTGAAATCTCGGTGCAGCGGCTAATGTTTGGAAAGTTCATTTTCGAGTGGTGCATCCAAAGGTTTCCGGGGCATCCGAGGTGTTCGAGGTGTCCGCGGGGTTCGTTTCGGTTCCGAGTGCTTTTGGGCCTAGGTTCTGTTTGCTTTTCCGGCTCAAAGTCGGCTCAAACGTGCCTCATTAGAAGATGCGAGTTGTGGGCCTTTTCAACAACAATATACCCCAGCCATGTGTGTGTATATGGGTTTTCTTTTTGGGGCTATCAAAACAGCAATCAAGTTCTTTTTGTTTGACATTTTTATTTACACTTTTTATTGAGTTCTCGTTCGGGCTTAATCAAAATAAATAAGTTGGCCATATTGTGTTTGGTGTGTATGGGAGAGGGATCTTTATAGACTATATTTATTGTTATTTGTGCAAAAACGATATTATGCTTACACTATACGAGAGAGCACACAACAATACCAACTAGTGAAAATATATATTAATTAAATAAATTAACTTCGAGTGGTAATTTCTATCTGGGGAATGGTAACACAAACTGCCTGACTGCCTGACTGCCGGAACCTGCTGCCAATGGAAAATCTGTGACATTTTCCACAGCAGCAGTAGCAGAAAATGCTGATGCCGAGATGCTGAGACCAAGACTCTGAGCCAACACACAATTCCAGCCAAGCCAAGCTGAGCCAGAGTCGAGCAGAGCGGAAAACTTCAAGCAATTTCTGTGCGCGCGTTGTTCGTGAGTTTCTTTTAATTAAAAAGAAAAGAGAAAAAAGGCGAAAACTTTTACTCGCCAACTCTACAACACAACAGCTAAGCAGGTAACTAGGGCTGCTCTCGATTTTCAGATTTAGATTTTATGCTTGGCGATCATCTCAGTTGGAATTAATTGTGCACCAGATTTTGCTTCTCTCCTCCGGCAGTTTTAGGCGCAGACACCACGGCATTGAAAACATAACACGATAGATAACCCCGTGAATCTGAACTCTTACTACCAACCGATGAATATTTTATGGGAAACAGATGAGTGTTCAGTTCTCGGCTGCAATGCGGTTCAGAAAACTTCATATTTATCCAATTAGTGAACACAGATTCATTAAATTTAAAGCCTATTTCTGTTCAGTTCTGAAACGCATTGCATATACGTTGACTTAAATTTTGTAACAGACATTTAAGACTCTAATAAAACCACCAGAGATCCTTTCTATTGTGTTCCTAAGGTTATCCTAGACCCTAGCCAAACTTATCTGCTATGAAAGTTCACGTTGTAGCGCTTCGATTACGGACTAAGTAAAAAACCAAACCAACTAAACCAGATAACATTAAGGAGAACCCAAAAACTATATAAAAATACGCACAACTAACATGTAGGAACCTTGCTTAAACTCAAAAGATACAAGCTAACACATGGACATGCCACGACCCAAGACCCTTGGGTAGGTTTCTTTTTCTCCTGGCCCTATGGGAGAGATTACGTTAATGCACAAATAACAACGGCAATTAAATGTATGTGTAGGGTAGATAGAGATACAGAGATAAAGGTAGTAGTATAGTTATAGGTTCGCATGTGATCTCCACACGATTTCTACATAAAAGTCGCACCCTTCCCCGGAACCCCCATCTACTCCTCCTCCTCCTCCGCATCTGTTGTGGTCTTTGGCAAAAAGAAAAAGAAAAGAAAATTGTGTCTTAAAAATACAGAAATACAAAACGCCGCCACCGCCGCGCGCAGTGAAAGTGAAAGTTGAAGTGGAAGTGGGATTTGTAGACGGAATCGGAGTCGGAGTGTGTATGTGGTATGTACAAGGTTTCCAGTCCCCAGTCCACAGTCCCGGCCTGTCTTCATAAGTTTCCCATTTAGTTGGGATCCATCCATCCGCCTGCCTGCCTGCCTGGTCAACTCGTTGGCCTTTTGTTTTTCGCTCCGATGATCGTTGATCGTAGCGGCGGCAGAGTTGATGATGATGATGATGTGATGATCGTCTCACATGTGCTTTGTGCCCATTTAATGGGTTTTCTTCTTTCTTCACTCGCTTCGCTGGAATTATGCAACTTGGGCTTGGGTTCGGTTATTGCTTTTGGTAGAAACTTCCAAGTGCTTTCGGTAGACTCAAATTTCCCAATCAAAATCCGCCCACGCGCTGGGACTTGGGCCGTTTTCATTCTTCTTCTCCTTCGATTTCGATTTGATTTTCCATTGTGTTCGTCGCCATCGTCGTCGTCACGAGATGGTGGAAAACGCTGGCTTCAGCTTACCCACCGTGCCCAGTATTAGCCTGGCGGGTGTGGCCCGGCTGTCTGGGCCCAGTTTGGCAGCTGCCACTTGGCTGTCATCGTGGCTGCCACCTCCGCTTGCATTTGGATGCCTTCCTCCGCGCCAAACCAAGCCCAGGCAGTTGTTGTTGCCGGAGCTGCAGCTCTTGGTGCTGCTGGTATTGTTGTTGTTATTGTTGTTGTTGCAATCCACCAGAAAATCCAAGGCTGTGGGCGTCACATCCGTCAGATTCAAATGCTCAAAGTTAAAGACGAGACCCGAATCGCAGCTGTGACTGCCAGCGCTATCCAAGCCGCTGTCGCTGGCTGCTCCCGATCCCGATCCCGATCCCGAGCCAGATCCCAGCACCGCCTGATCAGCCGCATTGCAGGTCTCGATCAGCTTGCGCGATATTTCATTGAGACTCTCGTCCAACAGGGTCTCCGCCTGGGCCGAAATGGAGGAGGAGGAGGCGTTTCCCAGTTTCCCGCCTCTGAAGCAATTGCCAAACAGATCGTTGGCTATGTTAATCCCACTCAAGATGTCGCCGTAGCCGGAATCATCGCTCAGGCACTGCGAGGGCGTGGTCACCGCATTCGGGTGGCTACGCTGGGATCCTATCACGCCCACTATATCCGCCCGACTGCTGTCCCCGGTGATGGGTGAAAACTCCTCCGTGGTCTCCTCCTGCAAGGCCGAAGACGACGACCTGGGCAGGCTCTGGCTGCAAATGGAGCTGTCGCAGGAGCTGTCCGAGCTGTGTGTCGAGGATGTGGAAGAATTTGAGGTGGAACTCTCCTTGCTGCTGCCACCACCTTGTTCGCTGGACGAGGCATCGGACAAAGAGCGCCGGAGTGGGTAATCCCACAGAGAGCGCAGCGGATCGCATTCACGGCAGAAGCAGACGCCGTGCGTGTGATCGTGCTGCAGTATCCCCGGCGGCAGGTGATATGATCCTCCGGCTCCTACTCCCCCTCCCATCAAATAGCCCTCGCTCTGGTTGGTAATCTTGGGCTGCATATCCGACTCCATCTTGAGTAGCAATCCGTTGCCCGGCTTGCGATCCTTCTTGCGTCGTTTTCGCGGCTTGATAATCCGCGGCAGACAAGTCTCCGAAGGTGAGTTGCCCTGATCCTGGCAGGAGGCACCACTATTTTGTGGCTTCTCCTGGCTACTGCTGCTGCCATTGAGCACCGGCGGTGCAGAGTTTTGGTAGCGCAGAACTCGAGATTTATCCGCGAGCTTGAAGCCGGAGCTGTTCATCGCCTGGTAGGCACTCCAGTTGGGCGGCCCGGGATGCGGGTGCTGGTGGTGCGAATGATGATGGTGGTGGTGATGCTGCTGCTGCTGCTGCTGGATATGCTGATGTTGCTTTCCATTCTGCTGCAGCAGGGGCATTCCCTGGGCGTGCACAGCCAGCTGGGACATGGAGGCTCCGCCCGGTGGCCATCCTTGCTGCGTTTTGGGGACAGATTTTCTCAAAAGCCGCTGGCGCTGGGCAGGCGACAAGTGAGTGGAGGCATTCGAAATGAGCGGTATGCCGGCGCACTCGTTAATGCGCTGCTGGTTGACCATGCCGCCGTAGCCACCTGGTTGGGCTTGCGTCGCTGCCGCAGGAGCTGAAGACCAGCTGGGCGGAGGGTGTCCATGGTGTAGTCTGTAGGCCGGAGGTTGTGAAGGATTAGGCGTGGGTGCTGCTGACTGGACTCCAGGCCAGTGGCTCAGCGGATGATGCTGCTGCTGCGATGGCGGCGGCGGCGGCGGCGGTTGATGGTGGTGATGGTATCGCAGGGGAGCGTAGTTGGATGCTGGTGGTGGTGGCGGTGCAGTGTCTGGTGCCCTGTAAACGGCCACATGCGATCTCATGCTCCGGCCGGTGGCTACTGCTGTCTTAATCCCAAACTGAATCCTGTCGGCGGATCGAGTCGATTGCACATCACTTGGCCGCTTAATTCGGTTGGCTTTGCGGGGCTCTGGGCTTTGGCTACTTGACTCAATGGTGCATTTCGGTTGGCCAACAAGCGAGCGGCGGCGGCGACTCCAGCGCAACGAAATGAAAAGCGAACGACGAAGCGAAACTGGGACACGAGTTACGAAACAACACACTCTGTGGCACTCCGAGCACTCAGAGGTGGTGGCGCATGCGCGAACGGAATACGAGTCCGAGTTCGAATCGAGAGCGACGGTCGCGAACGGGTTTCGTGGCTTGGAAAGCGGCTTTAGAGCAGAGGAGCTAGTGCGTCCGCCTTGTAGCCAAGCGAGCGGCAGACTGAAGTCAGCTGCTGCTGCGATCGACAGCTTGGCCCGGCTAACAGTAAAAGCCGTTATGCTCTCTCACGAAAGCAAAGCCGGCTCAAACTCTCCGTCTCGCGATGGATTGCTCGCCCATGTGAGAGCGGGCTTGCATGTCGAGGTCGTGCCGTTCTTTCGACCGCCGCTGCCAATTGTTGTAATTGTAATTGTTGCATTCAATTAAATATTTTTAATTGTTGCCTCTGCACATTATGTTTTTTATTTTTTTTTTTTTTTTTGGCATTAATCGGCAGCCGTGAGTTTGAACTTTAATTATGCCTCTGCAGTGACTGGTTTTCAGACTGGATAAGCCTGGGAAACACCATTAATTATTAAAAATATTAATGTAATAAATAACTATTAAGTAAAGGCCGAAATCTGCATTAACTGGCTAGTTATGGTTTTGAAAAACAACCCAGCCGCAGAAGAAATAAACTAGAAGAAATAAACTAAACATCGCGGGTCATCATAACTTTTTCTGCAATGCACAAAATATGAACAATTATAATTTTGAGCAAAATTCGGTTTATATTACCTAGAGAAATACTATTTATTGCCTGGCCACAACTTCGTAAAACCATTAAAAATATATCCCAATCTCTTTGTTGTTACAATCTTTCCACAAATGAAATAGTAGTTACCGACGCTTTAAGTTCTATACAAAATATTAAGAACAATGCAAGGTTATAAAGAAAAAAGTTAATATTAACAAAGATTGGCATTCGAGAACCAAAAAGTTAAATTTTTGATAAAACCATTGCCTAATAAAAACCCAATCTCTAGGAGACACAGATCAGGAATCAAGTTTAGATGTTACTTGAAACTTTAAGTTACTTTGGTGACTTATTTAAAATAAAATAAGTTAAAATGTCAACAATATAAATTTCAAAATGGTTGCAAATTGTTTAACATAAGTTTCAAACAAATTATCCCTAGAATAAAGCCTAAATTCAACATTTCTTTTAGAAAACATAGCTTTCTATAATTATAATTATAATTATAATTAAGGTGAGCAAATTGACAATGATTTATTTGCCTAAGGCGTTCCGATATCAAAATTAAGGAGAACATCAAAGTTAAATTCCCATAAAGTCCCAGTAAATCGAGGGACACCAACCCGGTGCAGTGTACCCACCAAGACCCATCACATAGTTAACGCTCCCAAGCCCACCCGAAGATCCATCGTAAACTTTCTCTTTTCGGAAGCCTTTTTCGCGTGCTTTCTTTTTTACCCCACACTGACGCACACACACACTCACGCATATATACATCTGGTGGTCAGGAGATGCTCACGCACCAGCACACATTCACAGACACAAAAGATATTGGCGGGGGGTGGTACTCACATGACAAGTTGTCCAGCATGTAAGTGAGCAGTTTCTGCGTGCCATTCGGCTCGTTGTAGATGTTCATGAACTCCTTTTGCAGCGGATTGCCCATGAGGCCCAATATGACGAGGTGGAACAGCTTGCCGATCTCGTAAGGCAGCACGCGCAGAAAGTTGTTGTTCAGCAGCAGTTCCCTAAAATGGAGAAGACAGCGGTGGAGTGAGTGTGAAAATCTCGTTTGATACAGCAGTGGTCATTACGGGGGGTAATGTCTAGACAATTGAATAAAAAAGGAATATTTTAAAGGTAGTCTTTCTTCAAATATAAATTCTACAATGAGAGCTTTAGATGACTCCTATAATCCTAGTCTTAACATAACCCGGCGAACGGCAGCTAACACTCACCGCAGCTGGATGAGTTCGCCAAGCTCGGCGGGAAGACTCCTCAGCTTATTGCCAGACAAGTCCAATGTCCTTAGGCTAATGAGCATGCCAACATCGGCGGGCAATCGTAGCAGCTGGTTGTCGTTCAGATAGAGGGCGGTCAGGTGCTCGAACTCCCATAACGAGGGACTGATGTTCCGTACGCAGCCTGCATAAAAGAAGAAGATATAAATGAATCATGACTGACTTATCCTTGGTCAAAAGGTACACTCACCCGTTATCTCCAGACCGCTCCAATTCGTCTTCTTGCCTGCGGCTATATCCTCCTGCGACAGAAATATCTGCTGCCTCCGATTTGCGCTGTCGTATTTGTCTTTGTTACGAGACATTTTATAGTGATTGCCTGTTCAGGATATACAATCAAAAGCCTTTATTAGTACAACTCTGCTTGGTCTGGGGGAGGTAAATAGTTTAACTAAAAGCTGGATTGTTTCAAGGAAGTTAGGGCTCATGTTAGGAGACGAAACCTCGCTTTGTCTTTAGCTTATATATGTAAGTATATAGTTAGGAGAATTGGAATCAAATCATAACCTTTCATAATAACCGCCTGATGATAAGCGTCTCTGCAAAATATTAATAAAGTGGTTTCAATTATTATTATTCATATTAGTAAACAAACGTGGATTGGGGAGGGGGGTAGGTGGTTTTTTTTGTGGTTTTGGGTCAAAGGTCGTAAAACATAAATCATAATTAACCCTTCAAATGGAATAAAGTAAACCGTTACTTTTGTGTAGAGATTTAAAAAGGAAATTGTCAAAATAATGGACTTTTACTAAACAAAAAAGTTGTATTAAAAATTTAGCTAGTAATTTTCAGAAATCCTTCAATAGATCTTCTGATCTTTAAAATTTTAACTTTCTGCCTTTAAGCCAAACTGAATGCCAAAATATAAAATAGGAAAAGCCATCTCAGGGATTCATATTTCAAAAATTAAACAAATGAAATATAAATATTTCCATTGAAGGGTTAAATGCAACCGAAAAGGACTTTTGCAAGCGCGCGCAAAGTGCAAGCACACATACACACACAAACACACACGCGAAATGAGAAAACACAGACGACGCACACACACGCAGTTCCCAAATACAGTTAGAAAAGGAGAGCGATTTGGCGAATGGCGTGGGCGGGCTAAAAGAGGAAGAGCAGCTAATGCGTTGGCGGATGTCGCATATTGGACAATATCGGGCATTTGGCCGGCCGCCTGGGCAACACCTGGGATTACCTGGCTGAACTCAACCCTGGAAATCAGGTCCAATCGTCTCAGTTCACCTTTCGCAGGAAGTCACGGCGCTCAGATTCAAATTTACTTGCCGCCTCTCCTCCTTCACGCGCTCCGTCTGTCGCTCTCAGCTATCTGCACGTAAATTACTCAATAATTTCGGGAAAATAAAGGTAATCCGCAATCGTTATTGACCAATGCGTTGCGTTGGAGTGAAGCCGACTGTCCGACACACTGCAAATTTTTGGGATTTTCTAACGCCTTTATGTTTTCGGTGCCTTTTTTGTTTTCTGTGTCTGTTTGTCGAAACAGAAGCGACGATTCTGCTGCTATTCCCCTACTCGTTTTGGGGCGCTCTTTCTTCTGCTGCGCCTCTTCGCTCCGCTTTCCATTTATTTATCGCGCGACTCGTTTTCATCGTTGTTTCTTGTTTTTGTATACATGGTGGGCCGCGGAGTTGCCACTCGGTTATCAGTGGATTACGGGTGCTGAGTAATTTACAGCCTAAATTCGGTGCCTATTTTGGAATCTCAGTTGTGGCTTGATTTTGAAATAAATTGCCAGGTATCCGTTGTGTGTACATTCGACTGAATGTGCTTTTAGTCAAAACAAAACAAGCGCCCACCCACACACATACGGCAATCGCACACATACACACACAAGCACGCACAGACGGTCACAGAGGAGTGGGGTTAAAATAAAAACACGCAGATTTCGTACTGTTTGCTTTGCTAGCCACTTTTTTACGTCTCACTCTTTACGGTGTTAACTTTGCTTCAATCGCGATCAATTTGCTAAATTTTCGGTGGTTTTGCGAATTTGTGGTCCGCTGCTGCAGCTATGTGTAAACTCTCGTTCTCCGCTTTCCTTCGTTTTCCATTTCTCTTTTGTGCGCTTGTTCTGCATACGCGGAATGCCCACTCGCTACCTATCGGCCATTAATCGCAAAATTTCGCTTTCAGGGCTGGGAACAATCGGCTGGAAAAACAACTGTAACTGGAAAGCCAAAGATTAATTGCAAGTTGAAGAGTGCAGAAGGATCGACGGTGAATGTAGAAATTGCCCAATTTAAAATGACTGAACAACGAACTCCCCGGTAAATTTGTATACTGAATTGCTTTTGAGATTACTAAATATGTTTGCTTCATTTAAAAAAAATAAGCTAAACGTGTTTACACTGGTGCAACATATCGAAATTCCTGGCCTATCGACAATTGGCTTGGCCGCGAAAATAGCATAGCATTTATTATTATTTATTTCTATTGTCTATGGAATGTCCAGAGCGGTCATTTCCCACAGTTTTATCAAATTTCTCAGGGATGAGGAGGAAATGGTATTGTCTGCTACCGACGACTCGGACAGGGAGACTGTGATGAGGATGTACCACAAAACGGTAAGAAGCCTCATAATATTTTAGAATTACTGAATTGATTCCTGATCTTACGCACAGAAAATAACAGTGGATGACATGATGCGGGAATATACACCGCAGGAAGTGCGGATGCTGTGCGAGCGCACCAAAGTTCGGGTGAAGATGTACAAATTTAATGTCGTGTGGGACGCTAAGAAGCGGTTTGACAAAAAGAAGCGGTTGGAAAACAAGTCCGAGAACTTTGTGAACCGAATGTTTGTAAAAGCATATAAGAAGGAGATGGTCAAGCCTTATACGGAGCTGGAGAAACATAAGTATAAGGAATTGGCCACCTGGGAGACCAAGAAGTACAACAATGTTCGTCTAGATCGCTGGAGCTTACAAGCGTCCAAAGCAAATGGCCTAAACGGGTGCAGTAATTCGCCTCCTGCTACTGAATGTATCTTGCTTGATAGCGACTCGGAATCGGAATCCGAAGCACAACAACAGTCGCCATCAGAAGAGAGTATGCCTTCTCTTTCAGTAGAGCCTGATCAAGCTCCGTTGGAATCCCAACCACAGTCCGAGTCCGATGAGAGTGCCGTGAATGCATTACTCCAGCCAGTTATGCCACCGCCTGCCCCGAAACCCATGGAAGACGTAAACACTGAGCCGAATCTCTGGGACATTGGCGACCAAGATGAAGTGGAAGAAGCAGAAGGCAAAGGCGATTCACCCGCCGCTGCCGTGCCACAGACACATTCGGATTCATTCGATTGGCAACAAGCTGGAGTACACATAAACTCTGAAGACATTTTTGTACATACCATTGTGAGCACACAAAACACGGAGCCCGATTACGAATGCTTTGGCACCCAAATGGTGGCCGCCTCTACCCAGGAGTCAGCTGAGAGCCAGCAGCAATTCATATAACTACTTGCTCATATTGCTTTTTGTAAAATTTAAGTTTTCGTTTATTGATCGTGCTTTTATTATGCGAAGAAATATGTAAAAATTGCGTTAAAAACTTGTCTTAGTGTAGAGATGATAAAATGAATAATAAAACCTTAACCTACAATACGAGGCTCAATTTTAGACTATGTACATCTACTAAATCTAGGACGACACGACGATACGCAGCCGGAACTGTACACGGAGTTGGAGTTACAACATTTAAAATGCTCGCTTTTACATAATTACGCTATGTACATCTATACAGTTAGATACTAGCTCTAAACATGGTCCCACGGGCCGGGCAGTGGCAGGATCGGTAGCGGTAGCGCTAGCGGTGGGTGCTATGGGAAGTGATCAAACAGGAACTGTTCCATGAACAGTGACTCCGAATGTTAGTTGGACGAGTTTTCGCCCGGCTCGCTAACAGCGATGGTCATCTTGGTCTCATCGCTGCTGTCCGCCTCGGGCTCCTCCCCGTCGTCCATCTCATCCTCGAGATCCTCAAGATCTTCGTCCTCGTCCAACTCTTCGTCTAACTCCTCGTCGTCGTCCTCTTCGGTCATCTCACCATCCTCATCTTCATCCTCACCGAAACTGTCGCCACCGCCACCGCCGGTGCCGCTCTCCACAGTTGGCAGTTGAACGATTGTCGCACCGCCAGGCGTCACAGTTGAGCCCGCAACCGTGGCCGCCACGCTGGAGGCACCACTGCCCGTGGCACCCGCTCCGCCGCTGCCACCTCCAGGAATCTCAATCGTCACAATACCGGTCATGGTGCTAATGCTCTTGGGCGCATTGGAGCTCTTTCCCTCCTGCTTGATGCTCAGCTCGATTAGCTCGACGCCGGTGCGGCTCTTAAAGTGCGTCTTGATGTGCTTGGACAGGTGATCGCTGCGCATAAACTTTTTGTTGCATTCACGACATTGAAACCGCTTCTCGCCCGTGTGCGTCCGCCGGTGGCGCTGCAGCTCATCCGAGCGGGTGAATCGTTTGCCGCAGAACACCCAGGAGCAGACGAACGGCCGCTCGCCGGTGTGCCAGCGCAGGTGGGCACGTAAGTGGGAGGTCTTGCCGTAAACCTTCTGGCAGCCAGGTATGTGGCAAATGTGCTGGCGCTTCTTATCCGAATGCTTTTCGCCATCGGTGCAGTTGGGACAGGTGCAGGCCACTCGCTTTAGCCGGGGTTTAGCCTCCCCAGGAACCGCTACTCCTCCGCCGCCGGCCGTTCCTCCACTACTAGCTCCAGTCGCCGCACTGACATTTACATTCAGATTCTGGGCAGGCGTTGTTATCGTGGTAGAGCCACTATTACTGCTCCGTATGCTGGCTGGCGCGCCTCTAGCCGGTGTGGCAACGGTTACAACTTGGCCACCGGTCACAGGAGCTATCGAAATCTGTGAGCTGGGAGCGCTCACAATGTTGGCTTTGCTTCGCATCGGCAGCGTCACAGGGACGGGCGTCGGCGGAGCAGGTGCCGGCTGAGGCAGGGCTGTGATCTGAATGGAGGCTGGTATGCTCAAGTTGGACAGGGTATTGCCCTCCGCGTGAAGGAACTTGATCTGTTGCGGTGAGGAGGTGTTGTTGTTTGGCGTGGAAGCGGCCGACGGGCGATTGACACTAGCCGTGGTGTTGCCGGTGGTGTTGGTGGGTCCAAAGGTGTCAGGTGGCTCCTGCTTTATGCTGGTTATCATTTGCGTGGGACTCTGCGGCTCCTGCTTGGGCATCACCTGTGTCTGACTCTGTCCCTGTGCGTTCTGTAGCTGCGCCTGGGCCATTGGCAGTTGGGTGAGCACCTGCTGGAAGTTGGCCGGCAGATTAGGCGGCAACTGGTTTGCCTGAATGATCTGCACCTGGCCTAATCCGGGGATATTCTGAATCGGCAGCGCCTGCAGATTAGGCAACTGCATCTGCGCGGGTACGGCAGCGGGTGTGGGTGTCGGAGCTGGCTGTGCCGCCTGGCGGAGCTGGGCGGGAATCACAGTCAGTTGCTGGCCTTGGGCATTGGTGATGGTTATGGGCTGATTAGCAGGAATTTGTCCACCTGCTGAAGCTTCATTGATGGCCTGCAGGAGCTGCTGATGTTGCGCCTGGACCTGTTGTTGCTGCTGAGCCTGCTGCTGTTGCTGTGCCTGCTGCTGCTGGTGTTGTTGCTGCTGTTGCTGGACTTGTTGCTGTTGCTGCTGGTGGGGATTCTGGATATGTATAATATTGGCATTGGGCGGCAACTGAGGATATGGCATGGCCAACTGCACTTGCTGGATCTGCCCGTTGGGCGTCACAATTTGTGCGATCTGGGAAAACTGCGGTATGATCTGCATCTGGGAGGCGGCGGGCATCTGCAGGGATTGTGCCTGCAAGAGGTTCTGCAGTCCTCCACCCGCCGCCGCTGTGGCAGCTGCCTGGACGGGCACGTGAACCGTCTGGTAGACGGTCTGTCCCCCGGCGGTCTGAACGGGTATTTGCACCGCCACCGTTTGCTGCTGCTGGGGCACGGCCTGTGCCGGAAACTGCACCAGTTGCGGACGCAGCTGCAGCTGGCCATTCTCCAGCTTAATGGATTGCCCGCCGCCGCCCAGCAGATTGGAGATGTTGCCCAGCAAACCATTGGCTGCTGCAACCGAAGTTGGGATTTGCAAATTGGTACCCGGAATTGTGATGCTTCCAGGCAGCTGTCCAGCTGCTGCGGCACTAGCTCCCCCAGCTCCCGCTGCTCCTGCTCCAGAGGATGTCGCCGCTGTCGTCGCCGTTTGTGTCTGCTGCTGCACCACCTGCTGTTGCTGCTGCTGGATGAGATTGGTGACGGGTATCTGGATATTCGTGCCCGGTATGCTGATCAGCTGCGTCTGCTCCTGCCCCAGACCGTTGAGTTGCTGCAACTGGATGCAGTTGGATGCCGCAGGATTGGCGGCCGCCATCTGGGGCGCGCGCAGGATCTGGCCGCTGGGGGTAATGAAAGCCTGCTGACCGTTTATGTTCACCGCCTGCGCCGTGGCCAGCTGTGCGTTCAGGTTGGGTATGAAGATAGCCTCCTGGCCATCGATGTTCACCGTTTGCATGGGCATCGGCTGGACGATCTGGAACATATTCTGCGCCATTCCGCCCGCCTGACCGCCACCGCTGGCAAACTGGTGCGGCATCTGATGGATGTTGATAATCTGCTGCATGGTGGGCGCTCCTCCGGGAACACCCGTCTGGGCCTGAGCGGATACATTGGACACTGCATTCGAAGGCGCCGCCGCTTTGCCAGTAATGTTTGTCACCGCGGGCGTGGCTTGGGGCGCACTGGTTGTGGCCGCTCCGGCGGCACTCTTGTACTGCAGCATGGCAGCGCTTTTAATTGAGATTTGGGCTGTCACCAGTGCCTGGGGCAAACCATCATCACTTTTTATAGTTGGTCCTCAGACGCGCAGCGCTCCGCGGCGATCGGGCGGCATTCTAAGGGAAACCTTACAAACAGGGACATGTGCAAAGGATTCCGGGGGCCGACGATAACAGACAAATACACAAATATCACGAATTTCAAAATCAATTTCGCGAAGCGGCCGAAATAGACGAGATTTTATTTAATTTTGTTTTGACAAACACAAACGCAGAAGAAGAAGTGAGAGCCAGAGGCAGGGTTGCTATACGCTACATATCGATAACATCGGCCTATCGATAGGGTCACAACGATAGCAATAACAAACAGAAGCATAAAAGAAAGTGGAAAAGAAAGAGGAAGAGCGCTGGAAAACATAAGCCAGAAAAAATATTTAATTTTTCTGGCCACAAGTTTTCGCATTTAGCGCAAGGGCCGCCGTCGCATCATGGAGGTCGACCAGATGCCCCTGGCCGATGTGGTCTTCGTCATCGAGGGCAGCGCCATCAACGGCGCCTACATCAACGAGCTCAAGACCAACTACATCCTGCCCACCTTGGAGCACTTCACCACTGGCTCCATTGACGAGCGCGAGTATTTGATTGCGGAGCGGTTCGCCACGCTGTATGGAATCGTTGTGTATAGGTCCGCCGCTAATCTTCTGCAGCCCGTCTGCACCACCTACGGACCGTTCCTGCAGCCCCAGAAGGTGATGGAGACGATCGAACGGCTGCCGCTGGTGGGCGGCGGTATGGAGTCGTGTGCCCACATGGCCGAGGGCTTTGCGGCGGCCCACGGCTGCTTCGATGACATCGGTGAACGACGTCAGATGCTGGACCAGACCAGCGTCCAGCGGCACTGCATCCTTATCTGCAACAGTCCACCCTATCAAATGCCCACCACCGAGTCCTGGAAATATCCTGGCAAATCCTGCGAGCAGCTAGCGGCCCTTTTCAACGAGCGAAAGATTAATCTCTCGATTATTGCACCACGAAAGATGCCAGTGCTCTTCAAGCTCTTCATGAAGGCTGACGGCGATCAGCCGATAACCAGCAAGAACTACGCCAAGAATATCCGTCATTTGGTGCTGCTGAAGGGCTACAGCCTCAAGGAGCGGGCACCGAGTCCCAATAGCATGGCGACCCAAATGCCGGCGCCTAATGCCGCCCAGGCTGCAGTGCAGCAGCAGCAGCAGCAGCAACAGAATCCGGCGGGTCAGCAGCAAGCAGGTCAGGGAATGCTCATGGACACTACGCCTGTCCAGCAACAGCAGCAGCAGGGCAACCCCCAGCAGCAGCAGCAGCAGCAGCAGCAGGTGATGAACATGAACACAATGCAACAGCAGCCGGGTCCCAATCCCCAGGCGGGACTACTCAATCCCCAGCAGCAGCAACAGTTAATGCAGCAACAGCAACAGCAGAATCAGTTTGTGCCCAATCAGATGCCAAACCCCAACTTCCAACCAAATGTGGGACCAGGACAAAACCGATGGATGTATCAAAACCAAGCGGGGCAGGCCAGACCGCCATTTATGCAGGGCGCTGGCAACGTGGGCGGCGTTCAGGGTCAAGGCGGTGGCATGCAGCTGCAGCAGCAACAGAATCCAAACTCGGCACTGATCTCGCGTATTACTGCGCCGCCGCCCAACCAGACGGTCAGCTCGCTGCAGCAGCAACAACAGGCGCAACAGCAGCAGCAGCAAAGGATGCAGATGCTTAACCAGCAGCAAATGCTTAATCATCAGCAGCTGCAGCAGCAACAACAACTGGCCCAGCAGCAACAGCAGCAGGGCAATCCCAATGCCGGCAACAACATGATGCCGGTATCCAACGCGGTATCCAACATGGCAAATCCCCAACAGCAGCAGCAACAGCAGCAAGTCGGACAGCAAGCGAATGCCCAACAGCAAGGCAATCCCCAGCAGCAACAGCAGGCGAATCCACAACAGGAGCAGGCCTCCCTGAGGGAAAAGATCTGGACGGGAGTGCTGGAATGGTCAGAGAAACCGAAAACCGACCAGCAAAAGATACCACATAGCCTCCAGTGCACCGTGTGCACCAATATAAAAGACGGCCAACCAGAGGTCAAGGCGGAAAACTGGCCGCCCAAGCTTCTAATGCAGCTTATGCCCAAACACTTGGTGGGCAACATTGGCGGCCAGTTTCTGAAGGACTCCAAAATGGTGGTTTTCCGTCCAACGCCTGGCGAAGCTCTCGACTCGCTGGCCAAGATGATGACCTCTGGATACGCCGGGTGTGTCCACTTCTCATCTATTCCCAACGGTCCCGCTTGTGATCTCAAAGTGCTCATACTTTTGTATACGCCCGATCGCCAAGCCTTCCTCGGCTTCATTCCCAACAATCAGGCGATATTCGTGGAGCGTCTGCGCAAGGTAATTCAGCAAAAGCAGCACGGTAACATACAGCAGCAGCAACAACAACAGCATCAAATGCTCCAGCAGCAGGGCAAGTCCCCCATGGAGATGCAGCAACAACAACAACAACAACAGCAGCAGCAGATGCAGCAGGACAACAATCAGCAACAACAGCACTACAACCAGTATCAGCTTAATATGCAGATGGGCGGCGGAGGCCCCGGCGGCGGACCTGGTCCCGGCCCCGGCGGTATGCCCATGCAGCAGAACCAAATGCAAATGAACATGATGCAGCAGCAGCAGCAACGAATGCCCCTAGGCGTTGGTGTGGGCGTTAGCCCTGGCGGTGTCCCCAATCCGAATCTTCAGCAACAGCTACAGCAGGTTGCTCCCAATGTGGCCGCCATGCAGCAGCAGCAACAACAGCAGGCGCAACAGCAGCAGCGAATGGTGCGACCCATGATGAGCAACAACAATCCGGGGCTGCGCCAGCTGCTGCAGCACCAGACCACACCCGGCAACCAGTTTCGGCCACAGATGGGTGGCCAGAATCCAAATCAAATGGCAGCAGGCGGGCCGATGGTCGGTAATCGCAACTTTGACGACGGCAGCTACGAGTTCATGTAGACTCCTTGGATACTAGGATTACTTTACTCAAATATTTTGTACCGTGTCTGTTATTTCAGAAATATGAATCAAATAATTTAAGGCTTTAAAAAAATGCTATATTCATTTCAATGCCGAGTCCACAAGTTCTCGCTTGGAAGACGAAACTTAAATATGAATGTAAAAAAGAAAAAAAAACTAGAAAAGGTCGTTCGTTAACTGAGGAATTAGCCAGCGGACGACTTGAGAGCACCGGCACTCAGCTTGCGGTTTTTAATTTGGTAACGCGCCTTATAGCCCTCCTTGTCGGCGGTGTACATGGTAACTGTGTCCGTGTCGGTTTTCTCATCGTGGACAGAGTACGAGCCCATTACCACGAGCTCCTGCTTATCAGTGCCGGGGTTCATAAGCACCCCAATTTCCTCTCGTTTGCTTCCATTGGGCTCTTCGGAGCTAAAATTGGTTTGGACTTGAACAAGGCAAGCCAGAATGCAACTCGGTCGGACCTACCTGAAGCGGTAACCCTCTTCGGTTGGAGCCTGATTATAGAACTCGGATACTATTTTTGGGTACAAGTCATCTAGGAGACCCGCCGAGCAATTGGCGGTAATAATAGCAACAAAACCGATGAACAAAAGCTGAAAAGGCAGAAAACTTAAGTAAACCTTCAAGAGGTTTACAATCGGGGTTCAAACCACTCACAAACTTAGCGGACGCCATGCTGATGCACTACTGGAGAGCATGAAAGGAACCCCTTTATATAAAAAATCAAATTTTTTGGCACTAATCATAACAAATTAAACACGCCCAGTGGTTGGTAGTTATTATGAACTTGTTGGCCACAACCGGTCGGATGGCCAAAAGTCGTTGTTTACTTAATTCAGGAACGATTTGGAGACTCTAATTTTTTTAGAAAGAAGGAAGAAACCAGCCGTCTTAGCTCACTTAAGCCAATTATCACTGTTTTCACTTCTATGTGAATCCAACAGGTATATCTGGCTGGCAGGTCATTGTAGGTGTTAGCCTTGACATTAGTTTTGGCAAATCCCAAGAAGACTCCCATTACGTTGAAGAACAAAAGCCCAGCTAGTTTTGGGGGACTAAACAAATTCTTAAAAGGCTTGCGAATTCGAAACACTCCAGAATCCAAAGAACAAAATTTTATTTTTAAAAATTCAACAGCAATTTAACTACACATTTTTACTACATTTTCCCCCTAACTGCTACTAGAAATTAACAACAAAAGAGTTCGGAGAAGCTTCTCCCCAATTCTCCGGATTCAGTCCGAAATCATTACAGAGAAGAGATTTTATTTGGTACAAACTATATAAGTTTCGAATTAGTACTAATTCTAAATGGACGATGTGGCGTAGTCGGCGGGGAATTTGAAGATGTGCTTGCCGGTGGCCTGAACTGAGGGCAGCAGACCGGCATTGGGAATGATGTTCCACGAGAGGTAGAGCGACACGTTCCGGTTGTCCTTCAGGCCATTGCCATCGTCCCAGAAGTAGTACTTCGTATTCAGGTTCTTGAAGTCCAGCACCGCGTTCTCGCCGCGCAGTATAATCTTGTCCCAGAGCACGACTTGGTTCAGCTGGTTGGCCGGCGTCTTGTACTCAGCGGTCAAATAAAGGAACAGCTGCTTAACATTCCAATTGAAGATGTCGGTGAGGTTCGTCTGCAGGTCGAAAGTAATGTAGCCGAGGTCGTGCTTCTCGCGGGAGGCTCCGTAGTCGGGGACATTCTTCACCAGCACCCGTACAGTGTTGATGTTGGCGTCGGTGCGGTAGTCCAGAAAGACGGTGGACAGGAAGCAGCTGAAGGTGAGGCAGGCCAGGACACTGAGCGTGTACGCCACCGTGGCGTTTCCACGGGTCAGGACTGTATGCATCGCTAGAATCTCTCGTTCCTGGTCGGCAAAATTTGACCACGTAGTTAATTTGTTAGTGGAAGAAAAATCTACGTTCGAGGCGCTGAGAAAACAACGATGGCAGTATCGATACTATCGATGTATGCTCTTTTGGCGGCACTATCGATTTTCTTCGCTTATAAAGTTACTTAAAGAATTCAAAAAATTGCGCTCTTTTAGTTGTAAAAACGGAATTGTGGTTGAATGCTGTTTATGTTGTTCTCCAAACTGAAGGTAAAGTGTTTTCTAAACCGCGCCGATTTGTATTGCATTCTTTTAATTAACGGCTCATTTTCTCATTTTATGATAAGCGATAGCCATTGTCTCAAATTGAGAAACATCGATAGACTTTTCACAGCTACAACTTAATTGGAATATTTGCGCAAATGGTTGGTACTACGAACTTCGTATAAATATATCTACTTAAATATATTGTTGTTTAAATGTACATTTTGTTACGGGGACCTTCTTTTATGTCTATTTACAGTTCTTGGAGTTATCGATAAGCAATGGAATTTCTAATCTAGGTGGCAGCACCCCAGAGAACCAGATCGCTCTCCTGGCCGTTGCTAGTTCAATTCAATATCCGGGAATAATATGGCGATCCGAAACTCTGGAGATAGACAGAGAATTTAATACTGCTGAAAAATTGATTAATTTGCTTTAAAGTTAAAACGGTAATACGTGCAAATATAGCCAAACTGTTGGCGAGCGTGTGCGGCACGCAGTGTGCTAGTTTTTAGGCCTGTATCAACGGCCAATCGATGGAAATCCGCTTCGAAATAGTGGCAAAAAAATTTTCCCTCAGTCGCTCTGCTATTTTCCACCTTCGTTTGCGCGTGTGAGAGAGACGGCAACAGCGGACCGACTGGCCGCGTCAAGGCATCGCGTGTGCGCAAGCGAGACGAGGCTATCGACCAAGCGACGGCATACGCCAAAGTCGAAAAGTGATTTTTTCTTCGTTCGTTCGGGCGAAGTCGAAACTGCTCGAATGGTTTTATAAATAAAGTACGGCAATTGCATATGTGCGAAAGTTATTAATCGAGCCAAGTGCAGGTATCGATCGGCAGTTTGTTTGTGTCGCCGCCTGCGATTATATAAATAGTGAAGCACGTTGCCTTGCCCCGTCTCCGAAGTCCTAATTGCGCATCGATTGCCTTGTCTCCGCAAATAAAAGACGAGGGGCGAAATAAAATTGAAAATAAAAGTGATTTTCCTCCCCGCTTTCATTGAGCTTGTGTCTCTTCAGTTGTTTTGTTTCGCACCTGAAAAATTTTCTGTGTAAAAATGTGAATCAGTCGGATAGTGGACATGCTGGGCAAGGGAATGGGAATGGGAGAATTAAATGCGAACGAACGAGTGTGCAATGGTAAAGTGAAAGAATGCTCAGCGTTGCCACTCCGCTGTGGTAACTCGTGCATGTGTGTGTATGTGAGAGTGCGAGGTGCCATTGCTTGCGTGTGTTTGTGCGTCTCCGACCATCGCCTATATACGCGTTTATATATATATAAGAACTGTATATATATAATCCAAATCCTAACAATATAAAAAAATCGATAAAAACTTAGCACGACCAAGTCCGTTACTTTTCCAATTATTTGTTGACGTGTTATTTTTTTATTGTTTTAAAATAAAGAAAATCCCTTAAATAAAACTATCAAGCTTTTATTAAAGTGATTCTTCTTTTACCGTTTATCTTTTACTCATAAATGTATTTGTATATTTTTCAACCGCTTTCCGAAACGTAATCGTTAAAAGGACGCGCACATTGAGAGTAAAAGATACGAGAAACAACAATCTCCGACGAGAGAGAGTAAAATGAATAATGATGCGAAAAACCATAAATGCGATGACTTGAATAATCAGGGTTCCACGGCTTATATTAATAAAGCAACAACTAAATCTACAACCAATAACAATCCAACAACAAAATCAACAGCAACAACAAGCGCTGGAAAGAACAATACCAATAACAACAACAACAATCAAAAGCCCAACAACAAACAGTTCAATCACAACTTACCTCGAATCGCCGCCGCCGCCAGGCATCCGTTAGCCGCCGCTATCCTTAAGGCCACTAGTGGCCAGCGGAAGTTCGTGCCAGCGGCCAAGAATGAACCACTGACGCAGGGAGCAGCAGCAGCAGCCACCAAAACCAGCAGCAGCACTAGCTCCAGCTCGCACGCGAGCTCGGCAGCTAATCCCAGCGGCAGATTGAAAGTTAACAGCAACAGCCACCACCCAGCCACTGCCAAGATGTCCGGTACCAGCAGCCAAGCGACGGCCACGCCCACGCCGCTAACGGCCACCTCAACCACCACGACCACAACGAACGCCAGCGGCGCCTGCAGCGGCACGCCCACAAGCAGCAGCGGCAACCTCAGCGGCGCAGGCGGGAGTGGGACCATCAGCGGTACCACGGTCATTGCCAATCCTGCATCGGTATCCACCACTGCCGCCGGCAGCGCTGCCAAGTTCCGGGCCGCCGTCGCCTCGGCGCCCAGCTCAGGAACGCCCGCGCCCACACCCGCTACCGCACCTGCTCCGGCACTGGCGCCCAGCTCCAGCACCGCCATTGCTGCCGCAGCCGCTGTCGCCTCTGTCTCCTCATCGTCGAAGAAGACACGGGCAGCTGTAGCCGCCCTTAAGAGACAGGTAGCCATGCAGCAGCAGCAGCAGCCCGCCGCGTCTGGAGCCGGCAATGCACCCAACTTGACCAGCAAGGATTCGGCGCATTTAAAATTCGCCGCAACCACTTTGTTGATGGGTGCCGCCGCTGCTGCCGTCGATAGCAACGCTGGCGCTGCTACCGGGGGAGCGGGAGCTGTCGGTGGAGCCCGCGGCATGTCCCTCAATCCCGCCTTGGATGTGGCCAATGCGGCGGCAGTGCTCAAGCAAAAACTTAAAGACGCCGCCGCAGCCGCATCGGCGTCCGCCTCCAATCGATCTGCCTCGTCGTCTATGTCGTCCAACGCCTCTTCGTTGTCGTCATCGGTGGGCATCGTGAATGCCATCTCGTCGGCGCTGCAGATCATCACGCCGGGCACTGACACCGATACGGAATACTATCCCCAGCCCGTCACCACCGACCTGTCAGAGTCGGAGGAGGAGTCCGTCTCAGAGGTGAGTGTTCAGCACCCAGGCTCCCAAATCGATTTACTCTTCCAGTCGTATACGTAGTCTTCCCGTTCCCGTTTGGTACCTGCATAAATTTTTAGGAAAGTTAGCATTTATATAAGATTTGAACTAGTTATCGTCACAGGTTTACCAATATCATTCCGAGGTGTAGCATTGAAACGCAACCGAGGATTGTTAGATATATCCCCTACTCCCTGTCTATAAAGGAAACTTGGGTTCTCTGAACTTGGTCTTCAGTTGAGTGTACTCCTTGCTATAAAGCTGTTGGGTGTAAACCAAGGAATAGATGTAATTTTAATGTTTACAAAGAATTAATTAATAATTAATCATTTTCTTGTTGTTCTTACATATAACTGATTAAAAGATTTGTAGAATAGGTAAATCATTTAACGAAAAAATGTCGGGTTTAAACAGATCAACTCTTATCGTAATGTCAATGTCTTTGAGGTCAAAAATCAGGTTAAATTTAAATGGGCATCAATTAGGAAAAATGATCATTATGAAAAGGTAACTTAATCACATTGCACAGCGTAAAAACACATGATAAGGTTTCATTAAAATAGACGCGTATTGTTATCAGAGCTGCTGTCACTACAAACGTTGTATTCCAGCGAAATCCACGCCTGCCAATGCACAGATTCAGGTTCCAGGTTCCCATTATATCAGGTGTGCTGGCATTTTTACGGCAGGGAAATACCTCGAAATCGAATTGATCGCTTGAACATATTGTTTGATTGCAGCGAGATACTCTCATCATCTCTCCTTTGCTCTCCCGGTTCGCTTTTGTGCTTGACGTTTTACGCGTGTGTTTAAAAGTGTGTGTGAGCGAGGCCCTTTGCTCCTTCGGTGTATTGGTGAATGATTTATCAGCTGTTTGCTTGTTGGCGGCCGTATACGAATACTTTTTTTCTTTGTCTAGCACACGCCTACATGCGCAAAACCGAAATGGGAATTGCGAATAAAATAAAAAGCTTTTATGCTAGCCGATGTCCAATAAAAACCAAAGGTCATTGCTTCGTCACAGGTTTACCATTATCGATGTAATTAGTGTAATTGACCCAACCCGTCCCCGCTACCCTGGTCATTTGTTTAGTTGGAATTACCTGCAATGTATATGTATAAGCATGTACATAATCTTTTTCGGGTGCGTTCGCGAATTCTCTTTTGAGCAGCGTGGACAAGATGTCCAAGCTGTCTGGTAACTCTGGACGCAACCGCTATTGCTGCTTCTTTCTAGCTGCTATCTTTTGTTGTTGTTGCAGCAAGAGCAGTAAAACTACGTATGCGAAGCGAATAAAGAGAACCTGCAGAAATAACAATAATATAAATAAGAGCCAAAATAACAACGCAAGTTGAGTGTAACGAACTTTGCCAATTTTCGGCAGGAGACACAATTTGCAGATTATTTTGCAGTGGCATGCAAACATTTCACTGTTGATTTTCTTTTTCAAAAATTTACCCAACACACGTATTTGCACTCACACAATACTAAATCAACGAGAACAAACGAACGGGCTGCTGTTGTTGAACTCGTTCATGATGAATTTTTGTTGTATTTTCTTCTCTGTTTCTGTTCTTTGCTGTTTCCTTTTTTTTCCTTTGCTGCTCACTGCTTATCCGCTTGGTTATGTTCTTTTATGTTCTGTTCATTCATTAAAGGTTAAGCAGACCACACTTGGCCTCGTGTTGGAAATGTATTTCGGCAATTCTTTTTGCATCTTGTTTTTGGTTCAATAATTTAAGGCGTGGGCGTAAGCACACGCATACGCACATATGCAGACATGCAGACCTGGCGTACTCTCCCCCTTTCTGGCAATGTGTGAGTGTGCCGTATTTAAATCGATGTACGAACTGCACTGGCGTTCTGACTCATAAGGCTTTCAAATATGTATATAAAAACAATAAACAACTTAAGAAATTTTTTAGTACTTAAAATACAAATTTTCGGAGTGAAAACATTTAGCTGCGCATTTAGGCAAAGGCAAAGAAAAACCATCCCAGAAACCTGTAGTCCGTCGGTCGATTGCCCAGTGGAAATCATGTAATTATTTGTTGTTTGCTAGTTTTCGGTCTCCTCCACGTCCACTTCTTCGCCTGTTATCGATAACTACATTTTTGGTCAATCTTGGTCAGATTTTGGGTTATCTGGCAACTCTTTCATTTTAATTTTAATTTGCCATTTTTTTTTACCGTATTATTTATTTTAATGTGATTTTCGGTCGAGTTCGTCGGCCATTTGTTGTCACATTGTTCCTGTTGTTGTTATATTTACCCAAAGTACGATATAATTTTAAAATTTTGGTTTTTTAAAACGTCGTGCCAATAGTCACTAAAACCAGGCAATGATAACCATCACCTGGCAATTAGTCCGTACACTTTTACTGAGATTGACCAAAGCGCTGACCAGGAGTTCCCGTTGCCGCATGGACCTTCTCTTGCAGTTCTTCGTCGATGTAAATCTTCACCTGGCCACGGAACAAGCTCTTCCTAACTTTGAACTCTCTCAATTTTGTCTGCTCTTGCTTTAATTTTTATGATTTATGTATGTTTCTTTCGTTTCTCTTTATTTGTAGATCCTATTGGCATTCTTGTGTTTAAGGCCAGATCTCCTGGTAAGTTTCAGTTTCGCGTTATAACCCCGCTCCCCTCTACCCCGCATCGCCAGAAAAACGAGCCCCTATTTTACGAAGGCATTAAACAAAAGATCCAAAAGCTTCAGTCCCAACTAACTCTTGCTACCACACAACGATTGATCGGTTCTTAACCCACCTAATATTCGGCTTCCTTCTCGCTCACTTACATCCCATGAGACACTCACATAATCACACCACTTTGTTGCTGGCCTTAGACAACAAGAATGTGCTCTACTGATCAACTATATAGCTATAGCTTTTCTAATTCGTAACTTCCAGCTTTTATTTGTAGCAAACTGTTAATACTCACACCCCAGTTCGTCCGTAGATATACATATTTTTTGCCACGATAACACTAACAAATCAAAATGTACATCTCTCTCTTGCAGGATGATATTCCGGAGTCAGATCCCGATAGCTGTCCGCATGAGGGCGAGGTGCGCGAGGATGAGGATGAGACGGAGGAGGAGTCGGAGGACTCGGACGAGTCTGACGGCGATGACGAAGAGGACGAGGAGGAGATAGGTGAGTCCCCGGCGCTTGAGAGCCATTACTCAATTTTTAATAAATCTTTTTCCTGATCCCCTTTCTCCAGATGTGCTGCAAGACAACGATGCGGACGATGAGGAGATCGATGACGAGGACGAGGAGGAAGATCCGCCCTTTTTGCTGGATGCCAATAATAAGCGATCGAGTAATCTCACCGCCCTGCTGGAGGCCGCGGCAAATGAGAAGGCACCCGTCCTGCGCCACGCCACCCATGCCATTGATGAAACCAAGCAGGCGCTTACTAAAATGCGCTGTGCCAGCAGCCCGCGCGACAAGAAGTAAGTGTTCCATTTTGTTTGCCAAATATCGTTTTTCTCAGAGCTAACCCATTGTCTGTTATTTTCAGCAGCAGTGGCTTCTCCCGATCCCTGGTGGCCGCCTGCACGGATAACGATGTCAATACGGTCAAGAGGCTGCTCTGCAAGGGTAACGTTAACCTGAATGATGCCGCCGCTTCCACGGACGATGGCGAATCTCTGCTTTCGATGGCGTGCTCGGCGGGTTACTACGAGCTGGCTCAGGTACGTTTCATTCATCCATCAATTTGCTACTTATTCTCTTTTGTTAATTCGGAAATACCACCTACAGACATAATTTATACGTTATCTATAGGAATTTTTCTATTAAATTTATGTATTTAAGATTGTTGAGAAATTATAACTTGAATTAATTAAAAGTTATAATTTCTCAACAATCTAAATAGGAGACTGTCTTTATATTAAAAAATTATATTTAAACTTGTGCTTTCCTAAGTTATAGCTTTTATTTAGTATACAAAAGGAGACAATTTCTTAGTTTTCTTGGCACGTGAAATTTTCCCACGGCTAAAAAACAGCTGAGCGAGGTGGTTGCCATCCCCTGTGTTGATTCTCTGGTGTGGCAACGCCACCACCTCCGCACTCGCTTCTGGCGTCCGCTTATCGATAAATACCACCGCAGTAGCAGCGCAAGCAATCACAGAAAGATCAAGAAAACTAGGCAACAATTCGGGGATTAGTCTGGGCAATAATTTCTCATTTAAACCTTCCCCGCGTATTTATAAACGGTTCACGCAACTTACCCGCATTTCGTGGTGTCTCACCCACAGGTTCTGCTGGCCATGTCTGCCGCCCAGGTGGAGGACAAGGGGCAAAAGGACTCGACGCCGCTGATGGAGGCTGCCTCCGCGGGGCATTTGGACATTGTGAAGCTGTTGCTGAGCCACCATGCCGATGTCAATGCCCATTGCGCCACCGGCAACACCCCTCTCATGTTCGCCTGCGCCGGCGGTCAGGTCGACGTGGTCAAAGTTCTACTCAAGCACGGCGCCAATGTTGAGGAGCAGAACGAAAACGGACACACGCCGCTTATGGAGGCTGCCTCCGCCGGCCATGTCGAAGTTGCAAAGGTAAGTTTATTCGTGTTTGGAAGTGCATCGACTATGAAATCAAAAAATGATTATAATCCGAGATTTGAAAATGTTGCTGGCACAGACCCGCGACCTGAATCGAGTTACTGATTGGTCTGGGGAAGATGCCAGCGCTCCGTGATTTAGTTTGATCTTATCTGATTCTGTGCAGGCCATTTCCAAGTTTGCCGCGTAATTTCCTTACTAATTGGTCATCGGTAATTATATTCTTCTTTTAGGTGCTGCTGGAACATGGGGCCGGTATCAACACCCACTCCAACGAGTTCAAGGAGAGCGCCCTCACTTTGGCCTGCTACAAGGGCCATCTGGACATGGTCAGATTCCTGCTACAAGCTGGTGCCGATCAGGAGCACAAGACCGACGAAATGCACACCGCCCTAATGGAAGCGTCAATGGACGGTCACGTTGAGGTGGCGCGGCTGCTGCTGGACTCGGGTGCACAGGTGAATATGCCGACGGACTCGTTCGAGTCGCCTCTTACGCTTGCCGCCTGCGGCGGCCACGTCGAACTGGCCACCTTGCTGATTGAGCGCGGCGCCAATATCGAGGAGGTGAACGATGAAGGATACACTCCGTTAATGGAGGCGGCACGCGAGGGCCACGAGGAGATGGTGGCGCTGCTGCTTAGCAAGGGGGCGAACATCAATGCCACCACGGAGGAAACGCAGGAAACGGCTCTTACGCTCGCTTGCTGCGGCGGCTTTAGTGAGGTGGCTGCCTTTCTGATCAAGGAGGGCGCCAATCTGGAGCTCGGCGCCTCCACGCCCCTCATGGAGGCCTCACAGGAGGGACACACCGACCTGGTACGTTTCCTGCTCAAGAACAAGGCCAATGTTCATGCCGAGACGCAGACGGGAGATACGGCCTTGACGCATGCCTGCGAAAATGGTCATACGGATGCGGCTGGCGTGCTCCTATCCTATGCAGCCGAGCTGGAGCACGAGTCCGAAGGCGGACGAACGCCGCTGATGAAGGCCTGTCGCGCCGGACACCTGTGCACCGTCAAGTTCCTCATTCAAAAGGGCGCCAACGTCAACAAGCAGACTACCAGTAATGATCACACTGCCCTCTCGCTGGCCTGTGCCGGTGGGCACCAGTCTGTGGTAGAACTGCTACTGAAGAACAACGCCGATCCGTTCCACAAGCTGAAGGACAACAGCACCATGCTGATTGAAGCCTCCAAAGGTGGACATACGCGTGTTGTAGAGCTTCTATTCAGCTATCCCAACATTTCGCAAACGGCGGATATGGCAGCGGCTGCGAATGCTAATCAGCAAGCGGCTGCTGCCGCCGCAGCTGCAGCCGCCGCCGCTGCCGCAGCTGGGTCCAATCAGATGCGCCTGCAGCAGCAGAAGATCCTCCAGCAGCAGCTGCAGCATCAGTTGCAGCAGCTTAACGCTCCTCCCGGACTGCATGAGCTATCCGAGGCGGCGCGGGCCTCCAACCAGCAGCTATTCCACCAACAGCAGTTCAGCGGTACCGGCAATGTGTCCACGAACATCGTGGCCCTGGGCACTGGCGACTTCTTGGACGCCGGCGAGCTACAGTTGACGGCGACATCGTCGGGCATGGTCGCCGGAGCCGGTGCCAGCACTACTGGGAGTGAAGCTGGCATGGAGGAGTACGGAGAAGTTGGAGGCATCGACCTGACCACCCTGGGAGCCCAGCAGCAGGAGGGTCTTATTGCCAAGTCGCGACTATTCCACCTGCAGCCTGGCTTTGAGCAACAACAGCAGCAGCCACCTCAGGTCGGGCAGCATCCGTTGGTGCCGTGCAAGCACTTTGACCTGGACATGGAGCACATTAACTCACTCCAGCCGCCGCAGAAGGCGCCGCCAGCTCCGCCAGTCCTCTTCCACACTGTTTGCCAGCAGCCTGTAATGCAACAACAACAGCTGCAGCAGCCACTGCCACAAGGTCAGGCTAAGCTGAAGGGCATGCTGCCGAACAGGAATCGTGTGTTGAAGTCTGGCGACGTGGTTGAGTTCATCGACTGCCCGCTGGATCAGCAACAGCAACAACACGCCGATCAGGTGCGTTCGCAGCCCCTGGGGGAAGATGGAAAGTCACCGCAGTTCGCTTGCGCTGGAGAGGATCCACGGTTGCAGCGACGTCGCGGCTTTATGCCGGAGTTGAAGAAGGGTGAACTTCCGCCGGATACCACCAGCATCAGTGGCACTGACCCCAACGAACTTGTCTTAAAAAGTAAGTCCAAGTTCCTAGATTTGAGCAGAAGTTTAATGAGTATTTTCTTTTATTATTTACTATCAGGCGCCGAAGCGGCAGCCCTAGACAATAACGGTGCTTTTGCCCAGAGTTCAGCGGTAAGTTAGCATTAATTTCCCAACCAGAAGAAATATTTTCATTACCTAATGTGTACTTTTGCAGCGAACTTGTGGTGGAGCCGTCATCACACACTCCTCGGAAGTGCTTCAGAGCACAGCCATTAGCGACAGGCCCAAGGTGAAGGCTACCAACAAGAGCAATCGCAAGCAGGCAGCCGCCGCAGCTGCAGCAGCAGCGGCGGCAGCGGCAGCAGCAGCAGCCCAACATGCTCATCAGGTTTTGCCGAATCTGCAGCAGAACCAGATGGTCTCCATTTACAACAACTTGGTGAGTAGTTTCCCAGCTACCCAGTGACACACTCCACATGTCTTTGCTTCTTTTTAAACAGCAAATGCAACAGACACATTTGCAACTGCAACAGCATCTGCAATTGCACCATCAACGAGTGGCTTTGGACAACGCAGCGGCTGCCGCAGCAGCAGCAGCGGCGACTTCATCGGGTAATGCTGTGGCCTACTCCAATTCACCGGCTTCGCCCCTAGCTTCGCCCACTGGCAGCGGTAATTTTGTTGACCAGCAGCAGCAGCAACAGCAGCAATCCTTGGATGTGGCCCTGCAGCGCAAGACGGCCATGGAGGATTTCCGTGGTATGCTGGAGACTGCGGTTAATGGGTCGCGAGGCAGGAAGGACCCCACCCTGAAGCCAAAGTTGAATTTCTTCAAGGACGGCTGGCATATGGTTGGAGTGCACAATTTCTTTGGTGATCAGCCCAAGTCGCCCACAGAGACACCGCCGGAAATGGAGGAGACCACCATGTCACCAACTGAAGGCGATGACCGCCTTGGCACGGAGCCTCGGGCCGAAATGAAGAATCTAGCTACACTCTGTTCCGCGGCAGCAGCGGCCGCCGCTGTAGCTGCAGCCAATAAAGATCCTGATGAGATAAGCACAGATCTTGAGAGTGATGGCGATGAAGACATCGAGGGTGCTGCTGATGGCGCAGAGGGCGATGAGAATACACTGCCGCCCGAGCCCATTGCTTTGGCCGCTGCTCTCCGTGAGGATGGCATCATTCTGGAAGAGGAAGAGGACGATGACGACGATGAAGACGAGGAGGAGGATGATGAGCAGGATACCAACAGCGGAGATAACATCGATAAGCTTACCTATGACGAAGATGTGGACAATGATGGAGAGGTGGATTACATTGATGAAGATGATGGCGCAGCAGAAGGCGAGGAGGGAGAGGAAGACGAGGACGACGATGAGGATGATGAGTTTTTCTTGGATGTACCCGTCAATGATCAGGGTGCTGGCAACAACAACAACAACAATAATAATAACTCGAAAAACAGCACTAGCAGCAGCTCACTGCCGACGAAGCAGCGCAAGATGGCCACACGATTAGAAAACTTGATCCTTACCTCGCAGACCTTGTGTGACTTCCCGCCTGACCTCACCAACTCTGAACTGGTCCACGTTCTGCCCCAGATAAGCAATCTGAAGGCGGCGGCCAGTAGCAATGCGGCCCTGAACAGCGTTCTCCAGCAACAGCTGGCAGCTGCCACAGCAGCAGCAGCGCACGCCAAGGCAGCTGCCGTGGTGCACCAGAAGCAGCAGCAGCTCCAGCATCAGGTGGACGGTGGCGATCAGCAGCAATGTGGTATGTTTGCAGAGCGGCAGCGAATAATGTTCTTCTTACCAAAAACAATCATCTCTTTTATTGCAGTTGATGATGATGGCAGCGCTGGACCCAGCGAGCTATACCCCGGCTTGGAGCATTTTGCCAACGATGGCGAAATGGAGGACATATTCCAGGTGCGCTTCATTTCTATTATTTCCATGAAACCACATCTTAAATTATTCATCTCTTATGTTCTGAAGGAATTGGCAAGCAGCCTTAACTACCCCGAGCTGGCCGAGTTTAGCCTGAACCAGATGTGTAAGGGTAGGTTTACCGGTAGCTGGGCGGCGGCGGCACAATCGTCGGCCAAGTGGCCCGGCCAGGAACAGTTGGTGGGAGTTGTCAGATCACCGGGCGAAGTGCCGCCGGATGCACAGCAACAACAGGCGAATCTCGTCCTGCTGGACTATCCTATGCGGCAGAACATCCCGCTTGACCAGCGACTCCTCGAGGCGGATGAAATGCACCTGCAGGTGAGTTTTGTCATCTTCAGTATTCCGAATTTCGGATATTTACGTCTTCGTATATTTTAGCAACATCAACAAGCACCGCTTTCGTTACTGCCCTTCACTACCGCGGACGATCAGCAGCAGCTGCAGCTACACCATCCAGCAGTGACCAATGCGGCCGATTTCCATCAGCAACAGCTCGCTTTGGAGAACGATCCGGAGCTGAAGCAGCAGATGCAACAGTACTCCAACGCGCGCATCATTAAGGCTGTGGCTGCACACCAACACCAGCATCAGCAGCCACCTGCCACCAACTTCGTTTACAACGTGGAGAGTGGTGATAAGAATGCGCCACCAGTGCAGCTTCTCTTCCAATTGCCGCCCAACATGTCCCAGCAACAGGCCGTGGGAGAGCCTCTCACTGAGCAACAGCAGCAGCAGCAACAAATGTTGCATGCCGAGCAGGCCCATCTTTTCCAGCATCATCGAACAGGCGGCCAGCGTGCGCCCACCCAGAACGAGTTGGAGCAGGTGGCTCAGGAGCTGCTGCTTCAGCGTAGTAGCGGACAAGCGTCAGCCGGAGCGCCATTGCCACTTAAGCAAAAGCACTTTAACCTGCAGGAACAGCTGCTTCTCCATCCGCCGCCGCTCATGCAGGCGCCCACCTGTGTCCAGCATCAGGTAAGTTATTTAAACTGCCCTTACGCTATTTATGCAGCCTTCTGATTTTTAATCATTAATTTTTTTCCTACAAGGTGGCCACACAGACGCATCCTGCCTCCGTGGTTGTGCCGCAGCCAGCCGCAGTTGGTCAGTATACGCAATTCGCTCTGCAACCTCCACAGCAGCAACAGCAATTGCAGCAGCAGCCAGGACAGCCGCAGAACGAGCTGTCGATTTGGCCAATGGGCACGCCCACACCCACGCCCAGCAGCGGAGTGAGTACAACCACCAAGTCGATGCCCGGCGGCATTGCCAAGAAGGCAATTGACAAGCAGTCGCGCAAGGACCGCCGATGCTCTGGATTCCGACAAACGCCAGCCGGCAGTCAAGGTAAATATAAGGGAATGGCCTAGAAGTGGGGTGACCACTTACCCGCCCAAATTTTTATTTCGCCTTACAGTGAACACCAATCAGCATCAACAGCCCCAGGTAGCAACGGCCCAGCAGCAGGCCCAACTGCAGAACCAGCTGGCCGTGGCGACCCCCGCCTGCGTAGACAAGACTATTGAGATTGATTCGGAAACAGAGTCGAACCACGACACAGCCCTAACACTGGCATGTGCCGGCGGGCACGAGGAGCTTGTTGAGCTGCTTATCAGTCGGGGAGCGAATATTGAACACCGGGACAAGAAAGGATTTACACCGTTAATCCTGGCGGCAACAGCTGGACACGACAAGGTCGTGGATATTCTGCTCAAGCACAGTGCCGAACTGGAGGCCCAATCTGAGCGCACAAAGGACACTCCACTGTCGTTGGCTTGCTCAGGCGGCCGATACGAGGTTGTGGAGCTCCTGCTTAGCGTCGGCGCCAACAAGGAGCACCGTAACGTGTCTGACTATACTCCATTGAGTTTGGCGGCCAGTGGCGGCTATGTGAATATTATCAAGCTGCTACTTAGCCACGGAGCCGAGATCAATTCCCGCACGGGCAGCAAGCTGGGCATCTCACCCCTTATGCTGGCGGCCATGAATGGACACACGCCGGCGGTGAAGTTGCTTCTGGATCAGGGATCCGACATCAACGCCCAGATCGAGACCAATCGAAACACGGCCCTGACTTTGGCCTGCTTCCAAGGAAGGCATGAGGTCGTTAGTCTGCTGCTGGACCGGCGGGCCAATGTCGAGCACCGAGCAAAGACGGGCCTCACCCCCCTGATGGAGGCCGCCTCGGGCGGCTACATCGAAGTCGGTCGCGTCCTGCTGGACAAGGGGGCGGATGTAAATGCTGCCCCAGTGCCCACATCCAGGGACACGGCGCTGACCATTGCTGCCGACAAGGGTCACCAGAAGTTTGTGGAGCTCCTGCTGTCGCGGGGAGCCAGTGTAGAGGTAAAGAATAAGAAGGGTAACTCGCCGCTCTGGCTGGCCGCCCACGGTGGCCATCTGAGTGTTGTAGAACTCTTGTACGACCACAATGCTGACATTGACTCACAGGACAACCGGCGCGTCTCCTGCCTGATGGCTGCCTTCCGCAAGGGTCACACCAAGATCGTCAAGTGGATGGTCCAGTATGTGTCTCAGTTCCCCTCAGACCAGGAGATGAACCGTTTCATTGGCACCATCAGCGACAAGGAGCTGATCGATAAGTGCTACGACTGCATGAAAATTCTGCGCAGCGCCAAGGAGGCACAGGCAGTCAAGGCCAACAAGAACGCATCGATTTTGCTGGAGGAGCTGGATTTGGAGCGGACACGCGAAGAGAGCCGCAAGGCGGCTGCTGCAAGGCGACGTGAGCGCAAGAAGAAGAAGAAGATGGAGAAGAAGGAGGAAAAGCGACGTCAGCAGCAGGGCAGCGGTCACGGCGGAGCCGATGGAGATGACCAGCAAGGCGACGAAGACGATGCCAGTGACAAAGATGATGATTCCGACAAGGACGACGAGGATGAAGAGGTTGGGCCGCCGGCCCAAGCCGCACGCGAGGAAGGTGACTCTGGCATCGATCAGGGCTCCTGCTCCAGCGGTGACACCAAGGGAGCTGCCCGTCTGAGTGCCGCTCAAACTCTAGACTCCGCAGCCAACTCCGGTCAGGGAAAGAAGAGCAAGAAGCAGCAACAGCAGCAAAAGAACAAGGCGATGGTAGCTGCAGAACCAGCTTCCACTCCCACTCCTCCGGCTGTCACATCCGCTTCAACCACCGCCGCTAACAAGGTAATCTCAGTGAAGAAGCAACCATCGGCTGCAGTCGAAAGTGTCACCAAGACGTCGCCTCCCACACAACAGACGGCGACGGCGGCAGCTTCGGGTCCTTTAAAGCGGCAACTGGAGCTCAAGAAGGAAGAGACATCTGTGAAAAAGAAGGAGGAGAAGACTACCAGTTCGGCCAGCAGTAACAAGCGCGAGAAGGAGAACCAGGCGCCCAAGGAGGTGGCACTGCCCGCAACCAAACACCTTCAACCCAGTAACGCAAGCAAGCTCCAGAGCAGCGAATCTGCAAGCAACATTGGCAACGCCAACACCACCGCCACAACCATTACCACCCGCAAGGAAGTGGCCAAACCTGCAGTGTCACAAGCTATCAGCAACAGCGTCAGCCTGAATCCGGCAAAACGCAGCGAAGTTGATGGATGGAAGGAGGTGGTACGCAAGAGCAGCACCCAGCAGACCACTGCGTCAGTGGGCGGGGCCAGTGGCGCTCCAGTGCCTGCGACGTCCAGTGCCACTTCGGCGACCAGCTTGCAGCAGCATCATCCGCATCACCACCACCTGTCTAACAACAGCGCCAGCAACAGCTCAAGCTCCCTAGGCGGAGGCACTGGTGCTGCTTCAGCGTCGTCCTCAGCACCCGAGATGACTTGCAAGAAGGTACAGGTGCCGGTGAACGCCATCTCCCGGGTGATTGGACGTGGTGGAAGCAACATCAACGCCATTCGAGCCACCACTGGTGCCCACATTGAAGTTGAGAAGCAGGGCAAGAACCAGTCTGAGCGCTGCATCACGATCAAGGGCTTGACCGATGCCACCAAGCAGGCTCATATGCTTATTCTGGCTCTCATCAAGGATCCGGATGTGGATATTCTGCAGATGCTCCCCAGGATTAACAGCAGCATCAAGCAGACGTCCAGCGCCAGCGCAGCAACTGCCCCAATGGCCGTCGGCACTTGGGACAATCGTACCGCAGCCGGCGTAACTGTGAACAACTTCTCATCAGCGGCGTCTACCACCTCGACATCCTCCAATTCGTCGGCAAGTTCCACAACAACGGCGGGAGGTGCAGCCTACAGCAATGCGCACAAGCAGCAGCAGCAGCCACTGCACGCACAGCCCGTAAAGGCCACCAGTGGACGTGTCTCGGGTTCTGGCAAGTCTAATGGCAGCAGTTCAAAGTCGTCAGGGTCGGCATCGTCGGCGAGTGCATCGTCAGGTTCTTCCCGCGGACAGAATGGCCGCGGTGGCTATCAAAGTCAGCAGCAACAGCAGCAGTCTGGACGGAATGCTGGTAGTGCTACCTCCTCGAATGGCGTGTCCAAGGGCAACAAGGGCTCTGAGGGCTCGTCCAAATCCACGGCGTCTGCACAGAAGAGCAGCATCTCTGCCCAAATTAAGTCATCTACAGCAGCTCCTGGAGGAGTACAGAACTTTGCCAAGGCAGCGGCGGTTACGCCCGCTTCATCCTCGCCCAAAAAGACAGAGGCAGCTGGAGGAGCTGGCGCTGCTGTAATCGCCTCGGTTGGCGGACGCAGCAGTGGCGTGGTGGCTCCCTTTGGTAGGGGGAAACCAGTCTCTGGGCCAGGCCAAGGAGGCGCTTCAACAGCGGCAGCTGGTCACGTAGCCCAATTGGGTAGTGGTGGCAACAACAACATATTGGCTGGACCAATTGGCACTTTCAACGCGGCGGATGTGGCCGCCGTGAATGCAGCCGCCGCCGCAGCATCAGCATCGTCCAATAGCATTGTGAAGCCTATTGCTCCCCCCAGCAAACGAGTGGGATCACCCATCCAAAACCAACACCAGCAACAGACTCAACAGCAGCAACAGACCCAGCAGCAACTGCAGCAACAAACAATAGCACCTGGTTCCCAGCAACCGCTACAGCAACAACAGCACTCGCAGCCACAGCCCATGCAGCAGCAGGCACACCAGCAGCAACAGCAAGCACAGACCCAGTCGCAGGCCCAGCAGAATCTGGTAATAAACACGAATATTCTTAACGACTTGATGGCGGCCAGTGCAGCGAATACTGCCAGCGATAGCTTCAGTACCCAACTGGCGGCCAAGCTGTCGAGCGCCTATTCCCTGTTCAGTGACTACCAGCAATCGCAGTGGGGCAAGCTTGGTGATCCTGGAGTTGGAGGAGGAGGAGGAGGCGGCAGCGGCGTTTCAGGACCTGTCGGCGATATTCTGCCGCAGGCGGATGCCTCTAAGGCGCCAGGATACAATCGCAACATCCTCAGTTCACCCGTGGGCAGTTCCAAGGCTTCGTCGAATCACTCCACCTCGCCACCGGTGGGAAATGTGATCCAGCAACAACAACAGCAGCAGCAACAACCCCAATCCAGCCAACAGTCTGTGCAGCAGGCCCTGAATATTATCACTAGTGGCGGAGCTGGGGCGTCTGCAGCGCCGGCCAGGTCCCCATTAGTGGCAAGCAACGAGGTGAATGCCACAGGAGTTGTCCAACAGCCCTCCATTAACGGCACCCAAAGTGGTCTAGGGGAGACGGCACCCGCTCACTCACCGGGTGTTATCAAGCCGCCAACGGCTACGGCTCCCATTCAGAGGCATGTTCCCATGCCGATGTCCAACTCTGATACCGGAGGACCACCCGCATACGGAGCAATTGGATCCAATCCGGCCAGCGGAGGAAATGTTGCGGCCGCCGCAGCAGCAGCCGCTGCCGCCGCCATGATTGATCGCCAGCAGCAGAATCTGCAGCGTCTGATCTATGACAAGGTGGGTGCCTCCCAACAGCAGCAACAGCCGCAGCCGCAGCTCAACTATCCCATGGATCCATCTTCTTCGCCGTACATTGTGGATGGCAACAACATGCTTCGCCTGAATCCGCGCGCCTCAGTCTTTGCCCAGGGCAACAAGCAGCCACCACCGCCGCAGGGTGGAGCGCCGCAGTCGAATATGTTTGGAGGCGGCAACCAGGGACGGCAGCCACCGGGCACAGGTGCCAGACAGCCGGGAGGAGTAGCCGGTGGGCAGCGCTGGTATGGAGGCACACTAGAATATCCCTCGTACTCGGGCAGGGATATGCTACATCTGGAGAACGGAGCCGGCGGAATGGCGGGCCTGGGCTCACCATCTGCCATGTCGCCCAACCATGACGACATCCGCAAGATGCCGCGGCCCATTGGCACGGAACGTGCTGCCTCCTGGAAGTTCAACAACTTCAACGTAGCCGCCTCGGCTCTGGGCATGGACGATGCCCTGTCTACCGTATTGCCCCCATGGGCTCACGAGCCGAAAGTGCAGCCACCAGGTTTGCAACAGCAACCACCGCCTCCACCCCAATCCCAGCAGCAGCAGCAGCCTCTCAACTGGCTGAAGCAGCAGCAGCAGCAGCAGTACAGGCCCTATAACAACGGGCCTTATCCGCAGCAGCAGCAGCACGAGCAAATGAATGTGAGTATCAATTGTCTTTAACTCCCTACGACTGCCTCTTATTGCCTTATTGTATCCGTAACTTGTAGATGCCCATGGACTACCACAACATGCAGGCGCCGCCAAATATGAGCCAACAGCAGCAGCAGCAGCACGTCAACCTGATGCCCTCGTACGGTTTTCAGCATTTTGTGGGCGCCCCTGGAGCGGCTGATATCTCTGCACACATGCCGGAAAAGATGGAGGTGTGGGATCACCACGACAAACACGTAAGGCTATTAGGATTGTTTCCTTAAATCACAAGAAATAATAATAAATTGTTTAGATGCCCTGGACCAACTACACCACCAATTGGTCCAACTGATGTCCGCCCAGCGACATTCTAAGTGAAGACCTCTTCGATGCCTGTCGTTCGAGCAACTGAATCGAGTAGCCATGGCCCAGAGAGGTCTTCGAAATTACCAGGACGCAACAGAAACAATAACATCGATAGCAACAGCAACAGAAACAACAGCAGCAGCAGCAGTACTAACTTGAACGTCTTACCACTGGTTTGAACCATGCAAAAGGAAAAGATTATTGAATTTTTTTCGTTTCCAATTCGAACTCTCACTCTCGGCTTCTTCCTCACCTCTCACTTGCCACTCTTCCAAATTAAACCTACCAACGCCATCGAATCCTAACGAAGATAATCCAATTGCTTAGATGCAATGTGAAAGTGTTCGTTTGGTTCTTGGGTTGGATCCACAGGTGCCTGCCCCCATCCCCAATACCAGAACAGAGAAAAGAAAAATGCGAAAAAGCGATAAAGCGCGACCAAAAACTGTTCGCAATATATATTATTTATTTTTAAAATGTATTGAATAATTTTTGAAGCAAAGAGCATGAAGTGAAGTTATTGTTTAAAGCTTATCCTTTTCTGTATACGTGTGTATGTGAGTGTGAGTGTGTATGTAGGATGAGCGGAAGGGAACACACGCACCGCCACCTACTATACCACACACACACATGCACACACTCCTCCGCAACACACAAACACATTTACTTTTAAGCTTAAAGTCAGTCTTATGAATGAAACATTAAAGTGAAATGTTTAGCGACAGCTAAGAAGGTACACACAGAGAAACATTTAATTCAAAAACAATTATACATAATTACAAATACTTATATATTTAATAACATTAATAAAATGGCAAGCAAATGAATGTCCAAATTGTAAATCTTAGGCGCACACTTTTCTCTCCCTTGCCCCGCCCTCCCTCTTTCACTTCACGAAGGAAGCCGGAAACTAGAAAACATGGCAAAGGTGATGTGACCAGAAATTACTTAATTACTTAATTAAAAATTTAAACTTCTCTTCGACTTGAAAACTATACATGCGATTGATAAAAACCAAACAAGAACGAACGAAATAAAGCCCGGAAAGAGACGATACAACAACAACGTGGGAGGAGGAGCCTAGAGCTGTGCCCTCCTCTTGACCCAAGCCCCAAAAATGTAGCTAGTAGAAATTGAAATTGCTTAAATATCAACAAATGATATACCAACAAAAACAACAACAGATTAGACATTTTAATATTCCATTTACGAGAACTAAACAAGATATGAATGGCGGCAGGCGGCGCTTGCTTGCCATCTCTTTGACGCTTTTCCCGACACTGCTCATAGACGTACATACATAAATATATATATATATATATATATATATACACCTACATATATACCTAGCGAATAGCATATGAGATACATACACAAATTTTTATTTCGTCGAAAGCTAAACTAAACGAAACAAAACTTAACGAAGATATGTAAAGACACACTTGATAAACACTGCTACTGCATCCGCTCGATCGATTATCGGTTTTTCAGGACTATGGCAATTGCTTTGTAAAATTCTAGAGAATCTGATGATGCTTGAGAATATGCATAGTGCTTGAAGGATAGCTATGAGTTACACACACACACACACATGTTTGAGCAAGCCACGCATGCCCCGCGGAACACAAGATCCTTATCTACACACACCCAAAATATATACTTAAACGATAACGATATATTGATGAAAGTGAAAATACGAAATAATATAAAATTAAGTGAGCATGAACTACCTTTTTTTTCTATTTTTCAATGTTTTAGCTGCAAGCAAATAATAATGTAATGAGAATGGAGTTGTTTCGTTTAAGTTATACCATACAAGGACATTACAAAAAAAGATACATAGCCGCCGCAACTGCTATATATAAACCACAACAAAAAAAAAAAACAAAGAAAAACACACCGACAGGATCTTTATTATTCTCGAACACACAAAACACAACACAACCGTTTTTGTTGACAAACGAAAAGAAGAAATAGCTGAAGAGGAGCTGAGGTGAGGACACAACACAGCCGTTATTTACGATGATGCATGCATCCATCATCCTTGATTGAGACATGAAAGCAAAGGCAGAAGCAACAGCAAACGCAGAAGCAGAAGCATACTGAATAAATGTAGAATTTTTTTCAAGCGAAAGAAATTGAGAATTCACACACATAGATTTATTAATTTAAATATTTAATATAAAATATATACTTCAAATATGAAAAGTATGAAAACACAACAGCAAAAAAAGAAAAGGAATGCAAAGAAAAATAAAAAAACTACATATATTAAATACACACACATACTATATGAGTATACTACGGATTATTATTACTCTTATAATTATTATTATTGTATTGAAGGAAAAATATAAAAGAGAACATTAAACAGCATACAATAAAAAATTAAAAACTATTCTGCTTTGTTTATGGAGGGTTCTAACGTGATTTTCTAATTATTCTAGCAAAATCTTTCGTAGACTTGCTTATGAAGATCAAGTTTGAGTATATATAAATTGTAATTCATAAAATGATTTCCAATTTTACATTATTTTTTAAGATTTTTAGTCCCCCTCTTCGGTTGTTGCTTGATTTCCCCTAAATAATTGGACCTTTTATAGTTTTGTGATAGTTTATTTGTGAACTGTTGAAAAATGTTTAACATTTCTTTGATCGATTCTTAACCTCAGACAAAGGGCTCGATGGTGAACTCTACCACGGAACAGGGCGTGGTCAGTTCGAAGGCCTGCAGCACGGTGGGATGCAGGACGCCAATCTTGCCGATAGCTACGTTGTCGTACATCACATTGGCACAGCGACCAGGGAAATAGCTGGGATCTGTAAGGGAAATACAGTCACTAAATGCATTTCCTGGTAAACCCTCATTTAAAACTCACCCTCAGCCGCCTGGAGGTAATAGCCCTTGGTCATGTTCCCTGTTTTCCAGGGCACCGAAAGCAGTTGCATCACGCGATCTAGAAGTCCATGAACCACCTCGAAGCCAGCCGTCTTATTGCAATTAACAGCACACACTCGTCGCTCGTTGCGGGCCCCCACTTCTGTGTTCTCATCCGCTATCACCACATCGCTAATCTCGAAGAGCTTTAGCGGCAGCGGCATCTTGCGATTGGCCACTATGGTCTTGAGAAGACCAGACAACAGGGTCGTGCGCACCACCTGGAACTCCAGCGTCTTGGGATTGCCAATGTGCACGGCCGGAATGGCTTCGATGGGCTTGTTCAGCTTGCGAGCAATGTCATCGCGAGAGCAGAGAGTAAAGGTCAGAGCCTCTGTGAATCCCGCCTGGGCTACCTGTTCCCGCAGCTGCTCTGTGAGCTTGTTAAGCGGGAACTGCTTGGCTATCTGCATGAAGGCGGGCAAGGACTTCTTTATGTTATTGTAGCCGTAGGCAATGGCTACGTCCTCGTAAATGTCGCATGCGTGGATAACATCGTGCCGTGTGGGCGGAATTTTAACCACCAGCGAGTCGTCGCCATCAACCCTGGCCTCCAAATACATACGGGTCAGCATATCGGCCAGCTTAGCCGCTGGCTCCTCGATACCAATGTAGGCATTAGTACGCTTCACCGAGACTCGCTCCTCACGCACCGCCAGCTCGGGATAGGAAACCACGGTGCCATCCGGCTGCACCACATCGCACGGCTCGACGGTGAACTTCTGGGCGCAATGCTCAGAGAACAGGCACACGATGGTGTCCAGCACCACCTTGGCCTTGGTGAGATCCGTGGCCGTGCACTCGATGAACACATTCTTGGTCTGCAGCGAGATCTTAGAGTGGTCGCCGTTAATGATTGGCGGCAGAGAGAGTACCACCCGGTTGGCATCGTAGATCACCGGATACACCGGCGAGTCCCGAATGATAGGCAAGTATTGCTTCAGCTGGGCGTGAGTGGAATAAAAGTCCATTAGCTGATTGCCATTCATCTCCTGGTTCTGGTTGAGTGGCACGAACTTAATCTGCTCCGGCGCCAGAGCCTCATAGCTGAAGGGACCCTGAATGGTATCCAGATCATGGGTGCCGATGGCCACCAGCGTGCGCTTGCGGGCGATGTTTTGGTGCAGCTTGTCCTGCAGATCGATGAAGCTGTTGTACGAGGCCTTCGTGAAGGTGACATTCCGGAGCACGGCGGCCACCGCATGCGGCCGAATCTTTGCCGTCGACGGATCCACTTTCAGCACCTGACGCTTAGCTGGCTCCACGAACTCAAACTTGGGTGGCTTCAGTCTAAAATTGATAAACACTTAACGTCATGTCCACAAGCCAGGATTCTATTGAGCACTCACTTGCCCTGGAACACCAGCAGACCCGTGACCAGGCCCTCCAGACACAGCAGATCGTATCGGTTGGCTGGGATGTCTATTCGGTAGATGATCTCCTCGCTTGCATCCGCCGCCGCTGCTACATCGCCCTGCTCCTTGGTTAGCATCTGCTTCTCCGTGGTCTGCAAGGACAATTCAAAAGACATCAGTACATGGTCAATATCTACTAATAGGCAGCTCTTACCACTTCATCCAGCTCCAAACCAAAGGCGAAGCACAGATCCTGGAACTCGTCATCGGCTGATGCAAAAGGGTAAACATTAGTCTCATCCGCCCGACGACAACGTGATTACACGTGGACTCTTCAAACTCACTGTAAGTCTTTCCCAGCGCCTCGAAAAGCAGGTCACGTTTAACACCAATGGTAGGCATGCTGACACGGTCACCTATTCGTCCCAAGAATTGCAGAAACCAGGATTTATTTATTTATTTAATTCTTGGGCTTTGCTTGCCGCAAAGTTTTGCTCGAAGAGTATAGTGTGTCGGCTTGCTGGGCGAATGGCAAACTGGTCACACTGAATTGCAAAAATAGCGAAAGTGCAAGTATTTATGTTACGTTTTCAAATCAATGAAAGTTGTTTTAATCTGTGAGGGGCGAGAAGAAAGGTTCAGAAACGCTTTTTTATCTTTGTTTAAAATTTTAATTTTAATTTTAATTTATTTAACTTCGAGTGATCTGGGTTGCCACTTTACCCAAAGAATAACACTTCTAGTATTTTGTCACTTGGGTAAAAAAGCCATGCGGTATTATTTAACGATCATTTTGCGATCACTCTGCCCGGCAAAAAAATAGCGCGAAGATTTTGTACGTCGGAGAAAATTTGGGTGAAATTTATATAAATATGAGCGGACGCAAACACAGAGGCTCTGAAAATATGGAAAACCTGTGTCCCGTCACCCGGTAAGTAGACCCTAACTGGTGTGGCTCTCGGGTTGTGCTCCGACTGCACCAATTGAAATTGCGCCCATGACGTCCCCCCACGTACATATGTATGTATTATGTACATATGGGTACTGGAAGTGAAGTAAACGAGGTCAAGAAAGTGGCTACTAATTGAAATTGCTAGCCCGGGTGCTTGACCCCCGGGGCTGATGCAAGCGGTAACTAGACATGCACTTTTTAATTAATCCCCCTTCCCTTCCGCTTCGCCGCCTTGTCACAGAAAACGCTCAACAAGTAAAAACGGCGCTGCCGCCGCCGCTGTTGCTTCGAGCGCTCTTGTTTCCGCCACGAAATCGGGGAACTACGAGCACCCATCATCGCCATCGGCACTCACCTATGAGGCCCTCGAGGAGATGGGCATCGGCATGCTGGACTCTGAGGAGAGCAGCTCGTCCGCCCTTTCGGCCATTGCGCTGGCCGTTAGCGCCAGCGCCACCAGCGACGACAACTCCAACGAGATGACCCCGATAAGCACCAATGTGCCGCCCATGGCGCACCAGTTGCAGCAGCAGCAACGCCTGAGTCTCAACTCAACAGCTGACACTACTCTGGACAGCAGCGTGAGCGGCAACACTACCGTCGTCGAGGACGCTCAACATAGGCTTCTGCGCCAGTCGGCCGAGAAGCTGCAGGCCCTGGCGCAGGCCAAACGCACGGCACTGGGCTCAGAAGGCGGCAGCAACTCGAATTCTCCTAGTAAACGTCTCCGAAACCCCCTAACCGCCGTAACATGCAATAATCAGAGCGAGTCGGCGGCTCCGCTCAATTTCCAGCCCTCCACCAGCAGGCTGGCTCAGGTCCGGCAGGCAAATAAATCAGCGGCATCACCGCCACCGCCGCCAAACCGCCGATATATTCCCGCAACAGAAAGCTTCTTTGTGTTCCGCACGCCGTCCATGAGTGCCCACATCAACAGTGGAATCAATCACTTTGACCGGCTGTCGGATGAGATACTGTTGGGTATTTTCAAATGGCTGCCAAAGAAGACGCTCCTGCGCATGGCCGTCGTAAACCGGCGTTTTAATCGCTGCTCCCGCGACGAGACCTTGTGGACACGACTGGATCTTGGCTTGCGCACGTTTCGCCCAGGGGCTCTCGAGCAAATTATCCGTCGGGGTGTCCAAGTGCTGCGTTTGGCGCAGACAACGGTAAGTAGATAACCAATTGTTCCGGCTAGAAGTGCTTTCTATTTTATCTTTTCCTCATGCAGGTCCAGGAGCCCGCATTCACACCTTCGACGGTTGCCTTCAGGTCTCGTTTGCAATATCTTGACCTGAGCATGGCTGCCATAAGCAAAAGCTCGCTGCGCACGCTTTTGTCCCAGTGCCGCCAGTTGAAGAAGATAAGCCTGGAGAGCACAGAGCTTAATGACGATATCTGCGCAGAGATTGCCAAGAATAAATCCCTGGAGGCGGTCAATCTGACCATGGCCAGCGGCCTCACTGCCAACGGTGTGCAGCTGATGATGGAGTCTCTCACGAATTTGAGCAGCCTAAACATATCGTGGACGGACCTCACTGCACATGCTGTAACTGCACTGGTCACGAACATATCCCCAAATGTCATTCGCCTGAATATTGCCGGTTGCCGGCGGGTACTTTTCGACTCTCGTGAGTGTTGTTGGCTCAAGTTCTTGCTTTGATACTTGCAACTTATGCTATCTATTTTTTCAGATGTGGATAGTTTGCAGAGACGTTGCCCCCAGCTGCTGGAGCTTGATTTATCGGACTGCAATAGCCTCACCCCAGAGGCCATTCCGGCAATTATGAAGTTCAAGATGCTGGAGTATTTGTCCGTTTCGCGTTGCTATCTTATTCCCGCTACTAGATTTATGTGAGTTGACTGTGAGAACGACTAGCAGTGAGGGAATGGTTACTAAATTGATATTTTGATTGCAGCGAGCTGAAGGGAATGCCGTCGCTCACCTATTTGGACATATTCGGGATGCTATCGGATGGTGCAATGGAGGTCCTTGAAAAGCAAATGCCAAAAATGGGGATCAACAAGTTCATTCATAGTTCGGTTTCCCGGCCGACTGTGGGGACGCGTCGAACCTCCATTTGGGGCTTGCGCACGCGTGACTAAATCAAAATTCTTCCAATTCACTCCGATCCGCCGATGCCTACCGATTCGCAATTGGTTTTACTGCGCATGCCACCTAACGCAGCTTTTTATTCTCAAGTATCAACAACACAATCATTTTTTGCTGTCAACAACATGTTGGTTCTGCTTCATTTTTGGTCACTCATCTGGCTCGCTAAGCGGGGCCACAGGGGTCTCCCACTCCCATTCCTCCCAGGCGACACAGTTCCTGACACTATCCATGAATCCCGTGTCACTGGGGCACCTCGCTTCGACGCCGGCCTTGTTGAGTGCCTCGCACTTCCAGTACGCAGTGGGGTCCCAATCGTTGCGAAAAACTCCAATTTCAAGCTCCGCCTCGGTCTTGCAGCCTGGTCGACCGTTGCCGCTGTAGGCCTGAGCAAGACCGCTGGAAACCACAAGGAGGGCGCAAAGAGCGAGCTGTATTTTCATTTTGTTATTCTTCAAGTATGGCCCGCTGGGGACCTTGCGCGTCTTTTATAGGAACTGCAACGGCACGCTAAAGTGCACTCACTACCAGAAAATGCTTTCATAAATTGGCATCAAAGCAAACACACTCGAAACTGCTAGGAATAGATAACGTTTTCCCTTTAAAACAAAATTGTGTCCATGAGTCATTTGACTTTCCATTTATCAATAGGTTTTTTATAATAAAATTGTATTCTATTTTCAAAAATATATAAACATTATAATAAGTGTCTTATTTAATTATGATGAAGGAAGATGTCCTTGTATTTCCTAAACCTTCTCCAAAATATTCACCGGGATGCTAAATCTGAAACTTTGCAGTTAGGCTTCTATATGCTCTCACTCCTACATATGTCGGAACGGGCCGGATCGGAGGACTACATCATATAGCTGCCATAGGAACGATCAGAAAATTTTCCCAAAAAAAAATTATAACTCTGTCAGTTTTCAAGATATTTTAACCAAATTTGATATTTGTCCATCTTATATTATTTCCGAATTTCGGTTTTAATTTCATGAAAATCGGTCGACTATATCCTATAGCTTCCATAGGAAAATAAAAGAAATCCATAACTTAGCCGTGTTTCAAACCATTTTCATCAAATCTGAGATTTGCCAACTAATTATTATTCCAGAAGTTGGGTTTAATTTTTTTGTTTAAATTCTGCAAGGGTATATAAACTTCGGTTAGCCGAAGTAAGCTTCCTTTTTTGTTTAAAATACTTTTTAACACAGGAAGGAGTCATATTCTACCCCTTAAACCCTATACATTCTAATCAGAATTATTAGGAGAATCAATCTAGCCAGGTTTTGGAATTCTAATTGGAATGTTGTAGATTTGAAAAATTAAATTTTGGAAAAAATACACCAATTTCAAATCGGAAAGCATTTTTCTGTTTGTTTCTGTTTTCTTAGCCATGTACTAAATAAAAATTTTTTGCAAATTTTTTCTAAGTTGTTAAAAATGTAAAAAAAATGTTAAACTTAAATTTGGTTTGCACATTTATTAAGGGCAAGAAAACTAACACACTAATGCTTTCAGAATTTAATTTCGTTTATTTTTGGCCAAAATAAGATTTTCCAAATTTTCAATTTGCCCTTTATAATTTCAAAACCTAACTAGGTCGATTCTCCCACAAATTCTGATCAACAATATATAGGGTTTATGGTGCCAAAAATTACTCCTTCCCGTCTTAAAACATAATTTAAAATATAGTTTGAAAGGGTCGTCAGAACGAAAAAGCCACCAAGCGGACCAGTTTTGAACTACTGCTTGTTGGAGAGGGGAGAGAGAGAGGAAGAGAGCGATGGATTGGCTCGCTCTTTAGGTTTTGCTTATCGTTTACACAATGGAATATTTACACAGACAGAATATATTTTATTTTTTAATATTACGAAATATTTTAAATATTAAGAATTATAACAGCAAAGAAAAAGAAAACAACGATCAAAGGGAAAATATCGATATGTTTATTTATCGATTTATCGGAACTACTGCCAGCGCTTTTAAAAAGGCGTTTGGGATTTTAACGACATCCGAAGGCGTTTTTGTTATTTCACGTTATCCACACGTAATTTCGGAATTTTATTGCAAAAAAAAACCAAGTTGATAATTGTTTCTTCGCTTTAAGCGCTCGTTAAAGTTGGTGGAACAGATCCACTGCTTTGAGATGGACGAAGACACGGTTCCCAAGCAGAATGCTGACAGGCGTGTGGGCGCCGCAGTTGATCTGCCTGCGGGTCCACCCGGCGTCGATGAGAAAAACGGAAACGAAAAGAGCGAGGAGAAAGGTGCTCCGGCGGGTAAGCGCGGCAAATCTAGCTCCCGACGACGCTCCACATCTCGTCGCCGCTCCACATCCCGCGGTCGACCAGATTCTCGCAACGCTGCTTCGCCGCCGGCCACGCGGCGTAGACGCTCCGTATCGCGCTCACCATCTCCACCGCGCCGCGGCCGCTACGACTCACCGGACTATGGCCGGTATCCACCGCGTCGCCGCTTTGACCGCGACAGACGTCGCTCCCCTGACCGCCGGCGTTCTCCACCACGCCGAGGCAGACGCTACGGACGCTCCCGCTCTCGCAGTATATCCCAGCTCCGGCGAGGTGGACGAAGTCCCCCTGGTCGTTGGTCGCCGAAAAAGAAGCCTGCTTCGCCACCCCTGCCCCCGCAACAGGGTGGGCTTCCGCAGCAAATGGCTCCTGGATACGGCGTCATGGCACCACAAATGTACGCCACAGGACCCTACGGGGCCCCGCCAGATGTCTACGGGCATCAGTATGGAATGCCGCCGAATGCGTTTTCAGGCCAGGGATACGGAATGCCAGGACCGCCACCCGGACAGAACGATTTCAGCACTGGATACGGACCTCCGCCTACCGGAGCATGGGGGGTGAACGGTGAGTGGTTATTAGACTGCAGAAAAGAAAACCTTCTGAGTAAATCTTTTGGCATTGCAGAGTACGGCCAACAGGTCTGGATGCCACAGACGCTGGCCGCAGTGCAGCCCTCGGTTCCAGTACCCGAGGTCATGGCCCCCCAGCAACACCAGGCGCTCGATACGGCGCCTCCGGCGAAACAGCCTGAGGAGGAGCAGAAAACTTCAGCGCTGGACGGCGCAGGTTTGCCGGCTCAGGACGGTAAGTGTGGAAATGAAATATAAAACGGTCATTACGAAAATTCACATGCAAACCTCTCACATTATGTTTTATTACTGTTGTCATGAATACACACACTTGTCCTTGTAACTTAAAAGCGCGCAGAAAAGAAATACTAAAAACTCTCGATTGTAAAGTATATCTAAGAATATAACTAGCAAAGAACTCATGCCGGCTGTCCCGAGCGAGGGTTAAACAAAAATGTCATTACGTTCGATTAGAAAGCGCATTTTAGCCGTTCTTGTGTAGCCGTAGCCCACCGTCGTCACCCCCAACAAGCACTCTTCAGCCCCAACCAGGACAGGCCGGGCAAAGCAAACAAGGGAGGCAGTCAGATCCGAACCCATCCGGCGACTGCATCCATGTGTGTGACTACTACTAGCCGGTGAAATGCACTCGAGAGCGCATTTGTAAATGAAATTTGAACTTTTATTTTCGTGACGAGAATGCATGCTGACCAGAATCCTTCTTTCTATCCCCCATCTATATAACTACCACCGGTCGAACGGCAGCCGTGGCCCAAGAAGCGGAGAAGCAGAAGGACGAGCTGAAGAAGCAGCGCTCAAACTATGTGAAGAAGGTGACGATACTCAAGAAGGAAATGAAGGTGCTGAAGGATCAGCGCGAGGACTTGGCCTCCGGCGAAGCGCCGCCATCGCCAACAACAAAGAATTTCATCGAGGAGAACGATCGCCTCCAGGTGAGAGATAGAACTTCATACCTGCAATTATTTTCCAATTCGATAATTAATGTAAATTCTCTGCAGGTGCAAATTAAGAAGAAGCTGGACACCATCGAGAATGTTATAGACATGCTGAACGGCATCATTGGCTACGAGGATCACGACGATGATCCGCCCAAGCCCAAGCCCCATCTGAAGCCTGCACAAGATCCGCAGAGTAGCCGTTCGCACACCACCACTGACAGTTCCGCAGACAGCTCAGAATCCAGCTCACAGGATGGCAGCTCGTCTGAATCGTCCTCCGAGGGCGACGATGACGACGAGGAGAACGGCGATAAAGATGGCACACCCACAAATCGGCTCAAAAACCGCGCCATGAAGTCGATGAAGTCAAAGCAGCGACACGGCGAAACAAAATCATCAGCAGCTCCGGCACAACACTACAATTTTGTGTTTTTTGATCCCGAACACCATTGGTGTGAGAGCTGCAGTGTGTTCCCGAAATCGGCTCGCGACTACCTGAAGCACTTGCATGGCGAGGAGCATATGAACCGTGAGACCATCGAAACACCCTGGCATGTGGGTATCGACCACGATCCCTTTCCCGTATACGAAAATGCGCCGGTCAAGCGTGTCCCTGTGCGAGGCATGCACTTCCTGGTGCCGGCCAATGCCTGGTACTGCAAGCTCTGCAGCGTGTGGATTGGCGACCTGCACTGTGCCTCGGCCCATCTCAAGTCAAGGCTGCATTCAAATAAATACGAGGTAAGTTTGATTTGATATTAGAAATGGATTCTGGAATAAGAAGCTAAAATATAGTGGTCACAGGGTATTTTTTAGAGTTTGAAATATGGGCTTTGCTTTTCACGTTATCCTACAGATAATGTCTTAATCAATTGAAATTATTGACTTTAACTTTGAATTGTGGCTGTCTTTTCTTCAAGAATGAACACTACTCCAAAAGAAAGACTTCAACGCTGGGTGTGTTTTTTAAATAATGAAATATTGACATTTACTATTGCTAATATTAAGGAGCAAATTATTTAAGTTTTAAAAAATGTGATAATGGCGTTTCCACAGCTACGACTTCAAGTTTTGCCTTACCTTATTTGCGGAATCTGTCTGGCTGTCCTACGTAGATTCACCTTATTTATTCGTAAAAACTTCTGTTTGCAGCTGTTCATTACTCAGAATCCCAACTATGAGACCGAACGAAACGCAAATCGTGAGCGGGCCATGATGCAGCAAAAGGGAAACGATGACTCTAAGAGCAAGAAGAGCAGGAAGGAAGACGAGAAGGGATCCAAGAAACGCAAGAAGAAGAGGTAACGATTTATAGATCAATTTGATGTCTCAATATACTTTATTCTTTATTTTTCCTTCATCTCCCGCAGTGGCGATAAGAAGAAAAAGAAGCGCAAGCACGGAAAAAAGAGCAAGCGTAGTACCAACGATGCCAACAGCTCATCCTCATCCTCCGGTGAATCGTCGGAGGAGGACGAGAAGACACAGCAACCAAAGAAGGGTCGCACGGAGGAATCGTCAAGTGGCCCAGCAGAAAAGCAGGCGGCAAATGCCTCCTCCATACGTGTGAGCATGCGAAAGCAGGAAGGCCCAATGACAACTTCCTCGAAGCCGGAAGTGCCTTTGCAGTCACTGGCACCGCCACCGCCTCCAGTCATTAAGGATTCCATAAACGCTCCAGGCCGTGGTAAATGGACTTCGGCCTCCGGCGACGAACAAAAGGAGGACCAAAAGAAACGGGACGAGGCCATGATGCAGCAATGGAACACTGTCCAGCCAGTAATAAGCGATAGCGAGAAGAAACTGCTGGAGCATCTCAAGGGCCGACTAAAGGGCAAAGGTCCCCGCGACATCGAGGACAATAAATTGGCGGTGCCGCATTCAGCCTTTGCGGCTGAAGAAAAGTCAAAACGCGGAGGCAGTCGTCGTTCTCGCAGTCCTAAGCGGCGTAGCCGCTCACGTAGCAATAGTCGCGGTCGCTTCGACCGAGATCGACGGGATCGGGATAGAGATCGGGACAACAGGGATCGTGGGCGAGATCGCGACCGCGACAGACGTCGCTCGCGCAGTCGTTCCCGCAGCCGCGGTCGCAGGCGCTTCTCTCGTTCGCCATTAAGGGGCAGCCGGCGCAGTCGTTCCCGTGAAAGCCGGCGTCGAAGGAGCCGCAGCCACTCCGAGGAACGCGTGGAGCGTCCAGTGATTAAGCATTCCGAATTCCGACCACGGACAGTGCCCGAGCGCAAGCCGGAAGTAAAGCGAGACAAAAAGGATGCCGAGAGCAAGCTGAAGGCTGCGGCGAAGGCAAGTGCGAGCTCCAATGCCGCGGCTGGGGGCAAGAAGCTTCCCTTCATCGGCAAGATGCCAGTATTCAAGAAGCAGCCAGCGACAGCTTCTAGCTACGATGCTGCTACAGCTGCTGCGTACACCAATGGTGCTTTGGGAGCTCCTCCGCCGCCACCACCACCCTTGGGTGGACTCCCAACGGATCAGCTAGCTGTCAGGCAGCCCGCACCGACGGCCGCCCAGATCCAGATGGCCATGATGGAAGATGCTTTCGGAAACGCTCCTCCCTTTCATCCCGATGCCGGCATGATGGTTGACTACGATGAGCTAATGCCGGATCCTGTCCAATTTGCCCATTTGATGACTACCTGCCCACCTCCACCGCCGCCGGGAGATGGATCCGAGGGCGAAGCACGTGACCCGGAAGATGACGAAGAGCACGAGAACAACGAAAGTGACGAGAAGGACGTACTGCCTCCGGGCATTGACGAAGCTGAATCTGATCTGGTGCCGCAGCCTCTGGATGCTGCGGGACAACCGCGGGACGGAGAACTGCCCAAGGACCTGGCCGCAGCCCTTGATATCATATTCCCCAGTGAGGAAGCGGCACAGGAGGCAGCGGATGAGAATAGTCAGTCACAAAGTGTGCCTCAGACAATCACCACCATTGTCGAAGACGAGCCAGTGCTCAGTGAACACAACCTTCAAGACTTGGCCAAGCAGGGGATTCACCTCGTTACCATAGACGAGGCAGAGGCCTCGAAAACTGCGATTTCACCAATGAAAACGATATCCACTGAGGACACAGAGGACACACAAAAACTGAACGGCGCCAAGTCCGCCGTTGATGCAACGGACCTCAAAAATTTGGTGGAAGCGGAGGACATACCGATGCCATGCTCCCCCGCGCCAGTGGTCGTCGAGGAGGCAACGAGCAAGACCATTGCTATGAAGGAAGACAATGTCTCAGATATACCAGAGCCACCGGCATCACCTTCAGGCAGCGAGAAGCTGCGTCGCCAGGCGGAGCTGGACGAGTTGGCCATGTTGGGCATCGACAGCAATGACATGGCGGCACAATGTATGTAAAACGGCTCTTAAGCGACAAATCACATTTCAATTAGATTACATTTTTTTGAACAACACTTGAATCTTACTTTATTCTATATATATTCATATCTGTACAATCCGCAGTTGTAGATGCGTTGTAAAGTTTGGTACTGACTTTGGCGCCGCCAAAAGGGACGCTGTTGGATTTATCCATCATCGATTCAGACTCCGGGTTGGCCATCGAGGAGTGGAACAGTTTTAGTTTATAATTTTGACACCTAAGTATGAGTGTTAATCTGACGGAATGTTTTAAATAAATGCGCATATATGTATGTAATATATGTATGAAGGACACTAGAATTTGGATAGAAGTGTTGTTATTTTTTTGAATATAAAAATTGGTGTTAAACCTTTCGAAATAAGAAGAGAAGGTTTCAAATAAATTCTGGAAAAATATGGATAAGATTGAGTTTGACAATAATCTTCAGAAATAGGTTCGTTGGATTGCAGCGGCTATATATCAAAAGGATTCCACGAAGAGGAGAATAAAGTAAGCTCAGGAAATCAGAAAACCATAAAAAAGAGTCTTGAATTAATGGGAAATTAAATAGATAAAAATGTATTTTACTGTTTAATCAAATGGCACTTAACAAATATATGGTTTACAAACTATACAATCTACGACAATTCTTTGACCACTTTTATCCCAGTGGATGCTGATCGTTCTCCTTTAATATAGTCTTTATATACTAACTTTTGATTTTTGTTCATTTCGATAGGTACACGTTTTTCTTAGTTTGTTTAAATACTCTCAAAAGTCGTCCACTGCCAATCGCGCTGATAAAGTATAATCCATTTGTTATTACATTTTATGGAGGCAACCTACATTTTTTTAGATTTTTAGTAACAACAATAAATAGAGTATTCTGTTTGTGCGAGCCAGTGAAGAACACACACGAAATAAGAATGAATTCGCGGTTTTTGGATGTGAAATTTAGTTTTTAGAAGCATGTTCTAGATAAACAAGTTAGACTTATGCGCAGGTTAATGAGTTATAAATAATTTTGAAACGAAAGATGTAGTAGTGCCGGCGATCCTGCTGCTGCTATAAGTTAGTGACGCGCACCGTCTGTCGGCGCTTCTTCGTGTCGGGGGCGGATAGCTAAAACTATAAGTCTGTAAACGGTCCTCCGTCCGCCACGCTGAATTTCGATGCCAGGACTGATGCCGAGGTTGGAGCTGGAGCTGGGCCAGACGCGTTAGGTTTCAAGTCGGATGATTGGCTGGCCACCACCTGGGCGCTTAGGTCTTTAACCAATTTTTCAAGGCTACAATATGGTCAGTAGGGTATAGTATGTGGCCAGAGGAGAAACCGTTGAAAGAGAAGAACAAAAATGCAGAATACGTAAGTGAGATTTGAGATTAGTCACCGGATTATAATTAATGAATGGGTTAGGTTGAGTGATTGCCATGCATGCGATGAGCTTAAACGGTGCTTGGTTAGTTTTGAGAATATATAGAACAGAGCATAGACTACACCCACGCAATTATACGCTGATTTGCCTCCTTACGTGCGGCGGCCGCTTCGCTGAGCTCCCGCTTGAGCTGAGCGTGCTCCTTCTTGCGCGGCAGTAGTGGCGGCGGCAGACCCGGGTTGACCTGTTCCGAAATCAATGCAAAAGTGGGCGGACTTCGGACCGCTTGCTGTGGCTGTGAATGTGTTGATGCGGGAGTATGCAGGCCATTGCTGCGAGACTCGTTGCTTGAGCCGGACAACCGCTTGGTGACCACCGATTGCACTTCATTTTCCAGCTCCGCCTGCTCCAGTTGCTCCTCTTCCTCGACCTCGTCATCCTCCTCCAGCGAGTGTGTGGCTTGCGTTGGCGTCTGATGCATTGTTCCGTAGTGCAGGTTGAAGGACTGCGCTCGCCGTGGCCCCTGCACTCCCCCACCATTCGGGAAAGGCTTTCGCGACCCACGCGCCCGATCGTTTTCATAGATAATGTCACGATACGACGACGCCTGCCGCTGGTTATAGCAACCGGCCAGGGCCTGTCGCAGGTATTTGTTCTCAGCCTCCAGATGTGACAGCCGCTTGTTTGTCTCCTTCCTCTCCAGCCGCAGCTGCATTACGTGGGACTAGCGGGCGACAGCAATATATTAATTGAAACCGTAGAGGAAATGAACATGTTGAGCCTCATTCACCTTCAAATCATCAATATCGCGCAGGATGCGGACATTTCCCTCGTTTACGGTCCACTGACGCTCCTCGACCATCGACTTGACGCTGGGCGGAAAAGGAATATTAATATTTCAGTGAATACTTAGTAGAGTTTTACTCCTTACCGACTTAGCATAGCATCCTCGCGAACACGCGCCGCCTCCTTGACCTCCCGCACCACATCGGTCATCATGCCCGGTGTGTAGGCGCCTGGAAGAAATTAGATTGATTGGAATTGGAACGATTAACATTGACCAGCCAAGCCCGCATCGATCGGAGGTGGGGGTGCCGCATATAAGTTTAATACCTGAATGGAAGGTGGGCGCAGGGCTGTGCGTTCCGCCCAATCCACCGCCAAACACCATGGGTTGACTTTGTGTGCTTAATCCGCTCAAGCTATCTCTACGGTGCCGCATGCCCCCCATGCCAGACCCCGCCCAGGCCTGGCCGCTGGCAGCTGCTGCTGCCGCTGCTGCTGGGTGCTTTAAAGCTTCGATTTCGACTGTGATTGTTGTGTTTACGAGTGCAATATAGAATACATAGAAAGAAGGGCAAGAGTGGACAACAAAGAGACTAAATTAATTGGTAATAGCAATAAATACAAATACAAATAAGTACGAGAGAGAAAGTTGTGGAACTATAGCCATTCATAGCAAAGATACAACTGCAGGAGAGAGGTATGTACAGAGCTGGGGATTCAAGACAAACCTTTCGTTTCATGCAAATTCCGACAGATCTTCGAATTCGTGTCATGCAATATGTTTATTTGCTCCATTAACGCTACAAAGAACTTGTTCTGCTGCGCCAGATCGCAGCCACTGCCGCCGCTGGCATTGCCATTGCGGCAGTCCGGCGTGTTCTGTCCACTCAACTTGGAATCGTTGGAGTCGGAGGGGTTCAGCAGGCAGGGATCACTGAATCGAAACCTGCAATTAGAGAGCGGTAAACGCGGCTATTAGATGGCTTACACCACAGATTGACTTCTCTGGCTTACCCTCGGCTGAAATTAGGATTGCTTCCGCTGCCATCTAACACGTCCGTTGAGTTGGGCTCGTGCTCGGAACCAGGTCCACCTGCCCCGGCACCCATCATGTTGACCAAAGGTGGCAGGCTGGCGAACTCCTGACCACCGTCGCCGCCTCCGCCATAGCCCAGGCCCATGCCGTAGCCGTTGAGGCTTTGGGGTGGAAAGAGCATCGGGTATCGATGGCTCAGCGAGCGCGAGTGCTATTCGAAGAGAAGGGAGGGGAGGGAAGGGTCAGATTGCTGGGCAAGGCTCGCGAAATACGCTTTCCCTAATGGCTCCTACTCACGCGCTGTATCCCCAGGCTGAAGGGCGTGCCCGTGCCCATTCCATATGGCTGTGGACGCATGGGAACTTGCTGTTGTTGTTGTTGTTGTTGTTGCAGTTGCTGCTGCAGCTGCTGTTGTTGCTGCTGCTGCTGCATTTGCTGCTGCTGACTCACAAACATTTGCTTGTGATTTCTGGCTGTAGGCGGTATAAAGTCCAAGAATTCCGACGATGACGACAATTGGGCATTGGTGGCGTCGCGTAAACAATTCTCCAGCCAGGCATCCAAATGATCCTTCGAATAGCTAAGGCTGGAGCGGTTAATCTTGCTCACGGCTGCTGGCGTTTCGGTTGTGGAAGCTGGCGAGGAGGCTGCTCCGTTGCGTGACTTGAGTTTCTTGCGCTTGGTGGCATCCAAAGCTGAAAAGGAAAGGGAAATGGGAATGTTAGGATTTCACGATTATGATAGCTGACACTCAATCCAATCGGCCTTACAGCTCTCCATTTCCAGCTTGGGCGAACTGGAGCCTGGCATTGCAAAAACGCAAGTGACTCACGTTGAGCGATCGGATCGCATCGGATCCAAGTCAACTCGAGTCGACTCGAGACTTTGCCAAGTTATTTCAGCCCACAAAAATGTCGCGGGAGACGCGGTCTCAAAACGAGTTTCTACGGCTTGGCTCGCTCATTCGCATTGGTTACTCAGTTGTCGGATTTGTTTTGGTTTCTGCTAAGTAAATATTTGGCTTTGGGCGAAAAACCGCCACGATTTCCATTTCCCGACAGGTAAGTTTAGCCAAAACTATTTGAAGTTTGTAAGGGAAATCGGAGAAAGAGTTTTCTCAAAAGTGTTTTCTTTAAGACTGAAAGTCTCCGTTCTCTCTATAAACTTTGAGGGCTCTAAAGCGGACTCTTTAAGGCCTCGATGGCAGTCCATGTTTCCCCCAGGGACGCTTGGTTAAAATTAGCACAGATCGGCGTAAGGACGGTGGTGGTGGTGGTTGCTCTTGGAGGAGTGGCATGGCTTCGCTTCGATTCATATTATCAGCAGGGATGCCAGGGGCTGGCTATAAATAGCTCAACAACGAATTATAAACGGAAGTCGATCATGGTGGTTGATGTGCTGCGGTCAAGGGCTCTTCGAGTGCCCTGGATATCTTATTCGGGTTTTCCCTTTCAGCTGTCTTTCTGTATTTCTCAACCCAAACTGGTATAAATGAAAAGAAATCAATAATTCAAAGTAGAAGGAATTAAGATTTCTGTTATCATAAATATAAAAAATAATAAATGATTCATGAGGCTTGCTTTCTGCTTGTAAACTAATTACTTTCCGTTTAGTTTCAGGATTTTTAGTTCAAAAAATTCAAGCATTTAAGATAATGATCGTTTGGTTAATTAACTATTGACGTTATTTTCAAAAAACTAACAATGCCGGGAGCTTAAAAGGAAGTCGAATAATACCAATACTAGGTATATGTACGCCACTCTTACGTCTATAAACCGTTTAGTACATTGTTCCGAATTTAAATCGCGTTCACATCACCCAAGTATCGAATTTCAATGCCAGATCGCGTGTATAGATTTCATAACAACCAAAAAAGCGCAATTACATCAATCAGTGACCGTGAACAAAGGCCTATTTAGAGAAAATATCCTCTCTTTTAGTCAAAAATTCCATTAAAGAACTAAAACGTTTGCCAATTTCAGAGAGAGGTTGGGTTTTTCTATAAAATTAGGTAATTTCCTTAGAACATATTTATGCGGATGCTCAAGGTATCTATGGGACTCTTAAGTTAAGGAAGTAAATATATTTCTTAAGATATATATAGCCACAATTTCAATGAGAAAGCGGAAGCGAAAGTGGCATTAATATAAGATAATCAGAGATGATTTACTGTATGGTCAACTCTATTTATAAACCGTTTCATGCTCAACGCAGAGCTTAGCATTCATCAAAGAAATGGATCATATCCGCCTGGCCCCGGACCATCAATCAAGAGATCAATCTGTTAAGAGGAGTCCCACATGAACGAGGTGTTTGTTTGGGCGTCACATCGCGTGTGGAACAGTGGCACGTGTGGCAGTGTCGAATTAGCAGCGTTTAGGCCCTTTCCACTCCACTTCCTGGCTACACCAAGGATCTCACCTCTTTGTGTGCTGGCCGTGCCCACGACGCCGGCGACATTCTTTTGGGCGACCACGTTGCCGGGCGTTAAGTTTGCGCTGTTGTTCGCCATAGCCACCTCTTCGCCAGTGGATTCCAAGCCTTCGCCGGTACTTCCTCCATTTGGATTCATCTCCATTTGACTTGTGGTCGTCATTTCTTCACGCAAAACGCTCACGTCGCTTCTGTAATGGCAACAAGACAAAGAACTTATTATTTAACGTCGTTTTTCCGTTCCTACGATCCGACTGGCAAGTCTACCGTGAAGCACACAAAAAGCACACACAGAAATGCCGGGGAAGCCGGGAAAGATGTTTGAACTGCACCTTCTTGTGCAGTCAGGGGAGTCAACGAAGAAAGACTGGGCGCTGGACAGGGAATTGGCTCTGCCTGGGAGCAGGCAGCAGAAACATCGAGTTACATGTGCAAAGCCGGAAAACACCTGTCCGTTTTCACTCCTCAGCAAGCCCTGCCCCTGCGGTGGTGGCAGACCCGCCGTTCTCTCGTAGCCGTGCCACTGCACAGCCATTCTTTTCATTTTATTGACGAAAAGTAAACAATTGTTTTATAGACAAATGCCTATACCCAAGCAAACATTATGTTTTGCATAGGTAAATGTGTATATATGTTATATATATATATATATAAATTTTTATATGTTACATATGTTTAGTCTGTGACCAGTCAAGGTGGATTGCTTGGTAATCAAGGGGTTTCAGCTGGAATCAAAAGTTTGAGCGGTAACTAAGGACTGCCTGACTGACTGTGCAAAGGAATTGCCAGGACCGACGTGGTCTCATACTCATGTAGAGTTTGGTACCATTTGTAATAAATTTGATTTGTTTAAACTTTAAAGAATATATATATATATATATATGTTTACAGATAATAAAGCACTTAGAGCCTTCTTAATACAAATAGTAAATATTTGTAGTAAGAAAGAGAAGATTATTATAATTAGAAGTATCAAGTTCTTTATTAATTTTTTTAGACTCCTAAAAATGTAAGATTTTAACCAGTTTCCATTTAAAAAGATTGTATTATACTAATATATATACATATATATTTTTTTTTTAATTCATATTTCAATAGGTCAATTTTATAACTAATATTTACATAGCAGGAGTAGCAGATTTCCAGTGAAACCTACTACTAAGTACTAATAATTTGTTATCATAAAAAAGCAGCCACAGTAAATCATTAGGAAATCCTTCTAAATAAGGCAATTTACGGTGACTACTATATTTTGGGTTATTAAAAATAAAAAATCAAATAGATTTCGATAAAGTAGAGTATAATCATTAACTTAATCGAAAGAAAAAGCAAACGAAATTAAACAAAATACTAGTTAAAAAATTATATTTTTCATAAACAAAACAAATAATGTATTGAAAAATTAAAGGTATTACCAAATTATAGTTTAAAATGTTGTTAAAATGTATATAATTTGGTTTAGTGGTTTCCGAGAAATCTATTAAAATTAAATATAAAATTTGTAGTTTTAACATTAAACTATTTGTATCCTTTTATATTTCACATTTATTAGGGTATTTTATGCCTAGTATACTTCTGTATAACATTTAATTTAATAATTATAAATCTTGAACTTTATATTGATTTATAATCAACATAAATCCAACTAAATTTTTGTTTTTTTAAACAAATTTAAAATAGTTTTGCTCATAACCCCGCTAACCATAATTTTGAACAGTGCAGGTCACACTTGTAGGCCCCGTAAATACATTTTCCCTTTTGGTTTCTCATTCATTAATTCTTTGGGAAAGTTTGAAACATTTGCATGTAATCAAGAGAGTCGTAAGAAAAGTTGAATGCCTGTTTTGTCTTTAATGTTTTGGATCCCATTTACGACACTGTAATTGCCACTCATATGCACTCACAAATACTATATGTTCAGACATATGTACATATATCAATCTTTGGGTTTTATGATACGAAAACCCCACGAGCTTGCGTCTTTCAAGAAAATTAACAGAGCGCTGCTACAGTTTAACGCTTCGCTTGCAGCAATTATGCAGGAACAAAGTGCTGGCCACAGTGGCAAGTACATATGCATCGCATTATCTCGTTGTTCTCGGCTTGGTTTTTGCTTTTTCCAGTCGCCCCATCGAATTCATCCAAGAGAAATAATAGGAATAAAGAAGCAGTTCCCAAGGAAAGCTAAGCGCCGCTTGGTCTTTGCCATGCTCGTTACTTGCAAAAACAGAGACACGAGATTTGAGATTCGAGATGATTGTGGGCCGAAATCAAGTTAAATGTAGGATTACCAAGCCCACTCGACCCAAAAGATACTCATTTCAATTCATTTAAGCTTTTGTTTGTGCTTTTAATAACTTAAAGCAAGAGTTTTCAGTTCCAGCTGTTTCATTATATCTTTAAACACATTTCGCAGACGAAGAGAGCCCACCAGTGAGCGGGGAAATGCAAATCAGCAAACAGCTCGTTTGGCAATTAACTTCAACTAGTTTCGCATAGATATAAGACACCAAACATCCGTACATAAGATATCCGCACAACTGTGGGTAATACTCTAGGAAACTGGATTTTGCTCTCTTAAATATTTTTATTAATATACCATTTTATCTATGAATAACATTTAAATAATCAAAGCGATGATATATGAGAACTCGTTGCTGAATTTGTACTTGGGAATTTCAGATGCATTTCATTTTTCTTTCATAAGAAAAAATTAGTGTTAAAAGAAGAATTAAATTTTGAAATAGAACAAAAATCTTCAGTAAAGTGGATCGATCTAAGACCTTAAAAATGATAATATCAATATTTTCTTTTTCTTTTTCCTTAGAGAAAATACCAGATATTTTGATGTTCCTATACTCTTGACCACCTGTGTGCCTGCGAAGGCGTATATTTATAGCAGCAGACACCAACGAGCGCCAAAGTTACAGGTGCCAGTGCCGGGCCTTGGCACTTCGTCGAGTTGAAAGTGAATTGAATTTCTGCCTCTACCCGGCGCTTGACGAGGCGAAAGGCAAAACATCATCAACGCGAAATGGAAATGTATGCCGACAACAACAAACAGCAAGAGCGATGCCAGTATCTGGCGTTTAATTCAATTTCTGATAGAGGAAAAAAATGTCTGATATCATTCCCACGATAAGCACGAATGCCGGCGGGAGCATATAGCTTGAGAAATCTACAAATGGAATTTTATAACCATATAAATATGCACACATTTAATGATAAATTGAAACATTTACATATATTTTTTTTTTAGAAATTTTAAAAACTATAAATAATCTAATTGTGGGTTCTACTGTAGTTTCGCTTCTCCTGCAAACTTGACCACTTCAAGGCTAAAAGGACCCCAAAAACAGTCAAAAAGTCACGGCTTTTGCTGGTCACTGAGGCAGCCTGCGGACTGGAATGATGACATAAACAAAAAACAACAACTGTGCAGAGTAAACATGAATGCATCTGTGTATAAATAAACTCAGTGTAAGCTGTGTAGCTATTTAACAATCTAATCTCGCCCACGCAACTAGAGTCCGCGTAAAATTACGACCTCAAGATACGCTTTACGGTCCGCGTCCGTGACTCCGCTCCCAGTTGAGAGCAGAATGGGAACGACCGCGGCATTGACATCGGTGAACATGTTTCACTGCCGACTGCTGCTTAGTGCCCCTGAAATCTTGCCAGCAAGGTGAGACCGCCGAGCCCGTCAAAAAAAAAGAAAAAAAACCAAGACGCTTGCTACTGGCAATCCATTTTTGGCCCAAGTTCTTGGCTCTCGATGCGCATGCCGCACAGATAAGGGGCATTCACAGAATGGGTTACTTGCTAGGTGGGAAAATTGATGAACACTAAGAGAAATTAGATAGCAATATTGAATCAGCACTAAAACTTGGCTTTTCTTAAACGTTAAGCTAAGGTTTGGACCTAACAATCGGATAATCAACAATCATAGGTATTTAGATATAATATTTATTGGATATCTAATAATCAAGGGGTTTTCCAGACAGGAATAAAGAAAGGGAATTATATTTCTATTTAAGATTCTTTCTATTAAATCTAATGCTAAAATACTGTAAAAAGTTTATAACTCCTTATGTTCCATCAGGAACAGTCAAATATCTTGTGTTTTATAAGTGAATTAAAAAAAAAAACAATACAATTTATCTCAATTATTATTTCTTTCGGTGCGACAGCTAATGGAGTTTGAGCGTGCAAACTGCCTGTGGGTCTGGGAGGGAGGCCCATGGGTAGGAGCCTAGGCAGTCGCAGTCGGTTCACCCAAAATGAAGCATCCGCTAACCGGTTTTACTCCACTCTCCAAAACCCCAGCGACGGCCTGTGTATTGACCTTTTCCATTCAACAAATTCAAATGACACCAATAAAAACAAAGCAGCAAAGACAGAGACCAAGACGAAGACGAGGATGGCAGTGGCGATGGCGATGGAGACGCCATGCCCGGCGAAGTCACCGGACGCGATCAATGACTAAGTGCACGCGCAGAGGAGCGAGTCGATTGGCTTGGTTTGTTGACCCGGACCGGAGAGCACTCCACGGACCAGCTGTGCGAGATGGGTGCGGAGGCTATGCCTGCCCTCTCTCCCCCGTCGCCTGGCCGGTCGGTCACATGCTTCGGTTTGGTCAGGCAACGGGCAACGGCACACGGGTGTGGGAAACACGCCTATCGAGTTTCCCAAACCCAGTGCCTGCGTCTGGGGAGCGAAAATGAAAAGCGAAATGGCTGCAAGATGACGTCGTCGAATCGGCTTCGCTGTCTTGCAGCGGCTTCCCAAGGTTTCCCCCCGAGTCACACTGAGCTGGGTTTCCCTCGTTAATTACCGGAGTTGCTGTTGCTGCAGCCCGAATTCCGTAGCCGCTTGGAGCGGCCCACTAAGCACTGTTTACGCGGGTTCGATGCTAATTAGCTGAGGCTCGTAACTGCCCGTAGCTCCAAAAGCATCTCAAATCCGTGCACACACACTCACACACACTCGCGCACACACAGATAGGCACTCACACCAGCGCACTGGCAGTGGCATTGGCAATTTCAAATTCTTTTGCGTCACGCTCAGCTATTGAATTGTATCGAGTTTTCAGGGGAACGAAGTCGGGCGCGGGGGCGTTGGCGTTGCTGCGGTTTCGCATTCGCGTTTCAGCGGGAGGCAGCTTTGCAGCTTTGTTTGAATGGTAACCGACAAACACCGAGAGCGTAGATTAACTGAGCCTTTCCATGCACACACAATCTTTCAGTCAAACAAACGAACAAACTCAGCTGTTCAAATGCGAAATGCCACTATCGATACAGCCTATCGGTTTGTTGTTATAAAAGGCAAAAATATCGATGTTCCCAGACATCGCAGTTTTAAAATCTGCGATGGATTTTTTCCGTTAAAATAAAGAAAACAAATAAATCAGCATAAATATATTGGTTTTTTGGTTAATTTTACTTATTCGGTTATCTGGAAGAGAAGAGTTTGTAGAGTTATTTTACCCGTCTTTCGGATATAAAAATAAAAATTTTAAATTCAAATTTTTTTGTTTGGTTTGGTTCCAACAAATAAAAAATATGGCAAATTATTAAATTTTTGTATTATATTAATTTAAATTTAAATTTAAATATATTATATTATATTTTTTATTATTATTTATAATATTAATTTAAAAACTAACACTATTTTAATAAAATTTTTCATACAAAGTAATTGTTTGATACTTTTAAAATTAAAGCGAAATTAAAATGTATATATTCCTTTTTATAAGGATTTTTTATAGGATTACGATAATTATTTAGTTATAAAAATTACAATAACGATTGCCCTAAAAACAATACAACACATCTGAAGAATTCATAATAATTCTATAAAAAATACTTATATTCTGAAGACGTTTAAGAAGATTTCCAAAAATGTGAGATTCTTGAAACCTTTGTAAAATAATATTGTTTTGATATTTATTTTATTGATTTTTTTTAAGTATAGTAAAGTTAAATTTTGAAATATTTATTTACAGAAATTTTAAAAACTCCCAAAAACAACAATATCTGATTTAATTTTTAAGTTCCCTTCTGAAATGAATATAAATATTGTAAGCAACAGTTGTTACTGCGATGCATCTGTCAGAGCGGAGCTTTCCCAAACGCTTTATGTACACCATACTTGGGGTTGGAGGGATTAAGCTCGCCAGTGCTCGCTCGGGAGTCGAGGCAGTTTTCCCCATCGACTGTACGGGCAGCTGCTCTGATCGCAGTGGAAATATATAAATCCCGTGTCCAATCCTCGTTTTTATTTATTACCAGCCCGCAGTCCGCTCCACACGGGAGTTACCAGTCGCAGTTACCCAATACAACGCCGCGAAATCTACAGGAGTGACTTTAAAGGACCTAATTCTTTTATTTATTATTTTGTTGCAAAACTATTTGGTGATAATCTTAATTTATTCTTAAAACTCGTAAAAATCTGGATTCTGGAGTGGAAAACCTGCGTTAAAAAATTTAGAGATAGTTACTCATTGGCTGCGATTTAGAGCCATTCATTGTCCTGCGAAAAATCGATTTCGGTTATCCTGCGCCATTGTGCTGTCATATCCCGAGCTTTCGCTTTCGCTTTCGTTTCGGCTGTCGCTTTTGCTTTTGCTTTCATATTGAAGTGAAAACAAAAACGATTGGCGCCTGCTCCTGGCGCTATGAGGTCCTTGTAGAGTGCGCTGGACTCGCCACGATTCCTCGCATGAGCCAAGATGATTGTTACGTCCACCTCTGGCCTGGATAGCACTCCTACATTGGGTATGCCTCCCCCTTACCCCTTCCACTATCCTCATTCCACTTTACTCTATTATATCCTGTTCCTTTGACAGGCACCGTCGAAGTGACCACACTTTTGGGCGCCTTCTTTGGCGTTCTGGTGCTGCTGCTCCTGCTGTTCCTGTACATCAGTCGCAAGTGCTGCTTCCACTATCGCCATGCCATCAACTGCTGCGACGAGCGTCACTTGGCGGCCAAGTGCGTGCAAAAGATCAGTGAGTAATACATCCGTTCTGGCCGGAATCGAAACTGACTTCCGGTTGCTCTTTGCAGCGCGCAAGCGGCGCTACGAGAACACCAGCTCAGATTCCGAGGAGGACATTCTCCGCCGGTTGCGCTGGCATCAGCAGCATCAGCTGGGCGGCGGCGGAGAGAAATCCGGCGGCAGCTATGGCATGGGGCTCAGCCAGGCGAATCCGCTGACGGGACACAGTTTCAATTACCATCAGGCCGGCGCTGACCTGCAGCGTGTGACCGTGACCCGTGACCCGCTGGCCATCGCCGAGAGGGGCAAGGTCGGCATCCCCTCGTCGCACAGCGAGTGCAGCTCGAATGACTCCATGGAGGCATCAGTTGACAGTCACACGGGCATCTTGACAACGGGTGACGGGAGCAAGGGTAAGCATGGCCAGCATGGTCGGGGTAGCTGGGTTTACCAAATTAATGGCGACATCTTGACAGCTTCTTACCCGTTGGCCACATCGTTCCGGAATCCGTATGCGGAGCATCGGGCCAAGACCCAGGCACTTAGGTATCAGCACAGGGTCGAGGTTGTGCGGCCACCCAAGTTCGACAAGGAGCGGGATAATGTGGTGGTGGTGCCGCCTTTGGCGGGGAGTAACATCAATAACAACAACAACAACAACTCGAATGCCACTAACCACAATAACAACAACAGCACCAACAGCAACAACAACAGCAATAATAATAATAACAACAACAACGATGACGTAAGTGTCCATTGAACTGGGAATCCCCCATTTGGGATTATTAGTCAGTCACAAACACATGAGTGGAGTCATTACCATATATCCTTTAGGGGGTCAAAGGGAACTAATTAATCACTTACTATCACTGTAATTAATTTATAAGCCACTAAAAGTATTTATAACTGTTTTTATTGGTTAATTTCCATTTTGTAATTTCCAATTATTGCAGAGATCCTTTTTCTAGAGTTTCATACTTATTAAAATTAATTACTCACTATCACTGTTATTAATTGATATGCCACTGAATAGTATTTAATTGCTTAATTTTCTTTATTTAATTTATTGCAAAGATTCTTTTCCTTAAGTTACATATTTACTAAACTTAAAATATTTAGCTTGAAGCTTTCGTTGCTTTAATATAAAAACAAAATCCTTTTGTTTATCTTAAATAAAATTCAAATAATGGATTGGTGCTAGAAAATATAGATATTCATTGAAAATCAATAGAATGGATATCCGAAAATCATCAAAGTTGGTTGAGTTATAAACACCAAAATCGAATATAAAAATCATGCATAATTGTAGAGAGTCTCTACACGAGTCCTAATATTACGAGATCCTGTTTATAAATGCATTTTTTAAGTATATGAGACATTGGGCTTCCTGCTAGCAATATATTATTGAAAAAATATAGAATCCTATTGCTTCCACATCAAGAAAATTCTTTTCGTAAAATTATTTCCATTAAGTAAAACTCCCAAGACCTAATCCATTCATCTTGACTCCTCCCAGGAACCCCTTTTCGACACCAGTGACCTGCGATCCATCCGTTCAGACGACATTCTAGTGGTTGGCGGCGATTCAAAGGCGACGTCCGCCCCTCGTGGGCCCATAGAATTGGAGCTATCATTGCTGTACGATGCCCCAATGCGAAAGATGACGGTGCATGTGATGCAGGCGAGAAGTCTGCCGCCGCTGGCCAGCGGACAGCCGACGCACACGCAGGTGCGCATGCTGATGCTGCCCAACAAGAAGCAAAAGCACAAGACCAAGATCCGCAGCGGGGAGAATCCGCAGTATATGGAGAGCTTTCTGCTGCACCGCGTCAATCCGGAGGACGTGAACAACATGGGTCTGCGCGTCCGCCTGTACGGATGCGAGCGGCTGCGCAAGGAGCGGCTAATTGGCGAGGCCTATGTGAGCTTCGCCACTGTGGACCTGGAGCTGGAGACGAACCTGTGGCTGCCGCTGGAGCCGCGCAACAACTCATCGGTGCTGGGCTCCACCAGCGATCTGCTGAGCCTTGCCCGATCGGAGAGCGCCGGCTCCACATCGTCCATGCAGCACGGCGGCGTTTCGGAGCTGCTGCTCGGCCTGAGCTACAATGGCGTGACTGGACGTCTGAGTGTGGAGATCATCAAGGGCAGCCAGTTCCGCAGCCTGTCGTTAAACAAGGCGCCTGACACATACGTGAAGATGGTGATGGTCAGCAGTATCGGGCAGGAGATCTCTAGGGCCAAGACCTCCGTGCGACGGGGCCAGCCCAATCCGCTGTTCAAGGAGACGTTCGCCTTTCAGGTGGCGCTCTTCCAGCTCAACGACGTCACGCTGATGATATCTGTGTACGCCAAGCGGCACATGAAGAAGAACGAGATGGTCGGTTGGTTCAGCCTCGGGTTGAACTCATCCGGATCCGCAGAGGTTGCCCATTGGGCGGACGTGTGCGAAATGCCCAAGGGCGAGATGCTCGCAAGGTGGCACGTGCTGGTCGACTCCTGATTCGAGCAGCTGGGCCAGTCCTCGGGACGCAGCAGCAAGGCCCTCCGCAAGCTGGGCCTAGCTGCGTTCAAGGATCGGTCCAGCGAGAAAACGGCATCAAAGGAGTCGCATCCGGACGACGATGAAGGCGGCGATCAATTCCCTGCAGACAATGCGGTTGCAGTCGATATTGAGCCGGGCCTGGAGCTCGACTTTGTCTAGATCATCATGTCTGGACTCTGTCTGGAGCGATCAGTGTTTGTGATTTGTTTTTACGAGGGGCGACGTACGTGACGCACCCGAACCAGGGTGAGACCGACCGGTCGAGACATGGGCTCGGCTCGGTCGCATCATCCGCTCGATCTGGCCCAAACTGGGCCACAAAATATTTGTAATTTGGAAACAATTTGGCACACGTCTCCTCAAGGGAGGGAGACGTGGAAAAAAAAACAAAAACTCAAAAAGAGAACCTAGAATATCGAAATTTTATACGCAATGGCACGGTGAAGTGCATCCAAGTACTTAAAACTTATTACTCGAAATTTGAAATTTATGATTGTTTGTGATAAAAGGAATATACTATATATATATATATATAAATAACCGACGGACGGAGTGTCGAATTTTTGTAATTAAAAACCTTTCTGCATTCTTATCTTCAAATATTAAGCCCAAATGTCTTTTAAGACTAGCACTTTTTTAATACCAACAAAATATGAAAACCAAAGAAAATATTGAAGATAAATAGGAACAATTGTAGTTGATACTAACATATAGACATCATACCTGCAAACTAACATAACTAATTACCTTGTGATTTGTGAGCAAGAGCCATTGCATACATTACCCTACATCAGCATGTTCCAGAGCGGGGAACAGGAGGAGATACATCATCGGTACCTTAGAATTCAAACGCACAAAGATCTATTGTACAACCGATGGGCAGTTGACAAAGAAACAGTTGGACTCCCTTAACTAATGGGGAGTGAAGACGGATAGGTGGACGGATTTTACTAAGGCCCAGTTGGGCCGGCAAGTTTTGGAGTTGGCTCGAAGAAGAGACGCCGGAGAGTCGCTAGGGACGACGGTGTTTATGCATACATAAGTATAACTTATACACACGAGAAATGAAAAGCTTTAATAAATATCGGAACTAATTTATTTTTTAATTCAAGTTAAATCAATGAACCGAAAGCGTCAGGAAGAGAACTACTCGTATTAAGCCACATTTGCAATGCTCATTGTCGTGCAGCAAGGAACTTAATATTAATTTTTACGTACAACATATGGATGTGTACTATTTTATAATGCATAGTATTTATATCTTTTAAAAAATCTGTATGTTTTGAGTGTCGAATAATGTGTGTGTTCGTTCGTTCGTTGTTACAACAAATGATGATGATATATAAGCCTAAATCTACATATAATCCCACTTTGGAAGGAGCGACTGCTGGGTGACAAATCCCCTAATAGAAGGCACTAAACGAGACAGTATTACACAGTTCCAAAACTTAAGCGGTGGCCCCAAAGTGCGGACCTAATGTCAAGTATTTCAGACTCTCTTCTGAGTAGACTCTCCTCCCTCCATACAAATTGAAAGCGAACAAAGTGATTATTTTATGTGAAACAGATTGCATATTTCTACTCTTCAATTTAAAAAACAATTCAATTGTCATTGTTGATTATCAAAATATTAATTTTAATATTACATAATAATTGCCACTTAAAGAATAAACCAATATTATATAAAACAAACGACCTTTACAGCCTATCACTACGTCCTTAATCTTAGCAGTGGAGACTCACTCTCTACTCTATTTTCTACGTTTTCGCCTCATCTTCCTGGCATTTCCTGAGTAGTTGTCCTCGTCATCGCTATCGGTAGCTGGCTCCTGTGTGTCCTTTGAGCTGGAACTGGGACTGGATTGTGCGTCCCACTCCTTGCGCAGTTCACTCAGCATGCCCGGCGTGAGAAGGCCCTGGGCGAGCAGTCGTTCGGTGAGACGACCACGCGATGAGCTGGGCAGGCGTGGCTCCTTAACATGAGTGACCGCGCGGCGCATTGTGTAGCTTGGCATATCTCCGCCCTCCTGGCTGGCCTCCGTGTTTTTGAGCAGGCGAGTTATTTGGAAGACGCCCTGCTGTATGATCTCGTCCAGTTCCTTTTGTGCCTCACGCACATGCGCCGCCTCAGGGAAGAGATCCATGAACCGGTAGCTGCAAAGAAACAATATTTAAAATGAATATCTTATCGAATTTCCTATCTTAATCTACATCTCTAGCACGAACTTACCTCAACCATAAATACAGATCCATCACATCAAACACGGCCTCCAGGTGGACCAGATCCAGGATGGTCTTCGGCAGCTTGAACGGCCAGCCGCAATTTCTTTTGACAAAGTCAAAGGTGATCGGTTCGTTGCGACTGTACTGGCGGGCTATTTTCAGAAACATGGAGCACACGAAAGGCATCTTGCGGTTGATGGGGGCACAGCAGAAGACATAGCGTGCGCGCAGAGGCAGCGGCACATGCTGTATCATCTCGGCCAGGAACTTGAAGTCTTCGATGTTGCACATGAAGTACAGCGAGTCGTCCACAGTGCAGAGGTTCACGAATATGTCCATTAGGTTGCTCAGCGACGAGTTGGGCAAGTGATAAGCGTACAACTCTATCTGATCGGCTGTAGGATGCAGGCCGGCCTGCTTCAGCGGCTCTGGGGTCTGGGCCAGGATGCGCTGCAGGGTCTGCAAGTCCTCAGATTTAAAGGTGGTCACATAACCGTGCTCCCACTGTGTGCGGAAGCGGCCCGCTCTGCCTGCTATCTGGAGGGCCGACGACACAGAAATTGTGTCGATTTCTCGCTCTCCCCGCTCATTCATCGTAGGCTTGACCAGGGAGTAAAATATGATACGCCGAATGCTCCTGCACGAGAAGTTCGTGTTAAAACAGACTAGGTTACGGGTAAAAGGGTATTGCTTTGTTTCACTTACAAATTTAGGCCCATGCCAATGGCATCTGTGGCTACCATCACCTTGCAGCTATTCGCGGGATCATTAAATTTGGCAGCCTGAGCGAGTTTAGTGCCAGGTGGCAGGCCTCCGTATATAACGGCTACCTCCTTGCCTCTGAAAGAATCGTAAACGTGAAACTAATGGGTCTTAAACGACATGGTTTTCTCGACTTACCTGGCCTCGATTTCCCGCGAGACCGTGTATATGTCGTGCTTGCTAAAGCACACAATGCAGTCGCCGGGCACGACGTTGTCCAACGACCCCAGAGCCGAGCTCTCCACCGTTAGCTCCGTTAGACGATCGTAGCGTCTTACTTCTACCGTCTCTCCGGTAGTTTCGCATATTTTCTCCAGCAGCTCCAGGGAGCCAGCCTCCCCACAGACGTGCACCTCGTCTGCAATAAGGCCAAGGAAGGCCCGCGTCCAGGCCCAGCCCCGCTGCGGGTCACGGATTTGCTGTATTTCATCAATAACAGCCACCTCATCTGCAACAAAAAAAAGTTTTAATAGGAATATCCCTGGAAGCATGATACAAGGACATACAAGGAGTGTTGACCGATGTCATTTCCACGGTACACGCCACATGATTGGCGGGCGAGCCCTCGCTGATACCGAATTTACGCTCCTCGCCGGTGACCAGATCGCAGGGAGTGCCGCGTTCGTTAGCCTTGTTGTACACCTCGGTGGCAAGTAGTTTGAGCGGTCCGCAGTAGACCCCAGAGCTGGCTGTCAAGTATCGCTCCATGGCGTGATAGGTCTTGCCGGAATTGGTGGGTCCTGCGTGAAAGACGATCTTTCTGGTAATGGCACGGGCGTTGGTATACCAGTTGGCGGGCTGGCGCAGGTCCGAGATCTTCTTCAGATCATCCATGCAGTCGAGATGGGGGAACACAGTCTTTGCGTGGCGCAAGAAGTAGGGGAAGATGTCATCAATGTGTCCCGCTCCCTGAGTAATATCACTAAAGACGATATGCAAGTCCACAGGCAGATTGTCCGCCTCGATGCAATAGCGTCGGAACGAGCCAAAGGCCTGCTGCTGCAGATAGGCTTTGGAATGGGATAACAAATTCAATGTGAGACGATGGAGTGGCAGCTAGAAAAAAGTAACCTCTTACCGTCCAGTCCATTCTCGCTGCACAGCGACTTGATTTCGCGGCGCTGCGTGAACTTGTTGAGGATCTTCAACAGCTCTGACTTCTCCAGCTTGCCCACCAGCTCGGAGCCAACGTCCTCGGCATCGGCATTGGCCTGTACCTGCACCGGCTTAAAAAGCGCGGACACATTTACGTTGGCCTCCTGCTTCTTGCGGGAGAGCAGTGTCGCCGCCCGGTGCAGTCGTCGTATGTCCGAAACAGTTCCAAGGCACGGCCGCCGGCCCAGCAAGCTGATGCAGCGCCTACAGTTCTGCATGGCTCCTCGAGCTATCGGGAAACCAACAGGGTTTTAATTCACAAAATTGGCGAAAATAAACTATTTGAGAACCCACGTTTTCGCTCTGATATAACAGAGCGGCGCTGCAGCTGAAACTCAGCTGATTACACAGCTGAGGAGCGTTGCCAGATCGATGCTGCTATTTTTAATGGTTACAGAAGCGGGCAAAATTATAGCACCAAGTCTTTTATATATTTCTGCATTATTTTCTTTACCGTTATTAATATACATAGATACACCTCAAGGGTTTGATTTATTTTTTTCAATTCCCAAACTTTATAGAACCCTCAAAAAAAAAACCACAAATTTATGCTATAATACTCCTTTTTATTTAGATTTTTAAAATCGTTTTTGATATTTTTTTGTTTCTTTTTATCTTTATATCACACGTAACGTAAGTAATGTTGTAGATCTTTTAATGCTGTCTTAAGTTACTAAATCTAAGCTGATTGCAAAAAATAGTAATTTATTTTTGTCTACATGGGCCGAAAAGAGAAATTTTTACCGTTAACAAAATCGGGTCAAAAGGGTCCTTTGTGCATTCCAAATGAATGAGATTTTTTCGCTTAAAATTAGAAAACTAACAAGTTATTGCAGAATTGGTATTGGTTTTCCTTTTGTTAAGTTTCTAATTAAGACTAAATGTACATATTTTGCATGCTCTTTGTGTTTGTATAAGGAGGCGTTAAAGATTAGTATATCAATTTGTTTTAGTACACTAAATTATAATTGTAAATTACGAGTATTGCAAGAGTCAGAGGGGGGATGGTGTTAGTCAACTAGCGCTTCGTGTTACTTAGGCGTAGAACGTACAACGAGTTAACAATGGTGCAAAATGATTTATAAAAAAAAAAAACAAAAAAGGAAATAACTTTTCCACAAAAGTCAACATAAAACGAGTGTAGACAGTGGGACGACACTAAATTAAATACGATTTAAGTTACAATTAAGTCTTTGAATACAATTTCAATTTAAAATTCTGTTCGTTTCTTGGTTTCTTTTTTCCTAACACAATCTCGAGTCTTGTTTGTTGCTTTAGCTGGAAAATTGGCGTAGTTTAGTTGCAGATATAGTATATAGTTCGATAGAAATCGCATGTAAAAAGTCATTTGTTTTCGTTTTGTACGTTAATACCAAAGTTCTCTTTCACTAGCTTCAGCAAGCGCCTGCGTCTGCATTAGTTTCGGTAACATTTTGGGTTTGGTTTCGGAATTTCAGGGGCTCCGGCTCCGCTTTCCTCGGCATACAATTTGTGTTTTAATTCTAATTACAATGTACGGGTTGATGTACGTGGCATAGTTGTTAATTGTTATTTGTCTGTTCTTAGTTTTGTATTTTTTGTAGTTTTTTGTTGGTTGGTTTTGCTTTCTTTTAAACTTTTTTTGTATATATTTCTTCGTGATATTTAGTCGTTTTTATAATGGTTTTTTGTAAAATACGATTCGTTTGCATTTCGGTCGCCAGCATTTTGGAGTTGAGTTTTTATCGAGCTTTTTCGTTTTGTATCTAGTAATTAGATAATCATGTACCGCATTTCGAGCTATTTCCTCCGTATGATCTTGCTGCTCAACTTGGTCAGGATATTTCAATCTCAACCTCATTAGCGGAACTTGGTTTCTTCAGTTTTTTCTTAGGATTTTTCGCGTATGAGGTCCACGTGTTATGGGGCGGGATGGTTTGTGATTCTGTGGTAGGCGGGCAGGGATGAGAATGAGCTAGCTTTATGATGCAGGGAAGTCAATAATATGACTTCGCGGAATGAACTCATCGGCCATGGGGTTCAGAACAGACTTTTCCACGTTACACTGACTTTTGGGCAGTGCGGAAAGCGCTGTGTTCTGTTCTTCCGTTCTGTGGGGGAAGCGGTACGTGATTAGTAATGTTGTGACATATGTATATATGACGGCCAGGTGGTGACCCAAAACTCACTTGGCCTTCTCCCACTCGTTGATTTGCTCTTCCAGCTCGTCCTCAATCATGGCCTCGAAGCACTCCTGCATAATCTCCTCCTCTTCCAGCCGTTGCAGTTCCTAATAACACAATAATTTTAGTAATGTAACTTGGAAAAAAGTAAATATAATATTCTTACGTTCTTGTCAAACTCCTCCTCGTTCTCCATCCACATATATTCCGAGAAATCTGGCTCATCGTCAAAATCTGACAGCGACTCGTCGTCGTCCACCACGTAAATGATTTGATCCGTCCAGTCCACAGATGGCACTTTTAACAACATTTCTATAAGGAGAATATAATTATTAAAGTTTTATAGAGATTACCGATAGTCATTAAGCTTTAATCATTCAAGTTTCATTTAGCCAAGTCAAACTGTATGTAAATTGTAAGATTATATATTCTACCGGCGACCAGTTGCGTTGTTTTTCTAAAAAACCGGTTTGCCGACAATTGCTTGAGATAAACAAAACAGAAATCGCACCACTACAGGTGAGTGTTTTTACACTAATACCTATTTGTTTTTATAAATACGCGAACATTTTCTCTTTTCTTTTTGCGCAACGTTTTTTTTTTTTTGTGTTTGTTTATACGAACGATGTCTATTTTTTGCGTTGTGGCCGCGGCACACAAAAATTTAAAAACAAAATGACTCAGCTTGAAATTGCAAAAGAGCGAAAAGAGACCCAAATAAGTGGTACCGCCGGGGCATCTGGTACATATGGATTTTGACTCAGGTCATTGCGAACTTGCGTCGATTGGCTGTTAAGTATATACAGTATCAGTTCATTACTCGAATAAAAAAGCACTCGTTAAACAATTTACGGCGTCTAGAGGTGCTGTTATCAACTGAAACAAGCAGAACGGGCAAACGTGTGAAATAACACAAAACTCGAACGAGGGAATTTATGCAAAACGCAATAAGCCAGCCAGCGGCGGCGATGATCGTCATCGGTCAACTAGAAGAGTAGGTTCACGGGCGAAACTATTAACTTGGCCGATTCTGTGTTGGCGTCCCCTTATGTGTTAATCGTGGATTTTATTTTTTACACATCTATCTTTCGTTTTTCTCTTTGTGTTCCTATTTTGTTTTTTACTTGTCGGAGTAATTTTAGAACTCAGTCGGACAATTAAATCAACTATTTGCATCGAAAATTCTGGTAGCCACTGTGTCGGCGCTTGTTTACTGTTTTATTTAGCGTTTGTGCGTGGGTGTGTGTTTGGGTGCGTGTTGCTTAATATTTTGTTTGCCCCAACTATAGCTATCGCTGATAGCTTATCTTAAACTTTTTAAGTATTGGAAATATTTTCCCTTCTCGACTTGTTTACCAATTTATTTATAGAAATCAGCTGGTTTTAATGACCGAAAACAAAACACTGGAAAACAGAACTTCAGCTGGCAGCCCTGCCAGCCCTTTGTTGGTGTACGTGCCAGCTCTCATACACACAGGCAGAGCTACCATATTTTAATCGAAATTGCGAAAATTAAAATGTATTTACACGGCGGACCCGACCAAATTCATGCAAGCATTAACTAAATATGCATAAAACACAAAGGAGGTAAACACACACGCAGGCAGCACACGCACACACACTCAAGGAAATTGTTTATGCAAGTGCGCAGGTGTTGGTGCGGTTGATTGAATGAACCTCCCTCAACCCAAAAACAAGAAAAAGCGATGGCAATGATAATAAACACAACACGTAGCGCTCAAGGTAACAAGTGTTTAAATTTTAAACATTAATATTCTCGCGGTTCAAGTACTTGGAACCTGGCCTACACACACACACTTTAGTAAATACCCAACGGATGCTGTGTTTCCGACACTCGGCACTTATCGATTTGTCAAGAAGCAATTTAAATTGAACACTAAAGAGATGTTGTGCTCGTGCTTTTGCGGAAGCGCCAAAAGGCAAACGAAAAATCAGGAAGCTGTTTCTGATTTCCGCCTTTCTTTCCTCTACCGCTTCTTCTGCCCCGCTTGAACAGCTTGTACCTTCGCCGATCGAATGCCTATATCTCCTGCGATCGAATTTTTACTCACTTCCAATCTCGAGAGAAGTTTGTCCGATTTCCAGTCAGTATTTTGAAGCTACTGCCTCTGCGACTTGTTGTTGCTGGTTTGCTTATTTGTTGGTGATGATTTTCTATGTTGCTCGTCGTTGCTAATGGTTGTTTTAGATTTGCACTGAGAATTTTAACGTTATAAAAATGTGAAAACACAGGCCAATTTAGTGTTGCATCCAGGGAGAAACCACACGGAGAATTTTGATTTATCTATTGCGAAAGTTATTCGAGTCCTGTGTGCTGAGCAGATACAGTGAACGTCAAGCAAACGAATTGAAATGATTTATAAAGCAAATATACGTAAAAACACACAGCTATCGATAGGTTCGCTTGCGATATCTTCTCACGGCAGCCACGCCGCCATATCATCTATCATCGATAGGTGTATGCTTTCATGTCTTGTAAAATTAAATAAATTGAAAATTTTGAGTAAAGCAAAAGGAAATGACAGTTGGAAAATTGAATGTTGGCCTGCTATTGACGTAAATTAAATGTTGAAAGTGTAAGTGTTGCATAGTGCGAAAACTATCGATAAAAGCGTGAAATAAAAAGTTCACTGAGGGTTCGCGGGAAACTTAAACTTAAACTATGGAACCAATATAAATTCAGCAGTAAAATTTTTCAGTATTATTATATTTTGATATGCTTTTATTTCCTCTTATTATTAATTTAAAAACATTTCTATTCGCAATGGCCAATTCTTCTGAATAATATAAATATTTTTAGGAATACGATTATTTACAATTATGGTAAACTAGATATTTAATTTCACATGCACATCTCTATTCAGCACTTCTTTGATCGATAGCTATCGAGGACAACACGCTTTTAAACGCGCTTTTTAAAATCACACACGTAAAAACATCTATTAAAAATATGCGACAAATGGCTAACTAATATTTTCTTTGGCAGACGTAGATCTCGAATGCGTTTCGCCGTTGCGTGGATCCCAAGACTGGAGTCTAGTACTGCTGCACAGTCCAAACACAAACATGGCCATCGTGTTGAATGCTATGAGAGTCAATAGCACCACATTCCACTCCTCCTTGCTGCCCTAAAGTATATTAAATAACAGTGAAAATGTTTACCAATAGGGCCTATTGTTTATTCTTACAGTGTGCACCAGGGAGACGACGAGATACGGCGCCAGAAATCCAGTTAGATGGGCCAGAGCATTGGCTAATCCGGAGATTAGTCCCGCGAACGAGGGCGCAAAGTAGAGCAGTGTGGGCCAATAGCCATTGAATCCTATGTCCGTAGAGGCCATCAGAAGTATAAACATTAGCAGGACCAGCGTCTTGTTCCCGCAATTAGCCAGGATAATAATCCCAAGAAATGAAGTCGTTAGGATGCTGCCTGGTAAAAAATACAAAATAATATGTATATTGGAATTATAATATATAGGTTTTTAATGATTTTATCTTACAGATTCCGTACAGTATCCGGCGCATGCAGCTCTGATCCGGGCCAAAGCGTCGCTCCAAGTAGCTGCCTCCCAAGATGCACACCACCTTCGAGCACAGCCCGCCCAGATACGGGGCCGCGGAGAGGAAGCCCACTTCGTTTAGGTCGTACTCCATGGCTTCGCTCATGAATCGAGGCATTAACAGCGAGAGCACCAGAAAGCTGTAGCAGTGGAACACGTGCGTCAAGACGAAAGCGTACACCGGTAGAGCAGTCATCAGGCTTTTCCAGGGAACTTTCAACACCTGACATCCGAAAATTAGTTTTTAACTAAAAGACAACCAAATTATTTAACTTACCTGCGAGGCCTGAGGCTCTGAAGGACTCTTTCCCTGTCTAAGGTAGGCAACCTCTTCATCCGAAATGCGGGGATGCTGGTCCAAGGTGTCATAGATGAGCCAGTTACAGGCGATGCCAAAGAGCAGAGCCACTGAACCCACCACAAAAAAGGACAGTTCCCATCCAAAGTTGCTGAGATAGCCGGCCACCGGGAACACCACCATGGATCCCACCAACATGCCGCTGTAGGCGAACGACAGCAACGCCGTCCGCTCCGTGGGATGAGCCCAGGTGACAAACAGTTTGTATAGCGATGGATTGCCGCAGCCCTGCCATTACTTAAATGAGGAGAAATATATACGAATTCGCTAGAAACTGGAACTTACCGCCAGCAGTCCGCACACCACCAGATCAATCACCGCCGCCTCGAAGCTGTAATGAGCCATTACGGGGAGCAGAATGTAGGCAACGGCCTGACAGATTAGAGACACCATGAACAAAGCCTTGCTGCTGCAACGATCAGCCAAGTAACCGGATAGCAGAATGGAAACCACATAGCCGTAGTAGTATACGCCGGGAAACGCCAGCTCCTGATTACGAGACCATGGTAAGTCGCCAGTCTGAGGGGAATGAGGGGAATTTAAGGATACTTTCATTTTGTATTTATTTATTTAATTTACTATTTTCAAGCGCATTATATGATTAATTCCATTTTTGATCATATTAAGATTTGACTAACGCAAATTACTTGAAAATTTTCTGCTTCACTGCCAGCTTTTAGTAATTTATAACTAAAATGAAGTATGAGCCTTCATTCCCTAAATATCTAAAATAAGTTATAATTGTCAAGGTGGTCTACAACAAGCAGTTCTAATTTGTAGTTTTAATTTTAGTGAAATATTTTTTTAATGCTGGGTTTTTATATATTTTTGAACTTTTCAAGTTTGATTTTTGTTCGTTGAAAATGAGTAGTAATGCATAATATCTTATTTGTTATTGTTATTTGTTATTTAAAAAAAAATGTTCAACCAACTCACTTCTACCATAGGTATCCCAGTGTTTAGCCTAATCCGAGAGCCACCGCACCGGCTTGCAGCTGTGACATTACTCGCCATCTGCAGAGCCTGTTGCAGTGCATCCTCCGGCCGGGGCTTGACCATTCTCAGGATGATCAGGCCGAGCATGTTACGTATGGCGGCGTGCAAGCTGGTGGCTATGAAAGCACACACAGCGTAGGTGAGCCGCACGGATCCCAGGAGGCCGTAGGTGGGGGAGACATTCGACTGCGAGAGGCGGGGCAGAGTCCACGACCTGCTGCGGGTCATGTTTCAGAGATTATCCTAATATCAAACATGCAAATACACTAAACACACTGAGATGGGACCGAGACCGGAGTTAAGCCCGAAGCGACTGACTGGGAATGCGACGTCTGGGCAACTGCCAGTTTTGGCCGATCGCTTAGGAGATGTAACACGAAAAAAAAAAACAATAAGCGAAGTTATGTGCAATTTGTCACGATTTGTCGACTAGATTAACGTGGCGCGGCTTTGCTTAAATATGGAACATGAATTTATCTGCCAACTGTAAATGAGACACATGTAATTGGCAAAGGCGGCGATAAGAGATCGCCGTGAAATCGAAGCTCGGAAAGCTTAATCACCGCCAGAATCTTTAGTTTTCGTTTTCGTTGTTATTCTCCCTCAACTGCCGGAGAGCTTTGAAGTTTAATAATTTTTTATGTTGAAAAAAATGGCTCATTTATAAGAATAATTAAATAATGGTAAAGAAGGGGTAACAAATGATTAGCTTAGAGTTTATTTATAAAGCAAAGTGGAAAAGGCATGGTACGTGATTCAAAAGCAATTTCTTAACTACAAATATGTGAAATTGGAATCAATAAATAAATAAAGAATTATATAAAAATTCATATACTTTTAGTAACAATTATAAATACCATAATGTCATGTTTTAAGGTTCCTCCAAACCTTCTGATATTTACTAATTCTTCTCGCCAACTAGCCTAGTTTGTTTTGTCTTGGGGATTCCCCCCACAAATTGCACACCTTGGTTGTTGGCAAACACACTTAAAAAGGGAAAATGGAAAAATGAGGCGAAAAAGGCAAACAAAGTGAAAGCAATCCCAGGCAAAAAAAAAATTGTAAACAAGTAAACATACATACAATCATATATGTACAAGGCACGTCGGAAAACGTTTTTCACATTCTGATTTGTGCAATCAGACTGGTGGCAGGGGAGGAACAGGAATGGGGGTGATGAGAAACAAGTCCGGTCAAAGTGCACGCTTTGGCCAAGTCCACTCCTGACAGGCAATTGGCTTTCGCATGGCCCGTGTCAGTGGCAGTTGTGCCTCACATACGGACTTGGATTGGCAATTCGCCGCACATGACCAAATGGATGCACTGAAAATATAATAATTGTTCAATTATAGCTGATTTAGGCTTTAAAGTTTGTGCTAAAATTAATTTCAAGTATTGATGAGAAGCGAATTAAAAATATAATATGTTCTCAATTAGATACCCATTAGTTTTCTTATTAAATTTTATATTGAATAATTATAAAAATATTTAAAAAGATAAGTCTGTTATGTATGTTATAACAAGATATATTCGTTATATTATATTTAAGACACATGAACAAACTGAAGGAATTTAAGAACATTTGCAAATGTGCCGCTGCTTAGGGGCTTCCTGTGCGTTTTGGACTCTATTCCGCTCTAAATTTCTGCTGCTTAAAAACAAAATAAATATGAATTTGTTTTTATACGAGTCTTTCCTTAATATTTTCCAACTTTTTTGTGTTTGGAATATTACCTAATACAATAGTATAAATATTTTGAACATTGTATACTTAAAAATCCAGATATAAGCAGCATTTAGATCGCATGCTGTCATTCCATTAATTTTTTCTGGAATTTTTAAAAGTGAAAACGTTATACAAATAACAAAAAGTATGGCTTAATTATCAGCATTTTTTAAATGTCCACACGTAAGTTCCAAAAGCATTTAAATCAAAGGTAATCGCAGGGTTATTTTTATTTAAAATTTTAACTAGGAAATACCTAAATAATATTCTTGAAAAAGTTCTAGAAGAAGAAATAAATACAAAATATTTGGTTTACAAAAAGTAGCTTAAGTTAAGCATTCAGATTCAGAAAAGTTAAAGGCAGCTAACTAAATCCTTAAAGCCTTCCTAAACTGATACATTTTGTGCAACGTTTATTTAAGGATTAGCAAATATTACACCCCACAGCTGGTGATATATTCGATATGACTTTTTTCTCCGTATTCCCAACTGCATGTGCAGACAAATGCACTTTGCTTATCTGGCTGAACGCATCGCTTATACTCATTGCGCCGTGTGTGTTCTATTTTTCGCTTCGCCTGCACTATGTTTCGATTAAAATTGTGAATTTTTTATGAGCCGCGCATGTTAGTTTTCGTTGTTTTTGTGATGTTCAGTTGTTAGCTCATTTGGCATGCATATGGGGGTGGCATTTTGGGAGGGGCGGCGAAGAGTATTCAACTACCGCTGGCACTGGCTCTGGGACGCTTTTACATATTTACCGACTTTTTGATTGATTTTTTATTTATAAGCCGCATATGTCGTCCCATTCGAGCTACTGAACTTCTCGTTCCCATTTCCTTGGGATTCCCCCCCTCAGACAGCTCCCCCCATATTTGCTGTGAGCGCATATGTCGTCCATCGACTCTCGAGGGCAATGCATTGTTTGCATTTGCATAGTCAACATGTTACCTTTAACTGTACCGCTGAACGGTGTCCTGGTCGCGTGTCCCGCTGGCCAGCAAAACACTTTGTTTTTGGTCTAAAAATAACCATGTCAGCCGCCAGGGAGCGGAGCTTTTTCCGGGGCAAATCCAACAAATTTCCACACTCACCTGGCCGTAAAAACGAATGTTGTGTACAACGTCCATGACTGCATGCTTCGCCTAAAAACTGAAAATGACTAAATTTAACACCAAACAAGGAGTACACGCTCTCTGTGTGAGCCACTACAGCCAGGATTGCCTATGAAGAATGCAAGGACTTTCTCATTTGGACTTTGAGTTGCTTGAAAGAGCTGCCTAGTTTTTATTTCCTCCTTTATTTTATTCCAGTAAAAAGAGGAAAACTTTTGATTTAATTGTTTTCCTTGAGTCTACTGTCTTTAAGAGTCTTACTAAATAAGTCAGAAGACCTTTTGCGGGCCTGGAGAGCTGATGAACTGGATGAAGTCAATTAGAGGGCTGCTTAATAATAGATGATTGGCACAATAGTCTCTAAGTGGCGATTTGTGGCTATCCATATGCCGCTGGCTATGGCCAAGACTCTGCTCTCTACAGGAGGTCCTTTGATGGCCCCATTTGCCATCTGTCGCTGACCAGCACGTGAATACAATAAGAGGATGGTTACCATTTGACCATAACTACTTGACTTAATGTTCTCCATTTGTGTCCAGCTGTGCAGTTTGTTATAAAACTATTAAATTACCCCACTTTTCTAGGGAGAACAATAACCTTTAATTTATGGTCGCTTAAGGCCAATTAGATTGAGGTAACAAAGTAAATAATAGCTTTACATAATTGTGTAAATCTTGTTTATTTCCTGCTTTAACCTATTTATAAATTATGTCCTCAAAACTCATGAAAACTCAGAAAAAGCTGTTTACCTTTTGATAATCTTAAAACTTGGAGCGAGGCAAGATATCAAGTAAAACTTCAGGTAATGAAAACGTTCTTTTCACCGGATATGCCCCTGATATTATGCTATATATCCACACACCCACACACCTGACTTTTGCTGTCTCTCTCTCTCTCTCTGCATTTCTTTTTTTGGTTACTGGGTTATTTTTTTGTGGATAACCATTTCCTACGAATCCTTTATATTCCCACCTGGTCGCCGCAGAGCGAGAGAGATAGAAAGCAAACAAAGTGGTGTCCGAAACTGGAGGTGGGTTCAATTCCAATGCGGCCACTTGACCCAAATTTTCTCATTCCTGCCTCGCTTTCTGGCAGGGATTTATTACGGCTTATGTAAAATGGTAGCCTGTTCCTTGGTGGAGTTTCTTTTCCCCTTTTTGTAATGAAGACGTGGCAAAGGGCTTAAAAGTAATTTTCCATAATTTATTTTCGCTTGTAGTTTTTTATTTTTCTGGCTTTCTTTTAAGTGTGTGAGTCAGTGTCTGTGTTTTTTTTTTTTGCTGGGAGAATTTTATGAGCCATCTAATAGTGCATAGTTTCATGACACACTCACCTGCCCAAACACACACACCCACACACACCATCGGTAGCTCGCGACAGTTGAAGGGCGGAAAATTGTTGCTCCGCAAGCAGGTGAGAATACAGTTACAGTTACACTTACAATTAGGAGCCCGAAGACGTGAATCGAGCACGAAACGCTCTCTCTAAACTTGGCTCTGCACATAAAAAAAAAACTCAAATAAAAAATGTGCTAAGCTTGACTTAATTTTTGGGAAAGTGATGTGGTTTAAGTTAGCTTAGTCCTAAAAAAATTATTTAGTTAACTTTCTTTACCTTTGCAGTTGAAAAAATTTAATTGGTAAGGTTTTTTCAAGTTTCTTTGAATTTTTTCTTTATTATATTGTAGTTTCTATGTATGTACATATTTATTATTATTATTTATGGAATCAATAAGATTTTTAAATATTGCTTTATTGGCTTCTAATATTATAACTCATCATAAAGCTCCCAAGCTGCATAATTCAATTTGCCATTCTTTAGAGGTTACTCAAAGAAGATGCAACAATTTTTAGCAATTTAAAAGGACAAACATTAAAATGGGTATATTTTCAATTTAAAAGGATCTCCGAATTATATAAAATATATGATACAAAATATAATAAATACGTTAATTTAAAAGGCGAAAGGTTGGAATTTGTATCTTATTTATTACTAAGTATTCTTATCCTTTTTGAATGTTTTTAAAGAGCCATATGTATATTTTTTTTCAAAACTATATTTAAAAGAATCCTAGTATTATATTAATATCTTAAAAAAATTCAAAAAGATTCGAATTTGTATAGTATTCACTTCTAATAATAAAATACTTTCACACTTTTAATGACCCAGATATTTTTGCAGCAAATTCCCTTTTGGTTAATTCTTTTTTTTCGATGTCCTGGCCGTCTTGGTCCTGCTGTGGTTTAAGCTCTCCTGCTGCTCTCCTTGACGCGTTCGCTCTCTCGCTCAGCTCTCGGCGAGAGCCGTAAACATGCGAAGCTAACGGAGAAGCCATTAGTAGCGGCTTGAAGCTCGCTACGAAAGGATCAACTCGGTAATCGTGGGTGGCAACGGGTCAGAGTCCTGTTTTAACAAAGTGCGCGTAAAGGATACGTTTAAGGAGCACTCGAGCTATAAGCAAATCATCAGTGAAAACCGCAAAACAAGGGATTTGGCCTGAAGTCCTTGGATATATACAAGATTAACTTTAAAAAATATTGGGCATGGAGTTAACCATCTTAATCATTACATAATTATACATCTTGTGCTGCATTTTGTTCTTGTTGTTGTTGAAAACTTTAATGAGTATCGATTGTGTCAGATGTGAAGAATAAAAACGTGTTTCCCATAGACGACGACGACGACGGGTCATGGAGGTCATCACGTTCAGTGGCGCGCCAACGCTTAACGTATTCCAATCCATTATATGCATAACCACACCAAAATCACCAGCACAGTCACACACACAGTGGGCACACGGGCATTAATAGGGCGTCATTTATTACATATCGAATGTGGAACTCATTCCCATTTCCCGTTTTCCGTTTCCCATTTCGATTCGTATTCCCATTCCAAGTTCCCAGGACCTTTCTCCACTCCTGCTATTCCTAGCTTGTCGCCGCCGAATCCCTTCCCCCACTAACTAACGAGCTCCAATCGCATGTGTTCTTGAAATCCACTAATTTATTTTATTATTAGTATTATTTGTTGACTCCATTGTTGCATGCATTAGCTGATTAAAGATGGATTCAAGATGTTAACCGATGAAAATTTCAAATTATTCAAACGCCCTCGTTACCAGTGATCCAAATGATTAATGAGTGATAAGCAAAAGTTAAGATAGTGAGTGTGTGCCACCTACAAATTTCCTGAATATTTGATACCTGGAACACAGGAACAACGCCTGTCTCTCTCTTTGTCGGATGTTATAGACGAACGGAAGCCTTAAAGCCAAATGTGAGTAGACCAAAATACAAAAAAAAAGAAAGAAAGAAAATCCCGCGACGCTGCCAGTCGATAATTTCAAAGTGCGTCCTTGCACTTGTACTACTAACGAAATAACTTTGAGGCGACACACAAATCCATATCAAAGTACATATATATATATACATATAAAAAGTAGAATTATATACAATATAGATGGGGTGGACGGGCTATAATTTCTCTTGCACCTGTCGCTGCTCTTTTCACTTTATCGCGTGCGTGGCAAAGCATTTTTATAGCCACAAAATGTCCTTTTACGTTATGTCGCCGAAAAAAAAAATGTGTAGGAAAACCACAACATCGGCGGGAAAATTGAAATGAATGCGACCAGAAAGCCAAATAGAAGCTCACTTGAAAATCCTATTCATTAGGATTCTTAATCTTCTTCTAAGATACTATATCCTATATATTTTCTGTATATTTCTAATTGCTTTTATTTTGCCCTGAATGTCACTTACTTGAGGTCTCCAATTAACCCCTTTTACTTCGATTGGTTTTCACTTATAAAAAAATTCAAGGTCGCTTATTGCGACACTTGGTCACTCGACGTTGTTGTTACGCTATTTTTAACACATAATTCATATTGAATTATAAATACAACATGTTAGTAATTTACAAACCCACGTTAACCAAGGGAGCAGTAGAAAAGGAAGCGACAAGGAGTCCTTGGAAAAATTTGAGACACGCGTCGTGAACTACGAAGTGGCACAACCACTGAAAAGTTACCAATCCCTGACGTTGACACACTGCATCTATCTATGAGTAATTTAAGTAATATTTTCTGAATTATGATTTATGTTTAAGTATATAAACATGACCATGACCGGGACTACTTGGTTGATTAAACTTTTGAATGAATTGGAGTTTCAATGAGTTTTCGTATCCCATTTTTATAGGTTAAAAATTTCGAAATAGATACTTTCCTTGAGCAAAATGAATAGTTGAAAAAATGAATAATAATATTTTAATAAAGGTTTTAGCATGTTAGGGGTCATTTACTTCTAATGGTTTAATCTTAAAGATATACATATATAAATACACTTCAAAGGACCCCCATATAGTTTGCATAGGGTTCAAGCGTATTGTAGCATTATCTCCAGCTCTATAACCCAATATTTTATTGGAAATTGTGATTTTTATGTGGTTATTTATATGTGGTTATTATATGACATTCATGTACTGAGGTAATAATGTTTATTTATGTTGTCAGCACCAATATTCATTGTTGCGCAACATGTTCATTGCAACATAAGCCTATTTTGTCAACATTTTCTTCGGTCATCGGTTTTGCTTAATTAAACTCTTTATAAATTTCAAGCATAATTAAAAAAAAGTGTTCAACCAAGTATCTTCCGCTTGCTCTTGACATACTCTATACTGTATAGTGCCATTAGTGAAGTCTTAACCTATTACAAGCTTTAATTGTAATTCATTTTGAGGCTGGCTAAATACTTCTTTCGATTGAGTGATTCATTGATTGATTATTTTATTTTGTGACAATGTCGCTGGAAGTAGCCTAATCGTCGAAATAAAAATGCCGCCTCAGCGTTATCAGCTTAACTCTTTTAAAAAGGGACCTGAAGGGGTTAACATTTTACTACACGGCCATTATTAGATCGGCGAACAGGTGTGCCCGGCCAGGTGTCGGCTGCTGATAAGCAGGCTCTTGCTGTATCGCAGCTGATAATTGTGTTGAGGCGATAGGCCAACAAAGCGGATAATCACTGTAGCCCTGGCAACCGATTGCCATTCTGGATTCCTTTGGCAAAGTGAAACTCCGCATCGCAATAGCCGAAATGGGGATTATCTGGAAAACCACCGTCCGGCACTCCACTTGCCACCGGTTAATCATCGGTGTACGGGTGTATTTTTACGGCCCACCGACCCGCAGATAAGATTAACCGGAATCGAACTCTCCAAATAGTCTGATCCCCGCTCGGCATGGCCAGTTAGTTGCCTTTGCCAGTTGTTCGGAAAACCTCCTCTCTGTCCGCGACAATGTCCAACTTTCAGTGGATTTTCGTCCTCGGTATCCTGTGCTGTGCGGTTCTCAGTCCTCAAGGTAACATCAGACAGAGACAGAGACGGAGGCAGGGAAAAGTGAGAGAGCGGAAAAGCGAAAAGGTCAAAAAACGAGAGACTTGCGGCCAAATCATGTAGCCGAATGGCATTCAGAAATGTTGCAGGCAATTTCCGGTAATTGAATTAAAGCCGCGATTAATTTGGTGTGAGGCCATCGAAAGGGCAGGCCAAATTGGTTGACAAATATCGTGGGCGGACGGCAGTCATAACATTAAAGAACAGCCGGGGAGTAATTAATGCAAACGCAATCAAGGTCAAGTACTTTGCCCTATTGACCCCACCACCACCGGCCAGTACTCACCATGGCCCGCCGTCGAGGTCCCAAGGTCCTTTGCGGTTTGAGAAATTGTTTTGCCGGCCACGGAAAATGGAAATTAAAGTGGCAAAGCGTCGAGCAAATTCCAGTACTCCTTCTTCTCTCCGCTATTGTTATAGTTTTTCGCCCTTTTGTTGTTGTTTCTTGTTTAGTTTGTGGTTTTTTTTTTCTTGCTTGCGTCTGCGTTGATACTCTTTTGCATGGAAATTTTTGCAGTTTTTTACGTTTGCCGCAACCTCATCCGGAAGTCGTTGGCGTATACGTAATAAATTGCGGCCCCGACACGTTGCGTGTCAGGAGAAGCTTTGCCGACGAGACGCTGGAAATTCGGTTACAGCTCTCGGGGTTGTTTCTATAAATTTAATAATCAGCTGGACAGGTGGATAAATGGGCGTGGCTTCGCCAAGATTGACGAGGCTGCTCAATCAATTGATAATTTATTCGAATTCTGATTGAAAGAATAGAATAGAGTTGCACAGGAAAACATGTAGATTTCCATTAACAGTTTTTAGCAATTTTTATTTCCAAATAAAATGTTAGGTATACATATTTATGTTTCTTATTAAATTTTCTCTTGTAGGAATAATTAATTAATTTAATTTCACAATAAAAACATAATTTCATTAGTTTCGATAAATTAAATAATTTTTTTTTAAGAGCCTTATTATATACTTATAGTTTTATTTCACCTTTGCAAATGGAATTATGATTTGATAGTTGTGCCTTTAAAAGTATATAGTATGTATTCTTGATTAGTATTAACAGTCGGTCTGTTTGTCTATCCATTTTAAAGTAAACTAGTATCTAAGTTTAAGAGAAACTTTTCAGTTTGTCTGTTTTATGTTGTAGGAAAAGTTATATTGTTGGAAAAGTTGTAAAGAAAGTTTATCTAAAGCAATTATAATATTTAAAAACTTATATAATTTAAATAGTTATATAATTTAAAAAAGTATACATTTTCTTCTCCAAACAAAAAATGTGCATCGAAAAATATTCTTTAAAATGTCATAACTGCAAGGGTGTATAAACTTAAAATTATAATAGTATATTATTATTATCTGAAGCATTGTGTTGTTTTTATAACCAGCACCCATTGGGCACAACCTGCTGCATATTTATTTTATATTGAGAAAATTATATTATTATATTATATTTGCAAAGGTTTCAAGGGATCTTAAAATAATATTTTCAAGGTTTTTTTTTTAACTCAAAAACTATTTACTTAAAAAAAACGTATTCTACCAATCGGCTGCTAATAAATGATACTAATTATATATATATTTTTCATTTTTTTAATGGGATTTTTGGAATTGCTTTAACTGCTCCATTAGGAGATACAAACATTATTAAAGAAAACCTTAAAATGACATTTAACCAAACTATAAAGCTCACTATTAAGAGCGTTTAGCTCTCTAAAAAATAATGCTCTCTATGTTAAATACTATTCCTTTAGCGGTTAAAACTTTTAAAAGTAGAATTATTAAATATTAATTTTTGATTTTCAAATATAATGATTATTGCCATGGTACTTCCACTTTTTATAATTTTAGATTTTTTGTAGTCTTTACAGTAAGTGATTTTATGTTATTATTCTCGATACTTTAAAGTTTAAACTATGTAAAAGATTTTGTTTCCTAGAGCCTAGCTTAACGAAATTTGCAAAGAGCGTGAAATCTTCTATAAACTTCCGCTTCCGTCATAAACTAACTCACATTAGACTTTAAAATTGTAACAAAAGTATCAAATAAGTCAAACAGAATGCATCACTATATATCTGACAATAGAATACCTCGACGGGCGGCTAAATATAGTAAAATAATCTATATTTCACTATTGCTTTTGTGTTATAAAATAGGGGCTTGGGGGGTTGCAACTTCGACCTGTCATAGGTGACCAAAATTGTGCAAGTCAGAAAAGTTGGGGGCACTATTTTCCGCGAATGAGAACGTGATATGGCCCTGAATAATTCAAGTGGACCGAAATGGGCCAGAGAGCGGACCCGAAACTGGGTCGTTGTCGTCTGGACGCAGGCATGAGGCGTACATATTTAAATGGCCAACTTCGGGTCTTACCTACAAGTTAACGCCGTTTTTTGACCCCACAACCCGACCATTGACCATTGCAGGCGACGGCGGCGCATCGGCCGTATTTTGGCCATGTGAAAGCGAGGAGGACTGCACAGCTGACGGCTCGAGCTGCGACTTGGCCAGCGGGCAGTGCGAGTGCTCCACATTCGACGCGGTGCTCGCAGAGAACTTCACGCAATGCCTGGCGACGGCGCTCGTTGGTGACCGGTGCGACGACAGCGTCCAGTGCAATCTTATGCCAACGGGGGCCAGTTGTAAAGCCGGGGTCTGCGATTGCGCCGATGGCCAAACCTATCTGCGTGGCAAGTGCCGCCCACTGAACGGACTCGGCGAGTCCTGCGACACGGTGAGTCCCGCTGAGTCCCTTTTCCCGAGCCATAGTAGCTAATTAAGTTGCCTTGCAGGACTTGGACTGCTACTTTGCCTACGATCGTTCGTCTGTGAGCTGTCAGCAAAACGTGTGCCGCTGTGCAAATGGCTATTATAACAGATATGGAAACATATGTCGTCGCAAATCAATGGGTGAGTACGGTCCGGGATAGGGTAAGGGTCAAGCCTAACCACTAACCATCGAAAAAAATATATATTCTGTTTGCAGAAGAAAACGATGCCTGCGTCGTCAATGAGGACTGTGATGCACTGGGCGCCGGTGCCGAGTGCGTTGGCTTAATATGCACCTATGTGGACGAGATTACGACTACTCCCGGCGGCGAGGATACCACCGAGGACCCGGGCGAGGATGGAGACTCGACCACAGCGGAGGCTATCACAGAGACACCGGAACCGGCGACAACGACGACGACCGCCTTCAGGAGCCGGCGGCAGCTAACCAAGGCCTTTGTGCACGCTCCCCCGCCCACGCATCACGATGTTGCCGCTCAGGTATCCTTTGCGGCTCTCACCAATGGCACCGACACCGAGCCACTCATCTCGCCGCGCTCCCACGAGATCGCCGTGCAGACCAGCATCGAGAAGTACGAGATGCACGATCTGCGCAGCACAAGGAATGTGGCCACAGCCACAGCATCCACCAGCACCAGCAGCCGTCGGGCCTCCAGCCGCAACCAGAGCCACAGCCAAAGCCACAGCGTGAGCCAAAACCAACGGCGCCGCCGCTTGCCCTCCCTCTTCCGCTTCGATGACGAGGACATCAAGACCTACTCCACGCTGGGATCCAGTCGCGACGATGACGATGCCGATGACAAGAAGTGTGAGTAGTCCGTGAGGAAGGGAAGAATATGATTTTAATTTTTTTTTGCTTCCTTTTCTTCGTCCTTAGACGGTAACAGCTGCACGGACAATGGCAAGACCTGTTCCGGTCTGCCGCACTCAATCTGCTCCAAGAATATCTGCCTGTGTCGCCAGGGCTACTATGCCCGCAATGGAAAGTGTTTTGCGGGTAAGTAATACATACTGAGATCTTTTCATTCCGTCAGTATCCTTAACCAGAGCCTTCTTGTCCACAGAGCTGGGAGAGATTGCGGAGAGCACGGACGAGTGCGAGTACGAGTTCGATGAGCTGTCCAAGACTTGCGTTTGCCAAAAGAACTACTTCTACGAGCGGGATTTGAGGAACTGCCGGAAACGTATGTGAATAGTTCGACTTACCTAGCCGGAGGAAAACAAACTAACAGCTTCCTTCTTCTCTTCCCATTGACAGCCATCCAGTACCACCTGTCCTGCACCTCGAACAGCCAATGCAGTCCTTTTGGTGCCTCCTATTGCCACCCGGAGATCCCTAGGCGCTGCACCTGCGAGGAGTACGCCCTGTACGATGCCATCAAGCAGCTGTGCGAGTACAAGCAGGGTTTGGGAGCCGAGTGCGAGTCCAATGATGCCTGCCCCGTGGAGCATTCAGTCTGCTCCAATCGCCTGTGCGTCTGCGCGGATCACTACTTCGAGAAGGACGAGGCTTGTGTGCGGGACATTGGAGCCGACTGCTCGGAGGAGGATGATTGCATAGCCGAGAACACAACCTGCGCAGTCAAGGACAGTGGGGCGGATGCAGCGGAGGAGGAGCAGTCGCGCACATGTCAGTGCCGCAAGGGTTATGTCCACTTCAAGGATCAGTGCCTCAAAGAAGGTGGGTTGTGAAATAGTAAAAATATTTTAATAGCTGATTTTTGACACCATTTTGTTTATATCCCTTCAGCCGAGGAGCTGGACGAGGAGTGCGTGGAGGATGAACAGTGCAAGCCACTCCTGGCCAGCTGCAATTCGGAGGGCAAGTGCGGATGCACAGATGAGCAGCATGAAAAGAATGGCATCTGCGAGACGAAGCGAGGTAAGGCAACCTCAATATTATTTGAATTGAGTCGCCCATTATATGTATCTTTTCTTTGCCCCGCAGAGCTGGGCGAATCCTGCACCAAGGCCACGGAGTGCTACATAGAGAAGGATCCCGAGAACGTGGAGTGCCGCAATTCAGTCTGCCAGTGCAAAATCGGCTACCAGACGAGCTCCAATCAGAAGCAGTGCATGATGCCCAGCAAGAAAAGTAAGGTTTCCGGGTTTACTCTAAGTATTCTGAAGCTTACATATTTTCTAAATCCTTCAACAGATTCTTCCGGTAGACCCAGCGCCCTCAAAATCATCACCTTCATGCTGATCGGCTCCGCTTTCCTGATCACCAGTGCGGCCATTAAGCAGGCCTACTACTAACCAAATCAAGCAAATCCTTTGCTAGCGTTGTGAGAAGTGGCGAGGAGACGAGGGGTCACAGCCTCGACTGGACCGACTGGATGTGGCCAGTATTAGCCAAGTTAGCGGCATGGACCTGCGTCCATGCGCCACGTGAATAGATATCAAATAGTCCTTAAGCTGATATTTAAGATTCGAAGCAATAAACGGAGCCTCTGGCTGGACTCCCGCTTAACTAATACGGCTAAAAGTAATGACAAATTAGCTGTAAGTTTCAAGTTAAACTAACTGCTTGTTGATTAGGCTAAGAAAACAAACAGTTTCTAACGAAAAAGTGTAATATATATATATATATACATCATAATAAACTAAGGCCAACGGACAGTTGTCTCAAATCGAGAAATATTTGTTTCAAAGCAGGCTTTGATCTACATTTCTTTTGGGAAAAGCCTTTACATTTTGTAGTGTTACATATAAGTTGGTACATTTATTCTGTGGACAAAATTAGTTTAAAATTATAGTGTGAAAAATACCTTAAAAAATGCATCCCTTTGTTAATAGTCAGAGCTCCAGTGAGAACCCCGTTTACTCCCTCAAATTAACGCAGGCTGGAAAGAGATTATGTCGGCTTAAGGTAAGAATATAACCCAAAATCAAGAGACCAGCTAATAATAGCTAAAAAAAATTACATTTTCACATGCTGTTTTGTAGTAAAAATTATAATATATACTTATATATAGACTTTTCAAACTAAGAAATAAGAAGAGAGTTGCTTGAAATTCATTTTGAAAACTTATTTCTGATGACTCCCTTTACCCGCAGACCAAGAAATCCTGCACGTCTAGTTCAACATACTCCTGCCAGAAACGAAAACTACAAAAGTCCAAGTGTCCTAGACCGCGGATAAGGAAACCCAAGTCTGAAGTTCAGCGAAAAGCTGTCTATAAACCAAAAATATCAATGCGCATTAAACGTTCCAAAATGCAAAGAATTGCGTCCAAAAGAAGAGAGGTAAGTCCCAAAAAATGTTCAGGAGTGTTGAGTGTATTAATATGGACAATTAATATGGCAATATTTTTAATAAATAATTCAGATTGAACACATTTGTGTGAAAAATCCTTTCAAATTGGAATTAAGCTTTTCCGTGCGTTAGTAAAATTCTATGCGTGGTCTCTGCTGCCACAAAATCAATATAATGTAATTTTATAAGTTATTAATTTTAATATCCAAGGTTGGCAGTGATATATATTTTATTATAAATATATTATTTTTGTTTTATTGATTGCCAGATATTATTTCGGATTTTTTTTGCCACTATTTCATTAGATTTAAAGCTAGAAACTTCTTTAAATATTTTTATTTATTAATTTTGTAAACAAATATTTATATTTAGAACTGCAAGAACTAAATTTTTAATTGTTCGTTGTATTTTTGTTTATTTACTTAGAATTCAAAATAAAATCTACATAAAATCTTCCGCTTTTATTTATTAATTTATTGTTGGTTTACATTTTTGCATAACAAAATTAGGCAAAACCATAATTTTATTCGAATACAAATCTTTTCTCATATAATATGATCCGTAAACAAGTGAGTGGTATCTTCGAGTCGCTTATATTTTGTATTTCTTTAGCTGTCTAATCAGAGGTTTATCAATAGCTATGGTATACAGACGAGATCGGATGATTTTTTTTTGGCGAAAGTTAAGTAGAGTTCGCCCACCTTTGTTTTCGGCGATTGTTTGTTTCTAATTGTTTTGTTCATTCTTTAAATGGGTTATCAGTAGATTAAACCCATTTTCTATGTATAACATAACGATTTAAGTACACTTCAAAAAAGCATACCTGGTAATCAAAGTTGGTTGGTTATTGGTATGAGAACTTATGTACAATTTAATATGGATAAAATCACAAAACAATATTGGCGGAAGCTTGTTTACCAACATCAATTGGTGAGAAATAACTCAAAATTATCCTATTTAGAAAATTATAAACTAATGGAAAAGCCTAAAATTAGCCAAAATCTAACAAATCAGAAAAACATGTTGAATCTTCCAGCTCATCAATGCCACTACAGGCTCCAAATAAACTTTACTATCCTAGTTGCCTGAAAAAAAGGGTTTTTGAAATAGTCCCAAAGGAACGTTGCTTATAAATAACTCCCAGTAGCTTTCAAGCTGAAATCGTATTTTTTTTTTAAGTTTTCTAAACAAATCAGTCGCCTTGAAAATAGTGTCGTAAGCATTTGCTTGATTCATAATACCCACTGGCTCTCATTCAAATCGGAGCTATCAAAGTCAGCGTCAGTGTTTCTCGGATAAATTCGAAAGAATTTCTGAGTCAAGTTTGTCTATTTTTAAGACGACCAATCGATTGGATTCCTGGTAAATTTTAAGTCTCAAGATGTCGCACCTTTCCCCGGCTCATGCCAGGGACTCCATTGTTCTGTCCATGTAAGTGTTAGCCGTGTGATTCGTGGTTGCTGCTAGCGTTGAATGTTTCGTTCTTAGCACAAAATCCGCCGAATCGGACAGCACCAAAATCGCCCTGTGCGCCTCTCTGGAGTTGGCCACCTGCCGCGCCGAGAACTGTCAGCTGAAGGAGAAGCTGGCCGAGTGCGAGACCACAATCCAAAGCATGAAGCAGCTAATTGCTACAATTTCCACAAAGCAGAACGAGATCTATACCGAATTGCTGGAGCTGCGCAAGAAGTGTCTCACCGTTCCGAGACCTCCGGCCGAGATAGACACATTGGATATATCGACATCGACCGTTGAAGATGACATCCCGGATTGGGGTAGTTACATGCCAGAATGGGATTTGTTGCAGTATTCCGGGGAGGTCTCTCCGCTGGCCAGCTCCTCTTCGACCACATCCGAGCCCTATCTCTTCCAGGAGGACTCTGAAGTAGATCCCAATTATATGGCGTTATGGCGTCCCAATCAGGTGGAGGAGGAGGGGGAGGAGGAAGATGATAGTGATAGTGATGGTGGTGATGATGAGAATGAAGATTCTCAGCATATGTCCCAGTTGTCACAACAGTTCCTGCAAGACGACTGGGATGACGAGAGCGACAACTAAGTCCGCACGCAATTTTACACACAAGTACTTTCTCGTCGTTCTAATACAAATACAGAGTTTATAGAAGCAGCAATAATTAAATGTAGTTCTTAGTTTAGCTAATTGCAGGGGATTTGTCTTAAATGGAAAATCATTTAATGTATATCTTTGGGGACTTAACACTTTCCTATAAATAAAAAGGCTTCTTTAAATCTACAATCTTTCTTAATCTTAAACTCAATCGACCCGACTGCATGCCGGTCTCAGTTCAATGGCGATCCTGCAGCTGCACCCAAAAATCAGGCGGCGATATGATCAGCCCGTTGAGGTTCTTGGACAGATCAGGCAATTGGTCGCCTGGTGCCAGCACAAAGTCAAAGTTCTGGCACATAGTTGCCGTCATCAGGAAGAGCATATTTCTGGCGAAGGTCTCGCCAGCGCAGAGCCGCTTTCCAGCTCCGAATGGCAGTGAGACATCCAGCTTCAGGCTGAGCTTGCCCTCTTGATCGAGGAAACGCTCTGGCCGAAACTGCTCCGGATCTGACCACACCCGGGCATCCGAATGGAAAGCATACAGACTGGGTATGACAATGGTGTCCTAGAGAAAGATTTCGAAATGTTTTCAAGGATAATTTAAATTATAAAAGTGGCATACTCACCTTTGGAATCTGGTAACCCAGCAACTCAGTGTCCTCCAGCGCCTTGTGCGGCACATCAGAGGGCACCAGGGTCTCAATTCGCAGGCCCTCGCGTACGGTGGCCTCTGTGAAGGGCAGGCTCTTCCGATCCTCCAGTGTGGGCAGTCGTCCACAGCCCACCACCTCGTCTATTTCGCGCTGCATCCGCTGCAGCACCGCTGGATACAACATAAGATACTGAACGAGCAGTGACAGCTGCACTCCGATGGCGGTGAAGGCGGGAAAGGAGAAATCCACCAGGCCCATGATGAACTGCTCCCGATTGAAGCCGTACCCCGGAGAGCGGCGCATCTCTGCGATATATACGTCCATAAAGTGGCGCTCTATACCGTCCTCGTAGGTCTCCAGGGCTCGATCCACGAAGTCGGCAAAGTACTTGTGAACAAAAACATTGGAATCATTGAGCATCCTGTAGCCACTCCACTCGGGCCAGATGTGCCGGATCCAGGGCAAGATGCTTAGCATCCGCCCGTAGTCGTCTGCGTTCCGTTGGAACTGCATGCCTTTCTGGCAGAGTTCCACCAAGCGAGCCATCTCTTCCCGACTCTGGCACTCATTGTACACAATGTGGAAGTGGCAGTTCGCCGAGAAGGGGTTGAAAAGCAGTGGCAGGAGAACCCGGTATCCTCCGGGCTTGACCATGTTTAGCTCGTGTTGATGCTTTGGCCCGTTGCGGATTAGGTCTAGCATGTCAGTCAGTTGCTCCTGGATGACCAGTTCCAGTTGCTCAAAGCGCCGCCCGAAACCAAAGTCCCGGAGATAGCGGAGGATAAAGCGGCGTTGCTCCTTCCACAAGGGTCCTTCCTGGAAGAAGATGCCTGGGTGGAGATATAAATAACAATTTAACATTAAATAGTTTATATTATCAGTGGAAAGAAGGCTTGCTGAAAGCCTAATCTCATCTTAACTAGAAATTATTTTTAAACAAATGAAAGCGAAAACTTATGACACAATTCTTATCTATGGACTCTTGATTATTTTCAGACCCACTGACGCTCTGCTTTGTTTTTCGTGGATTACATATTATTTACTAAATACGTAGGAGGAATGTATTATGCATTAAAATACATTTTTTGGGCAGTATTTGCATTTATAGAATCGATTATTAGCTTTAAAAATAAGAATATACTTTAAATTAGACCGAACTAATTGATAAATTTGGCGTAGGTCAATACAAATTAAATTATAAATAAAAAACATGCTAACGATTTACTTTTTAAAACGGTTAACATTACAAAAGGTTTCATTATTATAAAAATAAATATTTTTCAAGAGAAAGAAACCTTTTAGTGGAAGCCTATTTCATATTCATTTATATGCAAACTTTTGAGCAACTTTAATACTATCCTTTAAATACTTTCACCTTTCCGAATCCCTACATTTTCGCACAAACAAACAAACAAAACCTTATCGAAGACACTGTGCTTGAAACCGATTTAATTGTTTAAATATTCTTTAGACGCAGTACCCTAAATGAAAGTGTGCCTTGCTTGTCTTATCAAGTGATAACGAGTGTTTTGTCCGCCACAATTAATTTGCGATTGACCCCAATATGAGCCCCAAAGCCATTTACATATAAGTGGACAGGCCCTCTGATCTCACCTCGTACGTCATCGCCGGGATCACGCATGGCGGCCACAAAGATGCCCGGGCGTCCGTCAAACACCTTGTTGTTGAGAATCTCACGCACTCCCTCGGCACAGTGCACGACGGCCACCTGGAAGGATCCAACGTGCAGTCCGATTATATCGGACTTGTACCACCGACTCAGGGTCAGAGCCGCCTTGTGCAGGTACTTGAAGTTGATCATCAGCATGAAGAGGTAGCTCCCGAATAGGGGAATGCGCGGCGGACCTGTGAATAATCCAATTAGGTCCTTAAGATCCTTGGGGCGGGTGACGAGATGATGACGAACCCGGTGGAAAGCCGGCGGGCCGATACCAGGCATAGCGATATGCCAGGCAAAGGAACACCGCAGTGCAGAGCGCCAGGAGAAGTTCCGTGATCATTTTGGAGTCCGTCCAACGACTGATTGCTCCTCCGCCGTGCAGCTGCGTTTTTGTAGCGGTCTCCGTGCGACGATAAGTCACTCACACTTTCGCCGGACAATAGCAATTAAACAACGTCAATCTATATGGATCGGTCTTTATACTTAAATCGCATCGGTTAGCCTGCCGGCCGATCGGTCGGACGGTCCACTAACTTTGTCTCGTTTTTCGCTTTTTTTGTTTTGTTGATATTTTATTGACAGTCGCGGTGAAAGCCGAATAGCCAAATGTCTTATAATTGTTTTGTTTTTAAATTAATTAAATTTAATTTGGACACAGGTTAATCCCTATAATATTTATAAAAGTATGGGGATTAAATATTAAATATTATTAGAAAGAACTTGTTTAATAATAGGTTAATATTCTAATAATTTGGTTTCGGGTGTAAATTACCTGAATTGTAAGTATACAAGTTCTTCTTGTGCAAGTGTAATTTTTAATCATTTAAAAATCGATCAGTCATCTCGAAACAATATTATTACAAAATATATAATTAAAAAAATATTTTTGGTATTCCATCACTACGTATTTATTTAAAAAAAAATTAATATTATTTTTATTATTATCTTACATATCTCATCACTACCTACCACTGCAAAAATTATGTCATTTATTTAAAATCTCGTTTATATGCACAGAAGTCTCAAAACTAGCGATATCTCCGAAATTTTAGAGATATCTCCAAATCTCTGCAGAAAAGGTAAAAACCTATGGTTTGGTTATTAACTAATGTTAAGAAATAGGCTTAGAAAATATCAAACTTATTAGTTTACTAATAAGTTATTCTTATATGTTTAATAATAATGTATTAAATATATATTTAAACTAAAACTGAACAGGAGCTCTAAAAGATATTAATTTTTTTACTTTTCTACAGAGGCATATCTCTTTCATTTTATTTTCTTCACTTAATTTCATTATAAAATTTACTTGTCAAAACATTTTTTTTGCTTTTGACACCAATTATATATTATCTGTAATTAAGTTTACTACTGCAACACGCTTAAAATGATTGCTTAAGCTGATTAATTAAAACCGCAACTCTGTTTTATTGAGCTATTATTCTGACCTCAACTATTTAAATTTGATGTGCAGTTCCGATGCCGGCGGGTTGGGGCAAAAGTCCAAGCCGGAAGTTAGGCTTGATTTGGTGGCGAGGTAAGATCGATCTCAATTATGGGACTGCACTTGACATCGTCCTTGCGCGGTGTGGTAGATGACCTCGACTCGGTAGCGAAATCCGCTGCCAACGAGACGAGCTGTCGCCACTTCTCAACGTCAACATTTGCATCCTGAAGCCTCTGGAACAGGGATTCAAAGCCTTCGGCATCCGTGGCAGTCAGATCGAATGGTATCCATTGATCACCATCAGTGCCTCTGCGTGCGACGACACCCTTCACACGTGCCGGTAAAGCTTCTTGCTTTATATATGTTCCCGTTGTCTCTTTCAGCGTGTGAATGCTATAAAAAATATAAACAAAGGAGGAGAACATGTGTCGTTAATTAAGTCATATATAGAACAAACATAATGGGGAATATATCATCATAATTGTGGCTTTAGATAATTATTGTTCCCATTTGTAAATGTGGTGTTTTGGAACAGGTAATTAAGGTTTAATGTTACGCTTTTCATGATATCTAAATGTTTTTGATGGTTTAAGGTCTGGTTACATGAAGAACTATGATTTCCTTGTGGCCTTACGAGCATAGCTATGTCGTTTGCTTTTAGAGATATGTACATTTGTATGAAAGTGGCATAAGTTCCATAGATCTTCGATATTCCAAAACCCAGTTTGTAGTTCTGGTGCCCAATAAGGCCAATATATGCTAACCATTCCATGAGCTCGTTGCTGATCTGTCTTTTCTGCGTCCTCTGCTGCTTCAGCTGTTCGCGCATGGCCAGATTCCGCTGCCTGGTGTCCTCCAGTTCCTCGGCCAGCTGCTTCTCGAACAAGACTCGCTCCTCGAGCTCGTGGCGGCGCTGCTGGAGAACTTTCTGCACCTTGCAGTCACGCTGCTGGGCCAGGCACGCCTCTTTGACCGACACTGAATATATTAATTCATTAATTAAAATGCTTCAAGCCAAAACATTTCATTAAATTGAAACCAACTCACTGAAGTTGTCTTGGAATTTTGAGACTTTCTTGGTCAGACGCGACTCCCGGAGCTCCATTGTGTTCTGCTTGTCGTACATACTCTTCAGCCTGTTATGATAGTCTAAAAGGACCACATTAATATCCCTTTGAGCCATAGTTTAGCTTAGTTTCTTTGGTTTTTCGGGTTTAATTTAAAAATTCACCGCGTTTGTTTGGCTTTGTTTCTAACTAGTGATGGCACTACCCAGCCCAGTGGTGTTACCAGACCGTCCGAGAGAGGTGAAGTGCTCGTGTAATCGATAGTTTGCATCAAACTCCTCAATCCAATCGGTAATTAATAGAGGGCACGAAGTCCCAATCAGGAAAAGAAAGGTGGCAATGAATTCCCAATCTGTAATTGAGAGAGCATTTGCGAAACTCCTAGTGATGCTGAAAACATCGATGCATCGAACATCGATATCAACAAAAACATCGAAGAATCGGAAAACACCGGTAAAAAACATCGATGTTCGATGCATCGGTGTTTTCAGCAAAAACAAAAAAATTTTGCAAATCAGCAACAAAAAAGAAACGCATTTACAGCAGAAATTGAACAAGTTTGGGTAAAAAGCACTTGATGCGCCTGTTGTTCGGCGCCCCGGCAATACGGAACCTTCTTGCTCGCACCTACATCAGCCGCCGCTTTGGGAAGGTGAGACACACAGAAAATGTGCAAAATTGCGAATTTTTATTTGCGAATGAATAGAAAAGAAACAAAGAGTCTAAAAATAGAGCCAACATTTGCATAACTCCTTACAGTATAGCTATCTTTTGGCAGACTCGTTCCATGAAATGTCTGCAATCTACGAAAATCGAAAGAATATAGCTCCCCCACCACCCCGGCTATTCGGTCAACGACCCACTTGTTGTTCTTGTTCCACGCAATTCAAGGTCATGCCGCTGCGGCGTTCATTTATCGCCCCAAATTGTTGCTATTTTGTTGCTCCAATATAACGGGAATGACATACAATAACCAGCTGTGATTAGGTTCTAGGTTCTACTGAAACTTATTGGAAGCACAAACAGAAGTCGTGTTTAAAAAAAAAAATACAGCAAATGAACTGTTCACTAATGGAAGCATTCTGTAAACAATTGATACGTAATCGTTTAGCTAAGGTTACTGGTTACTTTAAATATTAATTATTTCTTTGTTTTATGTAAGTTTCAAAAGCCAATACCCTAAGTTTTACCCTGTTTAACACTTAACCCTAACCTTAAATTAAAAGAAAATAGTGGTATATAGGCAATTGTCGGTCAAGACTAGACATTGAGTTAGTTACAACCCTTCACAATAAGAAGTAAAAAGGTCAGTATATATGAAACCAATGAAATGCCTTTTTTACAGTATTTTTTCTTTGTTTTTAATCGGAATCAGAAACCCAAATTATTTGTTTCCTTTAGCTATGATAACCAATTTTACTTTTTTAAATAGTAATGTAATAAATATTTGTGTTAACACTAGTAGAGCTTACAAATAAACAAATATTTGTATATGTACCGCACCCAAACATTTCATTATCGCTACGCTTTGTGCTCTCGTGATTTATGGAATGAGTGAGTGCATCAATTGTAGTGCAAAGTCGTCGACTTATAAGCAAGTGGGCCAAAACACATGGCAGGGTAAACCCGAGATTAGCATTGATAAGATATAAAACACTGTAGGGATAGTGGCTTATCGCTGAAATTTGGCTTAAATCGGCATTCCTCACAAGATCTTTGCTCATTCGACTCTGACTTCTCTTCCAGATGGCCACGGACCTGAAATTTAATGCCTCGCTGGGCTCCACAGATCCCCAGGCGCATCCTGTGCTGATCATTGGGCAGCTGCGCCATCTCAATCTGTTGAAATTCAATGATTTGGCCAGCAAGCTCAACCAACGGGTCACCGAGGAAACATTCTTAAATGCTGTCGCCAGCCTTCATCCGGCGCCCACGGATAAGGTTTCCCTTTACCTGGACTTGGCCACTGTGGCTGCTCTGCCGTTGAAGGCGTCCCGGCATAATACGGATTCCCGGGCTCACGCTGTAACCCGGCTGGTTAAGAATCACGTGCTGAATGTTTCCGAGGAAAGCGTAGTCCTTGTTTGCGAACGAGAGAATCTGTTTGCCAGCGCTTGTGCCGTCGTTCGTGCCTTTCCCCTATACTCTCGCAAGACTGGCAATGGCCTGGCAACTGGCGGCGGGGATGGAAGCAAGGATACCAGCAGGAATGTCGTGAACGTTGAGTTTATACTGATCAACAGAGACGGTGGCGTGGAAACCGAACCGCTGACCGAAGATGAAATTGAGTGCCTTAATGTGACAGCCCAGGCCATTCGGCTGACGGCACGCATCGTTGATATGCCTTGCAATGAAATGAATGTCGATCATTTTGTCCAGGCTGTCGAGGAGCTCGGCAATGAGTTGGGTCTGAAGCCTCAAGTGATCCGCGGTGAAGAGCTGCGCGAGCGCGGCTTTGGTGGCATCTATGGTGTGGGCAAGGCTGCGGCTGTGCCGCCAGCCCTTGTTGTGCTCTCTCACCTGCCGAAGCGTGCCCAGGAAACCATTGCCCTCGTCGGCAAGGGCATCGTCTATGACACAGGCGGTCTGAGCATCAAGAGCAAGACTGGCATGCCTGGAATGAAACGCGATTGCGGAGGAGCGGCAGCTATACTTGGTGCCTTTTATGCCGCTGTTAAATGCGGGTTTAAGGAAAACCTCCATGCCGTCTTTTGTCTGGCGGAGAATTCCGTGGGTCCCAATGCAACTAGGTGTGAATGGCATATAACTTCTTATACCATTGATTATTAATGTAAATTTTATTCGATTTTCAGACCCGATGATATCCACACCTTGTATTCAGGACGCACGGTGGAGATTAACAATACTGACGCCGAGGGCCGTCTCGTTCTGGCTGATGGCGTTACGTTTGCCAGTAGGGACCTTAAGGCCAATATTATCCTCGACATGGCCACGCTCACGGGCGCCCAGGTGAGTTTTATTTGATTTTTGTGAATACCCAAAGGTAGACAAATTTGCAACATCGTTTATTCAAAAGGCCAAAGATCTAATAATAACAATCTTTTTAATTTCTTTTTTTTTTTTAAAGTTGACAACTTTATGAATAGTTAGTAAATATGTGATGAATACTCATAGAATTTTCGGTGCATTTTTGGCCAAAAATGTTGATGAATAGGTAAAGATAAATTGACGACTAATTGATTAAATGTTTATAAATTTTATGATGACTAATTGATGTGTAGTTTATGAATAGTCGATAAAATAGGTTGATTTATACGATTTATATGAAATGTTGATGAATTTATTTATGACTAATTGATGAATACAACTCAATCAAATCATAAAACAAAATTTGAAGGCGCTAAACAACTTGTTGTTTCAGAAGCAGCATTAAGAACTCGCTTTACCATTATAGAGCTTTATGTACTGCCAGAACTTTGCCAAAAATCCACAATCTTCTTAATATTTCATATTCGCTTTCCATTAATAGCGTTTGAAGATTGATGTTTGTGCAGATTGAATGCACATTCCTGCCACTAATGTTGCTCGAAATGTCCAAGGTAATTTCGGTTTTTAGATCTTTACACTTTTTCAAAGCAGGGTTGAGGTGTTGCGGCCAGGTGGTTTGGGTGGCCTTGGGTAGGCGAACTGGCCTGTTATGCGAGAATTTATGCTACGCTTTATAAAAGTCACGAGGTTAATTGGAAAAATAAATTGCAAATTTGGTTTTTCGCCGGCAACTTGGAGGACTAGCAGTAGAAGCGGCAGGATTGGTAGACCAACAACGGCAAAGGATTCGTCGTCGCTTTGTGGTCGTCGTTGGGTTGTTGCAGTGGCTCGAGAGTGGGTGCTGGGTGGCATGTTGCAAGAGAGAAAGAGCGAGCCAGCGAGAGTAGCTGCTGCGATGGCGCACAATTACCATAAATCTTGACTGCAATTTGCTTAAAATATGATGCCAATTTACGTTATTTGTGGTTCGATGGGAAATAAATCGAAACTGGTCAGGGGCCTGCTCCGCCAGGCTCCTTCTGCTGCTCGCAGTTTTGCATTGTTCGTTGGGAATTCCTTGGACGCCCAGCCTCTACCAAAGCCTAAAAACGAGCCACACTTCCTTCCCTTCACACACATTTTGTACGGGTTTTCAACATTTTGTTGCCATTTTGTTTAGAATTCCGTTTTTGGCGCTTGTTGTGCTTAATTTCATTACACCCAGACACACACACTCACACCTAGACGGGAGATGCAATAATATTAATTGCCAACATTGGCGCAACTGCCACTGCCACTGCAACAGGAGCAGCAGTAACAACAACAATGCTGGGAAAACAACAAAAAGCAGGCAGTCAACACTTTTTCGCCTTTACATTTTATGTTCCTCTGCTTGTTACACCTTTCCGTGCTGTTGTTTTCAGCTGTGTGTGGCTACCACTGTTACACTTGAAGGAAATTTGGTTAATTAGTTAGCCCTCTATCCATATTGAAGTCGAGAAATTATAGTTGTAAATTAAAAAAAATATATTTTGTTAGGAATTCTAGGAAAACCAGGAAGATGGAGTGTGGCTCAGAGAAGTTTTTATTGTAAATTGTTGCTTAGTAAATTTATTTTGTTTACTTTTCCAAGTGCATTTGCCTCTGGCTCTAGTCTTGTTGCTCCAGTTACTACATTTTGTTGCCGCCGCTGATGGTGCTACCTTCATTTGTCCAGCTGCAATGGAACACGCGCCACGGAGTCCTTGCCGGCGCCTGTTGTTTGGTTGTTGCTCGTGCTAAATAACCTTTTTATTGCCGGTCGCGTCGGAAGCTCGCAATTTTCGTGGAGCCTCCGCCGCTCAACACCTAGCCCCCACAAAATCCACTGTGCTGCCCCCTTAAACATTGTTAGTTGCTGTTCAGTTTTATTGCTGGCATTTTGTTGATTGTTGCTTGTTTTCTATCAAACCCTCCCCGGAGGGCGAGCGAGCCACCGTTCTTAAATATATATCCCCCGTGCCCGGGGCCATTGAATATTTCATTCGCGATTTCTCACATCCCTTTCCTTATCTTTACTTTTTTCGTTTTCCAGGGCATCGCTACCGGGAAGTATCATGGAGCCATATTGTCAAACTCTGAGTCGTGGGAGGCGAAGTCGTTGCAGGCTGGACGCAAATCCGGTGATTTGTTGGCGCCGATCCCTTACTGCCCGGAGCTGCATTTTTCGGAGTTTGCATCGGCCGTTGCTGATATGAAAAATTCTGTCGCTGTAAGTATTATTAAAGCCAAGTAGTAAAAAAGTACATTATCATCAATGCATTTGCAAAAACATGAAATAAGACACTGGAATTGTAGTTAGTTGAGTTTTGCGATATGCGGAAAATTATTCTAATTTAAATTAAGTTGGTTTTTAGCTTATTTATTTGATGAGTTTGTGTAAATATTAAAGATCTCAGTTTATTACAAGCTATTTATAATTTTTTTTTTATAAAAATAACAATATAATCAAATAAATTTTGTTTGCATCAAACTTAAAGATATTTTTAAAGGATCTCTGGAAGAGGTATATAGTTTTCTGTCGTATTAAAATATATTTTTCCAATAAAATATATTTTGTTATTAAAATATTTAATTATTCATCAATATATTATATATATTTATAGGACTCTTAAAATCAACTAAAAAAGTAGTAAATCAGCCAGAAACATTCAAGACTCTTCCTTTATCCATTTAAAAGTTTATGTCTATCAATATCGAACAATTTCGGTTTAATCAAACTATCGGCATCTGCCATCTCATCCTCGCCACTTGCTCGGCTCCTTGAGGCAGCTTTCGTTTGGCATTTCCTAGATTAACAGAGGTTTCCCGAAATCAATTCCCAAGTAGCTTAATTTATGCATTATCGAAGACACCCGAGTGTAACTTTTCCGGGCTTCCCGCTGAGAATATATGTATGTGAAGAGGAGGAGCGCCACCAAACGACCGGATGACTTTGAGAAAGTTTTAATCAAGTTTCAGTGTAACTTTATTCATTTGTTTTCAATTCATTTTCGGTTTCTTTCCACATTTGCCTGCTTTTTTCTGCTCTCTAGAGAAAATTTTACACACATTTTTAATTAACTTTATCGCTTGCACTCAATGTTGTTCTTTTGTCTTACTTACACTCGACCGCACCGTTGCGGAAAAATGATGAACGTCATGTTTGGTTTAAAGATTGATTAGTATTACTCTGATTTATGCCACAAACACACACCGCCCTCCGACCCATGTAGCACTCGCATGTATCAAAAACTTTGGCGTTCAATCTACGCCAGCAGCCACTTTTGCAACCATTAGAAAGGCCAGAGGATTGGGATTAGGATGGAGAATGGGGGGATAGGCGGTGGGCACTCGGCTAGCCATAAACCCATCTCTGGGCACTGGCCATCGGAGCGAGGTGCGTCGGTGCCCCGGGCTACCTCTCGGTTCCAGTTCCAGTTCCTGCCACAACAGCCAACCAAATCGAGTTACCTTATTGTACGTCGCAAGCGCTTCGGATCAATGGTCATTCATCATTGTCACGCCGTGGGCGCAGGGAGCAGAGAGGTTCCCAGGAATTGCTGTTGGTGGATCGCTGGATGGGCAAGTCTGGGTCTGGCTGTGCGTAGATGCAGGCAGGGCAAGGCAGGGCAGGGCAGGCAGGTCAAGTGGCGTGGCAATTTTGGCTACCTGCCAATCGTCAACCGCCCCACCGGCCCCTTTCGATAACTACACTAAGCGAAGTTTAAGTGTCTTTTTGTAGTTTGAGAACTATAAAAGATATATTTTTATTATGAATATTCTTCAGATATCCGAGATTAAAACTCTTAAAAAAATATTGTAATTATTTTATCAAATATAGTTTAATTTTTATTTAATACTCATTAAGCAAATTTTGTATAAACTCGATGATCATATTTCAACATAAAATATTAGTACTTTGTTAAAGTTTCCTTAAAAATTCGCACAAAGGAACCAAGTCCATAGAAGGTATAGGGTGCCCTTCAGCTTAAGCTGGCTTGAGTTGCACTAGAATAGATATAAAAACAATATAAACAATAATTAAAACACTAAAAAATAATATAAATTTTAAAATATTAATAGACTTAAATTTTGGTGCCCAAAATCCAAACTCATAAGAGTCAGGAAACATTCGGGAAAACTGGGAAACAACACATTAAAGTCCTTCTAAAACATTTGCTTCTCCCAGCAGCATTCCATACATTTGCTTTTAGTATAAAAAAATAGGCAGTACAACTTTATAAAAATGCGAAAATGTATAATAAAATATTGTAATAGTCTAATTATACTATAATATAATTATAAAGCTGCAAAACGGTATTATAAACAATTGTAATAATCTTTCAAGTGTACTTTTTGCTAGCTGCCTGCATGCTGGTTGTTTGATTTTTCGTCAATTCCTCACTCTGCTTTCGAAAAAAATGGGAATCAAGTCAAAATATCACACCAGTGCAGGTTTGCCCATGCCACACACACATCACACATCACAAAACAACACCTCCTCCGCTTAACCCCTTCTTGCCCCTGCTGCAGTTGATGTGACAGCGCCGCGCACTTTGTCAATGGTGTCTGTGATAAAGTGTTTTAAATTCCAAATGCATTCAACGTTAAATGCGAAAAAGGTGAAATACCTGGCCACCCATCTCACACCCATCACGCCCATCAGCGTCGTGCATTTTTTTGTGGCCCTTTTCTGGGGCTTCTGGCTTTGAGGCAAATTCCCACGCGCTGCGTTTAAATTACATGAGCAAGCGGTTGGGTTTTTTTTTTGGCTACTGGTGCCATCGCTTTTTTCTTGGTGCCCTTTCGTGGGTCTTTTCCCCTAGTTTGCCACTAAATGGAGGGATTATGAGTGTTGTTAGCGGTCGCCAGGGCTCTTTGTTGGCCGCTGGCTTTGGCTTTCGTTCTCCGGCCCTTCATTCAGCTCATTTTGGCACGAAACCATGCAGCGGATGGTGTCCAGGTGAATGTTGTTGTTCTGCTCACCCATCTATCCATCCAACCATTTGGCCACAAAAATAAGCGATTCCCATTTGTTAGTCCGCCGTTTTTGAGTTGTGATCCGCCGGCGTGCGGTGATGGCCTCGCTTTCGATTATACGCTGCGAGTTCGAGAATCAAGCGAAACCATTTAGCTGATAATTAGCAAAGACTTTTTTTTGATTCGAATGCAGCAAATCGAAGGTTGGACTCTGGGTGGATCAGAGGTTAGTGGTTTTGAATTGCCATTTATGAAGATGGGTTTCTTAGAACGTTTTCTAATTTCTTCCTTTTCTTTTACTCTCTATAAACAATGTTCCTTCATATTTATGAGAATAGAAGATTAATTTGTTTTCCAAAATCGAATGACGGCATCATAGGAATGTGTTCAGCATCAAGTGCCGAAGCAACTGCTCATTAAATTACAATATTCTCGAAATTACTTGCCGCTTTTCCCTTAACCTTTAGGCAGTTTGGCTTTTTCAAAGCGGCAAAGTAAAATTCCCTCTTCCAAGCCACTAAGCAGAGGGGCAAACAAAAAAGTGAAGTGAAAGTAAAAAAAAATAATATTATCCCAAATTTCGGCAACTTTTTGACCGCGAGACTGACTCCAAGCCGACTGTCCGACCTAGAAACCACCCCAGAAATCTGCCCTTCAGTCTGTCTGTGGCTTCTGCGACTGTTTAGCATCGGTTGAGGGGGAGGTGGTGTCATAAGTAAAACATAAGCAACACGGCGGCGGGACAATAAAATTTGCTTAAACATTTCCAATTGTTTCTCAATTTTCCCGGCGACGCCGCCAAGGAATCTAAGTTGAAAGTTACTCGACGTTTTATGACTGTGAAATTTTCCCATTGTTGGTAATTGATTTTTATGCTAAATCGTAAAAACAGGGGGAGCAGCAGGAGCATGAATTTTAGATAAACCCATTCTTCGTCCGCAGTATCTTGGCAACGTGTTGCAGGCGGCACACCCGGCGTATGCGTAATTGTTTTTTGTTTCGGCTACCGAAAAACGCGGCTTCATTTTTATTGGGCGTCGACATTTTAAATTCAATTGCACGGCGACTTTTTACGCGGTTTAATGAATTAAATTGAACTTTTTATGTGGCAAAAGTTTTTTACGGCACGACCTCCAGGCGCCGGAAAATTTGCCTTTTGCCTTTGCTGCCGCCGCTCGTTGCGGTTGTTGTTGTTGTGGTCATGCTTAGTCGTCGGGGTTAAGTTTTTTGATTAAAGCAAGCCACAGCAGTTTATAAATAATGCTCAAGCTCAGTGGTTTAAATGCAGATTTCACCAGGGAAAGTAAGAGAGAGCGAAACTTGAGTCCTTGCTCAAACAGCGGGCGGGTGGTGGAGTCACGTAATTTGCGAAATGATTCCCATTTCCGTTGCCTACTTGGAGGGGCGGCACTGGCGACTTTGTTAACACAAATCTTTCCGCTTGTTATGTCTGGGTTTCCGTTCAACTTTCGATGCCATCAGTGATGCTTCAATATTTCAATTTAAAAATGTTTTAAAAAAGTCGGAAAGCACAAATTAAGATAAGAATGAATAAAAAGTAAGACTGAGATATGTCAAGAAGACATTGAACATTAGCTTCTTTCTCAATTAAAATCCAAATATTTTAAGAACATTAACTATTTTTTTATGCAATAATTTAGTATGTTTATTGACCATCTTACTATATCCTTTAATAACATGAAGATGTCTAGCCTAGCACCCACCACATAGCATTCATTTGAATGTTTTCTAACATTTTTCTTTTTCCTTTGCTGGCGCCACTCTTTTGGTTATATCTTTATATATTTTTTTTGCGCTTTATCCCGCTGGGCATAAAGTTTTTTAAGCGCTTTCCCTCTCTCTGGCTGTGACACTGCGAAAATTGAATAAAAATTGCAGCCGCCTTCAGCGAAACGATTCAATGACGGCAGCATCGATGGCAAATCCTTGCCAAGGCTCGTTTCGCTTATTGAATGAATGCGTAATTGATACTCGCAACCAGTTGATGGCTCTGGGGCGTGAATCAGTAACCGATGTAAACGGGAGTTACATACATACATATATGTATGGAGGATGCATTTATCACAGATTGAATTTCACTAACCGCAGCTTAAACGTGAGACAATGACGCCGGCTGGCTAATTTCAAGTTAATCGCAAATGAATCGCATCATCGCCGATTGCACGCGGATGAGGAGGAGGATGAGGATGCGGATACGGATGACGATGGTGTTGGTGTTGGTCTAGGCAATCGACGGGGGCTATGTGTCAGGGGGTGGTTTTCGCACGGTCACGTTCCAAACCGCAATTAGTCGGCGGCGACCCATTGTCAAACTCTGGGGGAGATTTCGACTAGGACTAGGACTAGGTGGCTGAATGTCATGTAGCTTCGTTATTTACAAAAGGCCGAGGGGGGTAGGGTTCCGAGCACACATCATAGGGACACACACAATCAGTGCCGGGGCCCCTAATGCAATCAATGTTAATGACATTATGTTGACAAATGCTGGCCATTATTGATGAAAGCCCGTTTCGATTCCATGCGATTCGATTCGATTTGCCGCCAGTCCGACTATGGGCTTGAGGATGTGCGTGAGGGCTCTGATCAGGCTCGGCAATGTTAAACATTTAATTAGCGCCACAGTTACGACGAGACCTTGTGGACTTTTCATTGGGTAAAAGTTACAGAATTTATTAATGAACGTTTGGCTGGTTTGATTTAAGTTAAAGTTTACTATTTTCAAGGCAAGCTAAAATGTTCATGTGCGCCGTATCGAGTTTGTTGGCTGCGACAGCCGCAAGTTTCATAAGAAAAGCTGGTTATTAGCTGCAAAACCGCTGAAAGCAGTTGCTGTGCAGTATTAGGACATGAAATGGAGTTTCAGCAGCAGCAACAGGAACCAGCACAGGAACATTGGTTACACATAAAAAATATTTTAAAATAGTTAAATCCCTGTCTACATTTTTATTCATTTTAATATGAAAAATAAAAACAAAGCCTGTTCAGATTCATTTTACGGTTTGGCATAGAAGCTCTTTGAACTGTTTCATATTTAAATAAATATTATTAAATATTGCTTTAGTTATAAAGCTATTTTTTCTCTCTGCTTCAAAAAACGATGACTGCGTTATGTTGTAGTAGTAGCAGCGGTCTTCACTTTTCATTCTTCAAGTCCTGATGCTCGGCTGTGTTGCTTCAATGGACTTTTGACTTCCGCCGCTGCAAGGACGATGTTTGCACGTCTCCTGCCAGTGTGTGTGTGTGTGAGTGTGTCCATGTCTTTGTGATTTTCATCTTGAGAGGGAACCTAGCGCGTTGTCATGTAATTTTCACTGCTTGTCCCGCCGTCCGCTCGTGTCCTGTGTCCGTACTCTTCCGCAGCCCCTGCTGGTGAAGTCTGCCAGTTAACTCCATTTTTTGGCCAGCTGTCAGCAGAGTGTGTGCGTCGGTTCCTCCTTTATTTGGTGAGTGTGTGGAAAGTGTACTTTATGTTTGGCATTTAAGCGCTGCAATTTCCGCCGAAGTTAGTAGAGCGACTGCTTCCGTTACGCAGCTGCCAGTGCATGGCATATAATTTAGGCATTAGAACACCCAGTCTTGCCACTCCCGAGGTGCGCTATGAAATGCCTTGGTCAACAGGAAGTTATATTAGATTTACTCGATTAAAGGCTGTTTTATTTCTCTTTGAAATTACATTTTTTCCATTATAATATATATTTTTTCAAGAGGAAGATTTTTTCATATTCTTATATTCAGCCAAAAACCAATTATTTATTTTATTTTAAATTAAGATCAAAACTAAATGTTTTTGGTTTTTCAAATTTATTTATCCTATATATTAACCAGAATATTAATAATAATGATGTAAAAATCGGTAAAATCCTTACTTATAAATAGACTTTTGATTCAAAACTCTATCTTTACATATCTTAATGTTAATCAACATGTTTTCTTATTAATTAACATTGTCTAAGCAACATTTGTTTGGCCACTCCTATATGTAAGATTTAAATTTCCTTAAATTAAAAACCATTTTAAGATACTGTAATTATCAAAACCATTGAATTTTAAGTATTACTCACCTTCGACTATAGTTTTTCTATAACAAAATGAAACATTTTTCAACCAAAGCTACATAAGTTTCTTTTTAAACTACCCTCGTGTATGTTCATCTATCTCTATAAATATATTTTCTTGTTGCGCTGCACCGCAGGACGCTTTTTTAATAAAGCGACGCCAAGTTTTGCTTGTTGCTTGTTCCATACACAACATACCCCCCATTACCACTACCACTACCAAACACACACATAGGATGGGGATATTCTCATAAAGGAATACCCACATCCGTGCGAATATGTCACCATGTCTAACTGAGATTTCCTTTCCGCTTTCAGGATCGACAAAACGCGCAGTCCTCCTGCGCCGGCCTTTTCATCGCCGCCCATCTCGGCTTCGACTACCCTGGGGTTTGGATGCACGTCGACATGGCCACGCCCGTGCATTGTGTAAGTGATTTGGTTTGGACCCCCAGTCCGCTTTATTTTTATTCGAATTTAATGTGATTTTTGTTTTGCTGTATTTCAGGGCGAACGTGCTACCGGCTATGGGGTAGCCCTGCTCCTGACACTCTTCGGGGCCCATAGTGAGTCGAAGCTGTTGCAGAGTATCGCCCCAAAGGAGGAGGAACCGCCTTCGAAGCGTCTGTGCCGCGATTAGCTGTCTCGCGATCGGCTCTGTCGCTACCAAGTGCTTTTAGGCCGTACAAAATCTATTTTTATAAAATAAATACGTGAAACATGGACATTTGCTGATTTAATTTATACGAAGACATTGGTAGAATTATATTTGCAGTAGATGTACGGAATTGAATCCAGATTCGCTTAAATTTATGGAGTTGGAGTAGTTAACACACCCTACCCCTCGATGTCCATGTGTCCGCTGCCTCCTTGTCTGTCATTTCATCCTTTGGCTGTTCAATTAAGCGACACTCTGGCTTTCACTGAAGCTGCTGTTTCCCCTGTACAAGTTCCTGGCGTGCTACTGTATATGTTGCTGCTCCTGATGCCGTTACCTGGCGCCCGACGTCTAAGTGGATTCATCAGCCATTGCCATCAGCAGCGTCGTGATCATCACCAGAGCTGGCATTCTCTATGCCGACAGTGGAGCTGTGCCGGCGGGGGCACCCATCCCTTTTCAGTTTCTGCCACTCCTCCTCTGGTTTCCTTACCCCCACTCCCGCCGACAATACAAATTAAATTGCAACATCATTGTGCCACGTCGTCACCGTCAGCGAGCTGCAGCAATCGCATTGCTGCCGTCTTTGTTGCCTACTTTTGTGCGCTCCGCGCTTCTCGTTTCACCATGGGAAAACTTGGGTATTATTATTTTGGTTAAATAAAATGTAATACTTTCAAAATTATGCAAATATTTAAACTAAAATATTACCATATAATTGTTTTTACCGCAGCTTACCACATTTAATTTTCTGTAAATAGAAATTAAAGTATTTTTAAGAAGACATTTTTGAAACAATGTTTAGCTACCTAATAATAATAGAGCTTCTTTCTTGGCTATAAATTAACTTTCTTTTAATATTTTGTTAACGTTTTGTTTTCCTTTGTAACTTTTTCTTAAATAAAATCAAAGTAACGGCAACACCTTTAACCAAATATTCTCGTTATTCCCCACCGTGTATTCTCGCGTGTTTGTCAGCTGTCAGGTGGGGGTGGCGCCACGCCGCCTGTCTACGCCCACGACTAATGCCAATGCCGTGCACTTTTATTTTCTGCATTACAGCCACCACCCGCCCGTCGTCTCCATTTTTATTTGCTTTGTTATTCCATTTGCTTTTTGGGAGGGGGGTACGCCTGCCCTTGTGCGCTTTTATTGTTTAATTAGCTTGAAATGCGTTTATTTTCATTTGTAAGTGCCGTAAACAACGCGTCAGGTGAGTGTGCCAGTGTGCCAGTGTGCCAATGTGTGTGTGCAGGTGATTTGTTAATCCCTGGAATGTGGCGCGAGTAATTTTGCAAAGTCTCCTGCCCGCGGGCATCATTCATCCGCCCCGTGTTACCTTAACCAGCGAGTGCACTTGCCATTGAATGGGTGGCACATGCTGGAAATGTTGTTAGCATTCCAGAGTGGATTTCAAGTGGGTTTGCCCTGGGATCAATGGGGACTATCTCCAGAAGGGGATCAGGTGAAGTAGTCTGTTGAGAAAACTGCAATATTGAAGAGTATAATGATGCCTTTTTAGCGGGGATTTATTTTTCTTTTATAATTGGAAAAATAGAGTACAAGTTTCTCTGAAGTGTTTTTCAAAGGCTAATTGGAAGTTATTTAAAGAATATAAAATCTGTAAAAATTCTGAGAGAGAAGCAGAATGTTATTTTATATGAAAAATTACTAAAGTTGAGGTTTATTTAAAGCTATCACACATATTTACGAAATAATTTATCCGTGCGGAATTAATTCCATCAATTATCATTCGTATATTTTGTGGCAGACTAACTTTTAGCCATACACCTTGCCTGATTAAATTTACAATTGCTACATTATTTACACAAAATAAGCCACAAATATTTTATGGCCATGAAATGATTTGCATAATTCAATTACTAAACATAAACTGCTGCCAGCTTAGCAGGTGAGATTATTTGCGCTTTGAACACATGCCGAATTATAGCAGGTTTTAATTTAAATTTATTTATTTTTATTTAAAAAAACTGAATGCCTTTCGACAGGCCTTTAAATTGGATAGTATTTAGGTTTTAATTTAATGAATTTTGATATTTTATTGATTCCGATTTCGGGGAATTGGTTCTACCTGTTGCTTATCGTTTTAAAGGATATCTTTTGCTGTTGAACTTTCATTATTAGAAAATCCCAATGCTTTATTTGCATATATTATAAAATGTATAAAGAGTTATACAAATTATTGTTTCTCTGACTTTATCTACTCAAGAAACGTCTTCAGATTTTTTGAAATTTGAAATAGCCATGAAATTGGATTGTTTACATATCACTCATGCGCCGCGTTGGCGTCAAGCGATCGACCTCGACCCCATTGAGAGATTGAACCCTAAACGGCTTACCCCAGCGGGGCTCAAGGCAAGTGGTCGATGGTCTATGGCCGTTGGCCGATGCCTGGTGCAGCAGACTCCAAAACACCAGCTAAAGTCCCTGGACAGTGGCCATAAATATCTTCACACTGCGACTTGGACAACACCAGGGTTTAAGCACACAAAGAGAAAAATAATACAAGTTTCAACTAGCTAAATTTTAGGGAATAAGGAAAACCCATTAATATTTAATTAACCAACTTATATTGCTTTAGCTTTAAACAAAAATAACTATTTTATTTCTTTAGTACTTTAAAATTTTATTCGCAGTGCCTTATCGTCCATTGTGTCCACTTTGCTGCGTCCATCGTTGGCATGCCTCTGCAGGAGCAGTTGACTTTTGCCGCATTGGACCAAGTCCCCAGGAGCATTCGCCCCGGGTTTTTTATGCTCACAACTCAATTGGAAGCCAACAGGCCGTCCGGCCGGAGTGCGTGCCCGGCCGGAGGATGCCGAGAAAACTGGTGGAGAAACAAAAGCAATATTAGAATTTGTTGCCAGGCCGTGCGGCTTTTGTGGCACTTCTCATTGTTTTTTTTCCCCCAGCATCCCGTCTCCAGCTCCTGCCGGCAGGACGGCAGCTTAACCCCAGCACAGCATTTAAGCTGCACAAGTTTCGAAACAAATCCCGTCCCGATCCATAATTCTCCTCTACACCTAAAGTGACAGAGATCTCGGATTACTGTGCCGTCTTGCCGTCTTAATGTTTAATTTTTATGCCCTGCCTCTGAATTATGCAGGCGCCAGGGAGCCACAGAGATTTGCTCAATTCCCACGGCTCGATATGAAAAATAGATAATAATTTCCGGGCGAAAGAAGTCACAGATAAATAATACAAAACGATGAGAGACACATAACAAATTGTCAATTTATAAAGTAAAACTTTCGGCCTTCTAATGGATGCCAAAAAGTTTAATAAATAATAAATTAACCGAAGCCCGGGAAACAAAAGGCCAAAATAAACTGAAGAAAGCAGCGGATGATTTCCTCCGAGGAGCAATAGCTGCCATAAAGAACAACCAAAACAAAACAAAAATTGTGCCGAAAAACGTGAAAAGGCGTCAGAGAAACCGCAGAGCAGGTGGCAGCGGGAGACGACGGGTTTTGGGAGTTGGCGGCCACAGGGCAATAGCTTAAAATTAGCTATAAGCAAAATTACTGTAAAATGGTTTAAATTAGTGTAAAGGCAGAATATAATAAGCCCGAAAGAAGCGCATAATAAAAAGGCCAGCGCCGAGTGGTCCGCGAAACAAAGGCCGGGCTGGGGGGTAGCCCAAGCCTCCAGCAACCCAGCAGCCTCCCAGGGGGGCGGGCTGTTAAATGAAGAATAAAGCAGCCAATACAAATACGAAGGACCATCATACAGTCCGGGGAATATAAATATAAACACCTGCATATTATATATTTAGTTGCTTTTTTTTTTGTTTTAAAACTAGACAAAAAATCTAAAAGTTTTAGTTATGATTGGTTATTGCTGTTATACTTATTCCAGAATTTAAGGCCAATTTCTTGTTGAATTTCGATCTCAAATGAGTTGGACATAAAATCATATTTATTGATAATAAAAATTTTTGTCACAAGTAAATTTTTGTCTAAGAATGGCACATGTATTTCACATTCAATTCAGGTTTAAAAATAAATAATAGTCAGAATTACATATATAGATATTTTACAAATCTTTGCAAATTAATTTCTTAGGAACCTAATTAAAAGAACCATATTATGTGAATCCTAATAGTTTTGAAAATATTACAAAATTGATCCTATATCTTTCTTTATCACTGTACAACCTGTGCCCTGGTGTCTGATGGCAAACATATTTTATGAGTTTTATTGTGGCTGCTGCTTTCTTGTCTCCTGGCGCGGCTGATAATAAAACTTGGTCGCTGGCAGGCAGTGAAGCCCGCTGGGATCGTAATCGAGCCTGTTACATTGGTCCTGGGTGCCTGTCAAAGGCTGTGTGGGAAAAGAGTGTGCGAACGCAGCTTGATTTGAAGCAAGCCTGAAAAAAAAAAACAAAAAAGCGAATTTCTCACACACTTTGGGAGCCATTAAATTATTCAAAAATGCGGCGAAGGGTAGATTTATAACTTTGTGGAAATTAAAAGCAAAGTCACAATGAGGATTAACAACGCATTAAACCAAGTCAAATGAAAGATTAATCTTCACCTGTATGTACATTAAATAAATCATATATCAAAAGGGAAAAATTCTGGTTAAAATTAGATTTTTTTATTACGCTGAGTTTTTCATTTTTGTTTTTGAGTCTTTCTAGGGACTTCAACTTATTTTAATTTTGAAAATATAACTAACTAAAGGGTTCATTTCCACCATTACTGGCTTTTCATACATTTTGCAATATTTATGCCCAATATGTTGGGCAAGGATGTGGGACCTGCAGCGACTTTGACAAGCTTCATTAGGGATATACCGACAATGCGTTGTAATAGGAAAATAGAAAAAGGCCGCTCGAGTCCTGCTCTACAGTAAACTCAAGGTAATATCATACACTTATGCTGCTTAATACGCTCTTGGCCCACACACTTTTTGCAGCCAGGTTTTGAGGGACAAAGCGCTCCAAGGCGTCGAAAAAATAAGATTGACAACAGCATGAGGATATTCAAATTGCTTTCGGGGAGCTAATAAAAAGCTTGTAATCAAGGGAGGGGTCGCCATTGGGCGGGGGCAGGACGGTGGCAGCAAACTTTTAGCTGCAGTCAAGTTACAAACTTGGACATGTTGGGCAAAAATAAAATAGAATAAAATAGTAAAGGGTAGGAATAAAAAACGAAGGGAAATATGCCGCTAGGATATGCATGAGCAGCAGCTTATGCACAGCATAGCTCATGAGTTTTGCATGGGGCTGTGCAGTTGATAGTTTGTTGCAGGACGAGATGGAAAAGTATCTGGGAAAGGAGCTTCAGCTCCTGCTGAGGAGGATCCTTGCACTTATCCGAGCGCACAAAGCAACTAAGCAAAACACTCGTTGCAGCCAACTTAAGGCTAATTTAAGTGACTGAATCTGTATCCATCCGAGTGGGCTGCTGCTGGTGTGAGTGAGTGAGTGAGTGGCAGTGTGTGCAGAGTGCGTGTCTCTCGCTCGCCCATCCCATCCAGGACTCTCCAGGGAGTCGCTCCGACTTTTACCTGGTCCAAAGTGTCCCGGGTTAAGCTGCTCGCCTGCCTTTTCCGTTCAGCTTGCCATCATCAATGAAAATGCTCGTAAATTATGCAAGCCTAGGAAAATAAGCTGCACTCAAGTGCGTTTCCTTCGTCCTTTGCATAGCTTCGCCTTCGCTTCCTCCTGTGTTTCTTTGCGAGCACTTCCCTTTTCTTCGCCGGCACTTTGCGATGGCCTGAGAACGGGGCGTATGAGTGATATTATGTTAAATTACGTAACGGCTTCGCAATAATGCCGCCAGAAGGCAGTACATGAAGCAAGGAATCTTCTAGTAAATTAATTATATTCTCCTCTGATTTTAAGTATATAAAAATCAATGTCAATCAAGAATGCCAGCTGTGTTGGGTCAATAAAAGCCCACATGGCTAACCGCAAAAGTCTGCCTTGACCGGAGGCCTATTTTAGTAATCCGCAAAGAAAAAACTGCGGTCTAGTCAACTCCTCACTGCGTATAAAAGCCATTTCACCTGGCATATTTCGATAAAAGTGCCAGAGATTCAAAGACAACATGAGTGTCCAGTTCATCAAGAAGTTGATCGGTTATAATACCGCATCAGTTCAGAAGCCGAAGAAGATATATCCTGAGATGGAGGACTTCCTAAGGCTGCCAGTGATCTTTTACCATAACATTGGGCTTGATCCTTACGATTCGCCAAGTGCCGAAGAGAAGCCAGGAATCCTTTTACACATATACTTCGCCTTTCACATGACCAATCTGGCCTTTGTCCTGGCCATGGAGATTATTTTCGTGGTTCTGTCGTTTCTGAATAAAGAGAATTTCATTGAGTCCTGCATGATGATATCCTACATCGGATTCGTGACTGGGGGATTCCTGAAGATCTTCTCAGTACTCTTCAAGAAGCAGCTGATGACGAGCCTGGTAAAGAATCTAGACGCATTCTTTCCGCCACCCCAGAAAAAGGAGCAGGAGCAGTACAAGGTTTCGCATTACCTTGGCCGCAGTCAGCGGGTCACTAAGTTGTTCGGAGGCCTCTACATGACCCTGGTCGGGATATACAATCTGTTCAATATAACGATTTACTTCCTACAGTGCCTACAGCATTCCCCCTATGCCAAAAAGATACTGCCCTATACCCCCTATGCCCCCTGGAACTACGATGCCAACTGGAGGTTCTACCTCACCTACCTATCCCAGTCGCTGGCCGGCTTCGCAGCCACAACTGCTCACACCTCTGCTGACCTCATGATATTTTCCGTAACAATGCAGGTGATAATGCACTTCGATCGTCTGGCCACTGCTCTGAGGGAGTTTAAGGTACGAGCAGCTACTGGGAGCAATGTGGGAGCTGACGAGGATCTTACAGAACTACGCTCCCTTATCGCCTACCACAACGAAATTCTTGGGTGAATCTAACAAGACCAAAATACAAACCATACCTCTTTTCATTTAATTTATTATTATTTACTTAAGTGAACCACAATTCTAAATACAGGTCAATAAAATCAATTTTAAAATCTTCCACAGAATCTCCGACGTTGTAAACAAGGTCTTTGGAATTCCGCTGCTTCTTAACTTCGGGGCTTCCTCGATTCTGGTCTGTTTCGTGGGATTTCAAATGACCATCGGCCTGAGTCCGGAGCAAACTGCCAAGTTGGGGGTGATCCTGGTGTCTTGTGTGATCGAGATTTACCTAATCTGCTCCTTCAGCCAGATGTTAATCGATGCGGTGAGCATCATTTAATAATTGTTTTTTTTTTTACTGATAAAATATTTGCAGAGTGAGAGCGTGGCATTTGCTGTCTACGACATGGACTTTTTGGAAGCGGATATGCGATTCCGTAAAATGCTCATATTCATAGCTCTCCGGGCTCAAAGACCCATTTGCCTGAAGGCCACCGTATTCCTGGACATATCCATTGAGACCATGAGTATGGTAAGTCCTAGGAAATCCTTAAAAAATCATGTTATATGTATTAATTATTAATTTTGTTCTTGAACAGTTCCTGAGAACATCATACAAGTTCTTTTGTGCCATTCGAACGATGTATCAGTAATTTTGTGGATGGAAAAATGAAATGGATTTTTTTGTAGCACCTAATTATTTACTAAAAAACGTAGCACTTAGATAACACTGTAGTAAAAAATAAAACTATCAATTGATATCGTTTTGAGGGGAAAACTGGGCTATGTTATATTTTTACTACAATATAAATATAAATTTAAACTACTCAATATAAAAATAAGATTCTCAATATACGCACTCTTTATGAAATGAAGTACTAGAAATAAAGAAAAATAAATAATCAGCAGCATCACCAATTGTATAATGAGCATCTATGGGCCTTTCTTATCTAGTATTTGTTTAATTGTTTTATCAAATTTAGCATAATTAGACAGTGGGCACAGGGTTGTGCCAGAATGTTACTCTTAACCGGCGATTGCGGACTATAGAATCTTTTAGGAATTATTTACTCCTTGATTTGCCTTTGGAAATACATTTATACCACGTTGCGACATTTAATTTTGTGCTGGTGTTTGAAATTAATTATAAATAACCTTTAAGGCAGCAGTGTTGTGCCAATAAAAGCACATATGGCCTACCGCAAGAATTTTCCTACGCAAAGGGCAAATTTAAACTGCAGTCAAGTCCTCAATTGAGTATAAAACTCGTTTCACCTGGGACTTGCTAACAATAGTGCAAGAGTATCCAAGACAACATGAGTGTTCAGTTCATCAAGAAGTTGATCGGCTACAATACCGCATCAGTTCAGAAGCCGAAAAAGATTTATCCTGAGATGGAGGACTTCTTAAGAGTGCCAGTGATCTTTTACCATACCATTGGTATCGATCCTTTCGATTCGCGGAGTGCTGAAGAGAAGCCGGGAATCCTTATTTATATTTACTTTGCCTTTCATATGGCAAATCTGGTTTTTGAATTCATAATGGAGATTATTTTCGTGGTTCTGTCGTTCCTGAATAAAGAGAATTTCATTGAGTCCTGCATGGTGATATGCTACATCGGATTCGTGACTGGGGGACTTCTGAAGATCTTCTCAGTCCTCTTTAAGAAGCATCTGATGACGAGCCTGGTTAACAAGCTGGACGCATTCTTTCCGCCACCCCAGAAAAAGGAGCAGGAGCAGTACAAGGTGTCGCATTACCTGGGCCGCAGTCAGCGGGTCACTAAGTTATTCGTCGGCCTCTACATGACCCTGGTCGTGGTATACAATCTGTTCGCTTTAACGCTTTACATTGTACAGTGCCTGCAACACTCCCCCTATGCCAAAAAGATACTGCCCTATACCCCCTATGCCCCCTGGAACTACGATGCCAACTGGAGGTTCTACCTCACCTACCTATCCCAGTCGGTGGCCGCCTACGTAGCCGCAACTGCCCACATCTCTGCTGACCTCATGATATTCTCCGTGACAATGCAGGTGATAATGCACTTCGATCGTCTGGCCACTGCTCTGAGGGAGTTTAAGGTACGAGCAGCTACTGGGAGCAATGTGGGAGCTGACGAGGATCTTACGGAACTACGCTCCCTTATTGCCTACCACAACGAAATTTTTGGGTGAATCTAACAAGAGCAAAATACAAACCATACCTCTTTTCATTTATTTATTATTATTTACTTAAGTGTACCACATTTATAAATACAGGTCAATAAAATCAATTTTAAAATCTTCCACAGCATCTCCGACGTTGTAAACAAGGTCTTTGGAATTCCGCTGCTTCTTAACTTCGGGGCTTCCTCGATTCTGGTCTGTTTCGTGGGATTTCAAATGACCATCGGCCTGAGTCCGGAGCAAATTGCCAAGTTGGGGGTGATCTTGGTGTCTTGCGTGGTCGAGATTTACCTCCTCTGCTACTTCAGCCAGATGTTAATCGATGCGGTGAGCATCATTTAATAATTGTTTTTTTTACTGATAAAATATTTGCAGAGTGAGAGCGTGGCTTTTGCTGTCTACGACATGAATTTTTTGGAAGCGGATATGCGATTCCGTAAAATGCTCATATTAATAGTTCTCCGGGCTCAAAAACCCATTTGCCTGAAGGCCACCGTATTTCTGGACATATCCATTGAGACCATGAGTATGGTAAGTCCTTAAAAAGCAAATTATATGTATTAATTATAAATTTTGTTGTTGAACAGTTCCTGAGAACATCGTACAAGTTCTTTTGCGCCATTAGAACGATGTATCAGTAATTTTGTGGATGGAAAAATTAATTATAATTTTTTGAGTAACACTTAGAAGTGACCTATTTTGTATTTTTATTGCAATTGAGATATAAGTTCAAACTTCTCAATATAAAAACCAGATTCTTAAAGCACACACTTTTAATGAAATAAAGCAATAAAAATTAATAAAACTTAATATGAGAGCATCTCTGGCGCCATAAAGTGAACTTGATTCTTGATCAGAGAGAGCATATATGGGCTTTACTTATCTAGTATCTATTCAAGGTTTTTAATAAAATTTGGCATAATTAGACAGAGGGCAGAAGGACTAATGTTACTCTTAAGAAGCAATGGCAGAATCTTCCAGAAATTAATTACTTTTTATTTGCCTTTGGTATTACATTTATACCGAGCCACGACGTTTAATTTTTGCTGGGGTTTATTGTGCCAATAAACGCACATATGGCCTACCGCAAGAATTTGCCTTCGCAAAAGACAAATTTAAACTGCGGTCAAGTCCTCAATAGAGTATAAAAGCCGTTTCACCTGGGACTTGCTGTCAAAAGTCAAAAGCAAGAGTATCCAAGACAACTGAGTGTTCAGTTCTTCAAGTTATAATATTGCATCAGGAAGTCCAGAAATCTGGCCTTTGGTTTCATACAGAAAAATATTTTTTAAATAAAGAAAAGTTTACACAGTCCTTTATGGTGACATCCTACATCGGGTACGTGGTTGTGTCCTACCTGAAAATCTTTTCGGTTCTCTTTAAGAAGAAGCTATTGATTGACTAATTTGGTAAAGAAGCTAGACCCTTTTTCCGCCGTGATATAAAATAGTAAATTATATTATTATATTATATCTGGTTTTCGTTTAGTATTTGTGGCCGCTTAAATATGAAATGACGATAAACTTTTTAATTGGCCTCACAGAGTTTATGGACCCTTAATGAGATCACCTGCGAGTTGCATAAAGCCCATGACGTAAAGTGATTAACGTGGGAAAGTACGCAGCCAAGCCCAGGAAAATGGAGGAGGACGATGACACATAAACTAAGGAGACTTTAAGCGACGTTACTGGGCTCTGAATCTGTGGAAAAAAAGACGACTGCAAGCCGAATTCAAAGCGGAAAAGAGTCGCAGAAGTAAAAGGAAAAGTTGCACAAGGTGAAACCCTCAAAAGGCAGACACACACTCACACGCAGAAAGTAGGCGTTACACGGTCGAAAAACTTGAGCCACGTTGAACTTTGGCCTACGGAGCTTGGCCGCGTTTACCTTGGCCGTAAACTTGTCCCGGCGCCTTGCTGGCAATTAGTGTTCTGTGTCGGTGCTGGCCAGTGTTGGTAACTATCAGGGTGGGTTATGTCCTTGACACCTCACTTAATATTAGTATTTCAGGATAATTTAAATTACCATGACTATTAGGAAAAATGTATTGTATATTTTTTAATTTACTTTCGTACTTATATTTATATCCTTTATCATGCAAATTAATTCAAGAATTAGCAGAAATAAAAATGTAGTTCAAGATTGGAAAATAGCAAAGCCTTCAGATCAGTTTTCTTGTTGACAAAAAAGTATATGTACCCTCACTGTGCTACTCCTTTGGGCGTAGGCGTGTATCTGTGTGTGTGTGTGGCCATTTAATTCATTTCCAGGAGCAGGAATTACAGGAAGCAACGAACACCGTCGCTTTTGCACACAATTTCTCATTCAGTTCAGAAGTTTCGCGCGCTCACAAGTTTGTAATTCTTGGCCTGTTAACAAAGTTCATAAATACTTGAGAAACTTTCGGCTGGGCTGGGGCGGCCAAAGGATAAGCAAGGACCTGATTTCGCTGCCTCGTAATTGGTATTGTACTTGATTCATGGCCGTATGTGGGAACAGGTGCGACTGCAGTTCATTATCAGCTGATTGACGGGGGATAGGAATTTCCTTGCGGTTCTCCAAAAGGAATCGTTACACTTTACCGCTGTTCAATCGCCGTTCCGCTTTATGGCCAGCTAACTACCGATTTTAATGGCTAGCAACTATTTGGTAAGTGCCGGCCATAAAATCGATTCGAGCATATTGAATACTTAGCCAGCTATCCAGATATAAATGTATGTATTTCCCGGCATCCGGAGAACAATTCAGAGTCCCTATCCCTACCCCTTTTGCCGTCAGAAGCACCGCAATTGCAATCGAAAAGCGAGAAGGAAATGCGGTGGAAAACGGTGGGAAAGCAAGCCACCGTTTGCCAATATCAATGAGATCTCCGGAACTCCGGACTCAATTCGCTTTGTTGCTCACTCGCCGCCTTGCTCGCCCATCTCTGCCATTCCTCCCTGCCCTTCGGGGGCGAACATTTGAAATTTTAATTATAAAATATTGCCGGCTAAAGTTCTCAGGTCTGCAATGCTAGACACTGTGCCGATGGGTGGGAGGATGTGTGCCATCAAAGGCAGTGGTTGTTGGGTACAGTGGATGCCGAGATAGGGGAGAAAACTGCCACTAGGGATGCATATCAAGAAGAAATAATTTATAAAATATCAGAAAAATACATCCTACTTAATATCGCATCGAAAATATGGTACAATATTTTATGGCTAAATTTAAAATAGAGTGAAACCGTCTTGCAACACAGAAATTGTTTTGATATATAAAACGAAATATTGATATACAATGTCATTGGATTGTTAATATTTATATATATCTTCGCGTCAAAAATCTATCAAAAATATGATTAAATATTATTTCTAAATATCTCAAAAGTATCTTTATTTTGTAGATTTAGATATAAATTGAAATAAATCCCTTGTAAGCTTACACAATGGCAGTTCAAAGGCAATCCAGAAGTATATCTCAAAAAACAGATGTGGGATTCCTTTAGATAAAGCTGCTCCTGTATCCACAGTACTAGTGACTTCCCAACCCATCCGTAATCACGTTACACACACGGCGTCCATGCGTCCTGTTCCTGTCAGAAGTTCGAGCTGCAGGCATTCCGTCGAAGGTTCGTTATCTGGCATTTGGCACTGGGCTAGATCAATGCCGGAACAGGTGAGTGGCACAGGTGATGCAGTGGCTCTGGGTGGCAGTGGCAGGAGTTGCACTACTTCAAAAAGTAATTGTTTGCGATTCGGAGAGTGTGGTGTGTGTGGCGTGCGGCGGGAGCCTGGGATGGCGAGACTCTTGAGACATTTGAGTGGCCAAATGGACGGGAATCGGGGGCATAACGATGACAGCCAACGAGCTGCAGTTAAAGCTGCCTTGGGCCCCGAAACTCTGCGCAGCTCTCTCCTCTATCTGTAGTATTCTCCATCATTGCCACTGTCCCTGCCGAGGTCTCTGTCTCTGGCAGTGACTTTCGTTTTAGCAACGAGTTTATTTGCAGTCGAAATATGTCCCCAGACGGCAACAATAGCAATTAGTTCATTGTCAATAGTTTGCTCGTTGAAAATTTCAGGACTAGAAGAGGCAAGGACATCATCGAAGGGCGAAAGGACGACGGGCGGCTGTGGAGGCGGCAAAATTTAACTAAATTGTAATCGGAATATGCGCATGCAAATGACATTAGCCTGAAATGCAAATTACTTTACGGCATGCCAGTTGGAAATTCAGCCGGAGGATGCCAAGGACAACTGCCATGATGACGATGACGATGATGATGCTGATGATGATGAGGGCAGTGGGACTGGGAAATAGGATGCACTCAAATTGCAAGCGCTTAAGTGAAGTAAGCTAATTAATTTTGCATTGTGTTCTGACCCCCATGGAAGTACGTACCGCGCCATCCAATTGGGCCATCGGATTGCGAATCCTTTGTGCCGAGGATGTTTACTTTTCATTAATTGAGTTGTGCAAAAGTCGTCCATAATTTCACTGCCTCCGTTCAGCCGCGCCTGCTGGCCATTAAACCTTTTGCCGTTTCCCAGCATTTTCCCATGGCGCCATTTCGCCTCCGCCTCCGCCTCTGCTTCGGAATCCCCTCTCCTACCGTTAACGATGTCGTTGAGTGTCTTGGCGGCAATTGTGCAAACTTTATATTATCATCGCTACTGACATGGCCAAAGAGCATTTATCCGGGTCTGGATGAAAATCCCTTTATTTCCGCAGTAATTTTATGTGTTCCCGCTGGGGAAATGCAGGGCGGCGGTTGGCTCACTTTCCCGGACATCGATATGTGATTCGATGGGTTTTGGTCCGGATGCCACTGGCTTAATGCACACTTATCCACTGGAAACTTGTTAATTTTGCATATTGTCTCTTTGGCTACCCAAAGATATGTCCATAATCCAATGATTGCAGCAGGAATGTTATTGTTTCGCCAGGCAATTTCAATTCCTAGCTCGTGTTTTCCTTAATCACAACGTGTAATTAAGCTAATTAAGTTGTGTTGGCATTCGAAAATGGCATTGGAGTATATATTATTTTTGAATGTCTTTCATTTGTTGTTCTACCATCACTTAATTGTTTTAGTTGAGTAATTGCATTTAAATATTTATGCTTCTTTAATAAGCTAGCTCAGGGTAATTTTTAAGACAATAAAGATGTTGTACTGGTAAGTCAGAGGAATTTTAAGTTGAATAATAATAATTACTTTGAGGGAAGTGCTTAAAAATAAGTGTTTTCCGACAAGACAATCTGATGTTGTTGGGATTAGTGGCTATATTAACTTGTTGTTATTTCTTGAGATCTAATATCACTAATTAAATATTAATTTTCTGAATGATTGCCTATTTTTTAAAGATATTATTGTGTTGTTTGCTGGTATTATCTGAAGAATCATTGAGTAAATTCTGATTTAATTCCTTTTCCAACGACATATGCCATCCAGCGAAATTCCGCTTCATTACATCGGCGAACTAGGTTTAGGGTCCAGGGGTTTAGGAGGACAGAGCAAAGTTCGGGATGTCCTTTTCCCATCCCTCTGGAAGGATGTTTTTTGCCATTAGATTGGCAAACTAGCAAAAATGCAGGAATGGAAAAAGAAATAAGCGAATTGGTTTGTTACGGCATTTGTGTAGCCAAGCATTAAGGACCTCGCTTGCATATGTGGGCGTGGCGGGAAAGGAAAGTTTCCTCAGCTTGAAAGTGGGTGGCGGTGTTGCTGACGAGGTCGCGCCCAAGACGACAAATTGAGCGAATGGATGACAATTTCGATTTGTGTTGTAAAAACTGCAGTAAACTGCAAAAAAACATCAAGGCAATAAGAGGAAAAGTGGGATGGGAAATGCCAAGGCACACTCTCACACACCCATACATACACCTAACTTGTACACTTTGCGAAAAAAGCAAGCTAGATTCCGAGGGTTAGACCAAAAAAAAAAAAAAGAAAAGGGAGTCAGAGATGGGCACTCTTGCATGTGCATAAACATTTGCTTGTTATATGTTTAACTTTTTCGTGGGGCAGAGACAGAAAAAACATTTTTATAGAGTTTTTGTTTTCATTTTATTTGCCATGTTTGTTTATTTTTATTTGCCATCGTTGTTGGTCGTTGTTTTCCTCCGATTTCATCCCCCTCCCCCCCACAATTTTCCTGCTGGTGTTTCACTATCTCTTCAGCTATTTTTCTTATATTTTGTAAATTTTTTGTTTGCCCTCCTTGTTTCGCCTGCACATTATGCTGTTCTTGTCTTGCGCTGCCGTTGTCCTGGCCATATCCTTCGATATCCTTTCCGTTTTTGTTGTTCGGCGCAACGAGCAAATGAAAAATAAGCTTTGAAAACATTTTGTGCCATTTAAAGAACAACATTTTGTTATTGTCGTCCCCTTGTTTGTCTTATATTACAAGTTCTGGTCACCCGAAATGCCGGACATTCGTGTTTTTGTTGCCCTCAGTCCAATTTGATTTTTATTCGTTTTTTTTTTTTTTTTGTGTTGTTGTTGTTGTGTTTGTTTGTGGTGTTTTTCTGGCTCGTGTTGTGTCATAGATGAAATGAGTTTTCTCGGCATTTTCCAGTTGATGTGCTTAATGGTGTTTGCTTTTACAACTTTCTATTTGCCAGTAGCTCCTTGGCCGCATCCTTATGCTAATCCCAGTGTCACTCACACACGGATGCGGTTAAAATAATATTAAGTTTTGTGTGTTTTTATAAATGTTTTTCTATTATCAGAACATGTTTCTTGGTTTAAACAGGTTTATTTATAAAGATTTTCGGTGTTGTCTGCTGAAAATGAATGAAACTGGTAAGAAAGCTTGTGTACAGTATGGAAATTTAAGTTTCATTTGCGGAAAATCAACCTTAAAATGTAGCTGGACAATGTTGCTAAGCAAATGTTGCTAGCAACATATTGAGCCATAGACTTTGTTGCTGGTGGCTAAATCAATTGGCATCGTGATGCTGATAAATCAATTTAATTTATATCACAGAACAAACTGAATTAAATCGCCTTAAATTTTATATTTGTGTCTTATTTTCATTCAGTATTTGTTTAAATTTTAAAAAGGAAACCATTTTAATTTATTTTTCGTCACTGAACTCTATGTTAAACACTATTTATATGTATATATTTCCTATCCATCCTTTAAAACTTTCCATTTCAACCATTATTTTGGCCACATTTGCATACCTTTAAAAGTATCTATATGGACATCAGATGAAAGGATCCTTTCCAATGATAAGGAGAGCTTTGAAAAATTATCTGAAAGAGGGAAAACCAAAAGGAGCAGTCATTTACTGAGTTGCTTTTAGTGTAATTAAAAATGCAGTCTACAAATCTCTTACCACTTTCTCCGTCCTTCTTCATTCTGTGTTTTCCATTCGCTGCTTACTTTCTTATGCATTTTCCCCATTTCCCACTGCGGTTTGTTGTTGTTCTTGATGCTGTTAGGTGGGACCTTTTGGCCGCCACCATCCGCTGCCTCCATCTGAAAGGACTTTAAGACGCCGCCCTGAACATGATTTAATTCAACGCCGTCTCGCAATTAAACGCAGGACGTGGTGGGCAGTGAGTGCAACACTAATTGCATTTTTTTCACGCCATTTTCAGTTGATAAAGAGATTTGCTGTGCAACTGACTGTCCTCGGTAAGAGGGAGGGTGAAATAACGGGAGTGGCACAAACTTAATTAAGCCCCAATGCCAACTGCCTACGGGTAAGGGGGTGAGTGGGTGCAGGGTGGGTGTCTTGGCGTCTTTAATAAACCCGGCCGAGAAGCCAACTTGGCCGCAGGTAATGAAAACCCAATGACAATTTTTAGTTGCCGCCACGAAAACATTTCAATTGCGGTTGCCAGGCGTCGACGGAAATCGGACGTTGTGCGCCGGTGGCCGGCAATGGCCAGGATCCGCCAGGACAACAGCTGAGAGCAAAGCGGATAAAGTCAATTGAAGGCGGTGCCTCTCCGCCTGTGGTTTCACTTCACATCCCTGGGATTTTTGCACACTGAAAAAATCTGTTAATTATAAAAATATATACGTGAGTTTCTAATTAAAACCCAGGCAATATTTTAAACCAAGGTACAGGCTTATTTATTTGATTTAAAATATCTTTAAAAAATGTAAATGTATAATTTAGAGAATAATTAAATACTTGAATGCTTATTAAATATTTATCTTGATTGATTTGCACATTACATTTAGCTGGCAAAGGTTGATGTTGATTTTCCAGGACAACACTTTTGGTTTTTTGTTTTTTTTTACAGCTCTACTCTTTACTTCCCCTTTTTTTTTGCTGACACTCCCTTGGGGAAAAAGCCGCTGCTGCTGCACTTAATCACTTTGGTTGAGTTAGGAATCGGGAATATTTAGATAGATTTCGTGCATCCAGCCACAAGGACACACCAGGCTTCATTAGCTGCACTCGCGTTGGCTGAAGAAATGTGCTGTCAAAGCAGATTGCGTGCAATCTCAGCATCCGAGTGCCTCAGTATTTCAGAGTCTCAAACGTCTCAGCCTCCTTCTCGTCCTGCCGGCAAAGGAAGCTCGTATGTGTGTGTGTGCGGGTCTTAAATAAATAATGGCCATGTGTCTTGCACTTTGATGCAGGGCATATCGACTCTCGATGGATGTTATTTTGCTACTCGTTTTTCCTTAAGGACGCTTAATTTTCATTTTGGCCCAGGAATTTTCAGCGGGCTTTCCCCCCTCTCTCTCTATTTACCCCTCGCCGTCATGTTTCAATAAATGCATTAGAAACAATAAATGTGCAAAGCTCGCAAAGTGGAGCAAGCCAGACAAGAAGCCAGCCAGGATGTGCCAGTATGCTTCGCTGGCCACCGCGGGCTTCCCTCTACCCTCTTCCCTCTCTCCGCCGGCCACCGTCACGGTCATTGCAAATTAATGGCCTTCAAAGTGGTTAAGCAGCAGGAGATGCAGTTCGCTGGACGCTCGTCGTTTGCTGGCCGCCAGCAGCTCATCGGGTCCACAAAGGAGACCCGGGCGCATTTTATGAGTTTCCACGGTAAAATAAGAAATTTTGCACAAAATAATATTACCCGAAATGGAGAAGCACAGAGAGGGGAAGCGGGACGGGGAGAGAAAAGTGAGAGAGGAAAAGGGGAATATGGATGCTGCTGCTCCTGCTGCTGCTGCTGCTGCCTTTTTCCGTGTTGCCATAAAGTGCAAAAGGATTTTCATTCTTATGCGCATCCTGTGCATAATACAGCAGCCTCCGCACACGCAAAACTCATTGTGTGTGTGTCCAACATCTGTGTTTGTCTGCGAGTGCACGGAGAGAAATTTGTCGTTAGAAATAATGGACAAAAAGTTGTTTAAAGAATGAACTGAACTATAGAAGATTTGTTGACTTTTTTAAATTATTTATCACGGAATAATTCAAGAAAGTGTGTCCCAATTTTATCAAATTAAAATGTGTTCATTAATTGTTAACTTGTGTATTTGATTTTGCTTAAAAATAATAATTACATAAAATTTAATGTTAAGATATTTTTTTTAACTTCCAACGAAGTGTTAAACACTTTTATTGTTTTGGAAAATGTATTTTTGGTAAAGTTTTATAAAATATTTTGTTTAAAGCATCCCTAAAATGCAAGGTAGAGATTTTGTGCCTTAAATTTATTTTCTACACATTGAATTTGTTTAGTAAATTATTTTTAAATATTTTATTAATATGTATTAGTATATTTTTTGTTGTCTATTTTTAAATATTTTGATGGAGGCAATAAATATTTATAAAAAGCTGAAAATTGGTAGTAAACAAGCAGACTTCTAAAGCTTGTCAGCAAATGTTTTCTTATGAAAACATTGGCAAAAATTTAAACGAATTTCCAAGACTTTTGCTGGTTTTTGATTTTTGATTTTTTTACAACTTAGATTAATCCTCATTGAAGCTTACAAAGCCCAATGTATATTTAAGTCTTTAAAAAAGTCCCTAAAAGCTTTGGTGTCAAATTAAGTTCCTCTTGTAAGATAAAATCCTTTCTTGTTCTATTTTCCCGGGTTTTCGATTACTGACCTATCCCAAAGGATATTGGATAGCAATCAAGCTTAATTTCTTGCGGTGCGCTTACACCCGGCATTGCTCTGAATCTGTGCGTGTGTGCGAGCTGGCAAGGATATGCCAATTTATTGCACACACGAGTGCATTAGAGTGCCAGAGTCCTTTGCCATTCCCTGTGTGTGCAGCGCTCCCCCTCAGACCTGTAGCCGTCCCTGTCGCTGGCCCGAATGCTGGGCCAAAGTTTTTGTGTTCATTTGGCGATTGCGGCTGCTGCATGTCTGGCAGAAATTACTTAATCCTTGCGGTTTTCTGGAGCAGCAAGTGCATTCTGTGACCATTTCCCTCAATCCGAGATCCCCTTGCCCCCCCAGCTTCCTCAGCTCTCCCCTGTCTGCGTTACTGTTACTTGCCCATTAAAGCAATCGTAATTGGCATTTGTTGTTATTTAAGCCAGCTGGCAAAATCATTTATTTGCCTCTGCCTTTAAAGCTCCGGGTGTCCGCAGTGTCTGGAGCCCCTCTTTTGGAGTCGGAGTTTTTCCTCAACTCTACGCGCTTTACACATTGCTTGTCCCCGGATTTTCATTGCCTTTCCCCGTATTTTCCGCTGCCGATTGACTGCCCCAGTCTTAGCGCCTTTAAATATTTGCCTGGGCCATTGCCAGGATTGTGCTGCTGTTGGCATCGCTTTATTGCCCCCTGAGATGAGCGGCATCCTTTCTTCCGTCGTCGTCGTCGTCCCTTTTACACAGAAAGAAAAGAAGAGAAAGTAATCTGTGTTTTATAGTAGTTTAAAGCATTTCTAGAGCCATACTAGTATTTTATTTAACTAGATTAGCAATTTTATTCAAAGGAAATAATAACAAATTAACACATAATAATGTAAAAAATCTATTTTATTTGGCTGTGCACAAGTGCACTGGTTCTTAGTTCTCGGAACTCCGTTGCAGGATGCTGAAGGACCGTCCCTCTACGACGCAGATTACAAATAAATTATCGCTTAATAGTCTTAACCAGCATGTTGTTGTTGCTACCGTTCTTGGCCCGGGCCGTTTTTGATCCCTCATTTTTATATCGGGAAGCAAAGAGACCCTGTTCCCGCAAAAAGGTTTTAATACAATAAAAGCACTTTAAGCCATAAATATTCTCCTGATAAATGAAATCTTAAGGAGTCAGTGCAAAACGCATAAGGAATCTCTTTAAAAAAATATAATTTAATTTATAAATGTCAAGCAAAGGGTGATATTATTTTTATCAGTTTGTAGAATATTTAAGTTTAAGGTTTAAGGTTAAGGTTTTTAATTTTTGGGGTATTTAAGACAGAAAGAATCACTGGCCAGGCCCAATCATAGCTCCCAGACTGTTGGCTGTGAGTGCGACTGCTGATGGGGTAAGTCGACATGGACACAAAGACAAACAGACAAAAAGGAGACTGTCTGATGGGGATACGGATATGGACAGAGGGTGCTACGCCTCAGTGATCACTGTACGTCGATGTTGGGCATTATAAACGTAAAAACAGGGAACCATCAGCTTGCAGATGTGGTTGGAGTTTTTAATAATTCAACGAAAATTAAAACTGAAAAAAAGTAAAACAAAAAACTTGAACAGGGAAGTATGTGTTTGGGGTTTTTCTTTTGCCTGTGTTTATGCTTTTCAATTAAGCCACAAGCTACAGTTTTCTGATTCAAATACTACATATTGTTGGGTAAGGAAAATATAATTATATAATTAGCATGATTATATTTATAAATTGATAAAAACATGTACCAAATAATTATTTCTAAATTGACTAAGTTTTTTTTTAAATATTGCCAAAGCCAATTTACAATTAATAACGATATTATTATTATAATACAAATAAAATTGGAAACAAACTCTTGTTTTGAAACATTTTAAAATAAATACTAAATAAGGCTACGCTCTTGTTTTTTCCACTGAATGATTTATTTATATTTTCTTTAAAAAAAGATGAAAAAGTATAAGTTAAGGCTAAAAAATAGCAATTATGAGTTGTTTTTTTCTTGACAAATTAATTATACTTTTGACCTGGACGTACTCACCTCTAGATAGCCAGAGGCCCGACTTTGTTGGCCAGTGTGGGCACTTGGCAGCGTGGCCGCCTGATGCTGAGAGCAGGAGTTTTCAGTGCCACAAACTTGCGTATGCAAAGGGAGATTGCAATCGAGTTCATTGAATTCGATTTAAAAGCGAAATTGAAACGAGACGAACGTGGGAGGTATTGAATGCCTCTGTGGGCGTGGCACACATAGCTGCCCTCGCCAAAGGCATGCGAGGCATGTGCCTCAAAAACAGAAACAATAAAAAAAACCCCAACAACAATAAGTGAAACAATAAAGCGCAATGCGAACCAGAAAAAGGGAGCCCAACAGCATATTTAACGGCACTTTTGCGGTTGTCTGATAGCATTCAGAGGCGGTGCAGAGTGGGGGGCGTGGCTGGAACCCGGAAGAAATCAGAATATGCGAAGCCATTTGAGTTCGGTTGCTCGTTTATTGATAATGATTTCATTGTGTTCTTATAATTGCATTGCACACTTATAGGCTATTTACAGGACTCGCTCGCTGGCCTAGACTAATGTTAATCCTATATATCATATATATATATATTCTCAGTGACTTTAATTATCGTACAATTATACATATACATAATACATTGATTCTTTTGTAAATTCTCACGTGCATTTCAGTTGCTTAGAGCTATAAAAATGGTTTAACAAACGCAATCAAAACCGGAAATAACAGAGGGCTACATTTATGCTGCGGCCGCCATTTTACAGCGAGCCGACTTCCGTGCGCCATATTGAAATGTCAGCGGTGTTAAGAGTCGCACTGCGGTCATCGTGGCAGCAGCCATCGTCAACGCCACCGTCGTGGGCAGATGCTGCACTTGTGCTCTTGGGTTGCCAACTGCCACGGGTGATGGAGGGAAAAAGAGAAAGAGCAGAGGTCACACTTTTATTAATTTGCGTTAAAAATTGTCCAAATACGCGACCGCGAACGCACTGTCAGTTGGCATGGAAACGTATTTATTTTTAATTAGCGCCCGGCGACATTGCGGTCAAGTGCGTTAAGGGTTGAAGTGGGGGAAAAGTGCCACACTTTGTTACAAATTTAAATTTTAAAATTAAAAAAAGATTTAATGAGCCAAATGGAAAGAAATTAATTACATGACTACCGAAAATCATTTGACTTTACTTATAAATAAATTTCTTAAGAAAAGGGTTTGTCTTTTAACTCATGACTCACCTGATCGCGAATTCGTCAGCTTCTGATTCTTCAGATCGACGTCATCCCGGAAAACCTGGGCGTACATGGCTGCCTCGCGTTGCAAATGCGGATATCGGTCCACTTCCGCCACGCAGCGCAACTCTAGGCCCAACCTGTTTGGGAAAAAGGATCTCTTTTGCTGATTTATCTTCTGAAGCTGCAACTGATGAAAGCGCGGATCATTGGCATAGAAGTTCAGCTGGGAGACAATCCGACGCATGTTATATTCGTGGGCGGCAATCGTGGTCTCGATGCTTGGCAGCAGGTCCACCAAGGATACCTGCAAGATAATTTCTTAGTAAAATAAAGCCTGTAAATGAATTATGGTTTTATATAACCCACCTTTATACCATTGATGTACCAGGTGATCCTGGTAAACAGGCTGGAGAAGTCCGTGCTGCAATTGACCTGCACAAAGTCATCGAAATGATACATCGAATGGAAGCTGCTGATCAGGGGATTGTTCTGGGGAAGAGCTGAAATAATGAGGAATATTTTAAATGAAATTATTTATGAATTGAAGCCTTTTCACAGTCACTCAAGTCCTTGCCAAGGGAGCTTTAAGGCTAACTATCCAGAACAATGCTGAGCCAAGTTACGAGGGAGTACTTGCTTTTGCATTATAAATACAAATAGCAAAGGAAACTGCATTTCTCTTGGAGAGACAGATGACTTTTGGCCCAACTGAGTGCATCTCAGTTACGTCCTTAGCTAATTTTAAACGCACATTACACATGCAAATGGCGCACCTTTTTTCTCCGATGTTTGTGTTTCTGTTTCCCCATCTTTTGTTTGTGTTATTTTACCACCCTTCCCCCCCTCCCCCAACCCCTCAAATCCTCTATTTGCTTTTGATAAATTTTTAAAAATATTTTAACAACAGTAGCGTAGCAGCAGCAGAGGCAGCAGAGCCAGAGGCACGACCATGGCTGCCCCGCATCTACAAGATATTTATTTTATATCAGCGGAAAAATAGATGATCATAAAACACATGCAGAGAAACATCCTGTGGGGCAAAAGTAAAAGCGAAAATAAGAGAATGAAGGCAACAAACACGCACATGCTGGGAAAGCGGAGCCACACAGACACAGACACTGGCACTGGCTCTGGCAGTGGCGGAGCTTTTCATTTTAGCGATATCCTTTTTAAGCATAAAGTGCTGCCGTAAATCACAGAGCCGCACACACTCACACCCACGAAAAGGAGCGGCAGGAAGGGTGCTGTAGCTGTAGTTGTATCTGTTACTGTTTCTCTCTGTGTATGTGTGTGTGTGTGTACGGATGCGAATCACATGCATCTCTTGGCTACATTTTATGAACGCGCACTGTTCCTCTCGCGAGCACATCCTGAATGGCTGGCTGCCTCGAACAGCTTATCCTGTGCGTGTGCAACACCACCCACAGCTCACAACCACCGCCTCGTGGCCCCCAGCCACTTTGCCAGCTCGTCATATATGCAAACGGCTCTCCATGCTCCTTGCTCCTTGCTCCTTGCAGTTTTCCTTCCCCCTGTTGTTTACTATTAAAATATCACGGAAATTACACATTTTACTCTGTTTATGCTGTGCAGCGGCAAAGGCAACACGCTGGGAATAGCTCGAAAGAAGTAAAGGTAACAAGGAGTATGTAGCACTGTGAAAAAAACTATATCTATTTGGGGTTTCATATTTCCAACTGGTATAATTTGTGTCTTAAAATTGCCCTTTTAAAAATAAAATGTGACAAAGGCAAACGAATTTAAAATTTGCTTAAAATAAATAACAATTCATTTGTTCTTTCTACGATTCACTTTAAGTTTTTGGTTTTTATTTAAATTCCTTAAACTAGAAAAAGGTAAATACAATTTGGATTACCTTTTCTATAAAAAAAGAGTTTAATGTACAAATAAAATAGCAAGGAAAATGTATTCAAAAAATATATAGGACTGGGAAATGTAAATATAATATAATAAATATTATAAATAATTTACGAAATACAGAAATACAAATTAAAATAACTAATGACCCATTGAAGAAAATTTCAATGCAATTTCCAACTTTAAATTGTTCTCTTAAAACCAAACTTGTAAAAATGTTAAAAGAAAATGCAATGCTTTTAATAAACATAAATTTAGTAAAACAAATTTTTCATTTAATTTTGTCAAATTCCTTGTTAACACTAATTTTCAGCAGTGCCTTTTTGGCATTTGCATTGCTCAGATAATTTTAAAGCACGTTCATGTTGTGGGCGCTTGTCTTACGTGCCGGCCCCACTCTCGTTAATTTAAGACTAACAATTGCAATTGCATTTCATTTCTCAAGCACTCCCCTTACCAGGAGGAGCATCTTCAGCTCTATATGTATGAATATCCCCTTGGCACTCACCTTCCACGCTCATGTTGGCATCGCGTGCAGTTAGCTGGAAGTGGGGCGCATCGCCGGACACCTCGCACCTGTAGACGCCCGACGACTTGACGCCCAATAAATTGAGCTCCACGCGACAGGAGGATTCGTTGCACTCGTTCCCGTCATCGATCAGTTGCACGCCCTCCACGGCGAAGGGAATATAAGTGGGCGGGGTGAGGGGCGAGTATCTGTAACATAGAGTGGAAGTGTAGAAGAAAAATAACATTAAATGAATAATAATCATGCTTTTGGTTGGAAATTAAATTTACCTAAAAGTGATATAATAAACGTTTAAGAATATATCAAGTTCCCACGATCCTTTAGAGGATTTCTTCGTTTATAGAAATTCTCTTTACAGGTTTCTAATTTGCACTTTAAACAAAAAACTATCAAAGAGGCGGGTTAAAAAATATCCTCACTTCACAGTGACGGTGCAGATGAGCTGGCAAAGTGGCCGCAAATTGCAAAGGGCTCCCTTCCTTCGTCCTTTGGCCAAAGCCAACTGATAATCTACAGATGTGTGTCGTAGGCTTGGGTTAAAAGCTTTCAAAGCCATCAACGCAAACTGGCCAGGAAATGGAGGAATCGTTTCTCTTTTTCGCTACTCGCAGACAAGTGGCTTACATGCACTCAACCTTAACTGATTGCCGATGCGAGGGTTCGACGTGTGGAGAAATGTGGGGTTGAGTGGGAAAATCAACAGAGAAAGGGGAAGAAAGTGCCTGAAAGCCGAGGGCAGCCCCTTTAATTTGTTTTGTATTGTGGATTGATGCTCATTAATCCCACAAATGCCTCAAAAAAAAAAAACATGTAAAAAGCGGAATCCACAACACAAAAAAGTGTTCAAGTGGAAAACTTGTCCGGCACACACACACACACACGCAGATGTCAAGTGGCTTTTCCCCTCGCCCTCCGAAAACCCCATAAATAAAATCCTGGCTAAAGCAGAAAAATCGTTGCCTACTTCTGTGCGCTGTTGTAGTGTTGATAAGTCGCCTTCGAGCGCTACTTGTTAATAGCCATGATAGAGCAGGGGGAGACAGGGTCTGGGCCCGATTTCGCATTATTTGCGGCTTAGGCGGTAACTGCGGCAGCAAATCAACAAATTTGATAAGCAATATAAACGGCAGCCGCCGCCGTCCGATGCTCGTTACAAGGGGATTTGTTTGGGACAGAATAAGGCCCTCTCTGGCTCTCTATCCTTGGGTTTTGTTTGTCCTTTCACACAGAGAATAAAAAAAATAGAAAGAAACAGGCAACTAGAATATACATTAAATTAATATTAACCACTGGGGACAAGTGGGGTTACAAAACTTGTATATTTCTTAATGCATTTCTGGTTTAACTCCAATATTTATAAATTTTATATTATTTTGTTAATATAATTTAAGCTTTAAGTATATAATTGGCTTGCCATTTGTGTTGCAACTTAAGAATCCTTGAAAATTGGCAATTAGTTGCCCTGAAACTCAAAGGCAAGAAAATTGTTGCCCGCTATTTGGGAACTTCTGGCGCTGCCTCTGTATCTGTATCTGTATCTGTATCTGTGCGCCTGCCTTCATTTGCATTCGGCTGGCAAGTGCAAGTGGAATTGCAATTGCAATTTGCCTCCAGTTGACTTTTACGTGCTGCTGTCTAATTAAAACTTTCGCTCGCCCCATGAGACCGGCCAACTGTCTCGCTTCCCTCTGAGTTCTCTGTGAGTTTTCCCCCCCAGTCCTTGCTCTCGGCCAGAGTTCATATATTCGCCCGGTGGGTGTGCATGTCCCTGCTCAGTTTTAATTAAGCAAAACGCGAGGCAGCCACTCGAGATTTTTCATTACAAACACACTCACACATCCCAGGAAAAGCCTGACAATAATGGAGTGTCATCCCAGCCACTTGTTGGGGTCAAATGGTCTTTTAATCATCATATTTGGAACCGCCTGCCAAAATATGTGCTCTTTTGGGCAATTAATTCGTTGCTTGTCCCGCTGCAAACGATGTGTGCATAAATAATAAATGCCGCTTAACAGAGCCCGGCTCGTGTGTGTTGGCTGTAGGGCTTGGAGCTTTGGTCAAACATTTAAATTAATTTGCCAACACAAATTAATTTATTTAATAATTAATTGAGCAAGAAAGTCAGCCGACAACGAGCATATTTGTGTGCGTGGTGCGTTAGTGTGTGCACAGAGCTCGAAAGCAGAGCATAAGCACTCCGGGGTCAGAGGTCAGGGCAGGGGTCAGCAGCAGAAGGCGAGCGTGGCCCAGATTTCCATGCATCTGACAGCTGCGTGTTGAAATAAATATCATAAATTATGGGCAGCGACAGTGGGCCGCTTCAGGTCTCCCTGGGGGATTGTGTAACAATGCATATTTTTCACTAATTTCATAAATAATTGGCGGCTAATAAGAGGGATTTAGCATTAACCCAACTGCAGCATGTATCTAAACTGGATTAGTTTTTAATTATTTGCTAATTGTTTGGAGGATAATGGGGTAATTAAACATGTTTAACATATTTTATAGATTAATCCAATCGATGGAAAGAGTGCTGAACAACGCTGACACACTGTATGTAACACACATAACACACAACCCCGAATTTACCATAAATAGTATATAACGTATATATAATCAAGCTGATGCCGCAATATTCGTACTTACCTAAAAAACTCCTTTCCGTTTTTATACCACTTAACCGAATTTAACGTGTGACCACTTATGTCATAGCTGCAGGATAATGTCACGTTATCACGAAAATCAACAATTTGTGGCACATTGATGTCAGTCACACGTAGACACTGAATGCGCCGCACAACTGGCAATGTCGGTGTCGGGGATATTCCGTGAAAGAGAAGAGCAGAACAGAGGGGGGTAGGTTAGTCCCATGCAGTCAGATGAAAAGCGTCAGATAAAATGATGAGAAATGCCATAAAAATGCTGGAACAAAAAAAAATAAATAAATACGAAAAACTGGCAACGAAATAAAAATGTTTTGCATTTCGCCTGTCGCCTGCCTTAAATTGAGGCATTAAACCAGTTCCACAAAATCTCGATTCCATGTCAGAGATTGTGCGTAATAAAAAATTATCATTTGAATAAAAGAGAGGGGTGAAGCAGCCGTTTTCCAAGTGAAAATTGAATGCCAAAATAGGGGGAAAGCTTCTCGTTGCTCGATTGGATAGATCGATATTTTGTCAATTGAGTAAAACTGTTGGAAAATTAAGAGTTTCCGTTTTTTTGTAGGGTAAATTAAAGATATAAAAACTTGTACAATTCAAAATGTTTAAAGTAAAGTAGGATTTTCTTTAAAAAAACAATTAAAGAGATATTGCTACATTGAAAAGAATATTGCTTAACATTTTACTAGAAACATTTGTTGCAGTATCTTCTCTAGTGTTGAATTTAAATTTTTTATCAGCTTCGTTCGCTATTTGTTAAAGCGAAATTGTAACATTTAGCACTAAAATTCCTAAGAATAATTTAGATGTTTCATCACTCGGTCGTCCTTGTTGCGAATTGAGAAACACTCGTAATCGCTGCTGCTGTGAATTTTAAGCTTGTCAAAAGCAAAACGAAAACGACACGAATTAAAGCATTGCAGGAGAAGGATGGAACATGGAGCAACCGACGCACAAGTCCTAATTGAATGAACTTGTAGAAATGCTTGGCACTAAAACTCAGACAGGATCTCCTCCAGTCCTGGCAAAAACAACAAACTAAGGACTGCCACCGACAATGCAGGCACAACTGCAACCAAACCGCGTGCTGGTTTTTACAATTTGCAGAACGCTTTTAAGTGCAAACAGACAAGGCGCAAAAAAGGGGAAAATGCCGGAAAAAATTGTTAATATCATTAGCTGGAACGGAGCTTTGTTGTTGGTTTTTCCTCGCTGGTTTTTTCCCAGCTTCTTTTATTGCGCTAAATGCCGAAGTTGCCGCTGCGAATTTCCATAATCTTGGCCCAGTTGAAGTTGCAATGGCAACTGAGCCACACAGCCGCACGATAAGCGAAGCAATCCGGGAGACTCGTCGTCAACTGGATGCCAACTTGTGCATAATTTTCGCAAATCGCATTAGGTAACAGCGGCAGTAACAGGAGCAACTGCAACAGCAACAACAGGGATACCAGCAACAGGGAAGAACAACATCAGCAACAGTTGCAGATGCAACACTCGCGAATTTAATTTGTAGCAGTTTACAGTTGAAATAACTTGCAAGGATGTCAAAAGTTGCCATTGCCAAAGGCTCTGACAGGCAGGGTATTTATTTTCGGTTTCGGCCCGCCCTCTGTCAGGACAACTGCAGCATCTGGGAAATCGTGGAAAACTTGTTTAAACTTTCAATAGACAAACACTGGAAAGCAGACAAAAGTGCCTGCCTGATTCTGGCTGTGATTCCGATTCTGATTCGGATTCTCCTCTCCTGACATGAGTCCTGTCTTTTGAAGCATGTCAAAGCAACAGCAGCAACAAGGACAACAACAAAGACAACGACAATGGCAAACACATTTGCAAATGGCAGCGGCAACCGCAGCTTAATGACAGCCGTAGAGGAAAAGCAAATGGAAAACTTCACCTGCGCGACTCAAAGACAGGACACAACTGTTTGCGGCTGTGTGTGTGCTGCTCGTATATGTAAATAATAAAAATAAGTACATCAAACACAGACAAACGAAACTTTTTTGCACGGCAATCAACGCACTTGAGTGAACTTGGCTGCCTAACAACCAGAACCGAGCTCAGGCCCAGCACCAGGACCAGAGCCAGAGTCTCGTCAGGGAAGATCCCGAGTCAGAGGCTCAAGACTCAGACTGAGGATGAAATCAAGGAGGAGCAGTCAAGACATCACATCAGTTCGCCATTGCAAGCGTGCACTTTGAGAAGATTTAAAAGAAATAATAAAAATAAGACTAGAATTTAATATTAAATTATGTTATTATTTATTAATTATTAATATTAGATTGCATAATCTTATATGTATAAATTAAATAAACTCGATTAACAATGTATTATATTTAAACTATAAATAAAATATAGGAATAATCTTAGGAATGATCTTGTATGTATTTCGAGTTACTCTTCTTTGAGCGTACTCATTTCTCTCAGTGCACTTTCTCCGCCTTCGGCCAGGCCCCTTGCCTGTCTGGCGCAGCTGTGCGCTTGCGGCCATGAAGCTCCGCAAACAAAGAAGACATCTCAGGCGGCTCTAATGAAAGTCAAGGGCCAAAAGCAGTTCAATAAGCTCTTCTGCTTGAAAGCCTCCCGGAGAAGGTTGCTTTAATGGGCCGCCCCGGATTCGGATTCGAATCCGAATAGTTTGGTGAAATGTACAGAATATATTTTGGCTATTTTCCTATTTTCCCGGCTGCCTTCAAATCCGCTTTAAGCATTTTGCCAATGCCGCCGACGACGACAAACGATAAACGCTCGAACAGACAAATCTGCAGTAAGCCGAGGGTAGGGTAAGCAGCCCAGGGAGCAGGAAAAGCGGGAAAGTGGCGGGAAAACCGAGAGAAAATCGAGGGGCCAAGCGCTATAATTTGCATACAAATGCGGGGCCAACAACGACAAGTGCTAGATTGGGTTTTGGGTTCCAGTTCGGATCGAGGTGGGAGTTTGTTTTAGTTTGGCTCAGGGCTGGGCTGCGGCAAGCAAACACAAATAAAGATGCTAATCTCAGCAAAGCGCAGTAGCTTCACAAAAACAAAAATAGAAAGCTCGAGCTGCTAAACGAGCAACACGAGCACGGGGCAACATGGCCACAAAAAGCTTGGCCAACAACAGCATGCACTTGACGAGAAAAGGTCAGGAGAGGGCTGGGAATTATTTAACATTCAAGAAGTTAACCAAAAGAACTACTAAAGATTATTTCTAATATTAATAGATATATTATATCCTAATTTTAAGCCATCTTTAGCTTAGCTTTGATAATACTTTGAAGGGGTAAAACTTCTAATTTAAAGATAGTTTGTAAAGCAATTTCAGATACCTTTTTAAAGATTTCCCACAAACCCTGTTATTTTATTATGTAGCCGCATTTTGTAATACATTTCCCCCCATCTAAGTGCTATTTTTCTCTTAGTGTGGGCCACTTTTGCTGCTGAGATTCTACAGCTGATGCTGATTCCGAATGCGTGGCTCTGTTGTTTTTTGGCTTCTGTTTTTCTAGATTCATTCAAATCCCATTTGCTATGCAGCTGCAAACGCGTGAAAGTTTAAACTTGATTTGAGGGACTCCTTCGACTCTGAATCCGAACCAAAATCCAACTCCAACTTCAAGTTCGAAGGCAGGAGGCTAAAGATTTGGCAAGCGGCTTTGTCAGACTTTTGGCCACATAACATGCGAAGCCTTCGACTCGATTTTCGAAAGGCGGAGAAGTGTAATTTTTGTGTGCAAACATGGCAGAGACATCTCATCGTTTACTCAGCCTTGGGCCATAAATGCGGAAGGATAACAGGCGGCTGGTGGAGGGGGGGAAACGCACACTTACTAAAATTGAAGACACTTATAAAATCGGCAATTTGTTTAAATAAACTTTATGGCACTTGGGGCCAGAATGAGAGGCGGAGTTGTCTCCGCCGCTGTAGCCAAATATTTATTTTCGCAGCAGCCAGCGCGCGACTGTTTGCAGTGAATTTTAAGAGCGTCTATAAATTTTAGAAAAGTGCAAATAAAATATAGCGGCTGAGGGACTTCCTTCTTGCCACAGTTCTGTCTCCGCAATTCGGTGCGGGTAAATCCTTTAAGGCGTACTCCGGGTTGAAATTGTCGCATTTATGTTTGGTTTATGCAAATGTCCTGCCTTGGCATTTGTCAATGTCTGTGTCTATGTCCTTGTCCTTGTCAGGGTTTGGGGTTCCTCAAACAATGCATGAACTCGTTAAGGCGGAAAAGGGAATGGGAAAAACTGTGCACAGTTTGTTTGGCATTCTTTTTTTTTTGGTAATGAATATCCTTTAGCATATGTATGGCAAATTTGAATAACCCCCAAATACGTGTAATAAATTGAACAAAAATATTTTTAAATGACAGAATTCAATTGAAATTCGATTTTAAAAGAGTGAGAGAAATAATTTTCATGTTAGTTTTGCTCTTTGTTGAAGATGTAATTATTTTTAAGTAAAAGTAAGGATAGAATTTCCCTTTGAGAACTATTTCTAGGAAATTACATTTTGCAAACACCAAAGAATTATTAAATTCTTAACAAATGAAAAACAAAATAATAAGAATAAAATTGAAAATCTAAGAAGTATATGAAATAAAAATAGGAATATATAATTTTAGTTACTTTAATCAAGCATTTTCTTTATCTTTTTGCTTGGAATTGTCCCTGTAACAGTGAAAGCAACACAAAGGACACTCGACTTATCTGTCGCAGACACATTAAAGCTAATTGAAATTATTATTTTTATATTGCGATGTCAAGTTGTGGTGGTCTCGGCTCTTTTTGCCCTTTATTGGGCGGGTCATAATTAAAATTGTATTTAAAAAACAATTTCGACGGCATAAAATTAACATAAATTGATGTGGTCGAGGTCGGGTCAGGACATGCTATTGGGTCGAAAGGCGGCGACACCCAAATAAACACATTTATTGCTATGCTAATTTTGAGTTTGGGTCAAAACGGGGGCCAAATGCACAAAGGCGCCAAGCGGAAGCGGAAATGCCTAAGTGACTATGCCATAGTGTTGTCTGTGTGCGCCTGTATCAGTGTGTGTGTGTGTGTTGGTGAGAGCCACAAAGTTGCCGACTTTGTCGTTAAAAAAAGGTTTGCAGCAGCGGCTTGCCAAAGGATTAAAAGCAAAAGGCAATAAAATGAAAAGTTTCAAATATTTTCATTATTATACATAGAACCATGGCCGACCAGCAGGCGGACAAGGACTTTAACCTTAACTTACCCAAAAGCATGTGCACGCCCAGCTGCAGCAGCCAGCGACCGAGGTCCATTGTGGGCAGTCCGTCGCCTTTAAAGCCCCCAGCCGATTCCGAGGATCCAGCTCCCTGGCCACATGGAACAATATATCCCGATGGCGGATGGAGGACCAGAAGTGAGATGGGAAACTTTGCTCTTTCTGGCCAAACTCAATGGCCGGCCATATTTTCTATTAGTCCAAACTTTCCGAGGGAAAACTTTTTCCGCTATACGCGCCGCCTCTTATGATTACATCGTCGGGGTCGCCGGGCATCTATCTACATGGATATAGATATAGTTTCGATATCGATAAATGCCATTGACAGGTCAGCGGGCCAATGAGCTAGAAAAATAAATTGAGAATCCCTGTTACCGAAAAGGAAATCCTTGGCATGGCTCTTTTTTTTTTTTGTTTTAAGGTTATTAAATTTGAAAACTTTTTTGGCGTCAAAGTCCAAAAAACATTCATCGTCTCCGTTCTGGCTCCTACACTCGAAGAGAAGTCGTTTATTTCTAATCTTACTTTTAATTCATTTAGAGGCTAAACAATATTTATGTTATTATCCATTTTTTTAAACTGATTTTAATTTTCTACTTTTATTCAATTAAAATATAACCACTTAATTTTGTTAAATATTATGTTTAAAATATAAAAATATAATTGCAAAGAGATAACTCTTTTGTCTTGGAATTAATACCTTTATAAATGTTTGTTACTTCAGTTTTTAATTTAATTTAATTTTAATTTGTACCTTCTGTGAATAGAAAAATCTCTATTATCCTGAATTTTCTCCCTGTGCATCTCTATGGGGCTCTGTCCCCGCCCGCACGTATCTGACTTTTGTAAAGTTTCTGCTTGGCTTTTTTATTAAACTTTCCTTTCTGACTTTTTTCGCTTCCACTTTGTTTGGCTACTGCATTTGTTTATTGTCATTGTCAGCGTTATTTAAACGTTGACAGTTTCAAAAATTCACCAAGGTCCAGTAACAACGAAAAATAATATTAGAAAATAAAAAAATGTTAAAAAAATCTACAGACAACTTTGTCTGCCTGGGAAGCCGAAAAATTCCCATCGCTGGCGAGAACTCAAGGGCTGAGCTCGAGTCTGGGAAACGGGCAGCATCCTGACCTGACCTCGGCAGGACGCTTCGGGCACAAAGTCTCTTAATGCTCTAATCAAATTGTGGCTTCTTTTTTGTGGGCTTCCCCTCGTTAAAGTTGTTGTTACAGCTGCTGATGCTGTCGTCATTGTTTTGGTTTCATTGACGCGTTTATTAAAATTACCGCGGCAAAGTTTTTGCTGCGGAACGGCTTTTTATTTTTACTGTTGTCAAAAAAGAGACAGACTGAGACAGGAAGGATGGCAGGATGCCAGGAGAAGGTGGTTTGTTTGCTAGTAAAAATATTCGTTACAGTCGGAGAAGTTTAAATGAACAAATTACAATTGTGATTGGACCGGACAGGAAGCCAGAAATGGCTAAAGGAAGGAAGTCGCAGGAAGCAAAGTGCACAGCTTAAATATTTGATTATAATGGCTAAAATGAAAGTGATTTGTTAATAAATGAGGCCAGGATAAAGGTTGGATATTTAATTAGAACAAATAAAGCTAAACAGTTAAGTTAAATGTGATATTTACCATAAACTAAGATTGAATATAATATTGGGTGTAATAAAGACTTCTTATCAATCAAAACAGTTGGTTGATTGAATTCTTGTACTCCCTACAAAAATATATTTTCTTTGACACAACAAATCTATTTTTGATTGTTTTATTTCGACTGTAAATAATTATCTTTCATTTTAGTTCAGTAAGCAAACGAAATCATTGCCAACTGGCATTGTTTCGAGAAGTAGACAAGTTTGAATACTTGCTAATTGAATTGTTTCGTAGCAATTTAAATTGCTGATTGACATGATCTCTCAGAGCCAACGATGTCAGCTTGTAAGCATACATAAAGCCAATAAAAATATTTGGACAGAAATATGATTGGCAATTCCCGGTGCAGAGAATGCCATTTAACATGTGCATGACAGATACAGAATTGAATCAAATTCACAAGAATTCTTTTCACTACTGTGAAACAATAGAGAGCAGTCCTCGTTTATGCAATTAGAAAAGGAGCTTTGTGCTGGACTCACAACAGTCTTTTCCCAAGGCAATGTCTTGCAATTATATGGGAAATATATATATTTAAATTGAAGGCCCCTCGACTGGCTGCAGTTCCATTACCATGTTATTTGCAGTTGCCTTTGGACTTGTTTGGCATATCAATTTGCTTTCAATTTGTTGTGCATTAACATGGCGTATACGCAACATGTTTCCCATTGACAGAGACAATGTCAAGCACTCACACATTACAGACGAGCCCTAAATGGAACACACCAACACACACAAAATAGTGACTTAAACAGCTCTGCACGGAGCCGAGTTAATTACTTAATGGCAATGTAATGTAAACACATACATAATTAACAAACATTTCAATGACTGGCTTAAATGACACAGACACACACATACAGAGAGACTCTTTCGCACACACTCTGGCTGTCTAAAATCTACACACGAAATCCTTGAAATATTTATGGTTTCCTGCCAATGCATTTGGCACTAGTTTTACCTCAATCTGCATATGGCTTTAATTCCAGTGGGCTGCGTTTGGCTTCGTTGTGTTTGCGCTAAATTTAAGACATTATTTTGCAGCTTTATGTTTTTTTAGAACTTTACTAATGTCTCGCGTTTTGTGATTTTCTTTTGTTGACAAAACTTCACCGTACCGCTCCGTTTGGTAACGCTTCTCCCTTCGTACCGCTCCGCACCAGAGTTGCCGTAAAACTGACTCCGGCGTTAGGGCTCTGGGAATCGGCACTCGGGATTCCTTCACGGATCCGGAGCAACTCTTTGATGCCGTGGTCGATGGGTCCTTCGGCAGCGCAGCTTCGTGGTTCGCATGCTGAATGTTTCCTCGGAAAAGCCGCTGTTCGAAGAGATATCAAAGATATCCGGAGATGGAGCACTCAAGAGTTTGTCTTTGGGCGCGGCGCCTCTCTTGGATGCTCTCTTGCTCCTCGTAAATAATGGGATGCTGCTGCTGTTACTTTGTCGCTTTGTGGTTGCTGTTAAAGGCCTGTTTCTGTTAAGCCAACAGAGTGGAGACTTTTTACAGAGCAGCCACAGAATGTGTGTTGGTTCTGTTCATAATAACAGAAAGCGCAGGGGAATGTTAAAGTAGGAACATGTAATTTTAAAAGAAATTCCTAAAAAAGGATTCAAAATTAATAAAAATAATCTAAAAATCTACATAAAAATAAATAATTTAATAAAGTGTGAGATACTTGAAAATTAAGTACCTATATTGGATAAAAGCAAAATGTAAAATATACAATAAAAATAACAATTAACACAGGTTCAAAGGAAAGCTTCAAAATATAATGTAAGTGATCAAATATTACTTTTACCTTTAAAGTTATTTATAAAATTCTTTAAATATCTACTTTTAAATTGAAACGTTTGCTTAAACCCGACCCTTTCTCAGCTAAATCGCTCGCTTAAGCCCACAGTTTGGCTGCTTAGTGTGGCATTAACTCTCGGCGGCCTTGTGCAGCGGAGTAGACAATTGAAAACTACATTTGCCAGCCGGGCCAAATCCTATTAGCCACATGCCAGTCTTTGTCGCTGATGGCCGCATTTTGGCCAACGGACATGGCGGAATGCAGCCAGGAACCTGCATCCAGCGGCAGCGGCTTAAGCCGCAGCTGCAATTGCTGTTGCTCTGCTCGAAAAGAAATGGAATTTCGCCGGCAAGCCGCTTAGTTTCTTATCGATTTCATTTGTTGTGTTCCCAAAAAGGCAGTTAAACGAAGTCTGCAGTTATCAGTCACTGGCAGTAGCTGCAGCTGATGTTCCTGCTGCTCCTGGCAAGGCCAAATCGGGGGTTATCTCTGTTTCCTGACTCTGCTGCTACCAATTCAGCTTCTGCCACTGACAGTCGGGCTCATGTTAATGTTGTGCTTTTGGTTTGTTGTTGGACACACACTGCCAGCAAATCTAGCTGCCAGCTACGTTTTTTGTTATTATTTAAATTTAAATAAAAATATTTTGAACGTGGCAATTAATGTAATTTGAAACTGCGTTTAAAAATAGTTCACATATCCCATATAATGACTGTCAGAAAAATGCAGAATTAAGTATATGTCCATAATGCAATCGAATTGCTCTTAATGTCTGCTGGTTAAATGGTTAAATGAAATTGTTTTAAAAATAAAATCAACTCAAATCAATTCAAATGCATTTTCCACTCTGCTCGGCTGGCAATAATTAATTTTTGTAAATTGACAGCCACTGGGAGAGCTTGTTAAAAATCAATAAAGCTTATGGGCTTAATGAGCTCAATGAGCGCTGCCTAGGTGGAGTGCCACGCCCCCAGCTGCAGTGCACGGTCGCGTCCTGTCCGTCCGCATTAAGCTGATTTTATATTCAAGTATTTATCGAATATATTGCGCGTACTTTTGCCACCAACTTACATCGCCATAAACTGAAAATATTCGAGCATATTTATTTAATTTCAGGCATTATTGTCGCCTGTACTCCACAGGGATTTGTGCTAGGTCACGAGGAGAGGTCGTAAACTTTTGGGGAATGTGGCACCCCAATCTGATTATAGAGCTTGTTCTTTAGGAATTAAATATAGCCAAGAGGAAGACTTAAAAATTTGGGGTTAAGTGTCATGGGTCTTGGTGATAAAGTCGTGGAATTTCTGAAAATATTTTAACATTCAAACTATCATTTTTTTTCTTTAGGTAAATTTCGTTAGTCGATGAAACTTTTCACACTTTTCTTCTTAGTGAAAATTATTCTTTAAAATTTCAGTAAGTTTAAAATTATATTATAAATTTTATTTGCGGAGACCCTCGAATGCACTTAAATGCCTGGAAAATTGATTAAAATGTGGGCCGAGAAGTGTGCCGATGCAATGGGAAATGTATGACCGCAGCGATTTCCCCTCGGCCAAAGGCCATTCTCATATATTCCCGTTGTTGTCGCCGGCGACGCTCTTGCGGTTAAGTTTTTTGTGTTTTTACATCCTTTTTTCGGCAATAGCTGCATATCCGTAGATGGCACGTGAGTTTTCCGTACCCGGCGCATGACCAAGGGACTAATGGCCCTCTCAGCACACACACACACACATTCGTACACTCGCACACTTGTCACGTGTTTAGACTACAACAAATATGCTAAAAATGTTATGCCAAAAGCCATGCCAGGCCAGGCGATGGGAGATGCTGGCTAGAAGGGTGGTTAGAAGGGTGCAGGGACATTTGGATTTTGCATTTTACAGCGCCCGAAGGCAGCGCAGCTGCTAAACTTGGCGCCGTTTGTTGCCATTTGCGAAAATGCGCGCGAGTATTTTAAAAATGCATTCCCACCTCCTCTATACTCCTGCCACCACCGGCCATCACGTTCTGGCCACGTTAAGCAAGCTATGGCAGGGCAGGGCAGCAGGTTCTACCACACACACAGCTGATGGCCATGTGATACGGGGACATGAGGTGCTATGGTCTCTCGATAAAATATCCAAAGTTGTTGAATCGAAAAGCAGTACCTGAAGGTAAAGCATAAAATAAGTAAAGATAACATATTAAATTCACTGAAATAAGTACAAATTTTTAATATAATACAATTTAATGAAAACATTTTTAAATTAGTTTTGCTAGAAGTTAGTAAAAGTCCTTTATACTAGGACTGAAAAGATATAATTTCGAAGTTTTTTCTTGCATTTAAAACACATTACTCATACGCAAGTTTGCCTACAATTAAATAATTATTCACTTTATGCGTCAAAATAATAGATTAAATACATATATTATAAAAATATAGACCGGAAATAGGAATTAAATATAAGCTTGGCTTTGAATATGTCAAAAGAAATAAGCTTTCAGCTCTTTTTATAATTTGAATGTCAAATTTTAATATATTCAAGTTTTTTTCTTGCATTTTAAACACATTACTCATACGCAGTGTTGTCTGCAATAAAATCGTTTTATACTTTATGTGGCAATATAATTAATATAATATAAAAAAATACCCTTCTGGGTTCCGTGTCTTGCCAGCACAACTCCTTGGCTAAAGGGCTTGTGGTGTCATCTCGGTTCCCAACGGGTTAATGGAGTTGCAGTCGACGTGTTGTGTAGGTAGGTGGTTCCGGACATGACCCAGCTCTGCTCTGCCCATTTTCCAGAGTTTCAGGAGCTTCCCTCTGGTTTAGTTCTGAATAAACTCAAAACATGATCGGGCGAAATTTACATTGGGCCAAAGTTTTGGCGGATCTGTGGGGTGCGGGTGGCTAAAACTTCTTGGCTCTTGATTTTTCATGAGCTGCCATCGTCTGGCATTCGGCGGGGGATGATGGCTCATTATGGGGATAAGGGGTGGTTTCTTTTTTTGAGGGGTTTCAGCCACTTGGCAAGACGCTCGCCACATTCCTAGGCAAATACTCGTAAATAAGCAGCCGCTGCGGCAACAATAATGCGACTATTGTCGCTGCGCCCAAAAGTATGCAGCGAAATTCGGAAGGAGCAAGGCGAATGGCGAACGGCGAGCAAGGAGCCGCGGCAAGTTTATTAAAAATCTGAGTTTTCCCCGCCTCTCACCCACACTCCCTGGTGTATTATTATTGTTTTCCTTTTGGCCCTTCTTGTGCCTGTTTTATTTCATTTCTTCTCTTTCATTTTTGTTGCGATTTTTTTTGGTTTTGTTATGTTTTTCGTCGTTGGTTTGCTTTTATACTCTACTAGAGGGTATCAAAACATATCCTTGAAAGTTACTAGGGACAAGAAGGTCACACACAGCTGGGAAACTTAAATTGTTAGTTAAATTAAGAATAATAATTTTAAATCTAAATAGTGAATTTTAGATAAACTAAGTATTTGAGAAAACCTTTTAAAGAATGAAGATATAACAACTTATTTAATAACTTTATTAAAAATAACCTAAGGATTTACCATTGATGAGAGCGTGTAAATAGATCAATACGATCAGTAAGGACGAATAGGACATCGCAAAAATACCGAGATGGGAAAAAGGGAGAGTGGATAAGCGACGGGTGAACATATTTGTCTTATCCAGAGCTAGAAAAATTATAAAAAATTATTTTAAAAATACCATTCATAGCAAAGGGCATTTCCGAAGTCGATTTTGAAGCTAAACAATTTTTTGTTGCTCCCTTTTTACACCGCACCACTTGGCCGGGGCAGTGCTACATGCACTTGAGTTTCATTTGCTTGTTCGCCAGAATGCCCCCCTTTGGCCCCTTAGCCAATGTCAGAGAGTGCATTAAAAATTGTAGTGGCCCGAAAAGTTTTATGTACATTGCCAGAAAGAGAGGGGCAGAGAGCCAAAAAAGAAAAACCACAACAAAATGAAGTCGAAATGTTGCCGGGCGGCCGGTTGTTGTTTCTGTTCTCGTTCTTGCTCTTGTTCTTGTTTTGTTCGTGTTCTGGGCCATTATTATTGCCCAGATGTTGTTGCTGGCGCGGTACAGTTCACTTTGTTAAATTATGTGCAGCATTTGCGGCTACACTTCCCACGCGCGCGGCATATCGACTGGACCCCCCAGTGACCTTTGGCCCGCCTGCGTCCACCCCTTTTTCCTGGCGCCCTTTGCATTCCTCCAGAGTATTTCGCTGGCGGCGAATAAAATTAATTATTATTCGCATAAAAAGTCGGCCTCTGGGATGAGTTATGAATACAATTTATAATGATTACCATTTATGCATATTCAGTAATGGAAAATGTCGCTTACTGCGATTACCCCCATCCGATGAGATATTTAGGAATAAAGGAAGGACTCTTGGAAATGTTTTTCACTTCTATGAGAACAGAGAATCAACAGAAGACAAAAATGTCAAAAATTTAATTTTGTATATCAAAAAATTAGTATAACTTTTTTTGTAACCCGGAAAACCCTTCCAAAGTTGAGCAACCCATCCGAACTCGTGAGCGAGCATAGCACCTGGACACAATCTACATCCGATCCGATGGGCAAGCGACGCCGTTGCAATAAGATCAGTGTAGGAGCAGCTGCATGGAGGAACTTGCCACCGAATACAACGGCCAATAGCTCCGGCAAGCCACTCGTTAAACTATCCCCCAAGGCTGTTTCAAAGCCCGGCGCCAAGCTCACCTCAAGAGCGTCACCAAAAGCCTCTGCGTTAAAACCAACTTCGAAATCCACTTCGAAAACCCCTACAAAACCTTCCTTGGGACTGTCCTTGAAATCCACCATCAAGAGCTCCGGTCGGAACTCCGGTAGGATTTCATTCCGCAAGGCCAAAGATTTCGACGAAACCATTTCCACACAGCCAGTTATGGGTCATTGTCCAGGACCTGGTAGGGATCAGAGCCAGCGCCCGAAAGACAACGCGGAGTCCATTATCGGCATGAAAAGTATTGGGCCACATCGCCACAACGGTGTTTTCCTTTACCGAAACAGCGTCGATGCCATCCAACTGCTCACACGGAATTCAAGCTTCGGCCCGGATGACTACGGCGAGCAGCGGATCATGGGGGACTTCCGGGGCAAGCGTTGTGAGTTTCGGTCCTGGTCGCCCTTTCAGTCCAAGCTGGCGGCCGGAATCATGAGCGGTGTGAACGATCTGCACCTGCAAAGCGGTGCTAAGGTGCTCTATTTGGGAGCTGGCTTTGGGCGCTCGGTGACCCATATCTCGGATATTGTTGGTGAAACGGGCGTGGTCTATGCCGTGGAGCAGGGCATTTGGTCGGGACGCCAGCTCCTGGGGCTGGCCGGTCACCGGCCCAACATTGTGCCCGTTATCGATGATGCCACAATGCCGTATAAGTACTGCCGCCAGGTTCCAGCTGGCATCGATGTTATCTTCTGCGATTTGCCGCAGGCGGACCAAGTGCGTTCCCTGATGCTGAATGCCCGCCACTTCCTGGCGCCCGAAGGACACTTTATAGCCTTCCTGCATGGACCAAGTATCGATAGCAAGGTGTCCGTCATGGAGGCTTTTGCCGCTGAAAGCGAACGCCTGATGCTCTACCAGCTGAAGCCCCTCGAATTGGTGATCCTGGATCCCTATAAGCCCGGCTATGCCCTGGTCGTAGGCGTGTCCACGCGCCAAAATCGGAGTTCCTAGCTGTTTCGAACTACTTCAATGGCTATTTTAAATTTTTATTCGTTCTTAATTTAATAAATGTTTTCGTGTTATAAAAATTCTATAGTTTATGTTGTGAAGTTATTTTAGATTTAAGAATTACCAGAATATTTAATATATGTATGCATTGATATCCTTTCAATATGACTTGTGAGCTCCATGTTTATTCAATAGCAAATAATAATAAATAAATTAATTATTCCAGTGAACAGCGACAACACCAACAAAAATTGAATTAATAACATATTATTAATGGCTCACTGCCTAGTGGAAACGTATAATTATATAATTAAAAAATTTATTGCAACTGCAATGCCTATGCAGATAGAAAAATCAGTTTATATATTCAGTAGCGACTGATTAATACAGAAAATGAATGCATAATATAAACAAGGAGGCATCTCTGAACCCATTCATACTAATTATGTATAATATTTCTGTAAACTAAATAACACTCTTGATGGATGTACAATATTATATTAAATTTCAGTTAGTTTAAAGCTCTTGAGTCATATAAAATTTCTAAATAATTGTGTTACGGTAATCCCCATTAAGGCGTTAATTCTCACTTATCACCCGGAGATCCTAGTGACATCATTTCTTAAGTCCTTCCCCACGAAAACCTTACCCCCTCCCAATACATAATGAATGTGCTGGGCCTCGCTAATAATCTTATTCAACATTCATCAAATATCACGCATTCAGCCCGCATTTAATTAGAGGGAACAGTTTTAATTTAATTAGGGATTACAACTAATAAAACTTTTTCATTTCGCTGACTCGGCTGGATTCGCACACTTCTCCGAGCACAAACACCATTTGTTCAAACAAATGCATGGCAAAATCTTAATTAACCTCAGGGTGCAGAGCATAAACCCAGCACACATACACGAGCATACACTGGGCGATGAATATATAGGTTATTTATCTATTTATTTTATTACAAGATTAATATAAAATTAAGGAAAAATGTGTATTTTCAAAGTATTTATTTTTATAAAATAAATATTTAATTAACTGTATTTAAAAATAAATGTTTATTTATATATTTCTTTGTTTATTTATATATTTTAAAAAAATTTTTTTTCAGTTATTCCTTTTTTATTTACAGCCTCTCATCGCTGCTAAGGAAGTGATACTAGGGTTCGGGACAATGTTCCTTCATATAACGTAAGACAGTGCAGTATTCCGAGTGATTAGCCTTAAATATTTACTAAGTTAAAAATCAAATTCCAAAAAGAGTTCTAATTTATTTTACCCATCCGTCGAGTCTTAAATTAATTTCATTTTAATTTTATAAAGAAAATCTACTCACTGCATCTTAGTGTTCTATGTTTTGGTAGTATTATTTGGCTTGAACTTTAAAGATCCTTTAAATAAAATCAAACCTAACATAAAGTTTTAATTTGCTTGCAGTGTACTTTATATATATATATACAGGAGATATATGTATGTGTCTGGGACGATGTCTATTACGCGAGGGTTTCAAATGAAAGAAGGCAAGCTGAGCAAATAAAACTATGTGTGTGTGCGAGCACATATTCATTTTGTATGTTGCGCACTTTATTCCATCTATCTCAAAGACAAAACCAGTCAGTTAACCGGCACACACACACACACACACACACACACAGGCACCCCAGTCGCCAGGACTCACATCTCCCCTCCTCCCAGTCACAGTCTATCCCCACACATCTTCCTCCTTCCTCCTAACACATCCTCCGAGTCGCCGCACTCATCCGCATGTGAAGCGAAAATTTCGCTGCTCGGGAATTACATTAAGCGTTGGGCATAATAAATTATTCCGTATGATATGATTCTGGTACATGATAAGCGTTTGTAATTTTAACTGTCAGTTAAATGAGTAAATGGCACAGAGTGCCGGGCTGGCGATACGCGGGACTGATCCGGACTGTGGAGGGGGCGGGCGTGGAGCGAATAGGAGCTACGAGCTCGGCATGGCAACGATTTAGAATACTTCATATTTATCTTTTGTTGGAAACTTGAACATTTGTGTGCGTAAATAAAAGTTGAGCGTCAATATTTGCCAACCTATACACACACACACTCGCATATACATATACTATGCTCGCACATGTGTAATTACAAGGCTGGGCGGAAGGGGGCGGGGCGACAAGTACGTGACTATAATCATCGCGATTTTGCCACTGCCGCCGCCGTTTCATAATCCGCAAAAGCGCCACGCCCGCCTCTATCCGACTGACCCGAAACTCCCACTCCCCACCCACTTTCCACCCACTTTCCACCCACTCCCGAACTGGTGCACCGTCCCTCCGCTATTTGCTTTGAAATTAAAAAAGTTTCGCACTGAGCTCTGTTAGATTTTTCGCTTCTGCCACTGCCACTGCCTCTGCCTTGATTTACATGTTAAATAATTTCTAGCTGCTCTGCCTGAATTTCCCCCGTTTCACATTTTCATCACACAGAAAAAAATCAAAAGTTTCGAATATAGAATCAATATACAATATAATAAAATGTTAGAATCAAGGATAATTTTTAACTATTCCGATTAAAAAATAATAAATGTATATTATAATAGTAGTAGTAGTAACAGTAGTTTAATAAGAACTTAAATATTCCATAAATAAAAATGTTTTCTTGTTGATTTGTTGAATTATAAAATTACTTTTATTTTAGAATGAGAGAAAGAAAGTGCGGCCAAAAATTTAACAAAATTAAGTCAAATTTTAAACTATAAATATCAACAAATTAACAAAGAAATAAAAAAAACGCATTTGCTTTTAATAATTTTAATTGGGAATATTTTCATTTTTAATGATTTCTCTCGCAGACATTTTGCTTAAAAATTACGAAATTCGTAAATTCTTTGAAAATTTAATAATTATATTTGTTTAAACTCTATGATAAATTAGTTATAAATGTACTTTATTATCTTAAAATTAAATTTGTTTTAAACATTATAACGTAACCACTTCTTGCAGACTGCAAGTTCACAGATTTCAGACTTTTTCTTTAAGGAAATAAATAATTTATAAGCTTTTTGCTAAACTTCCTATACACAAATTATTTTTATTATTTTATTTTTGAAAAATATATAATTTTTTTGAGTTTTCTCTCGTTTGTAAGCTGTCACAGTGCAAAAGTGTTTGAAACGCATAGCACAAAAGTCAAAGCAGGACAGCAGACAGATTGGGCTATAGAAAGGGATATGGCGAGGGGAGATTGTAAATATGTGCATTGCCAATAGCACATTCGACAAATCAACAGTTCATTAAATGAGAAATCTTATATAGATAAAATTGCCATAAAATGCCATAAAAAATACATTTCAACCCGAAAACACAGATGCCGAATTCTACATAAAATTCGTTTTAAATCCAAAAAATCAACCCAAATATAACAGAAAGAAATTAATTGGCTACGGAAAACTTTAATTCAATTGTTCACATTTATATATTGGATTTTATATGCTGTTATTGATGCTCTGTGCCCTCGAGACGTGCACGTTAGTTATAATAAATTCAAAATCAATTAGGCCACGGACACGAATCCGCAATTAGAGGTGCAGTTCTTGCATTGGCAGAATATTTTCCAATTAATTGAATTCACTTACATGGCGGTTGGCTCCTGGGCACCCATAATGCTGGCTGCCACCAGCAATCATCGGCAACCGGCAACGTGCAACTCGCAACGCGCCACACGCAATAAGCCACACAATGGAGGGCAAGCAAAAAATGAATCTGAAAATCTGCATTTAAGCTTTGCCGAAACAAAAAAAAATATATATACTATATATTCGCGTATAGTTCAAACTGCAAGTGCAAAGTGGAGCAAGGGAAATCGGGCGTGGAAATATTGTGGCCCAAAGTCAGGGAAATGCAATGCACAAAGCGCTGTCGAGGATTTTCGCCGCTGAAAGCAAATCGCTGAAACGCTTTGGCGTTTTGGGGGCGCGGCAATGCAAAACAACTTAAAATGTCATATGAAATTTGTAGCGTTGCTGATTGCGCGTGTTAAACAGTCAAAGCGGGGAATTGGGAATGCCAGAAGGACTCGTCTCTCGCAAGGACCGGCACATCCTTACACATACCGTAACACCGGCACACAGGCAGCGCGTAAATCCAGTCACGCCCCAAAAAAAAGGAGCGGGCGTGGCGACACTAAAAACAAAAAGCAAACCGGCAGCCGCAGGCGAAACGTGCAAAAATAAAAGGCGAATGCGAGAAATCACAAATTCCGGCGAAATCTTTAAATCCCACGGATTTATGCATTTTTACGTTGCATTTACTGGCGTTTCTTTTTCTTTTCCAGCAGCCATTGCATGTGGGCTGCCACTGATCTTCTTGGTGTGGTCCTCGCTTACCCGCACTTGTGCCATACTTTTGCTTCCTTCCCCAAATGTGCGAATGCGGGCCAGGACCTGGACTTTTCCGGGCTGGGGAGGAGTGGGAGGAGCCGGGTGCCGTTTATGTGATTTCTATAGTTTGCCAACAGCGCCTCAAGGTGTCACTGCACTGCGCGCCTCCATCTGTCTCCGCCCCCGACTCAGATTCGGGGTGGACCACAAAAAGATATATTAGAAAATATATTATATACTTAACTAAAATAATTAATAGTTAAATGTATTTTATAATTTGTAATACAACCTATTAAGGCTCCGAAATATTTTAGACAGAAAGGATAGCTAAAGAAAGTCTGTATCTGTAGGCAATAATTATACTTATTTAAATATTTAAATCTAAATCTAATTACTAAACATAAAACCGAACTTTAAAGCGCATGAATTTCATTATTAATCCTTTTTTATTAACAATTTAAATCAAAATAATGAGAACATATTATTAATTCTATATTCTAATCAATTTTTAGCTTTGTCTTCTTAATGATTATAAACTATTTCTGTTTTTAAACATTCGTTTTCCCAGTTAAGGATTTAATTTAAACACATTTACCTCTATTCAAGCGTTCAAGGACCAGCTTAATGTTCTTTCCTTTTGCTTGCCTGGACAGCCAACGATGACGCTAGGGCGCTGCGTTCTGTCCCCGCAGCTCCCTGAAATTGGCGGTGCAGTCTGTCTGAGTTCTGCTATCAGGACGACGACAGCAGCAGCAGCACCACCACCACTACCACCACCACCATTTTCCATTTCTCCTTTTATTTTCCCGAGAGCCAACACTTAACGCCACCGAAAAAATGCACACACAATCGATTGGCGCTGCTTCCAATGGCGCCCACAATCACCGGCAGATGCAGCAGCCGGACGGCGAGCGGGAGCCGGAGATGGGGCAGGAATCAGAATCGGAATCGGGACCAGAATCAGAAGCTATAACAGTGAGGTATTCCGTGCTGTAGTTGCCGTCGCTGCAAACTATCTGGCGCTTTTGTTTTACGATTCCTTTTGCTCCTGATGATCGTCGTCGTTGCTTCCTCGTTCCCTTCCCGCCACATCCCTCATGGCCATGGGCATAATCGTGTTACTGTTTGCTGCATTGGATGTTTGTTTGTCTTCTTCGGAGCTGTATCCCTCTCCCCCTCATCCTCGTCCCTTCCTCACTATCTGGCTGTGCTTTGACCCCCGACGGCCTGCCCCAGCCACTGCCACTGCCACTGCTGCTGCAATCTCTGTGTAATATTTTATTTTCAATTCGCATTTAGTGCAGCCGTGGCAGCATCCAGGGGAGCGGGAATAAATTGTATCTGACAATTGGCAATTGGCCTATCCGACCGTTTGATAGTGTCCCAATACCAGGACCAGCACTAGGACCCAGGACCATTCCCTTACTAAGTCCCAAACTGAATATCCGTTTCAATCACACAGGAAAAATAAGGTAAAATTTCTCTTAAAGGATGTGTAGCCTTAAAATTAATAATTAAGAATTAGGTACTAAATATAATCTCAATAAATAATTATTATTTATTCCGATTTAGATAATTCTATACTTCCTTTTTGGCCTAGTGACTTTTTCCAGTGCATAGCCAACTTTTTGGGCTTGCCAATAAATCCATTTGAGGGGGCTTGGTGGGCGTGGCCGGGCGGCAGTTTATGCTGAATCACGAATTACATTAGACAAGGCCGGGCTTTGCCACAGTGCCGCTCCCTGCATACCACTGCCACAGTGCCTGCCAATTGGATTATCACATTTGTCCGGGCTCTCCACTTGCCTTTCGAATCAGTGGGATTCCCCCGCTGACAGTTTTCATTAAAATTTCTCATCCAGCTGCCGGTAGAGTGCGTTTGGCATGCTTCAAACGGCTCCATCAATGCCATCAGTGCCACATATTCCGCACGTGGTGGCCAGCGGAAAATCGAAAGTCGCCAGTGCAGTGATAAATGTCAAAACAGCTTCTCATCTTTATCCTTATCCAAGCCTCAAACTCATCCTGGTACCCATTTTGTGGACGGCGTGAAATGCTTTTTAAGCACTCACATGGCTAACGCCGCACTCGAGCAAGCGTTGTGAATGGATCAGGCATATATATGTAAGTGCGGAAAATATGGCGGAATGAGGGACCAGATGTGCGGGCCACATTACGAGCAAACAAAAATTTTGTGCTGTCAACTAAATGTCAGAAAAATGGTTCGGCAGCGAGTTTCGCCTTGGAGCATCCCGCTGCATCCTTGCACTGAGAAAAGGATTCCAGCTTAAATCGTTTTTAAACAGTAGAAAAGTGCTTTGACTTGTATGAAATATGTAAAATATTAACTGATAATATTTTATAATATAAAAATATATAAATATTTTTATGTTTTTCCTAATATTGATTGACATTTTTCGCTCAGTTTATCAGCCAGCTTGACACTGTCCCTGGCACGCACGCACTTGATCAATCATACGACGCCATCGATGTAGCCAAGCTGCAGGATGAGGACGATTTCGAGGAGTAGAAGGAGGCGGATGTGGGACGCCTACATGGATGTAGATGGCGCTGACAAGTGCGCTGCGTGGTATTTGCATTGATGACAACTCCACGTCCGCAAACGATTATGGAGCACCTTCCCAATCCACGACTTAGTCCTGCGAATCTCTTTGAAATGTGGGCAATACTTCGATCTCCGACGCCGCTCCATCTCCATCTCCAGAGCCTCACCTTGCCAGTTCGATGCCCGGGACATGCTCGTATTAATAAACCGCTCCGCCAGACATCGATAACAAATCGAGGGCCATTCATCTTGGCACCACCGAAATCGGGTGACATTAACCGCCAGATGACTGGCGGCGGTAGCGGTGGCTGTGGCCAAAATAATAGCGAGAAATTATGTGTATAAAGCAAATATTGGAAAGCGACAAGCAAATCCAAACAAATGTTAGAGCTTTTAACTGGGATTATCGGCGCGTTATTTATGCATCATCATTTGTCTTGAGCTCAATCCGCGGCGCGGAAAGTGTCTGACCGCAGCATCTGTTCTCTTTGCAGGCCCGGAAAATGTTTTATTTACAGTTTTCATAATCCCAGATCGAGTGCTTCCAGGAGGCTTTTAAGTGGTACTCCCAGACATAGTTAATAACGTAAGTAAATAAATTGTTATTGATTTGGATATAATAGCACAAAATAAACAATGAGAGAACCTTTCATACCTTTCTACTGTTAAGTTCAAGGGTCAAGGAATGTGGTAGCTGTAAATTCAAATTAATTCACTTGAACCTGTGCTCCTTATGGATGTAAATGCCCGGTTTACTTAGTTGAAAGTGAATTAGCGTTTTTTTTAATGCTCGAGCACGTTGTTTCTCCGCGAACCTATGGATTTTTGTTGCCCCCTAAAATACATTGAAAATTAATTAAGCCACACGATGAAACCATGTTAACAAGATGCTTAAAATAAAATGCTCTTCCTGGAAAAACAAATGCCAAACTTCAGCCCCAAAGCTCCTGCTGCTGGCTGTTTTTTTTTTCCATATTGCGGTTACCTAAGATTACGCATACGCAGTGTGGCGCGTGTGAAAAATATTTTTCGAAAAAGTTTCGTTTTAACAAAGGCGAAAAAGAAAATTGCTAAGCCAGCCGCCGTGTCTCTCGCCCACTTTTTCTTTAATGGTTTTTCGCAAAAAGCCCCTTTTTTCATTAAGGTAAAGGGCAAAGCTAGGATCTCTGGAGGCTCTGCAGCGTCCTTTTCAGCACAACTTTATCAGACACCCAATTAAAAGGGCTTTATAACAATTAGAGCTAATAACACGCTTCAATTGTGCCAGGAACGCCCAAGGGCAGCAGCAGCCACACCCACAATCCGCAATCCCCACAGTCCTTGGCCCCTTTTTATTGGACATTTCCTTTATTGTTCGTTTTTGGGGATTTTTATTTTTGCGGAATTGTGGCGGCAATTAAAAGGCAAGACCACAGCAATTAGCAAATTGACAACCGGATTTGTTTATGCATTTAGCGGGCTTATTCCCGCTGCCGCTGCTGCTGCTGCCACTTAAATAATTGAAATTATTATGGCCATTGTTGAGGCCTCTGTTGCGGCCCGGAATCAGTAAGCCAAGTCGAAGCCCCCAAACTCAAACAGAGAGTCCGAAACAAATCTCTGGAATTTGATAAATTAGTTGTAGAACTAAAAAAGTTTTCCCCCATTTCGTCGAGCATTGCATTGGCTTGCATTCTGTGAGCGGCTTATCCCCGTCTGTTGGCTGGCTGTGTTCTGTGCGGAAAGTTTTTTGCTAAATGCAAAATCCAATTTTTCGAATGAAAAGTCAAACAGGAATTTAACTTTTGATCCGTTTTTGGCTCGGCTGGCAATCAGCAGAGCGCCGAGGAGATTCTAGGCAGCAAAGAAGCTCTGCCATTTTTATATTTCTTTCTCAGTTTTCCAGCATTCGCGCTTAACAGTTAGTAAATTTTCCGACCCCCAAATCAATATGTAAAAGCCAGAAATCAATGGCAATTTCAATTCGAGGCCCATTCTCCGTATTTAATTTGCAATCATGAGAGTTTCTGTTAATTTTAATTTGATTATGCCATATTACGCCAACCAAGCCTGGTATTCCCATTCCGATTTTCGGGACTGTCAGTTTTGATGGCTCGGCGAAAAATCATTATCATTAGGAGCACATAAAAATAATATTTGCCGATTTGTGTTTGCATTTTATGCAAGCGCCCGTCGTCCGGCCATTGTTTTCGTTTTGGCGTTCTATTTGCTTTCGGTTGATGCCGGCCAAATATTCCAAATTCAAATCTAATTAACATTTGGCGCAAAAATGGCATCGGGACTGGGAGGGGATTTGAATTTTAATGAGCTTCAATTGGCATTAATTGTCGGCGGACTAATGACAGACGCCGCCGCGAAAGCCATGCGGATTATTTACACAGCGTGTAATTTAATAAAAATCATTGAAGTCCCGCCCGCCCCCGGATTGTGCGAATTATTTTGTGCATTTCGTGTGTGGCAATGCGAGAAGTTCGATTTAAATCGAGTTTGATTATTGACAAAGCCGATGTAGCTGCCGTATCGCTTTCGGCCCCTAAGTGACAATGCAACAATGCAACAAGCGGAGCAGCGAGAGCGCAACAATGCCCTCGCCTCCCCTTTAACACACACTCTAGATACATCACGCATACGCCCCATGGTCCCCCCATCCATACAGATGCAGATGGAGATGGAAACTGAGGAGCATATGGATGTGCCGTTGCAAACACATGCTCAATTGAATTGAAATTGAATTTGCAATTCTATGCGCTGCAGCTAACGCCATTTTCTTTGCCGTGCGGGAAGCCCCAGCACAGTGGCCCCACCACCTCACTCTACATAGCACTCTCTCCTCTTCTTTTTTGCAGTGTTTTTATTTTATTTACCCTAGGGATCAAGGTCCCTTGGCATGGTTATGAACTTGGTCTTGGTCCAATGGAAAGTTATGCTTTTATTGTATTTATCTTCTACAGTTGCAGCTGAAGGTGTAGTTTAGACTATGGAACAAAGGTATTTAGGATAATTTTTTAAATTTAATTTAAAAATTTCAGTATTATTTTTTGGCTTGGTATAAAGTGTTCCTAAATTAATTAATATTTATTTAAAAGTGCAGGGTCCAAAGATGCTCAGTTTCATAAATTAATAAAGGAGTATGTGTGATTATTTCAATATTAAATATTCATTATTCATTTTATCATTTAATATGATTTTTAACAGAATACCTGAGGTAAATGTAATATTATTTTGCAATGAAATTACCATTTTATGGTTGTATAATTTAACAAATAATTCATGTAAAAGCCAAATCTCAGGAACCAACTAATAACCGTATCATATTATACAAAGTTTAAACAATTTCAATTTAATTATTATAAATATTTAAGTCTAAGACATTCCCTAAAAGTTTCCGGTCAAATGAAACGGTTAACAAACCGTTTAGAGGCCAGGTTCGGCTTCATATCAATCCTAAAATCCGACTTGGTTAGAGCATCTATAGATTCCGGGTTTATTGTCACAATTTGTAGCCCGCTTTTTTTGCCAGTTTCCCTGGCCGGGCACTTGGCAGCTTTCTGCTTTGCCTCTGTGCCATTCGATTTGCCTTTGGTCCTGGGCTCTGCCTGCCACTTTTTCACTCTCCTCCAGCCATACTCCAGCCTCGGGTCCTCCTGGCATTCCTCCTCATGCGTATTTGTGTGTTTGCTTTCGCTTTTTGCCGTATTTGCATTTCGTTATTGAGACTGAGACAAAGCGGCGCAACAGAAAAAAAAAAAAAAAACTGCCGGGTATCCAGCTTCATCCTGCTGCATTCAATCATCAATGAGATTTTGCATTTTACACTTTTCACTCTGGTTACGCTTTTGCCGCTGATTCCCTTTGCCATTTATTGCAGCCCTTTGTTTGGCTTTGCCAGCTGGAGGTCCTGCCTCTGCATTTCTGGATTCTGTTTCCACTGCTGCTCCAGCTCTTGCTCCTGCTCGTTTGAGTCCTTCAGCCCGGCTGAGTGCCTCTTGAGCCGCTCTCCGTCGGTCCGCATAATTGTTGCCCACACTTGGGATCTTAGAATCCTCTATACGGGCACGCTTTTGATTGATAAGACCCGGGCGAGTGTCTCTGATTTATTGATTGGTTGTCAAAGCGATTGGCAGGAAAAAAGGATACGATCCCCATGCCGGTGGTCAGAGTAATTAAAATGTAAATGTGACAAGAATCTTGTCCAGCTGCAGGAAAGCGAGCGTTTACCTGAATACGAGAACAGGCTCAAATGTGATTTGTGCTAATTGATGGAGGAGAAATGGATTTTTTTGATTTTGTTTTTTTAATATTCTATAGTTTCCCTCAATCCAAAAATATAACAAAATCAGTAAGTAGAAATTCCAGTAAATGCAACGAACAAGGAGACAAGTGAAGACAGCGAGGATAGAAGGATCAAAATGGAAAATGTTCGGGGCATTTATAAATCTTTTTAATCTATAAATAGTATTAAATATTTATTCCACAAAATTTTAGTTCAGTTATTTAAAGAATTTTCGATCCTAAAACCTCCTTCCTAGACTACAATTTCAAGGATGATTCTCAGAATTTAGAAGGGACTTTTTCTCAGTGCTCTTGTGGCGGTTACATTACTGCTCCCCACTCGACATTCGGCACTCGGCAAAATGATTTGTATGTCAGACGGTGGACCGAATGGGGGGCACATGCTCGGCATGCCAAGCGCCACAAAGTATGCCGCACTTGTGCGCCGCTTTGTTTGACTATTGAGGTAAGTGTGTTGCTTTCTTCTCGCCGTTATGGCTGTGCTTTTGCCAAATGCAAATGGCATTTTGCAAGGACAAGTAGACCGACCGAGCGGCAAAGACATCAGAGAACTGCGAACTGAGACCTGGGAACAAGACCAAATTGCATGTAGCAGGGAAACTTTTCCTCATTACGCAAGCGAAAGAAAAACAACGTGCCCGAGTTTCCTCATTTTCCCTTCGGCCAAGTGCCGTATTAAAAATTTAAAATGCCACCGGAATTCCGAATGGCAGCAGGAGCTGGAGGGATTACCACTCATTCCCGGAACAGGTGGACTCGCCTATAGATTCCCAAAGATCGTAGGAAGCCATCAAAGAGCCCGGCTCCATTTCCGTATGCAAATTATCTAGCTGAGTGACATGAACTACTGGGGGACCAAGGCCGAACGAAAGCCAACCCCCCAAAGACCGCCCATTTCAGGCTTTCTCCTCTTGCAGCTCCTGGACCATTGCGCTTCTTTCCTCCTGGCAAATTTTTGCGCAAATTCGCAAAGACTCCTGCTCGAAGTTTTTTACGTGCAGCGTCATAGTTTGTCAGCTACTTTCGTTGGCGGTTTATGCAGCTGCATAAATGTTACTTCTACTTACGTAAATTACAAAATAAAGTTATTACGAAAAGTAATTTAAGTTAAAAATTTTCGTGTGCCGTCGCAAATGTGCAGCCAACTGGCAACGAGCAAGGCGGTCGGTAAAATCAGTTAACAAGTTCCACGCTCCGCTCAGCGGGCTTAATTGCAACTTAAAGTCGTTGCAAATTCGTTTAAGAAAAAGTTGTATTGGTGAAAAAGGTGAAACAGGAGCAGGTAAATCAATTTACATTAAGCATTCAAAGGCAGCACAAAAAATGCAGAGCCGGTACAGCGAGGCAGACACAAAAAATATTGGGACGAGGAAAAAATATGTAAAATAATATTTAAAAATTTGAATAAAATAAATTAAATAACAGACATACATATATGATTATTTATGATTTTAACTAGTTTAGTTTCTCATTTTTATGTTATAAAATAATATTTTTCAAGTGCATACCGCAAAAAGCAGGAGCAGAAACACTCATAAAGAATGCAAACTAAGGTTAAACCCGTAGCGCAAACTTTTAGTTTGCTTTGATTGAGTGAGCGTGGCCGAGACAGAGAGCGAGTGGAGAAGGCCATATCCAGGCCACCTGGCCACCTGGCCACGCTTAATCAATGGACCGATAGACACACGGCCACAAAAACAGGAACAGGAACAACACGATCGCCCGCCTGCAATCGCAATCATGGACACATTCAGTTTCCCGACAACAGGACGAGAAAGCAACAAAACCGTAAGCAATTGCCAGTCGCATAATGTCCTCCTCCTGGCCACCATGGCTGTTGCTGTGAAAATCAAGTTGAAAGTTCCCGGCAACTTGAGGTGCAAGTGTCGTGTTTTTGTCAACGGGCCAACAGCAGCAATTTCCGTTTCCTGTTCGCCGCTGATGGAAAAACGAGCCAACGAGTCAACGAGTATAAAAGTTTAGATTACAAATTCACATACGTAACTGCAGCCGTACACTGGTCAGCAGTTGATTTACCGCTCTCTTAGTGTTGTTGCCACAGCACTGGGAGAAAAGAAAGGGGAAATATACCACTTAACATTTTATTTATTAATTTTTTGCATTTATTTATGACTTTCTTTGAAATATTTTGACTCTTCGTGATCCTAGAAGAAGAATCCGAGTATCTGGCCGCCCAGGTGCTTCCTTCTGGCCTCCTCATGGTCCATGATGCCGCTCGACGTAGTGCTTACGTAGCCAAATTGACGTGAGGGCAGCAACATGTTGATCCACTTCTCGATGTCATCGCACTTGTTCAGGCGTCCTGTAAGATTGCCAACGATCTTGCCGGAGCGGTGGTCATCCAGGATCTCGAACTCGCCGATGTAGCCGTGTTGCATCATCACGGCCAGGAAGCGGATAATCACATTCGTAGAAAAGTAGAAGAGAAAAGAAAAAAGCAGACCAGATCCTACAATAAAAATAATTTAAAGCGGAAGAGTTGAATGTATTTATTGATAAAAAATCTATCTAATTTTAACCCCTAAAATCTCTATATATATTAAGTTTTTTCCAGATTTACATTTGCCATTGAAAAATAAGTTTACATATTAAAATCATCAATTTATGTTATTTTATTTACGGTGTAGTTGCTGGCTCTGGGTTTTGCTTTGCTTTTTCCCTGATTCGTTTGCCGTGTTTTCTTTTTTGGCCAGGCTCGTGTTGGCTTGACTTGGTTTTCGTAGCCGGGCGCATGTTTTGTGGTCAACTCGGGGCAATGGCAATGCAATTGGGGCTGCCTTGGCTTCTGGTGCTTCTGCTCCTGCTCTGGCTCCTGGTGCTGGTGGTGTGCTTTTTGCCATTGCCACTCATGCGTGCCACGTGCTATGCTTTGATGTGGGTTTCCATTCCACTCCACTCCGGCAGTGCGCCGCAGCCGGCTCCTAAATAAACTTGGAATAATAAGAGGGGCAAAAAGAATTGCCACACACAAGCCGGCCTCAAATGTTACTTCTGCATTTGGGCAAATTGGACTCGGCGAAAGCCACACGGAGACACGAAAGTTGGTAAATATTTTATGCATAAACACATGCCACCTGGAAATGGCTTTCGACACAGCATCAAATAATATTTACCTGGCCAAAACACAGACGCACGCACACAAACACACACTGCTCGTTTGGTTCATTAGGCCCAAAGAGCAAGTTGGGCCACAAAAGCAGCAGATCAACCCCGGATTGTGGTGGCTCAATGAATTTACCAAAGATTGGCCATTTCTGGGATACGGACACAGCCGCATTTTCTTTCAGGAATTCGACTCGAAGGCGAAGCGGATCAGGATCAGCTGCCAGACGACAGGAGAGGACCATAAATAAAGCAGCCTAATCAACACGGCCATTGGCAGCATTATTGTCACGTATTATTTTACATTTGGCCACGTTTGGCATGCTTCAAGCTCTTGCCCTTCACCCATTTCTTTCCGCTTTTCCGCTTTCCTTCTGTTCCGCTTTTGCCGCCATTGTCCTTTGCGCTGGCAAGTGCATCCATAAATTGTGAGCTCTGCTCGGGCATCCTTTTTATTTATTTACTCCATGTAAGTGGAGTTCACTTTGCAATGCAATGCGCTGAGTGCAGGCTTCTAGCTGTCGTTGCCGCTGCCGGTTTCGACTCTTTCTGCGATGTATTTTGGCATCATCATCCTCTTCATCATGATGCATTCTCTGCTTCGCTTCGCTACTCTTCCTCCGGAGTCCGGACTCGGCTCCGTATCCGGATCGACATATATCGTTGCACCTGACTGTCGCTGGAATTTTGTTTAGCCGCGGAATTCTAGTTAAATTCAATAAGCCATGCCGCATTGAACCGAACACTGAACATTTAAGAAATATGTAATCTAAACAAAGAGAATAATGGTTGTGTTAATTGCAAAAATTAAGACAACTTTCTGATACCTTTGAAGGCTTAATAAAGTGGCTCCTTCACTCTCTCAAAAAGTTCTTTAAAATTTTAAGCAATAAAAGCAAACTCGAGAGTCCTTCAAAGTCACATTCCTGCCTTATGCTAATTTGTGCCTGTAGCTTAATCATGCGTGTTTACACGCAAGTACGAGTGCCGAACTCAAACACCCAAGAACAACAGTCAAGTAAAGGAATTGCACGGACTGAAGGGGTGAAAAGTGGGGAGTAGGGAGTGGGGGCTGAAGGTGAGCCCCGCCCCCGCCTCCGCCTTATTGTTATTTGCATACCCGGGAGCGTGGTGGGGCACTCGGCACTCGTTCCAGTCGGTTAATCAACGAGCGCCTGCCTAAAGTCAAACATTTAACTAAATTAAGTTTGTTGAGCAACAATTTTTGCATAAATAATTACAAATGCAAGAGGCTTAGCCGGCCCAGGAGGCAAACACTTCTTTCTGGAATATACAAAGGGAAAAAGCTCATCAGATTATTGAAATCTTAAATATATTTTAAATATTTGGAATCTATTCTTCAAAATTGAATGTTTCAATATTTTGATCTTGTATTTATTATTAAAGAAATGTATAATTTCAAACCAGTAAAAGCAAGCGAGGGTATATAAAAACCGGAAGTTGAAATTTTTCTCAACATTCAACATTGGCTTGTTTCCCTCGAGTTTCTCCGACACTCCTGTGTTCCAGGATCCTTTGTTTGTTTACTTTTTGTTTCATGTTTCACTGGCTCGTTACTTGTCCTGACTTTCCTGCCGACTGCTGCTATGCAAATGCGCCCACTTTTCTAGCCATTAGCCTTGTGTTTTTAAGGAGTCGAACTGGCATGCCATCTCCAGATTTGTTAATTAATCTCGGCAAATACGGGCAGACACGACTACGTTTCTGTATATCTCTGTGTGCTCTTCAAATAATATATGCGAGAATACAAAAGTTTCCTCAAGAGTTTTCATAACGTTGAAAAGTTTTTTCTTCCCCCAAAAATCCTCGACCGCAACTCACGTAAAATATGGCCGAGATGAACGTGGAAATAGTGGAAAAACTGCGGCCTGTTTTATTTATACTCGTGCACTCGGATTCCCATTCCGCGACTATAAAGTCGAATCCCTGCCATGTCCTTTGGCACTCGTCAGCTGGCAGACTTTGTCTCATTTTTTATTTAGGCAGAGAGAAACTTTGCTGTACACAAAAGTTTCTTTTTACTTTTCCCCGTTTGTTGTGGGAAATCAGATATAAATAGCAACCGGGTAAATGTCTCATAATTATAATCGAAATTGTGCCTTAGCTCTTGAAAAATATGTTTTTAAAATAGTGAAAAAAAGATACATAAATAAATAGCTGTTTGGATTTTGTACAAATTAATATAAAGGGATAATTTTTTATAATTGTCTTCAAATAATAATGACTAAATCAGGGCTGCACCTAACATTGTATTTATTTGATTAAGTTTATGATTAATATTCCAATATAAACTTCAAATAGTTAATTTTAATAAAGTAATATAACTTAAAATTCTATTAATTTAATTATACACTTTAATTTCTTCTCGTTTGAAAATTAATAACACCATTTGATTTGTCAACTAAATATATGAATAATTTTAATGCATTGGCAGTAGTAACATATTTTAAAATAGAATTTTGAAAATGATTGGTATGCTTTCATCCTAGAAACACTTGCGGTGGACAATGGCAGGGCCAGACTCGTCATACTCCTGCTTCGAAATCCACATCTGCTGGAAAGTGGCCAGCGAGGCCAGAATAGAACCACCGATCCACACAGAGTACTTGCGCTCCGGCGGTGCAGCAATCTTGATCTTCATGGTGGACGGGGCCAGGGCGGTGATCTCCTTCTGCATGCGTTCCGCAATGCCCGGGTACATGGTGGAGCCGCCAGACAGCACTACATTGGCATACAGATCCTTGCGTATATCCACATCGCACTTCATTATCGAGTTATATGTCGTTTCATGTATGCCTTGGGCCTCCATGCCCAAGAAGGAGGGCTGGAAGAGGGTCTCGGGGCAGCGGAATCTCTCGTTACCGATGGTGATAACCTGTCCATCGGGCAGCTCGAAAGACGTCTCCAGAGAGGAACTGGAGGCTGCGGTGGCCATCTCCTGTTCAAAGTCCAAGGCTACATAGCACAGTTTCTCCTTCATATCGCGTACAATTTCGCGCTCCGCGGTGGTGGTGAAGGCATAGCCGCGCTCAGTCAGAATCTTCATCATATAGTCGGTCAGATCACGGCCAGCCAGATCCATGCGCAGGATGGCATGCGGCAGGGCGTAGCCCTCATAGATGGGCACGGTGTGTGTGACACCGTCGCCAGAGTCCAGAACGATGCCAGTGGTGCGGCCGGAGGCGTACAGCGAGAGAACCGCCTGGATGGACACGTACATGGCCGGGAGATTGAAGGTCTCGAACATTATCTGGGTCATCTTCTCGCGATTGGCCTTGGGGTTGAGCGGCGCCTCGGTCAGCAGAATGGGATGCTCCTCGGGCGTGACCCGCAGCTCATTGTAAAATGTGTGGTGCCAGATCTTCTCCATGTCGTCCCAGTTGGTGATGATGCCATGCTCGATGGGATATTTGAGCGTGAGGATGCCACGCTTGCTCTGGGCTTCATCGCCCACATACGAGTCCTTTTGACCCATGCCCACCATAACGCCCTGGTGACGGGGGCGACCCACAATCGACGGATAGACGGCGCGAGGTGCATCATCGCCGGCAAAGCCGGCCTTGCACATCCCGGATCCATTGTCCACAACCAGGGCGGTAGCTTCTTCGTCATGCATTTCCGGTTGATTTTCACTTTCTAAAAAAATGTACATTTGAACGAAATCTGTCTCTACTGTTTTACTAGAAAGCGAGCTCTACAATGACCCACTACTGGTGTAGAATGCTCTGACGTTGTTCTCGGTGTGTAACTAGATATTTTTTAATGTGGAGAAACCTAGAGATTATAGATCTAAAATACATATCCTGCTTAGTTTTAAATAAAAGTGAAGTAGCCAAAAAATATAGGTTTTAAGTTATCGATTTAACATTTATATTTAAACTAAAGTGAATGGCTTGAAATGGGCACATTGTCTCGCTGCAGTTTGATGGGGAAGCCTTTAAGGACCGACTGCAGCCAGAATGAATCCTAGAATCCTAGAATGCAGAATGTCCCGACAATGTAGAACACCATCCATCAAATGTCATTTGTATGCCAACTGCCAACAAATCAAGCTGTCATGGGGCAATGGCAAAAGGCAGTCGACGAGCCAGTGGAGCGTTCAACCAGAGCAAAGTATTTCTGGAGCTGCTGCGCTCCATATTTAAAATTATGCCCGTGAAGTAGTCACTAATACACAGGGGCAAAAACTTGCACAATAATATAAGAAATTTATTTCTAATAAATCAATTTTTTCACATATTTATACGTTATTAATTTTATATATTTTTATATTTTTACATGTGGTTAATTCTGGTTAGTGAAGAGGAAATCTATACTTTTATTTTTTTTCCTGGTGTGGCTCTGAGGCAGCTGCGGTCCTCTATATACTCTCCATTCAGCCATCTATCTATCCATCCATCCAGCGTCTCGTTGCAGCTGTCAGCGCGCTATTTTGCAGTTCATCATCATTGTCATTGACATTTTCGAGTGGCTACAATGGCTGAACATGGGGAAACGCGGCGAGGGGGCGCACTGATTTGCATTGCTTTCGATTTATTTGTGCCTCAAAGATTTATGCGGCAAGGGAGTCGTCCTGGCAGACCGCCATACTACATCCTACATGCCAGAACTACATCGAATTCAGTTCTGGAATGTAGGAGTATATGGCTGAGCAGTAGGCGATCACCTGCCGAATATCGTTCGAGGGAAAGATGGGGCCCAGGAACTCGAGCAGATTCGGCTGCCGCAACACAATCGATTTGTACTCCTCAAATGTGATGACACCATCTTGGTCTTCGTCAAATTTGAAGATTAAAAAGTCGACCATGTCCTGAAGGGGCCAAAGAACATTAACCATTAGTACTTGTCGCAGGACTTCTGGGTCGCTAGCTCACCATTCGCATCTCAAGTACCTCGTCATCTTCCCCGGGAAAGAATTTCTCCACAGCATTCGAAATTATATCGCGTGTAAGACCCATGCCATTCTTGTCATAGACCTGTACCAATGAAATATATGTTCAAATATTGTGGAAATTATTTTATTTGAACGGAATCAAAGTACTAAATTACCATGTAAGCAAACTCCATCTTCTGCTCTAGGTCATCAGTCATTATAATAGCCATGTACTTTATAAATTCCATGGGCGTCACAAGCTTCCTATCGCCTGTGCTCAAGGTCACGATGCGATCCACCACGTCCATGTCGTACAACTGCTGAAACCCGATAACGATCTTTTCAAACTGAACGTTGGTTATCTGTCGTGAGGTGGGGCCATTCTGGAGGCTGAACTTGAAGTAGATTAGCAGGAGGCAGGACACCTCTGGCTCGGTGAAGGGCACCTGACGGGCGATCTGGGGCACAAGTGCTCCGAACAGCGCCTGGAATCGCAGGTTGTGGCGATCGTTCATGGTGAGGTCCATTTTAATTTTCGCAGGCTCCTAAAATGGCAAATTCACAGACTTTTCAAGGTAATGCCGCGCAAAGGAAGATTAAAAAATATAAAAACGTAAGAATTAACAACAAGGATTATAACGATAAACTGACTATTAGGAAACGAAAGGAACAAATAAACAGAAGGTAATCGAACGGGTTACTAATTACATAAACATTTAAGGATAAACTTAACAGCATTAATATAATGTTAGATTTTCCAGTAAAAATTCGTTTACTAAAACATAATTACTTTTAAATCCTTAGAACAGGTATTGACATCAGCCCCATTTCAATAAATATCTGTTCTTCACTTTTACTTATATTTTTTGTCCAAAGCCAAGACAAGGTTAAGTGGAACTCCTGCTAATAATAGAACCCTGAAGAGGAGGAGGCGTTGCCTTGGATTTTCGATTTCGTCGAATTTAAATTTCGGCTGCAGGAAATTGATGCCATTACGCTCTTGTCTGGCATTTTAGTGCAGTCACCGGAAGTGGCTTGGGGCGTCGATTTATTTAAGGAAAAAAAAAATCAAAGAGCGGAAAAGTGAAAGTGGGGCGCTGAGGGGGCGGTGCCTGGCGGTAGGACACTTTGCCGGGCAGACGCATACATCAAATTGGCAGACAGACGACGGCGGCCCACAACATGCATATCAGTCAATTTATCTCCAATTGTGTGTGAGGGTAGAAAAAATTACGCAATTTATACCGGGGTCCGTGTCGGCCTGTGTGGGGATGCGTGGGACCCATTGAACTCTGCCCGGGAAATCTACATATTGATAAATGACCCCAGCAGCCAGCGAGGCATAAAAATCGATGGACGAGCGCCACTTGACATTTAAAGCGCCCGGGACGAATTTATGCGAATTTATATTGCCTTTGATTTCGGCCCACTTTGATTTCATTTAATCAGATGCCGATAATTGCTGGCCCCGAAAACTGGGCCACATTACTCTGGCCCCGGCAAGGATTTAACAAACTTAACTTTAAGCAAACTTTATTATGCACCGGCGACAGATGCAACTGCGAGTGCCACTGCGACGCGTTGTCGCGGAAAAACTTCATCAAAATGCAGGCGTGGAAAATGCAGTTGTGCAGCTGGGACAGCAACGGCAGCAAAGTGTAAAATAATTACTCGGCTTTTTCTGCATTACTTGCCCGCTTTTTGACGCACTGTTTCAAGTAATTAATTGAATAAGCGCCTTGGCCCGCAATTGTATTAAATTGCCCGCTGCATTCCCGCTGATTGACTTTCTGTCTCTGCGCCAATAATTATTCAAATTGGCATCGCACGCGGCTGCTCCTGCTGAGAGTGCCGTGCAATACAATTTAAGGCTTGCTCGCCGTCGAACCCACTTACATTTGTCATCGCGATCACTGGGAAAAATATTGGGAATTTTCTTGTTACAAAAATATGAAATTCAAGGTAAGCCAGGCTTGCCTTCTTCAAGTTTTGTTGAGCAGCTAATATTTACTCTCCTGTATTTATAAATTTTCACAGAATCGCCTAAGATGCGTGCGATAAAATTAAAAGTTTACATTTATTTTAGCTGCCTTAAATAAAATCTAATTGAAATTATAACTCAGAAAGTTATTCATTATTTTATTTATATCGTTATTACTTCTAAGGTCCTGCGAGTTAAATCGCCCCAAGAATATACATTCCACGTTTTAAAATAATATATTAGTTTATTACCAACCAATTTTTTCAATACTGTTTTCAGAATCATTTTAAATCAATGCCGGCACAAATTAAATAAGGAAAAGTCCTGCTCAACCTTAAAAAGTAATTACATCTTGGCCCTGTAAGGCGCATTGTTGGCCATGCAAAATGGTTGCAGAGGGAAGCAACATTTGTAATATTTTTCTGTGGCATTGACTTCTGGGCGAAAATGTTCTGGATATTTGTGTTTTTAAGTGGCTGGCTTGCCTAACCGGTTTCCCCGACCGTAAAACATCTGGGAAAACTTGCAAAGTAGTTGCCAACTTTTATTGCCTGGCCAGCGTGCTTGTCGACATCGTCCTTAGGAGAACTCTTGTTCTTGCCGAAATGAAGGTTCACTCGTATTCTATTTTTTTGTGTTTTTATGGACATGACTTGTTGGGAATTTTTTTTGGCAAACATCATGGCCTTTGCATCTCATAATTGCTCTGCCTCATCGAAAGTTGGGCCTGAAATCAGAGTCTGCCTGCGCCTCAGGAGTAATTGTCTGTTGCCACATAGCTGTGAAATAATTTTCAGGCAAACGGATAAGCCGCACGGCAGCACACACAGAATTATAACATTTAATTTTTAATTATGAGTGTTATTAACATGAAACTTTTCGCTTGCCGCAGACACACGGTAGTCGAGGCAACTATGAAATGAATGAGAGTATAAAAAAAACCACAGAGAGATAGAGGAGGCAACAGCAAGGGGCAGGGCATGCATTCATATATGGCACGTGAATATAATTATTTTGCATTTAAATAGGACCACGCCACATGTCGGACTCGGTCCTTGAATGCCGTTTGCCACCTAATTATCTTGACTAATTGTAAGGCCACAAAGGGCACAGCAGCTGCCTTAATAATATCACACTTTAGTCAACCGAATGGACACGCGGAATGGTGTGGAAATAATGGAGTCTGCACTGCTATAAGCGGATTAAGTTAGGGCTTTCCTGAAGGTAAACAATAGAAGATCCCAAAAAATGAGAATTTTTACAAGGAAGAAACATGAGAATTTATTTCAGAGAAATGTAATTTATTGAAGAATATTTAGGGGGAGGGAAAATAAACTTGTACATATTACAATTAGTCAAATTAACAAAATAAATACTCTTGTAATGTTGCTATTGCTAATGGGAAATAGTTAAACATTTCGCATTAAATGTACTTCATCGCCTCGCTGCAATGGGGAATAAATTCATGAATTTTTTTACATTCACAGCCAACAAAAACTATAAATACGAATGTTGTTCGTTTGTTTGTGCTTATGTTGAATTAAAAAAATACAATGCGTTCCTGTTGGCCGCTGATTTATGGCCGAAGTTGAACTCGGGTCGTGTCACTTACAAGTCGAGCAGCAGCAGCAGCAGCTGCTGTTGGGGTGTGTTGCTGCGGGAATGCAATTTCTGTTGCTGCTGCTGCTGCTGCAGCAGCCGTATCTGCAGCTGTATCTGCGGTCACATTGGCTTTGTTTCCGGGTCGGGCGTTCATTATTCATCAATAGTTTTTTCGGGGCCGGAACGTTTTAATGTAAAGTGCGCGGGCTTTTTGTGCATGTTTATTTAAGCGCTTGTACTGCAGGTGTTGATGCAATATTAATGGCATTTTAAATGCCACAAATGCCGGCTTGCGTAGAAAGTCTTTTTGATATTTTTCACCAATTAATTTGCCATTTAATTTTTAATTATATTATTGCCGACAGCGAGTGGCTTTTGTAACGCGAACATTGCACATTTCATATGCAAGTTTTGGGCCAAATTTATTGTAATTTACTTAAGAGCTCGATCTGGCTGACCGTCGAGTGTATGGCAAAAATGCAATTTGCTTGTTATGTGCATTTTTAATGGCGCGTAAATAAATTGCTGCCTCGCCGTATTAAGCCCGATGCAGTAAACCCAATTAACAAGCCCGTCGATGAGCTGGACCCGGCTGACTTTAAGCGGCCAAGCGTTTGCCAGCAAATTTACGGCAAACTATATGCCGATTCTCTGGTGCCTCGTTAGCCCAGCCCTCCGCCTTCTTCCACCGGCCATGGGGGCGTATGCGCAATGTGGCTGCTGTGCATACGGCCACGACCCAATCATCGTTGCGGGAAGCTAATTCCGCCCTGGTGTGACGTTTGTCTAGCAATCATCATTACAGGCATTAAGATGCCCAGAGGCCCAATTTCTATGCAGTTAATTTGTTGAGAAATCACAAAAGAAAAATCACCGGACAGCTTAATAAACATTTAGATCAATAAAGCATTCTAAAAAATAAAAAAAAACTATGAGCCACATTTTTACAAGTTAATATTATCTCAGAAAATTTGATAAGAAAATATCAGTTTATTATGTTAAGGGGTTTTTCCTTCAATATATTTATATTGCTTATCTTGAAAAAACATTCTTTAGCTGCAACTTGGATTAGGAAATCATCCTGAGGGCTTCTCCCACCATAACCCTGGGGATAAGCCGGTCTTATCCTTCACTTAGCTTGCTGGCGCTAAAACAGATTTCTCGAGGACAAAACCCTTTCAAGGGGGAGGTGGTTTATCCCAATATCCCTTCCCCCGAAATGCAATTCAGTGGCTTATTCAATTTACTTTACAGTGCAGGCCAGAGCTTTCCGGCTCTCGGCTCCCTGGTCCTTTTTGTCTTGTAATTTACTTGGCCTAATTAGATGCAACGACTGTCGCCGACAACTAAGGACACACCCACCCAGCCGCGCGAGCTGCACATTTCATTTGCATAAATTTGGAATGCAACTTGCGAAGGCCGTCACTCTGTGTCCGACATGTTGGCTTCAAATTTGTCGCCGCTCAAGTGCAGGAGGAGAAGGAGGGACAGCTTTTCGGGGCATATATATATATATATTATATTAATTTAAATGTTAATTCGTTTATCGCGTTTTGTCAAGCCCTCGTAATTGCCAATCAGCTGGCGGGGTCACGACCCCTCTTGCAGCAGCCACCGCATTTATGGCCAGAAAGTCAATTTGTCTTTATTAAGCTGCAGGTCGGCGGCTCCATGCTGCTGGCCAGTAATGCAAATGTCGTGTCTTCTGGCCCCATAAAAGTGCAGCCGCCAGATATGCGGGATTCGGATCCAGATACGCGGGCAGATCTCAGATACAGATACAGATACGAATGATATGGCACGGCGTTAATAATAAGCAACATTTACAAACAACAAAAGGCAATTTTAATGAAATAACCATGTGCGTGGCAGCAGGATTGCGCATCCTTACTAAGAGCGTCGTGCGTCGTATACCAGATGGAATCATTAAAGGAAATGAGTTTTTTCCCCATCGGGTTATGACAAAAAATGCGTTAAAATAAATTATTTTAATGTAGTTCTCATGTCAGTCCTGTGTGTTTGAGGCCCCGCCGCAGTCAGCCGCCCCACCTTTGTGCGAGGGCGCGCTTTTAAAATATTCATGTAATCACAAAAGTACACATGTAATAAAAAAAAGAGGCAAAAAGAAGTGTATGAGCACACTCGAAATGGGACCGAGTTGTGTGTGAGTGTGTGTGGTGTGTGCCAATGTTTGCCCAGCCTACAGAGACTGAAGGTAAGAGCTTACACTGGGAGAAGTTCGAAATAAAGACTACTCAACTTTGAAATTCTACCAAGTATATACTCACCCTCTTTTGAGGGATATTTTTTTTATATAAACCTACTTCTTAGGCCCCAATTTCTGGCAGTGTGCAGTTAGTCTTACTGGTAATAAGCCCAGCGACTCGGAAATATGGGCCAGGGCTAGCGCCTTTGACAGGTGCAGCCACAAAGCCTGACCGGAGCTCAGTTCAATTTGTCTCGGCTGCCACTATATCCTAGTCCAGCCCAGCCCAGTATTGGATTTATCGGGGCCGAGGGTCTGGCCTGTTGTCGCCTGCAATTTGTGCAGCTGCTTGGCCCCGAAACTAATTGATTTCGATTCTGGCCCGGCCTACGCAGGATGCTAGCCGCTCACCTGCTGCCCAAATGGCAATCGCCACCGCACACATATTACAGGGGGTCCTTCATCTAAATTGAAATGAACGGTTTGGGGGCTAAAGTGGTTTTCGATGCGCTGAGAAATGCTCAAATTAAACCGTAATGTAACTGTGCATTATAGAAGACACAATTCCAAACATATAATTAATCTAATAAGTAGTTAATACATACTGCATTCAAAATGACAAATTCTAGCCTTAAATTGGTATTTAAACTTAAACCGAAAATCGGCTAAAAGGTAGACTTTAAATCCGTCTGTCAAAATCGCTCAGCCGATGATAATACATGAGAACTTCTGAATGGAATCCGGTCTGAGCTGAACTTTTGCAAGGGGTCAGTCGCTCAGTCACGGGCTCTTTGAAGGGCAACGTGGCGTATGATTTATAAATAGAGTTCAGCCCACACATCGGCGCCCAAAACACATTAACGAATTAGTGAAATGGTTTTTTGTGCGGATGCTGCCATGCATTTGACATTCGTGGCGCAGCATCAAAACTGAACTGAAAAATTAGCCTCGCATTCTGGGGCAGCGACTCGTGTGTGGCCGGCGACGGGGTCAAAAACAACTGACCCCGCACAGACGTGGCCGCAATTATTGAAAGCATTTTGGGTTTTGTGGCCAGCTGCAGCTGCTATCGAAGTGCCACGCCCCCTGGCCACCACAGCGGACTCGGTTAGATAGCCATTATGTGTTTAACATGTTTTAATGAACCCAAACTAACGCACACGAGCCGGCGAAAGGGAAGCATTGGTGTAGCTACTATGAGAGGAACTGATTGGCTCTTGCTAATTGGATGAGTAAGCAAAAAAATAGCCTTTAAAGGTAATTAATATACAAATAAAATAAATTTAAAAAAATCTATTTTTATTTACTTTATTGAGTTTTCCAATTAAAGGTAGCAGAATTAAATTAAAGCAATGCCTGACGGTTATTATGAAACGTCAAAGTTACACCAGTTCTAAGGATTTCTATTAATTTAGCAAATACCACATCCGTTTTAGTTTATTAATATTTTTCTTAATAATTTAATTAATTCCTATACAATGGATATAATATAATGTCATGCTCCATATAATTTTGAAAACATTGAAAAATACGAAATTCCTGTTATGAAATTATTAGAAAATGTTGCTCCTTTATAAACTTGCAACAAAACATAAACTAACAACAAAAATAAGCAAAATTAATGAAAGTTTTGCCTTTTCGGTTTAATATGTTTATCAAAAAATCGGTAGATCATATAATATCGAAACTGTAGTAACTATTATAGTAACTATTCAAAGTTTTCGCAATTATATTTACACAGGCTATATGTATATTGATATTTCCTATTTTTCCTATTAAATACCTTTATTGTTATATTATTTTATTTATTTAATTTTATTTTTACATGAATTAATATCATTTGAGTTGATTATTTCACCAAAATGTGAGTAGTTTAATTCTTAATAAATCCCAAAAATATTTTCCCAATGTTATTTTCCTGCTCCTTAAAAAGCATTCCTATTCTCAGGCAATCAAAGTTGAATATTCGACCAGCACTCGATTGGCACTGTCACTTGACAATTGCTATTATATTTACTTCACTCGTACGTACAGATACTAGCAAATTTATTTAAATTATATATAATTGTTTACTCAATACGGGTATTTAAGCAATTCAACAATTAACCTTTTAATTCTCATATTAAGCAGTTGTCAATGTGATATGCAAATCCTTTGCCCAGCCGATTTAGCAACTTCAATCAATGTTCAAATGAAATTGAATTAAACTTCAGCTTGATTACTGACAAATTCACATTTGACTTTTGACAAATTGATTTCCATTGTGCACAATTTTTAGAAGCCGATTGGCAGGGTAAATAAATTAAGGTCCTGTGTGACGGATGTCCTTAGCAAATATGGTTGGGGGCATCCATCAATGTTGGCCGAGCCCTGTGTATCTTGATATGGAAAAACTTTGACATCGCTTGGCCTCTTTGGCTTGATTTAAAATTCAATTAAATGCAATTTAATTTATGAGTTCGGCGGGGCAAATGCAAAAAGCTCTAATTAATAATCTGTTTACAAATTATTTGCGAATTAATTCGCGCTTGCACACATTACGCTTGTAATATAATTAAATGTCATTGCCTGACAAATCGAAGTGTATTACGCCAAAAACATTGAAAAATGCACAAAATGTCAGTGTTAATTAAAATAGAAAACAGATATTTCCCTTTAACGTACTGCCTGAATTTTCTAGATTATATATTCGTTTTCTGTGTGGTTGTATTCAACCTTTTATTTTGTGAAAAATACACACCTGCCTCTTTATGGAAATCCTTTAAGAACAGCAACTGGGAGTTAGCCGAGAACTAAGCTCCTTACACACTCCATCCCCAGACAAGTTGGCCTTGCTTGTTTATTTTACACAGGAGTATTTTTAGTCCTTTTGCTGATACTGCTGCTGGGCTCGTAAATATATTTACTCTCGCTTTTTGCAGTTACAGAAACTTGGCCCGCCGCGCCGCCTTTCGCTGCAGCCACAAATCTTGGCCGAAACTGAAACAATGCCCTGAACAAAGGGCCAGCGGAATGACATCGACAACAACTTAAATGACAGTTTATAGCTCCCACGTTGAACACGTTTTAGGTTCACTTCCATGGGCTGCTGGCGGACAATGGTTATTAAGCGGCAACGGGAACAGTAGCAATAATGCACGGAAAGAATTTTATATAAGCAAGAATTATATATTATTTATTAAAAACTTTATTACTGAGAATTTTATTGCTATTAAGGTCTATTATATTCTTATACAAGAAGTAATTATTGGCTTTATTTTAATGCTAAAGATCCGTTTACCTGCTGTCTTTATAGATTTAGATTCTGCTTATGAACCTTGGAATTTATATATCTTAGTTATGATTTATTTATGTTAGTTTTATACTCGACCACATTCGCTGGCATTGTTTTTCCCTCTGTAGAAGCAAGCCCAAAACGGCAATGAGCGGATTTGTTGGCACAAACAGCCGAGGCAATTTATTTTCCAAGCCAAAAGCGTAAAATGAACAGCCAGAGCGCGGCTGCGGAGAGGTAGTTGGTAGCAAATCAACGCCGGCGAAATGCTTTCGCTCCTTTTTGTTGTTGTTTTTTTTCAGGCCCGTGAGTGTGTGTATGCGGGTGTGATTGTGTTGGTTTTGGCATCCGCAGTGTCAATTTGATGTATCGATGCGTGTGGTCACCTCACAGCCCGCACCCCGACCACCTCACCATCCCTCATCCTGCCGCTTTCGGTGGCAATTGTCCATTTCATTTGCAGTTGATTAGGCATTGCTCACAATATTCATCATACGCACTGTGGCCGCAAAAACAGGTCTACAGAATGACCATCAAATTGATGAGTGAAAAGTGAAGACAAAATTTATAGAAACATATTTTGTATTAGCTTTCGCTTAGTAATGTTTTAAAAATGCAAAATAAGTTATTTTGCTCTGAAGCGTATACATTTTTTATTTAATTTCTAGCTTAGGATTTGAGTTAGTTTATTGGAAATGTATATTTCTAATGCCCTGTGCCTTTGTATAGTGTTTTTCGATTGTGAAACTCAGCTTAGGGGAAAGTACAAGTGCGCAAATAATTGTCAGCCGATGGTACAATGCCAGCCTGCCGGGGAAGGACAAGCATATGGACTTGTGTCTAGGAATGCGACACCCAAGGGGCTCAATGGCGTTAAATAACTTGAAAATTGAGTTCAGTTCCTTCCCCTCCCGTCCCAAGAATAATGGCAAGTGAAAATATTTGGACAGGACCGGAGAAGCGGCCGATTAGTTTGCGACGGGCCACAAGGAGGACATCAATTATAATCCAAATGAGCCGCACACACACACTGAAATTGCCCGGGCTCCGAGTAATCCGCCTTGGCAATAAAATCAAACGAACTTCCGCCCGCTGGAGGAGGTCCTGGCTCACTCTCTCTGGCTTAGCTCTTCAATCGCTTAATCGTTTCGTTATTTATACATCTAATTTGATCTGTAATCGATGGCACAACCGCCCACAACTGCGAAAGGGAGTGTTCCGGGGCCCAGACACGGCATACAACCATATATCCAATGTCCTTGGATGCTCCCCATCTCGGCATTCAGTCCGATATACATGACACTTGTAAGCGAGCATTTTGTAATCGAATCCTTGTTAGGCCCAGTATCAATATGTCGACGCAAAGCCTGCTACATAAAATGACAAAAATTATTGAACAGCGATTACAAATGCCACAACAATTGTGGGGGCTTACTCTCTGGCAACATGGATTTAATTGTTTGGCAATTTTGGGTTTATTGTTTGCTGTATTTTTTCAATTTATTGACATTTGAACAGAGGGGAGAGCTAAAAATCAAGAAGGAGGAGTTAAACGAAGGACAGTCTGGCATGGAAACTGATATATTTTATTCATGAACATCTTAAATATAGTTTGCCTATGGTTTACTAGGGAAATAATGAATAATTTAGTAATGTTTTGAGTTGGAAAAATATAAGAAAAAGCTATTAGAAAAAATCCTGTGCTCTTAATCATATTCCCAAACATTTCTAGCTTTTTACCACCCTGCGTCAGTTGATTTAAGGCGCCTGTCCTTGCTCCAGTTACGCACTAATCAAATCCTGGCATACGGATGTGGCCACCATTAGAAGCCGCATAAACCGAACCGCAGCTCATAGCTAAAGGTGCAGAAGGATGGTATTTGGAGGGTGTTTGCCCCGATTCCGGCCTGAAACGCATAATTCAATAATAATACCACATCAGAGAGAGACGCTGGGCGCTAAATGAAGTTGCCAGTTGAAAGCTGAAATCCCAAATCCAAGGACACCTACTGATGCCGGCGAATTCCCAGGGCTTTTTCCCCTGTCCCGATTTTCCACAGCCCAGCACGCATTTAGCACAACTTCATTTATCTTTTGCATTTTCCTTTAGCATTTAATTAAAAAGACAAGTTCCATTGTCGGCGGTGGCGGCAGTCAGCCTGCCTTTTATCCTCGCCTGCTCCAGACATCCTGTTGGCTGCTAATGTGTGTCCCAGTCTATTCCCACATATAAATATATATATATATAATACACTGGGAGGAAAGATTATATTAAACTAGTTTTGTTTTTAAACAAAAATCATATTAAACTTTACAAAATTAGAAAGTTTATTGAAAGTTACTGTGCTCAGTTAAAGTTCACAATTAAAATTATTTTTAACATTAGTTTTTGTCACTGTGCATATATGGCATCCTTTGTGGCAGAAGAACACATCTACAAGGACATATTTGCGGTTTCTGCGCCAACATTGTCGCCCCCTGCGACTGTCACTGTCACATATGCTCGCCCCACCCTCCTTGTGTGTCCTGTTGTCTGCCATGTGTCTCCCTCATCCCTGCCCTCCACCCTCCCCTAAGCCACCATCTCTTATCTCGGGGACTTCCGCCCACTCACCTGCCCATTAAAAGCATAATCATGTAGCCGTGATAAATGCCTAAATGCCGGGCCACAGCTAGTAGCTGCCGCCGATCAATTAAAGCTGCTGAAAACCGAGCAGGCGGAGAACAGAAAAATGTGGTTAGCTCTGGAGACACTGAAACATACACTGGAAGAACAGAGAAATATGTATTTTGAAAATTAAATAAAATTGTGAACTCTAACTCGATTGAAAAATAATTCAGATAAATAAATAAATTATCTATGCTCAAGATTTATGCAATGGAAAATATTTCGAATATAATTGGAAACTAGATTTAAAAGTTATAGTTTCTTGTTTTATAAACCCATCTTTAAGTACTAAAAAAGGCCGGAAGTAACCACTTTTCTGGTATGGAAATGTAAAAACAAAAAGTAATGTAAGCCCCTCTGCTCACAAAAAGGCATAGAAAAAAGGCAAAAAGGACATGGGCCTATGTAAAATTAATAATGCGACGTTGATGGCAAAAAAACAGCAATTAAAGCACTCACCCACACTGGCAGAAAAAACGAGGAGCACGGCGGGTGGGATTGAAGTGCTCTCTTGCCCCACACACACACACACGCTGAGGGCCACAAAAGGCAAAAGCTTATTAACATTTCCACAAATCTGCGTCTGCGTGAGTGTAAGAGTGCGAAATTAAATGACAACATATTTGACACTGATTCTTGTCACATGACAGTGTGCAGCGTGTCATGAAAATTTATCAGCGGGCCTAAATGCCACCAATTCCCCCACCCTGCTCCCCTTGCGCATTTCCCTTGGCAGCTGCCGCCAGCCTCTGGCAATTCGCGCATGTAATTTTTCGTAAGAGAAAAAAAAAATAAAATAAAAAAAAAGAGAAAGTCTACTTCACTTCATTTCAATAAAATTACAGGCAGTGCCCCTTTCCCTACCCCCGATTTTCCCACGGTTTTCCACCGTATGTGTATCTGTCACCTGGCAAATGCTGAAAAATTGTCTTACATCCATTTGGTGTGGCTTTGGGATTACGGGGCGGATTCTTTTTATCATTTTGCGGCATGTCCTTAATTAGAATTCTAATTCGCAGGGAATTCACTTTCAACTTGATTTAATTATTCCCTGAATTACATTAGCATTCATTAGATGCAGGGAATTCCTTACAGGACATGGAAATCAATTCGAAAAATGAATAACTTTAAAATTTAATAACCAGCTTACAATGATTCGAATTTGCAGTCAATTTAAATTTAATTTTAGGTAACAAAGTAGCTAACTAAATACACAAATGCACATATTCCTATAGATATGTACTATATATATACACATTTTGCGGTTAAATAATCGTTAGAATGTAGGACTAGAACTTAGTCTCTGCATTGTCCTTGCACTGAGGATAATATTGAATTAATTAATTATATATTTTATATTTAAATACATAGCAATATCTTGTTAAAAATTGAAACTCTTCTTAGTAAATAATTTAATTCTGACTTAAATTTTACAATAATTCCATCATTTCCCAGTGCAAGTCACCGAAGCCAAAGACCGATCCCTGTAAAATTTGAGGATAACAACGTGTGTGTGCGTGTTTGTGTGTGCAGAAAGGCGACACCTTAAAACATTTTCGTGTGATTTTGAAAAGATGTCAACAGAATTTATGCAAATGATATGTTAACGCTACTTATATGGAAATTAGTATAAGGAGTCAGAATGCGCCAAAGGCAGCCTTAAAAGTCAGAGCGCTGGCAAATGCCGGCAACGGGGGGGCGGAGCCGAAGACTTTCGTCTGCGGGGGGAAATTGCGGAGGGAAAGCGGGCGGAAAAGAGTCGAGTGGCAAGGAGCAGACATGGCGGCGAAGCCCAGCAACACTTTTTGCACTTTTAGCCGAAAGTTTTGATTTCGTGTTACATGTGTCAGAATTTTAATGATGCTGATAAAAGTTGGCCCCCGACCCCACGCACACCCAAAATTGCTTATTATGTGCCTTAGTGTGTGTGCAAGTGGGTGCCCAAGATGGTGCCTCTACGCGGGAGTCTGCGCCAAGGTGTTGTTATCCTTTGAGCGAACCCGCGCCGGGTTGAACTATTTAATTATAAGCCCACTAAGCCGAAACTAAAATTGTAAGCTCCTTTGAGTTTCGGGCCTAAAGAGAATCCAATTTGGGGAAACGGGGCCCGGGTTGGCTAACACTTTCCCCCCCTGCCACGTAATCCCATTTTCCACCAGCCAGATAAGGCAATAAGCATAACGAGAGTTCCTGGGCTTTGTTCCTGTTTTGTTCTCGGGCTTTGCATGCAAATCGCCAACTTCATGACGCAAATAAAACGCAAAATTTTAGAGTGAATAAACAAGGAATAATGATCAGGATAATTACACTCGGGCCAGGACGATTTTCAAACAGTAAAGTGCCATAATTTAGCATTTAATTTCAGCGTGCCGGAGCGTGCACTATTCTAAGGATCTCGTCTTAGTGCACAGAAAGAAAAATTGTTGGGCTCAAGTTAAAGGTGGAAACTTTAGAGTTAAACTTTATATAGAAGAAAACATGATGAGTTCCAGGAATAAAAATTAGTAACATATCCAATATGACTTCAAACATTTTTCTCTTCAGTGTGGTGTCGGGAAGAAGGATCGGCCAAAGGACTTTTCCAGCCGGTGGCAACATCAGCAGCTCCGGCAGCTCAAACACTCGCCAAAGGGCCAACTGAACAAAGCCACTTGAGGTGCGCTCGAGCACTTTAACGGCTTCATGTCAACACACACCTGCCCTCAGCCACACACCACGAACGCAGGTGGGAATGTGGGGCTGTGTGGGTGTGTGGGTGGGTGGCAGTGGGTGCGTTTAGGGCTGTTTTAACACCTTGCGAGGCGGGCAGGTGAAGAGGGGGAATGGAAATGGAAACGGGCCGCCGCTTAGCGTTGCTGTTTAAAATGTTAATGAGCTTTTGGGTGGCTTGGGGCGGCTCTGGCGGTCGGGTGGCAAAGTGGCGGGGTGGTTTTTCCTCTTTCGGCCGGATGTGGTGCCGGCAGCTTCCGGTTAGCTGAGCCTTAAGCGCCCGCTACGTGAGTGGTGTGCAAATAGTTTCAATTGCGGCTTCTGCACCGTTTGTTTTATTTATTTTTATTAAAACATAAAGACCTCGACGCCAAAGAATGACATTGACTCTGCCCACCTGGCGTTAAATTGCTTGGCAGGCGGCATTCATTAAAAACAAGATGTTTGGGCAAACAAAGAGCACCCCACTTGCATTTTTTTTATCATCTGTAATTCCCGCTCTAACCGAGACAATGGCAATGGCAGTGACAATGGACAAGAACACGGAATAAAACACAATAGACAAAAGCCACTGCTCAATAGTCAAAAAAGTTGAAGGGAATTCGCGATAAGGAGACAACTCTGCCCGTGGAGAAATTTGCAACAAACCGTGTGAAAACTCAGGGAAAACTAATGAGAGCGACAAGTGAAAGACAATGGCGACGAACAAAGGCGTCGGGAGTTCTTAAAGCCTTAAAGAGCACTCGCTCGGATCACGCATACACCCCGTGCACCCGACTACTCGATGCTCGCTAGCAACATAAATAAATTTCAATGCTTCGCAAATGATAATAAATGTAAAATAAACGCAAAATTCTACGAGCAGTGGCTGTGGCACTGGCACTGCCATCGTGCGGCAGTGGAAGGCAGCAGCATACCGAAATTAAGAACAAAGTTTTGCACAAGAAGTCAAAACAATAACAAGGACAAACATTTTGTGTGCCCTGGCCAGGCGAGGGAAGTTTTAATAGATTTGGGAATGTGTAAAAATTTTAAGAAGCCAGGATATTTTTGGGTATGCTAAGTGGAGCTATTTTATTTATTCGTATTTCATTTTTAATAGCTCCTGTCTTCGGCCCGCTTTTCTTGTATTCGATTATGTCATCTGAACTCGATACTCTGCTCTTAACCATATCCTTTTAACTTATTTTTGCTTCTCGAGGCTTTTCCATATCCTTGATCTTACATATGTACATATATCAAATATTTTTATTCGACGCTCTGCTTGTTTGTTCGTTTCTCAGTCGTCTTAATAGATGCTGTTTAAGTCCTTAAGGCCAAAAACACTCCTCCATATACATCAATTCAATGAATTTTTACTTTCCTTATGCATTTAATGAAACAACAAATATTTCAAATTGATAAAGATGACTTGCCAAGTCAAATATGGCCAAGAAATTAAAAACTGTTTCAATTTAGACAAACCCCTACCTATATTTAAACAGTGACCATCAAATAGAGACACAGACATGCTCATTCTAATTCTGTGAAACAACTTAAACATTATGGCAAAGGCCAAGTCAAACAATCGAGTGGAGAATTGGAAATAAGTGAAAGAGAATGCCGTGTCGAACGAAAACTTTTCGAATCAACCCACTTGAAGGAGCCGGGGCTGCGCTTTGTGCTTTTTGCACATGATTTTTACCATTGCCAGTTGTGATAATGTTTATTTTATCGGCCACGACACATTCTGCTGCACTTTTGGCAGCACTTAGCACAGAGACCAGACCGGGGTCAGAACAACAGAGAATGAAGAGCAGTTTTTCGTGCAGTTTGTCCATTAAAAGTTAATATCACTTTGCGAAAGTCCCCAATCCCTGTCCCCCGTCCCCGTCCCCGTCCCCTGCCATCTTCGAGCTGAACTTTAACTGGAACGGAGGCCGAGAATGCAACTGTGACTTTCAGTTTCAGTTTCGGTTGCCGTCTCGGTTTGCTTTGGGTTCGAGTTTGAGTTCGAGTTTTGGGTCCGTAACTTTCTGCCAGCGACAATCAACGATTTTCATAGTCAGTTGCACATGTAAAGCCAACAGACATTTGGCCCACTCTGCCTGCTAATTTACAGTGCGCATCCCCTAACGCTCACTCCGCAGCTTGGGCACATCCATTTCCCATTTACGACCATAGGCGCTGACATTTATAGCGTTACTCCAGCGCCGCCTTATAATTCTCATAATCTTAATGCCTCGGCCAAAAAGTATGGTACACGCCACAAAAAGTTTAGTTATTTTTCTGCTAGGAAAAATGTAAATCTAAAGAAATTAAATTGGTTAAAAAAACTATTCCCATTTAAGTGTAATTCTTTGTAAAAGTAAATATTTTATTTAAAACTCTAGGCTGCAGGCTTTTTTCTCAGTGCTCTTCTTGGCCAGTAACCTCGGCAGCTGTCCGGTGAAGGGAATCCGCCTGAATGTGGAGCTCACCGTTCGCCAAGTGAATGATGATAAAGCGCTTAATGCCTTTATTGCGAACGATTGTGCCGTAGGAAATCCGTTATAATCCACAGCAAGTGACAGTAAACGAGTTGCCCAAAAGCGGGCGAGCTCAGCAGGAGCAGGAGGGTCAATTGCCGAATGGGAAACTATCTCGTTGTCTTAAGCCCCCAGAAGGGCTCCCAAAAACCCAGGACACAACATCAGCCTGTCTTAAAGTCAGCCTCTGTCTTCCATTTGGAGGGGTAAGAACTTCCTCGTAAGCCGAAGGACTTGAACCAGATTTCTCTCATATTTTCCATCAACATTTTAACATTTAATTAACGAACACACACGCACACTTTAAACTGCTTTAAGACGGAATCTGTCTCCGGCTGTTTGTCTGCCACTCTGGGGCACGTTTCTCCATTTGGCTTAGCACGTTTTAGCCGGGCCCACTAGGCTATATCCTCGTCCTCTTCCCGTTTGCCGCTCTTTTCGGTCGGCAGGTCTATGACTTTATTAGTTCACGCATAATGACAAAAATGGGTCGGCACGTAATGCGTGTACTTTGCTTATTCTGCCTTTGCTGCAAGGATTTTTATGCCCCTCGGTCATAAAACGGGTGCCGAACTCAAAGGAACGCTCAGACAGACGTCCTTGTTTTGAGGACACAGTCAGGATTTCATTTTGCGTACACAAAGGTTTAGTTTTCTTTTCATTTTTTAATGGCTTTAAATATTCTAGAGGCTGCGTTTTGACTAGATAAAAATTAAGTAATGATTTATTAGGAAATAGAAAATGTTGAAGACTAAATTAGATGGCTTTTTATAGTAAGTTTTAGGTCTTTGATTAAAGATTTTTAAATTCGATATATAAATAAATAAAAACAAGACTCATTCAAGTTCTTGACATTCTATATTCTGTGTTTTTATACCCTTTAATTTTACCTTAAAAAATTAAACCCTTTCGTGGCCACAAGTTCATTCCCCTGGCTCTGTTTGTGGACTGTCTATAGTCCTGCGATTGGCACTCCCTTCGCCAGCTGAAATGCACTGCCTGGGGTTCAGGTCCTGTCACTCTGTGGAACGGTTCCATTTTTTATGCTTTATAATGTGATATCATGATTTATTGCACATTAAAGTTGCAGCCACTCCCCCAGAGTGCTTTTCCCACTGCCCCGCCACCTCATGCCGTCCCCATTTTCCTGCACGCCCCCTTTCGATGAACACGGACAATGCAATGGATATGATATTGCCACTGCCATCGTCCTTTTGTTGGAATCAATGTGATGCGTTGCGTGGCATACATCAAAGCGCCGGGAAGGGGGACAGGGGAACGGAATGAAAAGGGAAAGGGGCTGGGAAAATGGGGGGATCCTTTGGCTTACCCACTGAGATATTGTTTACGTATGCGTGACGCATCATGCGGCCGCTAAGCTGCAAATCTCTTTAAGATGATACTTTGCAACATTTACAAATGTTTTACTGCCCCCCCCCCCCAATGTGCGTGTGTGTGTGTCCGTATCCGTGTGACGTGTCCTGTCTGCGCCAGAGCGTGTGTGTGTGTGTGTGGCTGCGTCTGTGATTAGCATTCCAGGCATATCTTACATTTATGTTGGATGTTTCCGTTGCAGCAGATACAGGACGCACGGCTGTGAGCGGGGGCTGAGGGAAGGGCACGCCAAAGGGGATGCCGTACAGGGAGTCGTGTAATGTTACGGTTACGGCTCGTTATGCCCTTTTGCCAACATTAAGCTGTTACTGCTCCTGGTGTTGGAATCACTGCGAAAAATAACTGAAAAATTCGAATTACTTGAAGTATTTTGTATTCTGTTTTCTGGTAATTGGACAAGAGATAAATTTATAAACATAGCTTAAGCTTTGATTTTCAGATTTCATAGGGATGCCTCATTATACTTTTCATATCCTTTCTCTCAGTGCTCTTGGGATGCTGGGAGTCTGTTGCCTTTGTAGCTGATGTATTCCTCAGACACAGATACATATGAATACATGCTGCCTCGCCAGTGCCAGTCCATTTATATTTGATTTTGATGTTTATGCTGGCTGATGGCTCACTGCAGTCACTCCAACTCCAGCTTCAGCTTTGTCCCCATCCACAGCTCCCTCTCCCCTTCATCCACTTCTCCACTTCCAAGTCATGTAAATAATTTCAAAATGTTTGCACTCCTTGTGTGGCTAACCCATTATGTGCGGTCGAATCCTGATTTGCAGTCACTCCCCGGCTGCCGGGGATTGGGTATTATAGACAGATGGAGAGGGGGGCTGATGCTCGTCACTTCAGTGAATCAAATTTAGTGCAGCAGGATTCACAAAGGATAACTGTCTTAGACAGACCCGGCACATCCTTGGGGCTTCTGACAATCATTTGTTGGTATCTCGTTTCTTGGCCCGTGCCTCGTATATTACTGCCTGGCTGCCTGGCAGCTCCCCTCCGGAGCCGTCTGCCATTATATATGGCCCCGACCACGCCCCACTCTGCACACTTTTTCGCACGCCCCTGCCGCCTGCGGCTTTTAACTTTTGCGCTTTCTTGTTGCGTCCAAGAGCTGTGAAAATGAGATAATGTGTATGTGTGTCACATTTTTCGCCAGAGCCCCCTGCCTCCTGCTCTTCCTTCGCTATTGTTTTTTGCCAGAGACTTGAAATATGTTACCTTCACGTTGAGCTCATAAACTAACACCCACACCTTGACACGTGTGCACTTTTTGTAGCCAAACAACACACGCACACACACACACACACATTGGCGCGTGGCACACACACACACACACACACACACCGATACATATAGGTGTCATTAAAATTGCAGTAAGAGGATGGCTCGACTTGGCTTTAGCTTTTGGCTTCAGCTTTAGCCAGGACTTGGCAAGGACGAATCTCTTCCTGCTGGTTATTCTCCATTCTGGCGCAAGGTGCGACTTCGTCCTGTGGTATCTGTTAGCAATTCCCTAACCGAAGGATCAACGGTCTTTTGCGGAAAGACTAGCAAATAAAATATTTAATCGAAAGCATTGTTTGAGTTTAAAAACAATTTAAACTAAACGGTTGAGCATTTATAAATCGAATTCTTTTTAATGTGATCTTTTTTCAATAATGTTATTTAACAAATACTAAAATGGCCACTGAAAGGAAAGCATTTAATAAAAAAAAATATTTGAAAGCCAACAAACTCTATGACAGTTTTTTAATTACTTCTTATGGGAAATAAAGAATTGACTTTTCCGGATCTGAATTAATAAATAATAATATTTTTTTTATAAATATTAAGGAAATTATTTTTAAGAACATTTACATATATTTGATATTTAAAGATAAAGCAATAAATGAAATATTTCCTTTGTTTTAAGATACCATAAAAAATCTTTTTAGGTAATTAAAAGCATTTCCTTTTAGATTTTCTTCCCTGTAACTTCAATTTTAAGTAATAAAAACTGCAATATTATTAATGGCATTAACTTTCTATCATTTATTATTAATTTTATAATATCATTGGCTTCCAAGGGCAATGTGGCTTCGTCGCATATCGAATACCTTTGTTCTTCTTTTCCTGCTGGCTTTGCAGACCCACTTTTTACGTTTTCCCCACTTGCACTCGCAGCCAAATAGACGTTTATTTCGCAATGGATGCCGGTGGGTGGGTCATACATATAATACTACATATAGACACACACACACACACATATATATGATCCTTATATTTGTGCGGGCGACTTTGCTTTTGTTTGCTGGGATTGCCTGGCAGGATGGCAGTTGGTTTCATAAACGCGCTTCCCGCTCGCCACTTGATTTATTTGTCAGCTAAAAACGTGCTTAATCATATTAGAGTGCATTTGTGAGATTAAGTGTGAAGTCCCGGCAAACGGGAGCGAGGACTTTCGAAATGGCAAGCATTTATATGGTGCGCATGCCGGGGTTCAGCTTAAACCGTTTTTGATCTCATAATGTGCTCGGAATGTTTGCGTTCCTCATTATCATTATCATTATCGCCTTTGGAGAAATATAAATAGGTGGAATCTGTTGAGTCTCCTCCAACCATTTGCAACCAATAATTGAGCAACATCCGAACACTTAATCTCTGACGAAGGCTGCAAAACAAAACTAATTATGTCTAATATGTCATAAATGGCTGATGAACATTTGCTCATTAACCCGGTCCCAGAGAGAGAGAGAGAGTCCTTACAGGAGCTAGAGTTCTGGAACTGACGGAACCGACCAGGACTGGCCACTGGCAACTGGAGTTTCATGAGAAATCCGGCTCCTGTCGCCGCTGTGTCTGCGCTTGTCGGTCATCAGCGTCATGGTCTATGACTGGTGGCCACCGCCCCACTTCTGTGAGTTAATCCACTGGAAAAAAATAATTTAATGAGATAATATTTAAAGGAAATAATTGGGGAGTATTACTAATAACCCTTACGTAGCATAATCTTGTATTGGCTTTTGATTTACAAACATAAAATTCTCCTTAAATAAGTTCGTAATTAAAGGCAAAAGTATACCCTTTTTTCTGGCAGTGCACAGGGTCCTTGGTGTGAATAAAGGAAGGTGGAGCGCAGCGTGAATGGTTCCGCCGAGACTAAGCCTGTCAACGTCCAGAACAGAACCGGGCTTGACCACACCACCCCAGATCACATCCACGCCCACCGATGTGACAGGAACGTAATGCACAAAGTGGCAGTAGTCAGGAGGAGGGAGTGAAATGGGTTCCATGAGGTGATCGGGGGCTGGGGGGCAACGGCAACTCCATTCGTCTCGTGTTCTTCTTGTACGCTTGTGGCATGTGTGAATTTTTCATTAAAATTCAAGTGACATCAAAAGGGTTGACTGCGGCACATACACACACCTGCACACACACCCCGAAACGTTAGTGTGTGGGTGTCGATAGTGACAACTGTGACGACATACTTGTCGCTTGTTCCCTGTCAACCACACTCCTCACAGACCCACTTAAAGTCCTGTTCCAGTATAATTCTCTGAGTTTTAAGAAATTGGAATATATAATTTATATGCAAGAAATGCAATAAATAGTATTAATTAACAGATTGAAATTAAAGCATTTTCAGAGCTATATTTTTATGGGAGAAATTGCAAACCAGAACTGGCTCCTGTCACTCAGCCGTCACTAAGCCCGCTTGATAGCCAATAATTGCCCGGCCCTTTAAAATTGAAATTAATGCTGGAAAGCGGCAGGGGATTCCAATGAGGGGATGACATATAGCCTTCGACCCGAGGCCCATTAAGCACGGAGATCCCAGATCCCGGGCAAGCCGCTCGGCGCTCATCTATTAATAAGCGTAATTTATGAGCGGCCATTTATAAGACACAAATGGAGCGCGGGCAGGCGAAAATAATTAAATTTAAATATTAAATAGCTCACGAGTATTTGTCAAAAAAAATACTCGCAAAATCCGCACGCACGAGGAGGCCATAATTCACCTAAGAACCGCTCACCGCAAAACTGCGAGAAAGTGCGAGGAAAGTGGCGAAGGGATGGGGAGTTGGGGGCTCGCATATCCTCGCATTTCCCTAACCCTAACCCTAACCCTAACCCAAAAGATAGCGATGGCTGCTTTGTCATGTTTTTGTTTTGCCACTCGAAGGAGAGCTGTGCTCACCGACATATTTAGCATTCAAGTTTTTGATGAAGTGTCGGCGGAACAAAAACAGAACTCCCCCAACGAAACTAAAACGTGAATAAATGTGCTGCCTGCGAAGGTTGACATCGAAGAGTGTTCTTCTTTGTGTGTTTTGGATGAAGTTATATTTAGGCAAGCAATTCCTGCACTGAAAGAAATTTTTGGAAATATATATCTTATGTATTATATATTCAAAATTAAATAAAATAAATTGAAAAGTTCTAGCAAAAGTCCGCCAATGCTTACATAAATTTATTTGTATTTTTATTGAGTCTCTAACACTTCTCTACGTTTTCAGCAGTGTGTTTATTCAGAGAACTACCAATTCCCTGTGACTTATGAATATGCAGACCAAAGGTCGGGTGGTGTTTTGTGTTTTCCCTTCGGCTTTCGTTCCTTATCAACTGGTGGAAGCAAAAAACGCGGCATCTCTATAGACACCAAATCCAAGCCGAACAGACACTCAAGGCCAAGCGGCAGATGGCAGGGGAAAGTTAAGGGGGGAAGGATTCGGTGGGGGCGGAGGCAGAAAATAGACTTTTGGTTTTTCGTCTTTGTGCCAAATTGTTTATGCAAATTTTGAATAAATAAACAAGATTGTTAATTTAGTTAAATATTTCATTTTTGTGCCGTTTTCATCAGCACGTTCGCAGGACCTTCCTGCCGGAGAGTCCGGAGAGAGCTGCTCCCTCATTTGGATCTGTATCTGTAAATGTATCTGCATCTGTATTTGTATCTGTAGCTGTGGCCGCTCCTGCCACCGGGTACGTGTGTAGGTGCTGCCATGAATTTTGATGTCGACTCTCATTAGGCGACGAGGATGTTTTCGGGACTCGAGTGCAAAGGATTGCCAGGATCTGGCTGCGCTGTCGATGCCTGCTCACTTTTTTTGCACCCCGGCCTCATTGTTTTTGTTTCTGGGACCGCCCCTCGGCCGCCCTCTGTTATCCTTCGGCCAGGAGGAGCAATAAAATATTGTTGTATTTGCTGTTTGCATATAGCCAGGCCCTTCTGTATCCTGTATCCTGTTGTGCTGTATTGTGTTGCTTTGTGTTTGTGTTTCTGCACTTGTACAAACACATGTTAATTGGCCGTAATTGTAAGTTTTGCCAACGCAACAACAGAAATGCACAATGTAAGCAAGTTTTTAAAGCAGAAACAACAAGATGGGCCGGCCAGGAATTATCATAAAACTTTTGCCAAATGTTTGTCGTAGTAATAAAAATTTAAATATACCCTGGACCCAGGGTTCCTGTCGGTCCACCCGCCCCAGCTTCTCTCCCTCCTCCACTCCTGTCCAGGCTGAGGGTCACAATATTTATGGCGACGCGCGCCACATGACGTTGAACTATGCGTATGACTAACCGACACAGCGAGAGAGAGTCCTGCCCGGAGGGTCCTGAGCCAGAAGCTGAGCCCCAGCCCATCCATATCCACCTCCTTCAGCCGTCATTTTAATAAACTTCATATGTCGCATGTCGCCATTTTTTCTCCTTTTTTTTCCACGTTGCTCACTTGGTGGTTCGCACTTCCTTTGCGGCTCACAGAAAGGATATTTGGGACTTGTAATAAGTCTTGTAATTTAAGGAAGTTAATTTGATTTTTTTTATATAAAATGTTTATTTATACATCGCTTTAGTATGAATAATAATTGTGGCTGCTACTCCTAAACTTTTTATTAAAACAAAGGATGTCCTAAGGTGATGAAATGTTTTTGAATAGAGTATTCAGTGTTCAGCTGAATGATGCCAAACATTCCTTTATGTTTTTTTTTTTTTTTTTTTTGCCCCCGCTACATTCAGTCTTGCGGCTTTATTAGTCCGTGATTTATGTAGTCAAAGATAGCAGAGAGCCGGTCCAGAGTCCTGCTCGTGCGCCTGATTCTGCTCTGGCTCCTTGGACTCCATGTGGAGGTCGTGGCTGGGAAATTTATACATGCGCCGCAAGAAGTCGGGCGTGGACAAATGAATGACATGGCACCGCTTGGCTGCTGGCTTGATGCCGCTTTTTAGGCAGTTAAACTCGAACTAATCGCCGCGCCGGCATCTTGCCGTTGGCCAATCTGCTATGCAGCTTTATGGCTGCCAGGACCATTCCATTTGCGGGGCGGCCGAATTATGAACTCGCCCGACTCGATATTGACTGCACAAGACTATGGCTGCGCCCGTTGTCCTGATACCCTGTGTGTCCCTATGCCGATCCCTGTTGGCATTGGAGTCACGTATTTGACGCAACGTTTGCGCCTTTAATTCGTTGCGCTAACTCGCGGAACGGACACGTCCATGTAATTATTTACGGGTAGCGCCGAAATGTGTATAAAATATTGTATAATAACACATCACAGGCAATGCATATGTGTTATTTATGGCCATTACGATGGCAACATATTTATTTCTCTTTTTTTACATGCACATCTTTATGGCCTGTCAGGGCAGATGTATGAATATGTTATTAGCCGGGGAGTTGCGGCATAGAAATCCAAGGGGAGTGCCAGGGTTAATCTTTTATATTTATAACAAATAATATGAAAGGGAAATTTCCCTGAATGTATCGAAATGTTTTAGTTGATCTAACATCCTTATTTATTAAGACTGTTGTATAAATTACATATTTCAGCATAATTATACGATTGTAATGCGATTTTCCAAACGTTTTCTCTTGCAGATTGTCAGATTATCAGTTTGCCAGACAAACGGCTTGCCGAGTTGTTGCATATTTTTGGCATTTCGATTAAATTGGAATGCTATGACTCGTCGGCGGGTAACCAATATTTGTACTCAATTAATAGACTCGGCCGCAAAACTCATATGTGCCGCGCTGCGGTCGGTTGGCAGTTACCGATCAAAATAATGCCTATGGAAATGCATACAAATGGCTCGTTGCCGCATTGAAAATCATCGCTGACTGCAGTCTGTAGCAAGCCCTCAGCCTGAGTAGGGAAAACAGAGGCGGGAGTTGGAAAAGCTGCGGCGGTAGCAGTGTAAACACGGCAAGCCGAGTGAAAATATTTTCAATTTCCATTACAAAAGTATGAGCGAGGGGGCTTGGGGGGCTGCTGCTGCTGCCACGGGACTCCAGTGTTCTCCGTCAGTATTATGAAAATTAAATTTTTCATTTCAGTGCATCGGCAGCCGGCTGCCAATGAATGAGTCTGAAAAGATTTCAGCCCAGAAGGAAGGGATGTATGGGTTACACTGGCCTAACCGCATTTATGCCACATGATTTGCCTTTTTGTACAGACTAACTATGGTTTTTCTTTATTTAAGAGTGATGAAAACGATTAAAATATGTAATATATCATATGTCATGCTTCAGCCTTAAATTCTGATGTAAAGTACAAGCAAAGAGCTGTCAAGCCGAAGTCCTAAGGGGAGCTATAGAATTACTTAGTTATAAATTAAACCACTTTTTACAGAGCATATAATATAGGTTTTATAGTTTATTGTTTACTAAACGTCTCTTTCATTTTTGGACATTTTCAAACCATTTGTTAACTAGTGTTTTCGATCCGAAAGCTTAATTGGGAGCCATAGGCCGAAATTGGTGGATACATTCTATAGTCCCATCGATGGTCTGGCTTTGAATAGGCTGGATCGTTTTGAAGATTATGGTCTAGGTATGTATCTGGAAATGGAAATTTAATTTGTCTTGCGAACAATTTTGGGCTAAGTCAGTTTATTCAAATTGTAAATTATTTTTCCTCAAAAAAAATCTCTTAAAAATCTGTACAAAAACAGATAATTTATTTGGGCAATTCAATAGATAATTTGTTAAAGTTTTAAGTATGAAAACACCACATTAAATGTTAAAGTATAAAATAAAATATGAGTTGAAAGTATAAGAGGTTTTAGCTCCGTTCTTGAACCTCCAACTTGATTTTGTCGGAGTAGGAATATTCTGCATGAAATATAAAGAAAATCAATTCAATTTTGGTTCTTCGGAAATTGCTGCTTAGTTTTATGATTTCAAATCTACGCATTGTGCATCTGCATTGCGTTCATCTGGAGTGGATTGAGTTATCTTCTGAATCGAATTATTCCACTAATGAGCCGCTCTCCAGGCTCAGCACTGTGGACTCCGGGGTAACCGTTCGGCCTTGCTAATTGCTCGAAGGCTTTCCATATCCGATTTACGCATACAAATGGCTGCGGGGGCGCACTTTAAGGAATTGGATTTTCATTCCGCAACGGTATGGAAACTGCTTGTAGTGGCTGCCACGCCCCCTGACCTCCTGGAACTTTTACGGTCCACCATAAGCTGCGCACTTTATCCGCTGGCAATGTTTATTAATGAAACTGTTTGTGATTTGCATTTTAATTTATGCAAAAATACAGAAACATACTTAATATGTGCAGGCGCAGAGCTCCAATTGAAATTCAAAGGCAGCCAGCAATTTTTAATGTTCGCCGCTCTGGTATTTTACGACTCCGACAACGACGATGGCGATGTCTGCCAAACTGAATTGATAATTAACAAGGCAAATGCGCGTGTAATTAGCATTCAGTGGAGCAGTGTCCTACAAGGACACTTGCCAGCGAGAACGACAAAGTAGAAGCAAGGAAGGGCAGGAGCAAAGTGCCTTCAGCTCGGGCTAACGCACTCTTACAGACAGGACAAAACTTTGTCAATTATTATGTATTTGAAACCTTTGGCTAACATGACGCCGTAGTAAAGCTGATCTTCCAAGTTCTATTTAATTGGATGGGACTTGGGGATCTTGCCATCTCTGTGGGCCGAAGTCTTTAGGACAGTTTGCGTATTCATGTGCAGAGTTATCTTGGCGTGGCCGATGCCATTGTACTTGTCATCCACTTCAATGTTGCGGGCCCAAACCGTGAAGTCAATTTCGACGTCTACATTGGGCGGAAAGTTGCCCAACTGCACCGCGACCACGCGCTGTACGCCCACCATCTTGTCGGAGGCATCGAAAAAAGGGCCCGGATAGTAGAGGACCGCCGGCGACGGTCCAGTTAACACCTTGTAGCTGACCCAGATTCTGGGAGTGCCGCCGTGCTTGCGTATGACGTCCTCCAGCTCAGACGGCGCTTCCTTGGGCAGTTCGTCGGGGGTGTCGTAGGTGTCCGGCGTAAAGCCGTACACCTTGTTTAGCCGGACAAAGACGCAGGGCTTTCCCGTCCTGTAGCCCCACAGCTCGTCCTCATTGAAATCGCTGAAGTAATCGATGGCGTTGTCCTTCATTTGAATCAGAAATTCCTCAATGGCGTCCGCAATCGGGTAGATTTTCGTAGGGTCACCGGGATAGAAGACTATGGTGGTCTCGTTATGTGGCACCACCGAAACGCCCGGCGCTTTCTTTAGCGAGTGCGGGCGGTTCGCCGATATGAGCACGAACTTAAAGAGGAGGATCCAGAAAGCAGCAATTGTAGAGATAAGAAAGAAGAGCACCAAGTAGAATAGAGTGATCCGCGTCCAGCCCCAAGCCGTGCGACCGAACAACTTTTTCTCGTCCATGTCGAAAATCCGCTTCGTCCAGGGCAAGTCCTTCTTCTGACGGCGCATTTGCTCTCGACGAAACTGCTTTGTGAGCTTGTACGGCCCCGCGGCTACCATCATATCCTCGGGCATCCTTGCGTTTGTCCTGTTTATATAAATATATGCAACGAACTATATACTATGAAATTTATCGCAAACAAATCTCTTTGAGATAACAGAGACCAACACCTAGGTTTTTTAATTTGAAATTAAAAGCGAATGTACTCAGTTTGGGAAGCTATATTTTGAGAGACAGTTGTGAAAGGTTAAAGTGAAATTTTTGTAAAACGAAAGGGTTTACTAATCATTATGATTAGAGGGGCTCTGGTTGATATTTTAATAGTAATTATCTAGTAACATACTTTAACTTTTATAGGGGCAGAAGTCAACTTATTTGGGAGGATATTCCTTATTTAAATGCTCCGCTGAAAATGCTAAATCCTCTGAAATCCTTGGCCCCCACTGACGTTTGCAAATCCAACACCGGCAGCGGCTGCTAACAATGCTTATGTATTTATTTGCCTTTATGCTCCCGGAGCGGATTGGGGGCCCTTTGTCTAATCCGGCAGAGTCTGCCATTCCCGATCCCTGATCCCCCCTGATTCTCCCATTTCCCCTCTCCGATCCCCGATGAATCGGGATGTCAGTCGGCAGCAAAGTCACTCACAGGATGCGTTTGAGCGTGAACTCCTCGCGCTCGAGTGCATCGCCTGGTTTGAAATGGAGTTGCAGCGACCCTCGCCGGGTGCAGCTGCATTTCTATTGTTATTGTTAATAATTTGCCGCCTTTGTTTGCGGAAATTACAATTTTGTCAAGCCGGTAGGGGCGAAGGTTTCCTTTGGATTTTGCCTATTTTCAATTTGCCGGTGACTTGCTGGAAGTTAATTAGGTTCCCGACCGTTCTTGTGTCCTCCGAACATTCATTGTTCGCGGCTCAAAATCACTTCGATGGACAGGACTTTAATTATGAAGTATATGTGTCCAGTTGCCCAGTTTGATTTAGCACTTGTCAGTCATATTACCAACCTGCAGTCATCTCAAGTTGAGTTTCCTTCGCTTTTTGTTTATGCAAATCCGATTCACACCTCAGTGTATTTGCATTAATTAAGCTTTTTTCAAATGACAGATTGCAAAGGTATTGAATGATCTGGGATGTGATTGTAGTATCAGATTAATTTTCTCAAATTTGGCAGTTATTTAATTGGTGCGGCAGGACCTTATTTGAGTTCAACTTTTGCCTTTCTTCTTCTCTGCAATAACCTGCAATGATTTTGCTAACACTCGAAAAATTATTAGGAAAAGGTAATATATTTTAAAAAATAAAAAAAGGAATAATGCAACAAAATTATGAGGTATAATAAATAATTTATTCTCTTAACTTAAGTCAGAGACCATTTAATGGAATTGTGATAATTGCATTGAGCTTTATTTGCTATATCAAAACCTTTAACCTTTATTTTTTTAACCTTTATTTGTTAAATAAAGTCTAACTGTTATTATTTATGTTGTTCATTATTTATTTATATATAAATTTTAATCTTAAGTTACAAGAATAATGTTAAATTTACATTGTAATGTTTTCTGTATTCCTTTTATCTGAAAAGTATTACTAACTTCTACAATATTGTAAGTAAAATTTTGAATAAAGAATACTTCTAAAAATCGAATTAATAATTAAACATCAAGCGAATTAAGATCCTTTAAATGCCTCAATATTTACTGCAACTTTTTGTACAAAGATCTTACTTTTCAAACCATTTAGTACAGTTTAATTTACGGTTTTCCCGAATTCTCTAGTTAAAAGCCTTTTTTGAGTGTGTCCAGAATGCCACAGAAACATTTTTCAACTCGCCCGGCTGCAGCTGCATTTTCCAACTTTCTGACCAACCAACTAATTGTCAAGTGGAGAGTCGACGCCGCCGGCCTGCCACATAAGTCACCATCCGGCCCCACCGAGGGAAGCGAAGGACCCGCCACCCGAAATTCCGCCCCTAAAGGGGAAATGCAGTTGGATGCCGTGTGGTTGCATTTGTTGACTGATTTCCAAAATGCCGTGCAACGCACAAGAGTGCGCCAGATGGAGCATGGGGAGAGGGTGGCAGGGACTGGGCTGCTTTCCCCCAGTTTCGGATAGTTTTCGGTTGTTGGGGCGACCAAGTGGGTGGTCTGGTGGCACGCAGCTGACAATAGGAATTGGCCAGGGACATTGACTGACGGAGCGAGCGAGGCATTTGGCAATAGCAATACCAGTTGGCCAAAGTGCCCGACTTCGTGTCCCATATATAATATATAACACGCAGAGAAATTCTTGCAGCTAACTGAACTGAAAATTTAGGGATTAACAATAAGTCATATCCATGGGAAAATATATTTAAACAAAATTTTTAACAAGATTTTGTACCAGGAAAACAATAAAACACATTCTTGTATTTAGATATTCTTAATTAAAACTACTAATATATAGATTCCCCTACTTTAATGTGATATTTCTGTAATGTCCCTTTCCACAGTGCACCTAACATATACCGTATCCCATATCCTGTCTCCTGAGCCTGCTGCACTGCGTTTTCCCTTTGACAATATGCTCAACATGATGCTCCAAAAACTGTAAACTATGCGCCAGCACACGCACACACTTCCCAGGCACGTGGGAATTGTTGTTTAGCGTGTGTGTGCGAGCGAGTTGCAAAAATAACGTTGACAACTTTTATGTGGCGCAAGGGATGGAGGGACAGTCCGGTGGTTCGGTGGTTCACTGGCGCTGCGGGGGCGATGAATGCGGCTGTGGTTATTTATGGCAATTAAAGGACTAATGATGTCCCAGCGCAGCTAGCCGGTACATGATGCTGCCAAAGCTGTTCCTGTTCCTGTCCCCCTCCTGACGTATCACCAACCGAGGTCCTGGCAACGACCGAAAAGTTTTTTGAGGCCACCAGAAGGCAGCCATAAATATACTCTTTTTGGATTTATGTTTTTAGAATTAGTTATATTAAAGAGTAATAAAAATGTTAGAAATTAATATTAGAACGATAAGAAAATATTTTGTATTTAAATCAGTAAATATAGTCCGTTTTTTTATTTCATAATTAAACTTTAAGTGCATTCAAAATATAATTAATTCCACAAAATCGGTAAATTCAAGTGAAACATATCGAATTCTTATGTATTTAAGTGCAGAGTATTAATTATTTTCATTATATGAATTAAATGTAACAAAATTTGCTTTTAAATTTTATTTTAGAAACTCTTCTCGGTTTTTGGGTTTGTCTACTCCCCTATTTTTTTATTTCTAGCATTTTTACTTCGTTTTAATTCCACTTTTCGGCGGTTTTACTAGATAAATTTGACAACAATTTGCTTGGCCGAAGAGAAAGTTGCTTAAAATTCAATTAATTTGTGTGTGTTGTGCAATGAAAAATGTGGCGAGCAGCAACTTTCTGTGCGTGCCAGACGCGACGTCATCCAGCGGATGCTTTAAAAGTTGGCTCTTGGTCCCTGTCACATCGACCAAGGATAATGAAGGATGGGGGCCGTCAGGCTGAGCTGGGGACTCCTACTGTTTTTGGGCTAATTTGGCCTGGCTTCTGCCGCTGCATTTGCAGATAACCAAGGCGACCGAAGGAAAGTTTTGCCAACCGATGAATGAGTGCCGAGAACCCAGAACCCAGAACCCAGAACGGAGAGTCCACAGTCAAGTGGGCACAAGAGAAATTCCATTTGTGTGGCCAGTAATTAGATTCCAATTTCGGCTGGTCAGGAGACGAATGTTCACTAATTATGGCTGCAGATTCTTTAGGATGGATAATAGTACGTACGACCAATGTGGTTAGGATTAATATAGATGATATGATGAAAACTGTTAATGAAAATCCATTAGTTTAAGTAATTTTATTTTAAGGCAATTTTTAACTTATTTATTAAACGATAATAAATGAGCTTGTAACTAAGGTAAATAGTCAACGTTAGCCTGTGAAACAGTATTCTATTCTCTCGTCATATCCCATAGTATTGCTCTGTGCAAAGAGGTCGCTATAGAGACCCAATGCTTGTGTTGGCCGCAGATCAATTAAATAAATCGAACTCGGTTCGAGCCTGGAGACCAAAATACTTGGCTGTAAGTTATGGTCTGAGCTGATTAAATTATCAATCCGCTTGGGGTTGGCCAAGTGGCAAATCATCTGCCCAGTCATCGCAGCAATAACAATAATTCTACTATGTTCTGATGGGCAACACTGGAAAATAAATATTAATAAAAAAAACCTAAAAGAAAATATTAAACAAAATTCAAGCAAGCATTTAGCATTTATAAAATAATGCTTAAAAATTAGAAATTAAGCTGTAATTTATTCCATCTAATCGCAGAGAGAGAAAAAATCATTTTTAAATATTTAAAAATATTAAGAGTTATCCCATTTACCCCATTTTTCCCCCTGTGCAGGATTGCGAGGGATTGGGGATATATATGTATGTATTGCTGGGTGCATCTCATGACTGCACGCCCGAATGCTCATTTTAAATTGACTTCAAACGCTGCTGCGTGACGAGCTGCATGGACACGGAGCCCGCAAAATCCCCGGCAGGATGCAGGGTGCCGGGCCACCAGGACACCAGGCCACCCAGACCCCGGACCAAGGACTGCAGGCACGCACGCATTCTGATGCCATGACGAACGTGGCGAACGTGGCCCCAAACCTGGCCAAGAGAGCTGGCCAGCAATATGGTTAACGACGGACGCGAGGCCCGGGCCTTTAATTGTGCCACATCATTTATGGGCTAGGGGCCAGACAGAGAAGTGGATTTGGATGAAGTTCAGTGAATGGACTGCACCCCGCCACGACAAAACGATTTGTTTGTGATTATGGGATGTGGTGCACTTGTGGAAAAGGTCTTAATTGTGCAAAGAAAATGCTAAATTAGGAAGAATAATGTAATAATTATTAGATTCTGTAAAGGTATATAATCAAGTCCTATGTAAATACTAGTTGTACTTTATACATTTTTAATTATAGGATTTCGTTATTTATATTAAATATTTCTACAAATTAACCAACTAAAGTAACTCTTTTTTCAGTGCTTTAGTTTGCTTTTTTATAAGTATGTCTGTACGAGTTAATTGAATTCAATGAAATATGGGAAATTAAATGAGAAATTACAGGATCTGCAGGCACTCTGAAAAAATCCAAAAAAGAACGTAAAAAAATAAATGGAGGCAACAAGCTTTTGCGAAACAAGCAACGAAACACCAAGACGAAGTGAAAGCTTAAAGGATGCGGCAGGATGTGGATCAAGGGGTGGCGAGGGCGAACACCAAAAAAAAAATAAAAAGCACAGGATGAGGGAAAGGTGACGGGTACTTTGTAAAAGTGTGCAAGAAATGGCAAACTTTTTGATGCTTCAAAAAACTCATTAAAAAGGATTTGACACGTGAAGTGCGAAAACTTCCTATTTTTATATTATTTCCCTTTTACATTTTTATGGCAACGTGTGAGGAATTCGCTATCCCTCCTTAGGTGTGTGTGTGCGTTTGATGTGTGTTGATTGCCAGTGCCCATCAAACTGTGTGAGTGTCGTCGTCGCTCGTTAGAATTTGCGGATTGAATTTCAATGGCGATTGATGACGCTAAATGTGTGTGTAAGTGTGTGTGTTATAAGTATATGAACACTTGAAGAAAATGTCTAAATATTAAATGCTGCTATAAATTTATATAGATTTTTATACGTTTAAAATTATTAATCTTCTTCAGAAACCCAAACTTAAAATTTAATATGAAGCAGTAAAAATGTAAAACCACATTTCTAGTCGTGTGTAATCTAATATAATAATAGCGCTCAGTGTATTTGCTTTTGTGGTTGTTTTTTTTCTGCAGCTATTAGCCGGCACAGCTTGTTGGGGGCCAAAAACAACTTTGGCAGGAACTCAGACACCGAAAACGCGACTCCGATCCGAGTTCCTGGCTCATTTTATGATAATGTTCAAACCTGGCGTTAATGAGCTCTTAAGCTTAAATAAGAAACGTGATTTAGTTACTAAGTAAACTAGGAAATACCGCCAGCGGAGAGGCAGAGAGCGTGTGCGAGCGAAAATCTTGGCTTAATTTGAAAAGTTTGACATTGCAGCCACACACAACACACACCCTATCACACCTCAGCCAATAAAAAAGAAGCACACACAAACACACACACACCTGAAAAGCTTACCAGGTGTAATAAGCACACAACTATCAAATCGTGGGCTGCTCCTGGCATCTATATGCATACTATATATGCGTGGTTGCCCAATTAATTGGCTGCCACAGCCGAGAAAATGAAAAAAGTTTCCCCGAATCGTGCGAATCGAAAGACCATAATCAGATCTGATCGGTCAACGCGGCTCTCATAATTTCCCAGCCCAACTCAAACTAATCAAAACTCAGACGGAATCAGGGCCAGACTTGGGTCCAGACGACTTGACAGTTCGGCAGGGACAAAATTCAAATTCAGAAAAAAGGGAAGAAGTTTAGCGACTTGTTTATACACTTTAAGAAATTAATAACTGAATTGCTTATGAAGGCTTAAAAATCTATATTTTAAAGAAGATTTTAAAGAAGTTTAAGGAAATTAAATGCTTAATATTGAAGGCATCACCTCCTGAAAAAACATAAACATATTTACACTATTTTAAACTGTTTAAATTTTACAATATATTTATTTATTTATTAGAACAATATTTTCGTTTTCATAATATACTATAATAAAGTCCCCATTCAACTTTCCGCACAACCTCCTTACAAGATCAGCAACATCCTTTTCAGCTAAGAGTAGAGCAACCCTTTTCATGAATAACTCAATTCAACTGACTTCGGCTTATGAAATTTATGTAAATCTGCTGGAAATTGAAATATGCAGATGCTCATTTCGAAAATTAGGACAAAGCCAACGACTTTCGGGCAACAGAAATGTATTAAAATGTATTTCGCATTTTATTAAATTTGCCAAAATGATAAATTCTTTGGTGTCTCGGCACTGACAAGTTTGGTTCAAGACAGACCCAACTTAAATTAAGTAATAAGTTTTATGCGCCTTGACCTCAAGGGTTCACACCACACACACACACACACACACACACAGAAGGACAGAAGGATACAACAAGGAATTTGTATTGACACACTCCTGGCAGACTTTTGCCTTTTGTGGTCCAAAGGTCGAGAGCGTGTGAAAAGCACCCGAGCAGATTTTCTTATTAAAATTATACAGATCTCTGGGCTGGCGGCGGGTGGAGGACATTTAGGGTTAATTTCGGCACCAGTCCCAGACCGACACCAGGCACAAAAGTTAATGTGATTAATGTTTACTTAATGAAATGAAGTTATCAAGTTGATTTTATCAATTTACACACAGACCTTGCCGCAGACAAAGACCCCGAATTCTCGAGGGCCTGTCAAAACTGGCGCCGGTGTGATGAAGGTGCTCCCTGGGATTAGGTGAGACTCGATTTCGCTTTTGATGGAAAAGTCAAGAGGAAGGAAGAGAGCATTATAAGATGCACTGGACAAAAGGGGAATCTGAATTGAGAGTAATTAAATAATAGATTAAAAGATAATCTATGAACTTGTAATTATGATACTTAAATAAATAAAAGTAATATTTGTATAAATTAGCATCAAACTAGATTCCCACAGATTTCTCAAAGTGCTGCTTGGGCCAAAGTTCTGTCAGAGGTTTGCCTGGCTGAAAGGCATATTAGTTAAATGTGGTTGACAAGGCCGGCAAATATTTGCGACACCCTAGGAGAGATTCCGGGCCTTCGGTTGGAGGAATGTCGGAAATGTTGCAATCAGTGGACGTGGCAAAGGGAATTTCGTGGAAACAAGTTCAATTAAATCGCAGTCGCTCGCTCTGGCGTCTTTCGTTAATCAATGCGTTTAACGTTTTCAATCAAGCAGCTGGCAAAAAGGCAAAATCAGTCGCATGATTGAGGCGGCGAAGAGACATCGGAGCGGGGAGGAGGGGCATTGAATAATGCCAGTCACTCAGAGAGACAGCTCAAATTCAGTTAAGCATTTCACTTATTTGCATATAAATTGATTAAAAAGAAAATACACGCCAGACACTCGCACACAGAGTCGCCGAGTTTTGAGTGTGTCAACATGGCGAAATGGCAGAAAGTACGAAAGGACGAAAGGGTCGTCCTGCTTCTCTCGTCTGTCCATCTCCCTGTGCTCCCTGTCTCTGTCTCAGTCTTGGTCTTCCCCTCATCTTCAGCTTTTCCTCTTTGGCAATTTCTGACACTTCAAATGCGTATGATTGTTTTCCTTTTGATCAGCGAATTGTGAAGTGATTCACTGATTGAGTTCAGGCTGAGTTGATGCGTTGACAACATCACTGCACACACACACTCCGCCCACACGTACACATACACACGCACTCGGACAGGCAGTCAGTCAACTGGGGAAAAGTGTGGAAAAGGCGGAAAACCTTCAGGTCACTTCCTATGGTCACTCGCTGAAAGTCCAACGGCGAGGTAATCAAATCTGAGGAAACGAACAAGCGTTTCGAGGAATTGCTTAATTTTCATAAACGAATTCCACTGATACACTGATAATTCTATATTTAAAAGCTTGAAGGATATATTAAAGGTCAAAATAATAGAAATGTATTTCAATTTGGTATTAATAGCTAAAGATTTCTTTTTTTTTTTTTGGGTGTGTCCTCGATCTAATTAATAAATCGCTGAGATTCCGTTGCTTTGATATGAGTCACCTTGCCCCATTTACCATATTTGTAATACGCGTCGTCCTGTGTGTTGTGGTTCAACCCGAGCTGTTGCCTAGTTCCAATTCCGGAAATGCGAGACTTATACTATTTCGGTGGTGGCAGCATGGAAAACCGCTTGGTCGACTGAAGTTAGTTTGGTTTCCATTCGGTAGGCGGCATGTTCTTAAAGGCCAATCGCACGAAGGGCTGGAGCCTCAAGGTTGATATAAATTAATCAATTATCAAACAATAACAGTGACTTAAAAGTACACAGACAGAGGGCGTTCCAAGTGGCGCCTAAAAGCGTGCACTGCAATGCATATTACGCATACGCAGTGTGGGCCGCCGGCAATGATTCATGGCTGATTATTTTGGCCACGTTAGACAAACACACACGCTTCGGAATGAAAATATTGCGCTGCCGCTGTTTGCGTGGCATATTTTTGTTAACGGTCGAATGGCATGGCAGTGCACTCGGGGCGTATGCATATTGTATGAGACACATACGACCCGTGGTACATGTGTGCTGCAACAAGACCATCTCCAATTGCCACCAAAGTCAGGACAATTTTGCAAATTACACGTTGCCCGTGCAAGTAAATAGACCTTGACACAACAAGAGCCACAAAGGACATTCAAAACGAGCGGCAACTTCAATAAGTGAACAAATAATCGATACCAAGGGGGGGTTGGATTTTCATTATAAAAGGCCACAGTGACTATTCTTAAGCGCAGGCGGCATAGAAAATAGACAGATAGAAAGGCAGTCTAAAATCTTTTTATTTATTTATTTCATTATTATTTTTCAAGCTAAACCTACATCCCTCTTATACACAAACAAGTTTTCTGCTTATTCCAAGAAAAAAAAAACTATATCTGGACTTGAAATTGGCTTCTAATAATTGTGTTTGCCACATAAAAATATGAAATGTCAAATTGCGCATTAATATTTCATAATTTCAAGTACTAATTACTGATTTTACCTTATAAAGCTTCCTAGGAATATAAGCAAACATTTCCCCTTTAATATTATTAATGAAAAATACAAAAGAATACAAACCATCAGGTATGACGCATTGACCTTTATTCCCCAAGAGATCTTGTTGGAATAAACTTTATCAAAGTCATTGTTTATTCAACTTTGACCTTTCTCGTTTGGTTCCCGTGGCAATAAAATCAAACCAAATAAATTTTCAACCGGCGGACACTTTGAATTGCATACTTTGAGGTGATTCCATTTTTTTATCTAGATCAATTTTAGCGGCAACATCCGGTTCGTTTTCATTTTTTTGTGTGGTGGGTTCGTATTTGTCGCAGGTAAACATTTCGCCACAAAGGAGAGGGGGAGAGCTACGAAATTGCTGTGTGAGAATAGTGACACTTTAATTGAAATAAAATGTTTCTGAAAGGGGCAGAGGACGGTGATGTCACGCTAGATATTTTATAGATGAAATGAAAGATATTTAAAGAGATTTGACTTTTGATTAGAACCCACTTCCAGTGATGACATACATTTGTATCGTGTATTTAAATTATTTAAATTAGGAAAATCATGTGCAACATTTAAAAAAACTCCTCTTAAATATTAAAAGATATTTGATTAGTTTTTTGTATCTTTCTTAGCTTTAAGGTGGGCATCACTGTCCGAGAGAGTGACTGAATGAGTGAGTTATTAGGCGGATGAGTCAGGTGTGTGAGCGAGCTACTGGCTTCTCTGTCTGTGGCGGCTGTCTGCTCTACATGACCGTAAATGCTTTTCAGTAACTAGTTTTTTCCCCGCCAAAGCTCATATTTCAGTTCCACTCGCTCCCCCTCTCGCCTCTCCCTCTCTGTGGCTCTGGAAACCCCCAGTCCCGCCCCACGCGAACTCGTCAGTTTATTCATTGCCGCCGCTTTATTTTTTGCTTTCAGTTTGCATTTCAAAGCCGGCAAAGTAACAAGTATCTTGCAGTTATCCATTCAGTGGGGCGCCTATAAAAAGAAAAAACTCCATCAAATTTAGTTCAAAAATAAGAAAAAAGGTCTATTGAAAGAAGGAAAAAAAACGAATATGGACGTAAGTTGCGTTTGGTTTTGACTTATTTTTATTTTTGGCTCGTATTTGTTTGTCTGTGGGGCCGGCGACCTTCACCTTGAGCTCCAATTAGACAAATGGCGAGGTGGGCTTTCAAAGAAATGAAAAACCCACCAGCCACCCACAGGTATCGTGCCTTTCTCTCGCTACCTGCTGCCGAAATCAACTTAATTGAAAGCATCAAGCTTTAAGATTGTGACGAAACGCCGGCAGAGCGTCTTGAGAAACATCAGTTGAGGCAAAGCGAATGATTCACTGCCTTTTGAGTACATTTTGTTGTTTATACTGTTTGGGTTTCCACTAAAGCTTTAATTACTTGCTCCGTAAATGGAGATTATTGTTAGTCACTTTAATGTGCACCTGCCTCGGATTACAATACTCGGAATAGCCACAAGATATTTTGGGAAAATAATCCACATTGCTCAAGTTGATTCACAGGGTTTTATATGTAACTGAATCTGTAAAGTATATAAAAAATAAGCTAATAAAAAGAGGGCAATATCTCTGGTACTTTAATTATTATATAATTTAATAAATTAATTACGCTTTACGTTCAAGTTTAATATTAAAAATATTACCATTAAAATGGCTACGACTAAGAAACAAACAAATTTTAATTACTTAATTTTCTTTTTGACATTGAAAGCAATATTTGGTTATTTCTTGATTAAAAATAATTTAATAAAGACTCGACTATAATTATATATATAAATTTATATATACTCTTTGTAGAGCGTAAAATAAATTCTGTGATAAATTTAAATTATTCCCATTAATAAATACTTCTTTTTGTATTTTCATTTACTCAAATGTCAAACGATTAATTAGTAACTTTAATTTTTTCTTTATTATTTATTTTGTGCAATTAAACCTTAATTTAATATAATTCATTTTTACATATATGTAGTCCTTGCAATTTTAAGAAAATCAATAGTTAAACTTTACTGTAATCCCCACCAATCGATAATAACTTTTCAAAGGAACTGAAAATAAATAGGAACCTTGGACACACTCGAATAAAAAAATTAAAACTATAGTTTTTGGATATTCCTAAACTCTGGAAAGCCACGTCAAAACTTAGAAAAACAATACACTTTCATAGATAAATCTTTTTGCCTCAGATTGATCAGTCAAATAGTAGCTCAACATTGTGTAAAGATTTTTAAAAGATGTTCTCATTTCACAGGTTTTCCAAGTTTAATAAAAATGCAGTAAATAATTCTTAAAACGAAAGCCCCCTTACATAGTTTTCAATCGTTTCACCCGCAGTCCCCCAACAACGACCTATATACCCTCGAGGCGAACCTGGTGAGCAAATCGCTCCGGGAACTGACAGATGGCGCCGACAAGGATCCCATCACCAAGCTCAGACTGCTCTGCTTTAGCCGTGGAGCAACAGGCATTTTGGGCCTGGGCAGGTAGGATTGGCTTATTGACTTTTAACGACACCGACTGGGATGAATTATGCAGGAGTCACAGTTTAATTGTGGATTATTCATTCCAGAGCCTTTCGGGCGATGGACGACGACGGCAGCAAGGCGCTCAACGAGGAGGAGTTCACCACCGGGATCAGGGACACTGGCCTGGATGTCACAGGGGAAGAGATCAAGGAGATGTTTAGCACGTGAGTGACAGATTTGAAAATATGGGTCAACATCGAAATTAAACCTTATTTTTTGCCTAATTTAGATTCGATGAGGACGGCAGCGGATCCATCAATATGACTGAGTTCCTGCTGAAGCTGCGCGTAAGTATTTATATTTAATTGGGAACTAGAAAAGCGTTATTGAATTATTTTTAATAAAAAAAAACATTCTATTGGCTTAATTTTTATTTAAAAACCGATGATTGTTTATCAATTTGTATATACAGCCTCCAATGCCACAGTGCCGCTTGACCATTATCGATCAGGCCTTTGACAAAATGGACCGTGACGATGATGGCGTTATAACGATTGAGGATTTGAAAAATGTGTACTCGGTGAAGGAGCACCCAAAGTACCAGAGCGGTGAGAAGAGCGAGGACGAGATCCTCACCGACTTCCTGCACAACTTCGAGGGTGGCCGCGGCAATCTGGACGGCAAGGTAGATTCTCCAGAAATCTCTTTAATTGTTCACTTTTAATAAATATATCTTTAACTTTAGATTACCCGCGAGGAATTTGTCAACTATTATGCCACCATTAGCGCCTCCATTGACAACGATATGTATTTCGACCTGATGATGCGCCGGGCCTATGCCATGTGAATAAATACATTTCTCTGGGGACACCAAAACACAAGCACTCTCAATCACTTTTATAGCATTTAGTCCAGCTCATTCCCTATTTATAAACTGCTCAGCAAATAAATAAAAAGCTCTTGTTGCAATTAGATAAATCTTTGAGTGAACCCGGCATGGGCATCGTTCCAATTGCAAAGAAATTAAGTATCTCGGCTCATAATTCGAATTTGAGATACTTGACGGAGATTCCGGATTGAATGAACCTAAGGAGTTGCAGGATTCAGGACTCGTTAGCTGTGTGAGCATGTGAAGTGTTTGTCAAATATGTGGAATAACAAGTAACAAGTTTTCTCTAAACATTTGTTCTTAGTTTACATGCATTTAAAGTCTGACTGGGTGCACAGAGAGAAATATTATGTATAAAATATACATTTCAAATTTAGATGTGATTAATAGAAGGGGAGAATGAGCATGTAATATAAAAATTTAGGTAATCCTTTTAAATAATAATTCATTGAAGGGGAATAATGTGTTCTAAGGGAAAAGTAAGTTTTATTTTGAGCATGAAATATTATATAGATTTAGGGAGTCCTCTTAAATAACCATCACCGACTTGTGGCAGTGTCTATGAGCGGCTGGGCGTGGCCTTTACTCAAGGCGTAGCATCGAAGACGGCAATCACAGCAGCAAACTGGGAAGGGACTCGAGCCCAAAATGCTTGCCAGACTCGGAAAATTGTTTGGAATTGTCAGCAGCAGCGAACTGATGTCATTTATATGGGTGTGGGGGAGTATGGGTGTGGGGGAGTGACGGAGTGCGGGTGTGCTGACTGGTTGGCATTTATCACACAGCCAGGACCGGCAGCCTAAATGTATGCTTTAAATTATGCAGACACCAGCTGAGTTTGTCGCCGCATGCAGCTGTGTGCGTCCTTGTGTGCCTCGGTGTGTGTGTCGCTGCCTCTGTATTTGTTTGTGCGTGGCAAGTTTGTGCACTGATTGCAAGCAACTCATACAAAATTTTAATTGCCAATGTGGAAATTACGCACTGAGACAAAGGACGGGCTACTGCCAGACTGCCACACCAAAAACGAATGAGTAAAATCCCGAGAAATCCGACTTGGCTAACAGCAAACACTTACACTGTGAAAAGCTCAAGGATTTTCTGAAAATATCAAACAAAATCTTTTCTATCGTCAGGATTTTTATACATTTCTTTAAGAATGATAAATTATTATTGGATATACCAAACCTGCAGCTTATCTCTAAGAAGATCATTCTCTAATTTTGGCACACAGCAACTTCTTCTCTTGTATGAAGTCATGGATAAATATTATAGTATAATAATATATAATAATAATATAGTTCAGTGCACAGGCAATCGTGCTATGCCATCTCCGGGTCTTCTATGTGTAAATCACACACTCACAACTTTATCGTATCATTTCATTAAATTTTATTTACAGCCTGGCAACTGTCGTTGTGTCGCTTCTCCTTTTTGGCAAGTTTGTGGCCAACGTCAACAGAGAATTTGTGGCACTTTTCAGTTGCCGGAGAGTTCCAGACGAAGCCCCAAATGGCTCGGCTAATCAAAAAATTTGCAATTGCCATTTTTGTTTCGACTCGTTGGCAGGTTCGAGCCTCCTATCCCGATCCCCCAATAACACATGTCACCAGTTTGCACCAAGTGCAAGCCAATTTCAATTAATTGGCAATCGAGAGACATGATTATTGCAACTCAGTGACATTTCAGCATTCACACTTGACTACTCTACTTTCTAATGAGACAATAAGTTGGAAAAATAAACATTAAGGCGGAAAGTGATTTGTTAATGCTAACACATTTCCTGGGCACTTGGAAATTCCCGTTGAAATAGCTCTACGAAGTCGCAAATTTAAAATAAAGATGGTATAAAATTCGGATTGACAGGAAACTGACACAGACATTTTTCAAGCCGCCAAAGCGAAGGGACGGCAACGACTAATGCATTATTTAAATCTAGTTAACACTTGGCCATTTGCCGTTGATTGAAAAGGACGAAGGCGGCCAGGCTTTGCCAGGGGGCAAAGGTGAAAGGACAGCGCTGACCGGCAAAGGAGCGGACCGGACAAATGGAGGAGCAGCACATAAAAATAATAATAATAAAAGGCAGCCGCAGGCGAATGGTCCTTGGGACATCATTGACGGAGTATTGAATACATTTCATTGCATGCGGAATACGGAATGGCGAGTCCGGAATGGAGAATGAAGTGTGGAGAACGGAGAACGGAGAACCAAGCACGGGAAATTGAGAACGGCGAAGGATAATGGAGAACGGGTCCGGGCAGTGGGAGGCGGAATGGTAAATGGCGAGAATGTATCCTCCTGCGGTAGGCATCGAAGTGACGAAACTGCAAAATATTTCAGTCACGTTTTAAATGTAAAAATCTCAATCACGTGCTCGAAATGCGCGCATTCACAATATGCACAAGCTACGGGAACAAGCAACAAATAAAAGAGCAAGGCGACACCTGGAAAAAGTTTTAATTCTAGAAAATAATTCCTCATCAAATTATTAAAGATTAAAGAAATTTAACTTTCAAATAAATTAATGTAAAAATACTTCATATAGTTATATTTTTAGATGCTGTGCTACCAATGTAAACAGTCAATAAAAGGAGAGTGGGTGAAAAGTTGCTTAAAAATGTTGTATAGAAATTATTTAGAATTCTAAGTTAAGTAAAATATGTTAACGCAGTTACTATAAATTTGAAAGTTTATTAACTTATAGTTAACATTTTCCATGTGTAGCCAGACACACACGAAAATCCCAGAGTCCCGGGCACTTGGCCAACTGCAAATCGGAACGAAGCCGGAGCTCGAAATGCGGCAAAAGCCCTTAACAGGTACTTGTTGGATCGATGATTTAATGTCGCCATTGGCGGGATTGCGCCGATATTCCGATGAGCTGGCGCGGTTGCATCTAATGATGTTATTGTTGTGCTGAAGCTACCTCTGCCTCTGCCTCTGCCTTTGCAGTGGCAGTTGCATCATTTGTGGCCACTGAAATTGCATAATGTATGCAAAAAGCTTAACTAACTGTGCGCATCGCTGATTGAAATATTGAAATCAAGTGGCGTTCACAGCTGGCCAATGCATATGTGGACACGGATGTGTTTACCTGTGGACAGCACACAATTTGCAGCAATTTCCGTTTCCTTTTCACGCGGCTCGGATGATTTTCACACCGTTCTCGCTTGATTGATTGAAACATTCCTCGCTCATCATCAGATTTGAATACCCTTCAAAGGGATATTATATACTAACCAAGAGATTTGAAATAAAGCTAGAACTAATTCTGTATTTAAAGTATTTTGTTATACAAAGAATAAAAGCATTAAATTTGATATTAAGCTCAGATTCTTGGTATTCAAAAGCAAATTAATAGTGAACATGTACTGACTCTTTCCTATATCGTTTATTTAAAATGCCAAGTAAGAGTATTCAGAGTTTCTGTCATATGAAACACTTCTTTTCACATCCTTCTTGAAATGTTGTTAATATTTTTTGTTGCTTCTGATGGGAGGTGGCATTTTGCTGCATGTTAACCCAGGTTTTTTTTTAATGTTCGCTTGTTAAGCTTTTTGGTGAGTGGCATGGGGACTGTCATGTAACTCTCGTTAAATTGGAGGCTATTGATACTCGCCAAGAGCTCTTGGGAATATTTAACTTAATTCGCAAATGATTGATTGTTTCACAAATGTTTGTGGATTGCATGGGATTAACTGGCTTCATTTTTTGTGATTAATAAATTATTAATAACAACCCCATGCTAGCGGCAATTCAAACTCAAGGGTATATTGATGGAAAATGTGAATTGATTGAATATCAAGTGGATGAGAGTCCATTGTTGAGAATGCAACTTGGATTAGTAATTTATGTTAATATGGGAAGTGGGATTAAACTAAGGTATGATATATATAGTCGTGAAGATTGTACCTAACCTTAGTATTCATCAATCTTCAGCTAATCTTTTCTGTAAATTAATAATTTTTAAAACCGTTTTCCCAGAGGCCTAGTTAATCGACATTTACAAGTATCAATTGGTAGTCCTTAATTTCAGCCCGATTCCGCTACTACCTCTTTATGAATACGGTTTGGTATAGTTGAGTTGCTGGCATTTGTGGCCCGACGGCCAAAAATGAACATGCAAATGACCATTTTATTACGGACATTTTATTATTTGGCCAAAATGTGCCATTAAATACATCAGGTTGCGTTCGCTATTCGGATATGCGTAAGTCCCGTTGCGGCTTTGTGAATAGCCATTTATATGCCAAAAAATATACAACTTTTGAACATGACAGCCGCCGCAAAAAATCAATTTGTAAATGTTTTTAGAGTGCAAGAGGCAGTGGCGGGAAAACTTTGACATTCCGCACAACTTTGGCAGCCACTGTTGTTGTCGTGACCGTTGCCGTTGCAGTTGTTGTGGAAATTGCTGTTGCATATTTTCCGATATTGCTGGAAAATGAAACGAAAAGCAAGGCGAAGCGGCGCACGGAAGAGCTGCCAAGCGACCCCATTGGCAGATGCGATGTCCGTTTTGTAATTAGCGCTCGATCCGACGACTCCGCGGGGAGTTTCCTGACCTCAATTACTTTGTCACCATTTCAATTTGCAATTTCAGCCATTAACTAGTTACACTCAATGCAATTAAACTTGCACTTTTCCAGGTAAGAAAAGTGCCAAACTAGCCGCGCCCCGTCCTCGCTTGAAGCGTCCTCAAAACGATGTCAGCGTTTTCCGACGCCGCAAAAAGGGGCTAAAGGAGTGAAAGTCCCGGAGATACAGTGCATCCTCTGGATAGTGAACCTGGTGACTAAAGAGATTTAGTACAAGCTTAAGTCACATATATGTATCAGCTGGAAAATCGAATTAATTTTCCTTATTGTTTTCTCTTCTGATGGGTTTTATGGGTGCATTGTATCGGGATGAGACTCTGTAAACAACAGTTCCATCGCGCAGACACAGATACAGATACAGATACAAAGATACAGATACATGGATAGATGGAAACCCCTTCGACGTCCAGCTGCATGTGCGTTCCAATGGAATAATTTGAAATTGGAAAAAAGGAGACTCTCCTCTTTTTGCCATCTTCTCGTTGAGTTAATTGCAAATTGGATGAATTTGTAATTTTACACTTCATTTGATTCAATTCATGGCTGATTGACAATTTAGTTTTTCATTAAGGTAACTGTGTAAAAATGCATATAAACACTGAGACAAAAGTAGGGATGCAAAGGAATTCTTAATATTGTAAGGTGCTTTATTTACTTATTATAAAATAAGCCATGTTACTGGAACAAATAATTAATAAAACAATGTCTATAATTAAGATTTAAACAGTGAAAGCTTTTTAACAATAATGTAAATAGTAAATAGATACAAAAAATACTTAGTGCAAGAAATTTAATTTCAAGATTTATCAATTAAATCAAATAATATTTTATATATTTAAGCTTACCACTTTTTCGCTGAGTGTACGGCAGCACAGCAGCCAGGGAGATGGTTTCCCAGGATTTAGTAGCAAGAAATTGCGGCCAAATATGACGGCGCCTTGATTGCCGGCATCTTAGATAACTTAAGAACGAAAAGTGTGTCAATGCGATGGAGTCTGGGGGAAAGAAAAAGTGGCCCACAAAAAGCTAGGACGTTGCCTTCGATAGGATCGAAGCCCGTCTTGGACAGTTCACCTTTCGAACGAGCTGCCAAAAGATAAGCTTTGAATATGCAAATATTTATGAATTTATTTAATAAAATTTCTCGAATTTTCGACACATCTGAGGTCAAACCAAAAATTGGCCAATATTGAACCGCAAAAGTGACCCAAGCGAGAATTCCAAAGGAAGCAAGCTGAAAATGCCTTGAATGCCAATAATATGCTTTAGCTGAAGTTTTTCTGCTTAAGTGTGTATTTATTTAAAAAAATAATAATAAAACACTAAATTCCAAATACAAAATAATATAAATAAATATTGTAGTTTTATGAAAGAATAGGATTAAGAGAAAACCTTTAAAATAAATACTCGTTCTTAAGTATTTTCCGTATTTCTTTTGGGAGTAATTCTAGCGTTTCCTCGGCTCGTCTTATTAATTATGGAGAGCCTTTTGGTGTGGCAACCACAACAAGTTTCTGAGTCTGCTTCTCGGGCGAACACACACGGCAGATATTACGCATACGCAGCGTGGTAACACGTTATAAACAAAAGTCATAAAGCAAACTTAAAGTTATGAATTTTTAAAATTCCTGATTTATTTGCAGGAAACTTTTTTACTCCCGCCCTCTGCTTAAACCGAGCAGACGTATCCCGGTCCCAGCGTGTGTGTAAGTGAGTGCAGCGTGAAAGAAGTTGCAATTTTTTACCCAGCTGCAGATCGTGCATTTTTGGCAAGTTTTTCGCCATACCTTCTTTCTATGTTCTTCTTTTTTTCTGTTTCATGGCACAAAGTTTGAGTTGTCACGTGACTTGAGAACGGAGACGAGCGAAATTCGCATAAAATAAATAGCTGGCAGGTAGGGGCAGGTAGCGGCGAAGAAGCCGGAACCGGAAACGCCATTTACAGCGAAAGAAAATGTGTGGCATATGCTGGGGCGCACGTTGCTTTTGTTTTAATATTCATATTCGGGCATCAGAAATTATTCGTTAGAATTAAGTTACAGCGGCTGGTGGAAGCGAGGGAAGCAAGCTTAACAGGAGCGGCAAGCAGAATGCTTTGAATTTAAAATCTGCAATTTTCTGTTGATTGCCGCACCCAGCAGACTGCAGTTATATAGTAACGCATATAGCAGCAGCAACAAACACAGCCACAATAGCAACAACCTCAAAGTGTTGGCGGTTGGCAAAAGAAAAAGCAGCAGCAGCAGCAGCACCAGGAGCTGCAAAAGCGGCAGCAGCGGCAACATCATCACAACTTTTGCGTAAAATTCCAGTCATGTGTCCCTAACAAATCCCTGCATTATTCATGAAATGATAAGATGACTTTGTGCTGCCGTCGTCGTCGTCGACGTCGTCATTCGCCCCCGAATCCCATCCGCCCACTAAGCACCCGCAAAACGCCCACCAGCCCGATCCCCAGCAGCCTTAGCCTTGGTGGGAAAATAACCCCCTTGCACGTAATATTTTTACATGCAGCTGCAACACGGACTTCGCCCCTTACTCCTCCGTTTGTTGTCTGCATTTAACTACCAAGGATATCCGTTAACCATAAAACTCGCACATCACCAGCAAAAACAAGAGCGTTGAGGTGTTTTGGATTTTAAAGGAAACTTTTGGCCGGGCTTGCACTATTGGCAGGGCCCTATGAATATGTTAAAAAGTGTCTGAAATAAACCGCAGCCCCCGGGGGAGGGACGTAAGCCAATAAATTTGTTTCTAATATAATCTTAGATATGAGAAACTTTTAATTGAAAGCCAACGTAAGGTGGCAATGAAAAGTTAATTGAACAGTTTATGAACTTATTTGAAAATCCATAAAAAATACTTTAACTAGGCTATAAAATAGATTTTATTAAACAACTGTATAAACTTTTGTTTTTCAAAAGGTTTCCATTTTATATTAAAAATAGAAATTTTAAAGGACCTTAGGCTTATGTACAAAGCAAAGTTAATCTGTGAAATAGCAGAAACTGAAATTCACAGAATGTTAGTATCAGTCCTGTTAAAGGTTACAGAACACACCACTGCTACGTGCTAACAGGACAAGCGACAAAGCTACAAAATCCAAGCTTGACTCTCTTTGGCTCTCTCTTCAGTTCGCAGCTCTCATGGACCGCCGCTGGACTCCATTACAGGCTCAGCTGTCGTGTAACCGAGCATCCCGAAGACACGAGCGCCCGCCCAGAGGCTGAGCGGACGGTGTTACACGACTGCCGCTCCCGAGGTCCTGTGGCAGTGGCAGCGACGCCAACCGCGGTGGCATCCGTGAAGTTGAACTCACGAATCCGAGTCACGAATCCACAGCTTCAGTCAGCTCGTAAGCCTGAAGCCGCGCGGAGATACTTTTTTACAGTGTTCCTATGCGTCCGACCGATTGCTGTTCAACACAAAAAAAAGGGAAAATAAAATAGAACTCACCAAAAACGCCGATTATTAATTAATGTAATGTAACCCGTAATAATTCATCCGTGCGGGAAGCGAATATAAAAACCTGAGGACCGCAGTAAAGACCAGTTTCCGTTTCCCTGGCGAAAGGTCAATTAACCAAAGCGGGCAGTCAATGAAATTCCAGTTAACCAAAACACTCAGTGAAAAGAATGAGGCAAAAGTTCCGAAAGTACTTTTGAATCAACCTGCAAAAAAAAGGAGGAAACATAAAACAAACGAAACAAGTTTAAATTGCACTGGCAGCTTCCGGTTCCGTCGAGTGCCTCAATTTCAGTTTAATGTTAACTCCGGCAAAACCAAATTGACAAGAGCAACCGAGACAAAAATAAAGTGAACGTGTACCCAAAAAAAAAAATAAAGAAAAAGAAAACAAAATACAAAATACAAGAGAAAAGGTACTGAGGCACAGGGTCCCAAGCGAATGGGGGCGTGGCTGGGGTCGGCGGATGGCTTATTCAAATATTAAACACATGGATTCGTTTGAATTTGGCATTTAAATTATTTAAGTTGACAAACGTACACAGAAGCACATGTACATCCTCAAAAACAGGAAGCCAGGGCGTCTGCCACGCCCACATGTCCTTGTTCTTTACGTTTTTTTCCTGCTTTCCCTTTCATGCGAGTTCGTACACAGGGAAATTTAATGAAAACACCGAAATGTCTTCAAAGCATATGATTATTTATGTTTTTTTTTTTTAAATAAAAGGATATAGTGTTAATATTTCATATAATCTTTGCTAATATTTATAAATTCTTGTAATAAAATATAATAATAATTAGTCCTTCGATATGAATATCATTATTTTTATAGAGACAACCAGAATTACAAGAAACTTTGATGCAAAATAAAAACATAACAAAATCGCTATTATTTTGGTTACATTTTTCCCTTTTCTCTGTGTACTTCCTGGCTGGAAACTCCTTGGACTTTTCCATTTCTCTGCGCTGCTCTAATGTTTGTTATTTATTTATAACGACACTGACAGAGCGTATCCTTTGAACTTTTCTGCATGAGTTTGTCGTTTAGTTTATTTATTTATATTCTTCTTTCCCGCTGCGCCATCTCCATCTCTATCTCGACAGCGAGTCCTTCTTTTGTACTTCTTCTTTTGACACAGTGTTCAATTAATTGAGCCACCCGTTTGACCTCCACTTGGTTGTTCGATTTTAGTTGCTGTCGCATCCTCTCTCGACTGCACTCGAAACAAAAGGACCCAATCTGCGGCGATTCGAGGGGGATAGACTGCATAAATCAACGACACTGCCAAAGCCAGAGCAACAATAACTGGAAGCAATTAATTTTATTCAAACAAGAGCAACAATAAGGACGACGACGAAAAAATGGATTACGGCTGGCTGATGTTTCTGTTCGTCGCACTTTTAATTGGTAAGTTTTTTGCTACGATCCTCCGGAACGGAGGAAATTATCATTGTTTTTAATTTGCTTTAATCTTTTTATCTTGTTTTCCTTTTTTTTCGTTTCGCGTAGTACAATATTTGTTTGCTTAATGAAGCGGTGGCTCGGATTTGTGGACACCACGTCGTATGCGTAATGTGAGCCGGACAAATCGGCTCTGTCGGTTGTTTGTAGCTCGCTTGTTCGCTGCGAATCGGTTTATTATTATTATTTTAATTGTTATTGGTGTTTGGCGAGAACAGCAACCGCAAATCAATATTGGCAAACTTTTCGCCCCTGGCTCTTTTAATGACTTTCGCCATAATTCCAACGGCTGTTCCGACGCAGTTGCAGTGCGCTCTTGCCATCCCTTTTGGCATTTGGTAATTTCTGCTGGCACAACTTTTGCAGCTGCAGCAGCAGCACATCTTGAGTGCAGTTTAAACTTAAATTGTATTTTTGAAATGTTCGCAATTAGGCAGACTGCCAAAGGCAGTGCCCCTTCCGCTCACCGAGCCCTCACTCCCCCCCTTTCTGCACTAAAATTGCCAATGGCAATGGGGCAATTAATTTGCAGCGCATTAAATGAGCTGGTTCACTTCGCCGCTCCCTCTCCTGACGGCAAGTGCTCGGAATTGTATTCCATCATGTGTGCCGGCGCTCTGGAAAAGTTTAGGAAAATGCAGTTGATAAACTGGAAAAGGGCAGCTGATAGGGCAGGTTCTCACTTTGGCCTGGTTATGTCGAAAAGTACCAATTGCTTGGGGTTTGTTCAAAAGCTCGATAAGGGTAAACTGAAGTAATGGTAAATTTTACTTTCGTTGTAAAGGAAGAAATGATAAAAAGCTAATCAATGAACCCATCAATGGAATTATAATCATTAATAAATCAAAGGGTGTTCTTAACAGTCTTCAAGTAACTTTTCCTTACACATAAAAATGAATACTTTGATCAATTTTATTGCATATTTAATTACAGAGTTTATTGATAAACTTAAATATATATTTAGTATATAGACCTTTATTAAACCCTTAAAAACCTAACTCAGTTCGTTGCTAACTACACATTGACTGACCCCTGGTTAAAGTCTATGTGCAAGGTTTCATTTAACCTCTTTTACGATTTTTCTTACTGTGGCTGACACATTTTCCGCACACACTTCCCACACACACACACAGACACACACCTGTGCGCAGCAGCTGCGAACAGGAAACCCTTGCAATTCAGGGCAGAAGCACAAAGGATTGCCCCACAATGAGAGTCGGAGAATGGAGTCGCAAGAAAAGTTCTGCTGGGGAGTTGTAACTTTTCAATTCCTTCTATATTTCGAGTGTTTGCCGACAACAACAATTTGGCCAGCCTAATGGAATTAAATATTGTCCATTGTGGGACATCCAATTTACGATGTCGCCCTGGGTGGCCACAAAGCAACTATAACAAATAACAAATGTCCAGGACCTGTTTATTTACATTGGAAATCAGTTGGACTCGCTCTCGCCTTCTGCCTCTGTCATTCGGCACCCCATTAATTTGTGGACTTTGTTTGCAACTAAAATGGGAGAAACACTTTGACTATTTGCCAGTCTCTTATAGATTCTTTTTCTCCACTTTGTGGGTTTTAGTGGCTGAGCTTAAGCCTTCCGATAAAATGAATATTTATGCATCTTTTGTGTTCCGCCCCAAAAGACAACTGAACATGAATACACTAAGAAAGCAGTAAAGAGTGTTTATATTTAAAATCATATTCCAAACTTAGTTAAACAATGGAATACATGCTAATGGAAGTTATGCATTTAAAGCTTACAAATCTCTATTAATGAACATGTATGAGTTGCAACAATTACCATTATTTGTTTAGAAGAAAGCTATATAATTTATAAAAAATTCCTTTTTTTAAACATTAAATGTTAAGAGTATTATTCGCCATTTCAAACCGAAACTGCTTGAACATTGTATTCTTTTGTGTATATGCAACGGGTGAGGAAGGACTCCTCCTCTCAGCCACATATAGCTATTTAAAAAAACATGCCACAGCAAAAATGTTTGCATAAATGTCTCGTCTCGGCATCTCTAAATGAATTTATCACCAAAACTTGGCCGGCCTGGGTCCTGCCCCAAAAATTCAAGCTCCTGTGTGTGGGCGGGGACTTTGTTGAGTTAGTTTTGGGTTGGTCGTGTCTGTGTGCTTGCCGTTTCTCGAATGAAATGTGTAGGTTAATTATCAGCAAAGTTTTCATGTGCTGAGGTGTAAATATATCTATGTTTGTATCTCTGTCTGGGCTTAACCCCTCCATTCCATTCTCTGTGGTTAAGCGGGGACGTAGGTTAACCCACAACGAAAGGTAGGGAGCTTTGCGTTTGCCCCTGCCTGGCCTCAACAGTTTTAAGCCGTTAACTTGTTATTTAAGGTTGCAAAAATGTTTATTTAATTTGAATTAAATTCTAACCATACAGCTAAATCTATCAAATTTAATTTACATTTTAAAGCAGGGACTGTTGACCATTAGTTTTGATTTAAAATCTTGTAAAATCAAACAGTTGCAAACCACAGAACATTTTCATTCATATTTGGCTTTTTAGTTTGAATTTGAAATGGAAATCTCAGTTGAAATTTAAAAATAAATCACTTATGCAACATTGACAAAATCGCAACATTTGTAATTAAAGAACCCCAAACTGTAGTAGCAACCACTGCGGATGATAAAATATTGTCACATAACCGACCAGCCGAGCGATTTCCTGCCATCGATTGTGGGGCGTGGCACAGGAACGCTCCACAGGATGAGCGCCACTACTTTACATGGAATTCTGCCATGTCCGTGCAGCGGACACGAAAACCCACAGGCCAATGACAAAATTTTGGTCACCAAAGTCCAGGGACGTGTTCGGCGGCGGTGGGTGTCGTGTGCGTATGCGTAATTTTTAATTCAGACCAGGTGACTGACCTGGGAAAATGGGAAATGGGCCGGGGCGGGGGCGTTGCCGAAACGTGGGACGCGGCAGGTGCGGGAGGTGCTCTGTGGCCAAGTTTCTGGCACATGAGACATCGAATAAATTTGAAATTTCATGAAATGAATATGCAAAACCGTTAGTTAGTCCGGTAGCACAGCACCATGGGCCAGGCCGGAGAGCTGAGAGGTGAGGGAAAGCAACAAAATGCAATGGATATGCGGCCATATGTAACTGGCATATGTAGTAGTTGCCAGTTTTCCCTTACAAGGTAGTTCTCTTGGTCAGAGCAGAGATAGAGCTGGCCACCGCCAACCGAATAAACAACGAGCTGTGGGTGGCGGAGGGCCGAAAACTGATAAGAAATGCCAGCAAACCAAAATGTCAAATGACTCGACTTTTGCCTTGGCAAAAATAAATTTAACATGAGCTGGGAGATGCGTATGATGCAGGAGCCGAAGGATTGTTAACCGAAGGGAGCTGTGCTAGCAGGACATGATAAATATTCAGCAGCTGAAAATCTGTGTCGGGAACTTTCCAAAACTGAATCAGGTGCTGTTTGTTATGTAGAAGCGAATATTTTATAATTAATTAAATGTTTTGGTTCTCTAATCTTTTGGTTGAATAATCGTTAAGCAATACCCTTGATAATATAATAAAACCAAAACCATTTCATTGTAGATTACCCAATGACCTCTGCCCTTTTCGTGACGGACATCAGCGTGCCGGAGATTGTGGATTTCCGGGACAATGTCACATTATCTTGCAGCTACGATATGCGAGGTCACACGCTGAATTCGGTTAAGTGGTACAAGGATCACGAGGAGTTCTTCAGGTACTTGCACCAGGTGTTTAATATTTCTTAGAAGCTATTTTCACCAGCGGAATCCTCTCTATTAGATATTCCCCGCTAGCTAGCCCCATTTACATGACATTCAGAGTGCCAGGACTTCAAGTCCTGGATGGCAAGTACATGTGCAATGAATCGAGCTGCAGGCTGGACTTGAGCTTGCAGGGAGCCAAGTCGACGGGCGTCTACAAGTGCGAGGTCAGCGGCGATGCTCCGCACTTTAAGCTGGCCGACAAGGCGGACAACATGACCGTTGCAGGTGGGCATCCTTTGGACTGACTTGGGGTATACATTAGATTGATTCCTCGGAACACTTACAGCTTTGCCGCAAAGCGACCCGTTGATCGAGAGCTTCAATTCAATGTACCGCATGGAGGAGTTCCTGAGCGCCACCTGCTCCTCAGACTATTCCAGCCTGCCCACGCGGCTCACCTGGTTCATCAATGGGGAACAGGTAAGCAATGCATAGAATTATGCGAAGAATTAAATTAGGGAGAAATTTAAATATAATTTTAATAATAATTCTACGCATTCTTTTCTTTCGCAGCCTCTGATGGGCGAGCTGCAGCCCACCATCGACACCAGCATAGCGGCCCATGACTATGTCCTTCGCCGGCAGCGACTGCAGGTGCACTTTTACCTGCAAGGACAGCGCTTCTTTCAGGCCGGCAAGATCCTGGAGCTCAAGTGCGTGGCGGAAATCGAGAATTATCCTGAACTGAGGCGAGAGACATCGCTGAGTGCTTCGCTTTCGCAATTTGACAATTTCAACAACCAAATGCCACTGAGACATGCGAATACGAGTGAGTTTTCTCTACTATATATCCTTTTCAATAATTTTACCCACCAGAATTCATTTGATTTGTTAAGGATTCAATCTAAATTTTAACTAAACTTCGTTCATAGTTTCTTGGCAATTAACTAAGCTCCCCGACATTTCCTTTCGTTTACTTTACTTCTGACAACTCAAGACTCGGCAGCGTCACAAAGGACTTGCATTGGTGGTGACAGGACATCGCTAATTTCCGCCATCCTGGCGGCAATCCTGCTCGTGCAATTCTGCCGTCGCCCCTCATGAACACTGACATTCATAGGGAAATTGGAATCGGAGGACGGAGCAAAGTCCCCGGACTCGGAAGGGAATTCGCCTCGAATGGCAACTTTGTCAACTATATCATCACGTTAGTTAGTCAGTCAGCTAGTCACCTAGTTAGTTAGTTAGTTAGTTAGGACAACAGATAAAGGTAAGACCGCGATCTAGTCACTAAAGATAAGTTTTTGGCTGCCAAATGTAAATAAGATTTATGGAATAAATAAAGGTGCCAAAGGTAACAAAGTATGAAAGCTGCAATGAAAACTATAGTAAAATGTAAGCATACAAAAACATTCAGTATAAATTCAATTTATATGGACATCAAAATACAAACTTTAAGTTGAAAACTCTAAGTTATATAACATTTACTTATATTTAAAATCATTTAAAGTGTTTAAATATTTGGTATTATTATATGTTTAAGTTAAAATTAACTAGCATTACTAAGCTAAATAATAGTATAATTTTACCTTTTAATATTTTTGCCTTGTGACTATCGTAAGGGAAAAACAAAGTTTTTATTAAGTGACGAAACATGAATGTTACTTTTTTGTTAAAGTCATGTTTTACTTGTAATATTATGTTTTCATGTCGGTTGGTTTATTAAGCAATAAAAAAGAATAAATACACTGAAATTGGAAGCGAAGTAAAACTGCCAGAAAAATTGTTTCACCTGCCTGACACTGATACTATCCAAAATAAGTCATTCTCCAGCTAACCGAACGAATTTCCGATGAATGTACATATAGACGTAATTTTTTCGATTGTTGTTTATAAATTGATTTTCATTCGTATTGCACATGAAAGGTTTTTTCGAGGATATATATCTGTGCACCCTCCGTGCCGATGGCATGGGGAAGAGTCTAAAAAAATACAACGTATGAAAAACAATAAAAAAATATATATGTGGATGAATTACAAGCCAAACTAAGGGAATAACATGCGATTTTATCAGTGGAAAACCAGAATGCAGATGCTGTAAAAATCATTATAATTAAGTCTAGCATAAATATGCTGTAAATACAATTTTAAACATTCAAAACATAGGACAAACAACTATAAATCATGTCCCAGAGCCACACTCAACTAAATACGTATGTATATAGAGAGCTATTCACTATATCTCAGCGTGTATTTAAGGCTGACATAAAAAACAATCAGCCAAAAACCTAACAAAAAGCAGTAAGCATTTCAGTTAGCTGAGCGACTACAAATAGACACTAAACATTATCCGCCGGGTCAAAGCCCTCTGAAAAGATCTGGCCGCAGATAGGCGACTAAAAAAATATATAAAATGCCGCAGGACGATAATGAAACGGGGCCTGGACACTTCTGAAATCACTTTTTGTTAATCAGTATATCCAATTAAAATAAAACTCAGAGTGTGTGATGAACAAACATGCATAGTATAAAATATAAATGTATAAATTAATTTACCTACTCATTCGCACATCTTTCGGTTGTAAAGAACAAAAAAAAAAAAACTCACACGCAAATAAAATAAAAATAAACGAGAGCAAATAACGATAATGTATATAAGAGCATTTATTATAGTTTTTCATTTTGGCGAATGGCCGTTAAATTGTGTAAAATATTTCAAAAGGCGATCCGCATCGCATTTGTTTTTTATTTCCTTGCTGTTCATGAAAAATTCAAATAAATAAGGTAAATAAATAATTCAATTTATGGATTTCAATGCGTTTATTCAAAGTTCGAAGCGCTAATCTGTATTATAACAGACAGCTTGGGCCTCGATTGCTCTGTGGCGGTTTTAATTGAAAGACGGGCTAAATGGCAGTAGGCTGGCTGAAAAATATATATTTACAATGTGGGCACTCGACCGACTAAATCAATACAAAGTCCCTTTTGAAAGGGACTCTCGGAAAAACTCGTCTATTTCACAGCTGTCATTCAATGAAATAGTTTGAAATCACAAAATGCGGTTATTAAACCTTTCTAAAAAAAAAGTTGTTTACTTTATTGCGGGGTTTATTAAGTGCAAAATATCATTTTTAATTTTGAAGTGCTTTACATATTACCTTTCCTGGAGATACCCTTATTTTAACTAAATATCCCTTTATTTTCATTAATTCGTTGGGAACTGCCAAGAAGTCACGGGGTAATTTCAAAGAAATTATGATTAAATTCCCTGACAATTTCGCCTTCTTGGCCGTGATGAAACGTACTCGTTTAATTTGAAATAATAACTTGTTTAACTACGCAAATTTGCACAATTAATTATGCTAATGAGGCGCGGCCCCGAAAAGGCAAAGGACTCCGCACCGGAGAGCCGAGAGTCGAAAGCCGAGAGAGCTTAAACAATAAAAAGGGTTAAATAATTAATTTCAATGCTGCTGCAATTAGTTGCCACTAAATGTTGCATGAGTTCTGTCCCAGAGATAGGATACACACAGCCCAAAAAGGGCGATGTCAAGATGAAAAGCCGAGAAGGAGAAAGGCCGAAAAATAAGCGAGAAGGACAAAGGCCAGGACCTCCTAATGAGCCCGGCCCTGGGAGCTAATCAAATTAGCCGGCCCATGGACTTTTGATCAAAAATGCCAAACTTTTCGCATTTTCGCTCCATTTTGCGCGCTCAGCGGCCACATGGCGTATGCGTAATTTATGTGATTTTAATTAGCCAACTTTTTGTCTGTCTGAAAACATGCATGACTTATGACGCATAGCTGTCATATTCATGATTCGGCAGTCTACCTAATTGAAATTAATTTTGAATTATTTGTCCTCTCACATTTTTAGGGGACTCGGAGCACTGAGAGAAACAAGAGAAACTAGAGAAACAAATCAAATAATTAGCCATATATTTTCCCTAATACTATTGTAAATTTTATATGCAAGAAATTATTGCCTTTTAGTAGTCTATTAAGTCAAAGGTATATCTAAATTTTCGTGTAATTTGTATGCTCAGTGTAATGCTTATTTCGAGGCCGACAGTCGGCATGGAATTTCAAACATTTTCAATTAAGAAACGGAAAGGGAGAGACACAGACAGACGCTTATCAAGTGGAAGTTCTTGAGTTGAGTCTAAGTTACCGAAAATAAAGTGAAGTGAATTTTTCGCGCTTTGGCATTTGTCAAAGTTTTTCCCGCCCCTCCGCTGCCAGAGTGTCCTTTTCAAATTTTTTGCTTTATTTTTCGCTTTTCTGTTTTTTTTTTTTAGCTGCAATCGTTGCCTGTTTGCGTTTCATTAAAATCCATTAAAATGCTGCAAATCAAATTAAAAGTTTCAGCTTCGGTCTGGCAGTCGGCAGTGCTGTCAGGCCATCATCAGCCGTTTAAGGATCTGTCTCCTCATTTGCATGCGCAACTGGCAATTGCGAATCCGGTTGTTGTGCAGAAATTACTTTTTAATTTCTTCGCTAATTCGCTGAATTTGTGTTCGACCAAAGTCCGAGCCAAGCTCCGAGACAGGCCGAGAAGGCCATTGTTTATTAATTACATGTGGCAGGGCGGGGCGGCCAAAAGCCAATATATCGAAGCGAAACGAATCTGTTGTGACCCGTTGACCCATTGAGCACTACGTGACCCACAATAGCTCATTTGTATGTGGCCCGGATACGAATGGCAACCTCATCGCTCCGCCTGTCGCGCATACCAAGCAGCTCCTCTGCCTGCTGGATGCTGGATGTTGATGTTGATGTGGATGTTGACACAGGCGCTGTCAGCTGCGAGTTGCTTATTCCCAAATTGATATGCAAACAGCAGGATGGCACTGAAAGGCCTGAAAGAGCCCGGAACTCGGGGGCAAGGTCGGGCTCCCCAGCCACCTAAAATATCATTGTCGGCGCAGAGATTTCAATTTTGATTCTGACTTGTTCTCTGAATGGGATAATCTCAATTGCTGAATACTCCTGGATTTGGTAATATCGGAAACAAGTTCTGCCAATTGATTATTAATGTGAAGTCGAAGTAGTTAATTGAGCTTTAGGACACACTTTCCCCTTAAAATATCTAAAATTAGGAAATGGATTTGAAGATAATAAACTTGTTAGTTCTTTATTAGCAAATTCCCAACTCTGACAAATTCTAGCACCCTTCACCTTGTGCCAAAATGCTATAGAAAAACCAAACACAAACTGGTTAATCAAGCCAACGAAATGCACACCCATTCAGAGATCACATAGAATCCAATGCCATTTTACAGCACAAAGAACACACAAAGCAGGCTCGAACAGAAAATGGCTTGTAAAACGCCCTGTAAGACAACAATTGAAAAGAATTACCTCCTAAACCAAGTGCAAAGCACACACGCACACACTTCGCTCCATCCGAGGAGTCTCCCTGGCAAATGTATGCAAAATGTTTTTTTGGCAAAGAGGCCGACACAGCGACTACTTAAGGCTCTGACTTCGAGTGGGGGAACTCGGGGGCGGGTACGCCGACGGCAAAACGTAAACTCTTCAATAATTGAACGTGTAGTCATGAGGAAGCGATAAAATCGAATTGCTTCCTTAATGTGTGAAATTGATACAGGAAACAATTTTCCACATTGTTATGGCTCGCACATGGTGCAAACGAAGGGGCAAAGGCATTGGCATCGGCATTGGCATTGGCACTCTGGCATCTTCATCGGTGACATAGGCCAGCTATCAGCTGACGCTCTTTAGCCCGAGATTACCCTCCATCTACACTCGGAAAAATCCAGGTTTGTCGTGCTACGTTCAGATGAAAACCAAGAAGACGTGGGGCTTTCCTTTTGTCTGAGTGCATTGCGTGAGGTCGATTTCAAGTGATTCTGGCCAGACACAAAGCCAAGGGCTCAACACACTCGCAACCGGGCTAAATATTATATTTCAAGGCCCTTGTCTATTGTACATCACCCCCTTGATGGTGGCCCAAATCCCCTCTATTCCCCTCCAGCTGCGGTCCACGGTCCATCAGCGCTTGCAAATATGCTTTTGAATTGGTTTACGGCCATTGGAGCGCTCACATTAGAGGAGCTGGGAACAGGAGCAGGCACCGGGGCAGGAGCAGAAGCAGGAGCAGGAGCTGGACTAGGAGCAGAAGCTTGGATCCATTGCCCGAATCCATGACCGCTCCTTGATACGCCCGCTGCCGTTGTTGGTGCGCCTGTTTTCCTGCGTGCTTTTGCTAATGGCGTGGCTAACACGATTTGCGGCTAGAACGGCAACCAAAAATCTACTGAAAATGCACTGAAAACTAATTTAATTAAAACTCGGTCAAGCAAAGATAGATTTACATAATTTTTAAATATTTTTTAAATTTTAAAAAAAGGTAAAAAAAACAAGCATTGCTAAAAACTTGTCTGCCATGATACCATGTCAGACTTTAAGCCGAATTGGTTAAAATAAATAATTAGAAACTACAAATATAAGCTCCCATCATTTTCGCTTAGTGTACCCAAAGGACGCGGCTTTCAATTGCGATGGCGATGCCTCTCTGGTTCTTGTGCCGATGGAAATAATGAGCGAAATGCAATGCCTGATCAAACATTCCGATTGGTTGGACCCTGAACCCTGGTCAGGCTGAATATCCTGGACATCCCTGGCCCAAAGTCGAAGGGTCCTCCTCCATCAGCTCTAATGTGCGTCAATTTCAAGCGGCGTGCAAGCCGAGAATATTAACAACGCGAACATCTACGGCAACATCAGCGCCGGCAGTAGCAACAAAACCTGGCTAAAAACATTGTTAACTCGCAGAGAGCCGTGTGCCGTTTACATAGCTCGCTGCACTGTGTAAGGTCCTGGGAATTCCCACGGTCCAAAGGACGAGCCGGGGCACAGGGCTCGCAGGACGATAAACGCAGGAGAGATGGCAAGACGACGCGACGTTGCGCGACAATTTTCCGCTTGAATTACGCTCCCGGTTCATGCTTCGTTTGCACAGGAGGGTTGGGCGGTGGAAGCAGGTGGAAATCGTGGAACAGCCAGGGGGGGAGGATGGCTCGGAAAAAATAAATAAGCGGTAGCAAATTTCCATTTTTGCCAGGCCAAAGCGAAAGCCACTCCTGAGGGATAGAGTCCCGGCTCACGCACCATATACGCTTAGGCAAAAATCTATTGAAAGTAGATATCTTTTCGCGAAATCGAGATAAGTTTTGGAGAAAACCCTATTTCTAATCAAGAATTAAATGTAAGAAAAACATAAGACTGGTAAAGACTGGAATAAACACCCAAACTTTCGTTTATATTTTAAGGAGGATTATTTATATAACATTTTAGCAACGATTATAATTTATTAATAATTTTGTAACAAAATAATTGTATTGTATTTTTAATTCTGAATTGTTCTCCCTGTATAAAGGAGCAGGTGCGACAGGCGATGCGACAATCGACGGTTGTTTCTTTGGCTCCTGCTGCCTGGACCACGCCCCCATTCCAATTTTTCCGTCTTGCTTTCCCCTCGCCCCCCTCTATACTAATTCTCCCCAGAGATAAGCCCTATGCAAATAATGAAAAACTATAAAAACTCATGTGCGGCCAAGCAGAGAGAAAAGCAAGCGCGGAAAGGCGGGGGAAATTCAGGAATCTGGTTACAGACAACGGCGGGAACGTTGAGAATGAGCCATGGAAATAATATCGGCAAAATAAAAATGTGCAAAGAGGCGGAAAATAATTCAACTAAACAATGTACACGTATTTACATAAATGGATGAAGCCGCTATATTCAATTACCCAGCTTAAAGGAGTGGAGAGGGGGAAAAACAATGGCGATAAAATGTTTCAGCTCAAGGTGAGCGCGATAAGCGGACAATAGAGCTTGTTATCTATTCAGTTGATTTTGTCCCAATTAAAGTTTATAGGTAGGAAAATATAAATAAATTTGAATTAATATTATTGGAATAATATTTGAAGTTTTTTATTTGATCTTTGGTTTGAGTTACAAACATTTTTATGTATAAACAACGAAGTTTAGCTTATTTCCTTTGATCATTTTTAAATAATTTAAAACAATTATATGTTAGGACTTATTTATTGATGTTAAAAATAAGGAAAACTTTAAATTTTTACAATTAAACTTTACAATTTACTATAGCAGCTTTATTAAATAAAGGTTCCATTTCCATAAAATAAAAGTTTACCGAAAATAATTCGAATCTTAAAGTAAATTAAAATAGGTTGCAAAACGGCAATATGATAACTTCCTTAATTCTATATGTTTATATTTATTGTATTTATTGGCACCGTTTTCCAAACTCTACTGTTCTTACTTTAAAGCTTAATTAAGATTAAGGAATCTAATATATTAAATGCAATAATAAACATTGTAGGATATTAAAACCCAGCATAACAATATTTCGACTATCGGCATTAAAAAGTTTAGTAGAGTCACATCTCGCCATTTTCGAGGCGAATAGAGCCTTGGAAGACTTTTGCCATTTCGCTTTTAAATTGACAATTTTATCGAAAGAATCCTTTGGCCTGGTAAACCCCCCTCGCAAGCCCTGAGCTCTTCGGCATCTTCGGCACGCACAGAGACCATATCAATGGACAATGTAATGCGCGCATATAAAATGATGGCAAACATTTACAAATGTATTGCGACTATAAAGATTTTACGCAAAATACAGAAACCAAAAAAACCAACAAACAAGAAACGAAAATCGAAATCTAATAAAAATTTCCATTTTTCTATGCGCAGTTAACTTTATGCGACACTTGTGCGCGAGTGTGTGTATGGTGTGCGTGTGCACTTAACACTTTCCACACACTCGTACACAGCGGACAACAGGCGAAAGGGCAAACTTTTGTTTCTCAGTTGCAAAGCGCCACGCCCTCATTTCCCAGCCCCCATTTTCCTGGTGCGCCGAGATCCCCTCGCACCATAAACTCGCAATAGGCACGCTCCAGCGCCGAAATGTGAGGCACAGTGGCATCGAAGGGGTTTTGGAATATTTACTTAAATTTTAGATTACGAAAATTCAAGAAATCTGATATACATTTTTAAAATTATCATGGAAATGTCCCAAAATTTGAAAGGATTTAAGATACACAGAAGTTATGAGAACACGACTTTAGGCCCACTGTTTTATCCTTTGACAGTAAAATGCTTATGGCTTACACACACAGCCGGACAATTTAAATATATGTATGTATATGGGTGTGCTCCGTGGATACGTATTCTATATATATGTATATATATCCTTTATCTTGGGTAAACTTTTAAACTTTTTTAAAACGCCGCGCCAAAGCCGAAATGAAAGAATGCCAGACACACTTCACAGGCTTTTGTTTTGCGGAATAGAAAGGGGACGAAGGCGACAGGAGGCCATATTCCACGCTGAAAGCCATTTTGCACGCTGGCAAGCATTATTTCGGTAAAGAATATGCCCAGGGCAAAGCACATAGATCGGGCTAAAGGGGCGTGGGGAGGGGCACTTGAGAGGGGGCAGGAGGTGTTGCTGTGGCTGTGTGCGAAAAAGTATGTGCAAACTTTCGTAATTTATGTCATACGAAGTGTTAACCGCATGATGGCTGCACGCCGGATTGGATTTACATAGCTGAGACTCCGCCAGCCGAAACTTCCCCCGGCAGCGACTCCGGCAACTACTGTAAAGGCAACTCCGGCCACGGAACAGGGACCTCGGCCACACCGCCATGTCCTGCTCCGGCCGGAGAACTTTCTTTTCGCACCCTTCAAAAGAGAGGTTTAATCACTGAGTTATGTGGGAGTCTAACAAGGATTTGAATTCGAATTCGAACTTTTTTAAATATCTTAAATAAAATTTTAAATTTGTAAACAAATTTTAAAATAAATCTAACGAGAGGTATAAGTATTATTTAAAAGATAAAAAGATATACTTTAAACCGAGTTTAAAATAAAAGAAACTAGATTAAAATTAAATTAAAAATTGTTCAAAACCATAAAAAGAAGTAAAGGCAAATACTTTCTCAGTGACAGCAACTTTTCATTGGGAATAACTCGCCCTGCGAGGGTTGCTACTGCGGTTCAACTTTGTGTAGCCGCCTAATTGTTTTCAATTTAATGGCCTGAACTGGAGATCAAATGAAGTTTGTAACCAAAGCTCTGGTCACGTTTTAAAGAGGCCACCACGCCCCACTTGACCCTCCTCACGCAGCAGCGACTAATGAAAGTTGGTTAAATAAATAAATAAATGTCCATTTAGTTGCGCCCTTTTTGTGTATTTTATTTAACTTTTCGGCTGAATTCCCTTTATACTGTCCTCTACCTTTTCGTTCTTACTTTTTTGGTTAAGGAATTTTCTGCTGAGCCCATGGGCGGTCCCCTACAAATTTGTATCTCATTTGGCATCGAGTGTCTGTGATTAATTGCCCTTCAATTTCCAAAAATTATTTACAACAAAAAAAAGGGGGAGATGCCGCAGAATAAAAAGGAAATGAAAGGCCGACCCCAATGTGCGAGTATCTGTTTCTGTATCCAATAACATTTGAATGGGCAGAGCTTTTTTTTTGTGTGGACTTTGCTTGGAGCTGGCAATTTGTAATTTTGCTACTTCTTCGGTTTGCGGGTGGCTGGCGGTGCAATAAAAAAGGGACTTTATGCCAAATTTAATTAGGCGCAAAGCGAGGCGGCCAAGAAGACGGAGTGAAAAACGAGCGGATGACTTCGATTTGAAATGTTGCCAAGAGGGCGCAAATTATTTTCGGGGCTCGTCTTTGAAAAGGGTTGACTTTCGACTCGCAGCTCGTTCATTTTTGCTTTTCCCTCCTATTTTTTTTTGCTGGCAATTTAAAAATGCTTAAAGAGCCCATTAATCAAACCTTGCGAGCTAATATCCGTCCGAAAGCCTTTGTTTTATTCGCTCAATATTTCATGACAGGTCCGGCACATTGTTCATACGCCGTGTGGCCGTGTGGCATGAATAAGGAATGCCTCGTTGTAATTTGCCGTTAATAAGTTGAACAGTCCCGAGTGCGATTTCTGGCTTGATTTCTGGTCGGCCATCCGGTCTGTGCGACTGCATGTGAGTCGGCGAAAGAACAACAGCATTAAATTGCCAGCAATTACGTTTTTATTGTGCTAAAATGCACCTGTGCATATTCCTGATGGCGCAATTTCGAACAAAAACAAACGATATCGGAAAGAACAACATTGCCTGCCGGACGACGGCGGTCGGAGGTGCGGTGTCCGTTGCGACTGGCCTCGACTGGACGGGCGGATCCTCGGATTGCTGGCTGGCTGCAAGAAAACCAACAAATGTGGTAACAGTAGAATAACAGCAGGCTACCCCCAGCTACCCCCACTCGTCCCTCCGATGATTTTAGGAGCGCGTGCCAAGCGTGCCGCTGCCTCGGAAAGGTCATGTTATTAGGAGTGCGGCGGAAAAAGGAAATTGAATTTTCATCGAAAAATGGAAAATAAAACCATGGCTATTTGGAATCAATATCGATTGAACTTGAAAGGTATTTAAAATTGGAATTTTCATCTATCCAAATAATTAAACGCTTGAACTTGTTGACTTAATACATTTTTTTAAATAGAAATATAAATAATTAGTAAAATATTGAATGCAAAATAAACTAAAAGATTGTCTTACCAATTTGTATAATTTTGTAAAAAGTAGAAAGCGAAGTTAAGCGTCTCAAAGGTTAATAAATAGACAAACCATTAAACTAATTAATGCTAGTTCTCAAGCTAAATTACTACAATTTCCACCTCGACTGTGTGTCTGCATGTGGACAATATTAGCACAGGTAAATGTCCAAAATTAACATTGAACTTTGCCCGACTGGAAGGAGCCGGGCAGAGAACAAAACAGCAGACGACAACTGGCTGCCCCGTACAATATTATTGCAATTTTCCGGGTCCTGCATTGGGCTTAGTGTTAAGCTTAATGCCGGGGCCAGACGTTCGGCCCCCGATAACAGGATATCCATAGCACCATGGACTACGGCGACAACTACAACGACTGCCAGGAACAGTGCAGCTGCAACTGATTTTGCATCTGGTCCGGCAAATGACGATGTCCGTGTCGCATATTGTGATAGGCCCGTGCCCGCATCAAATTCAGGAAGTTTGTAAAGGGATGACACAGGGGATGGCCGAGGCTGTGGAAATGGGGCCGGCGGGATGGGTCGGGATTGGGGCGTCTGTTCCTGGCATGCATCACTGGCTGTGCAAACACGAACCTCACCGGTGGGCCGGCTGCCGAGATGGGGGATTGGGGGCGCGGACACGAGGAGAATGGCAATTGTGTTGGGCTTAGGCCAAGCCATACACCACCGTGGGAGACCAGAGCTGTCTTATTATAAAGGATTTCTAATTTGGGAGAATTACATACGAATTAATGGAACTTTGATTTGGATTTATAATTTATAAAATATAAGAAGTAACCATTTAGATACCAAAGTAAATCTCTTTGGGCTCTTGTTATTTTTATTTATTTAATTTTATTGCAAAATCTCTTAGCTAAGCCCACTGTGCGAGCGCCTTGTTTGTCTATCATAGATTGACTTGCTGCTGTTTGGCGACGGCAACAGTTGCCGCTCGCAGGGCAAATTCAAAGGAGGACCAACTGACGCATCGGACTGCTAAAGTGGAACCTAGAGTGGGAATAGGAACGGGAGCCGGAGTCGGAGCAACAATAGCCCGACGCTGTTTGAACTTCATTAAGCAGCCGTGGCCGTGGCACTGAGGCTGGCAGCTGGCGGCTGGGCCTCAAACACGGCCGTTTTTGGGTGGCTCAGATCATGACTTTGATTTGCGGTGACTACTCAAAAGCAGCCGCAAACTGCGCATTATTATAACATTGTTGTAGGCAGGGCCGCAAAGGGCCATCACCGAATGGCGCACACAACTGTTGCAGGCATAACCGCAGAATTAGCAACATTTGCGGTGCGTGGCCAGTGCGTTAAGTTGGCAAATAATGCTTAAAGTTAACGTCAGAGCCTTTGCGGTTTTGTCACTTGGTCAGGCATCGAAACCAGAGGCTCCCAATCCCTAAGCCCGCACCGGGGACACCTGAGTGCCAGTACGAGTGCGATGGGAGTGTGGTCGGTTGGCCATTTATGCAACCGTTAACCCAACCCGCCTCAAATCAACTCCATGCCTCATTTGACCGACCAAATGTGTCTCGCTCGGTTTGGGGCCCAATCTTTGGACTTGTCATCGGCCATAGTGCCAGCTCATAATTTAATATTGATTGGGTTAACAGCTGGAGATGGAGCAAGCGGCAGAGAAGTCCCCAGGCGACCGTTGCCAGGCCATTTGGTTATGTATGCAACTTATTACGTGGGCCACAGGATCCATGTATCTTTCGCAGCTGCTGCCAACTGCACGTCAAGAAAATATAGTGGCCGTGTACATGCATAAAGCATGATGACCGGCCTAATAGGCTCAGGCAAAGGGGACACTTGTTGACCACAGAGAGTCCTCTGAGTGTCGATTTGATTTCCATTTAGTTAGCTAACACTTTCAGTGGTAGGATTTATGTTTATTTATTGGCTGTACATTTTCACGTACATACAATTGGACTTTCTTCAATAAATCTAGCTTGTTTGTTATAATAAAAACTTTGGTTAATATGTTTAGGTTTATTTGGATTTTTACAAAACCTTTACAGTATTATTTTGTTTAAAAGTTTTACAAATTCTGCTTAATAAAGCCTCGGTTTTAAATATTTAAGTACAGAGAAAATTGCACTGAACCTGAACTGAAAATACCTTTTAATTTAAAACTTACTTTATATGAAATAAATACTTTAATCGTTCAATCAATTTCTGTAATATACAAAAGTCTAGAGTCTCGTCATTATACAGATAAGTACAAATTATTCAGTTAGCAAAAAAAGACATATAGAAACGTATGCGATTACTCAACTATAGTTTAACCGTTATGTCCTCCAATATACAGAAAAACTCATCTCAAACCTCAACCATTTCCTCAATTTGGTTGCAAAAAACATCAATGTCACTTTTATTTTTATAAACTCATATTCCAAAGAGCTTTTTTGCGTTCACTTTTTCATGCTTGGTTTGATTTCTATATATTTTATTACATCATGACCTGACACAGTCGTTTTTGCTGGACATCACCAGCTGCCAGGCCCATATTTATTTGATATAAAGCATAAATGGAGAGGGGTCAGGCCTGGTGAGGATTCCAGCTGGTAATCAGGCTTTGTCCTGCCAACAATGACTCAATTCGAGGACAGGTAGCTGGTCACAGGTTAACGACAATAACGTGCAGCTTTAATTAACTCGAAAATAAAACGAAATTAGATAGAGACGGGGGAGCTGCGAGTGGAGGGGAAGGGGCTCTAACCTTACTTTTTATATTTATTAACCCTCTGCCTGCCTTGGCCGCCACAATAACTGTAATTTCGCTTTATGACTGCAAATCACAACCGAAACATAAAGGCAGTGCCATCAGGACAACAACGCACTCTGTCCTGTGACTTGTGTGTGTGCACTGAGCAAAAATAATTGGGATAATAAATGAAAACGTTTAAATTTCACCTTTTCTTAGGTTCAAAAACTATATTTAACTAACCAATTTAACATAACATCATTTAACTAATAAAAATGCTCAATTTGTGACTTGTTTTCTTCATATTTTCCCTCAGTGTGTGCACTCCACGCCAGCAGCCGGACAACACTGCGTATACGCAACCTTTTCTTATGGACAATTGATGTCTGTACTGCTCCAGTTTTCTCCGTTTTTCCAACAGTCCGTTGTTTGCCCGCTGGTGTTCAGTCCTCGGTCCAGGGTCCCCCGGTTTTCGGTGCTCAGTCCTCGTTGGTCGTTTGTAATGTTGTTGTTAAGTCCGGAACATGACATTAGCCATTAACTCGCTGCATGCTCGCCTTCGGTTTACATTCGCAAATAAAACGCAGGCAGGCGCAGGAAAGGACGACGGCTGCCCACAAAAGACAAGGGCAAACAGAGGGAATCACAGTTGAAATGAAAATGTATAAAAAAGGACATTTGAATTGGACTTATGGGACCACAACACAAGCGTCCAAGCGTCGTCGCCGCTTCCACACAGAACCGCACAGAAACATTTTATTCTTATTACACGAACGCTGCAGGGAAGGGTGAGAGATTGTCCAGATACAACCGGGCGATAGCCGGACAGTACTGCATCCCACTGTTCAGCTCAGGCTCCTCGGACAATGAGCTGTCATTGTCATGAACCGATCTGGATCTGGTGAGCAGTATAACCAGACAGCAGGAGCCAAGGGCATGAGCCAGTGTTTCATTGTGCTGGCGGATGAGGATTTACGTCATGATTTTCTGCGTAAAGTCAGGAAATTTCTAAATCAACTTTGGTATTTGTACATTTTAAAAACATTTTCATCGGAATATATTTTGACGAAATAATAAATGTAGTAATTTATGCATAAAGTTTTCCTTTTGTTGTATAATTACAAAGATCTTTCCTAGGTTTGTTACAGTTTCAAAAGTTTAAATATAATCCAAGCTTCGATTTTCATGTAATATCCATGATCCATTTGTGCCATGGAGATCACAGTTCTTGCGTTCGAAATCACAGTTTATTCACTTACTCAGCCCTGGGATTGGTTAACATGTGACCCAAAAACAAAGGACGTGTGTGTCTAAAAATAATAACGACTTGGCAAATAAAAGCCAACAGGGATGGCAGCCCAAAGTGCGTGGGCTGGGTCGCTGGGCTGCGGATGGAGTTAAGGTTGAGGTTGAGGAATTGAGCACTCTCTCGGACATTCACTCACACATGCTCACTGGCACACACAGACGCGTCCTTAAGGATTGAGGTAGTTAAGAACAGCAAGACGAAGTCATCGTGTCGACGACTCCGGAGTTGATTTCTTTTGCGTTTTAGCCTCGCCTCAATCTCTAACCGAGTGTCCCTGCACTCAACAAATTTGAAAGTTCATTGAATTAAAATTTAATAATTTAAATAATCTGAGGAAATAGCTCTAAGTAGAGTAATACCATTGAAGTTCTACAAAAAAAAAAATCAATTTTTATTGATAAATACTTTCATTTAAAGTTTTGAAATCATATTTTACAATCTTTTCCTTTCCAAATTACAATTTCTATTTCCCAGCAACTGCAAATTTCGTCCAGTGCCTAGATGGTCCTGCTTTCTGGCGCTGATTCTGGTCCTTGTACGAGTCCTGTTCCTGCTCCTGGGCTGGCTGCTTGTTTTATAACCTTTTCACTTTATTTCCCTGGGGGCAGATAAAAAATGAAGAAATCCTTATCACAGCGTGTCAAGGATTTGCTTTTGTCCATTCCGCAGGACAAGCGCCTCCATAATACGCTTATTTGTAACGCATTGTGGGCGTGGTCAAATGGGCGTCCACGGCGGCAGAGGATAACGAAAGGGGGGCCTCCAGCGTCCTGGTGGGGGGAAGTGCGCAATAATGCGACTAGCAAACAAACAAAAGCAGCCGAGGCAACAAATAAAAAGTTAACGACGAGTTTGTTATGTTTATGTGGCCAACAAACAAATGGACCACATATAAGCACTGGCCAGAGAGGGAAAGGTATGTGACAGAGGGGGGTATCAGGAGGGGAGGGACAGTGGAAGGGGCAGCGTCAAGTAGATTGAAGCAAAGGCCAAAAAGACCAAGGGCCAAGGACCAAAGGCCTGACCCACCAAACAATCAACGCAAATTTCACGACAAAACGTAAAAATGCGTAAATAAATTTTATGTGGCCCAACACCCCCCACAAAAAGCATCCTCCTCTCAGCCAAGGCCTTTAAATAAATAATGCAAAGCAACTTAATCACATCAGCTTTAATGCAGAAACACTTTTGCATATGAAAATTAATGCCGTCCATAAAACCACGGCAGGCACTTAAATTCAATTCGCACGACTTGAATTGAATTCGGCCACATTTTACACAAAGTTGAATTGAATTGAATAATATTTAAGATTAGCTTTTGAATGGAATAAATATAGGATATTTATTCAGAGTCCTTTTAATTTCTAATCTTTAGGGCAAAACATGCAATTTAAAACACCGCTGCAGCTATCAAAAGTTAAATGTAACAAAATCAAGTAAAGTTTCTGCTGCTCCCTCTGAAAGGGTTAATTACGTTCATTAGTAGATCGGGGGAAGGAACCCTGTCGGAAGCACTGTCGAAGGATAATCAAGCCGGGCACAATGGACTTGGTAAACATCATCGGGCGACAACGACGTGACTCTGACAATTTAAATGCCTCCGAGTTGCCCCAAAAAGGAGCAGGGCGAACGGCTGCCAGCCCAGACTGAGCTCCCAGGGACCTCCGTGCTGATGCCGGGCTGTCAAAACTATACCACAGACTAAGCCGAGTTATGCATGCATGTGTGACACCCGGACTGGGGTGACTGGTGACTGACTGGCGGACAGACAGTCAGACGGCACGGAACAGGGGAGGGCACAGGGACCAGCTGATAAAGATGTCCTTCCTGCTGTCGCCCTTAGCTATGCAGAGCGTGTTGTGCCCCCGGCTACTTTCGCTGGCCGGCGCAAACTTTCACCACTCTCACACATTCGTTGGGCTCCGGGCGGTTCATCCAGATCACGTAGGCATCGTTATGCCATCGGCTGCAAAATACGCACAGTGGCCTCCTCATCCGTTTTCACAACATTTTGGGTTTCGCTGGAGACGAGCGAAAGAAAGAGAGATTCTAGTTAAAGGTATTTCGCAATTACCCCGCCGCCACAATATATATTTTGGGGCAAGGATATATATTAAAGCAGTTACTGCTTCTGTTTCGGTTCAGTGTATTTGTTCCACTCTCTCTCTAGGCATGTGTGGCGTGGTCGCTGCCCAAAAATGTTGCAAATAAAAACACGCCCACACACTCTCCGCTTGGCTGTGCGCCTTTGATGGCGCTGATGACTTCATTAGAGCCGCTCTATCAGTGCAAATGGCCGGCGTCATCCGCATAGGATACGTTTGCCAAGGGACAGGACCACGGGATGGCAGGGCAGGCGGTGACTGGATTCGAGCAGAACGTGCCGGCCGGGTAAGGGTGCGAGTTAGGGGCCCAGAAAGTGACCGCAAAGTCGTAGGCCAGTGGTCAGCAGTCGGTAGTCGGCAGTCGGCAATGAGCAGTGAGCAGTAGTTGAGTGCATTAGGCCCGCCGGCGAGTTCATTAGCAGTGGTCCGGCGGTCATTAGGCCAGTGTCACTGCAATGAACTCCAGGCTCCAACTCCAGACTTTAATGCATGAGAAACCCCTTGGAAGTATGCTGCGAAAATAGATTGACACGATTCATGGCCGGCGAGTGTAGGAAACAGTTGGGAAGAAAAGACGGACGTCCTGCTAAAGATAGCATGGCGGAGTACAGGAAGGAGTCTATAGCCGCAGTGGGAGGGGGTGTTTGCTCCAAGCAAACACACATGAACATTGGACTAATACTTCAAACCTGCTTACGCCAATAAGTCGTCATCGCTGCGAACGCTTCTTATTGCCTGCCTGCTCAGCTCACTTAACAGCCAGACTTGGCCAGGAAGAAGTCAGACAGGCGGAAAGGCACTGAGCCAAAATCTGTCATAAATATGAGGTAAAACATTCACAAAACTCTCAGAACTTTCGGGAGTTCAAAAGAACTCTTTTGAAACCATGAAGAATTTATGAAACACATTTCTCTCAGTGCACTGCAGTAGCCAACCTGATACGCCGGATTGGACCAGCACTTTTCGATAACTTCTTTATGCAACTTTTTATCTATTTGCAACTACAGAGAGCTCTGCTCTTTCAGATTCTCTACGACCTGCAGTTTTTTCGCTGAGGAATCAAACGCATTACGTACAAAGCGCCGTCTACCTGGATTTCAATGATTTTATTTTTGCGCATTTTCCAGTTCCTTTTTTGGGGTAATGAAGGATATTGAAAGAGCTCTCACCAGGATTGGCAAGGGGTCGAGATGTGGATTTGCGATAGGAACGGGCCAAGCAAAGCAGAAAGCAGAACTGTTACCTGTGGTCGGAGCTATTACTGCGGAGAGTCCTTAGCAGAACTTTGCACATTTTAGTTTGTTTGGCCGGGACTGGTTGGTGGGAGTGGGTTAAGGCTAGCAGAAAAGTTCTGATGCTGATGGATTTAACAATTATGTTGAGTGGCTGCCAACGAGCGCAGAGAACTAACAACTCGGACCGAGGACAATAATTAGAACAGCCAACTTTAAGCAGTTCAGCAGTCTGGCTGCACTCTATATAATTTTTCTCTATTTTTTGGTAAGAAAAACAAGTCCAAAAACAAATATAAATAAAATAAACCAAAGCTAAGGGAAACTTTTAAAAGTAAAGTACAAAAAATATGACATTTATAGGAAATGGAGCAGAAAAATGTAAATACGAAAGCATTAAATGCTGATATTTAATATTAATTTGGGAAAATTAATCTTAGCAGTAATTTGCTTACTATTTTATGATGTATTCAACTATAATTTCCGTATTGAAGCCGATATCAAAGCTATGCCACCTATCGCCGTGCTTTCCATCCCTGAAGACATCCTTTTGCCTGTCCTTTTGACTGCCTTCAATCCGCTGCCTGGCAAGGTTATTCAATTTGCAAATGCTTTCGGGGCAACAAAGCAGATGGAATACTGCAGCAATTATGCTTCTGCAGGAAACACATAAGGACGTCCTCTATGTACACATATACACATATGACTGGGACTCTGGGGAATTCGGGAATTTCTTTTCCTTTTACGGACTCGCCGGCAAACTGAAGCGCGTAATTAAAAATTAATACCAAAGCAGACGTTGCCCACATCTGCGGTCTGTCTGCAGCTGCTTCTCCCCACATTTTTATTTTGGGTTTTGTTTTGTCTGTGGCATTAGAGCGGGGTTTTATTTGTAGGGGGGGGGGGGGAAGCCCCAAACTGAAAGCACTGGCTTACAATTGAACTCCAAATAATTCGTTAATTGTTTTGGCAGTAATATGAACGAATGAGAGGAATTTCCTCGCTAACTGATAAATGAAGGGTAAGTATGGGTGAGGCTGTAATATCTAAAAAAAAAAATGTAATTAATTAAAAGCTGCTTATTTACATTTAAACACAACTTAAAAAACTTATATTCAAGCCATGTGAGTGTTTTTTTTAATCTTCATTTCCTGCATTATTTTCGCTTTATCGCAATGTTCTGTAAATGAAATCTCTCTCCGAAAAAATCATCAAAAGCCCTAAACAAAAAGTTGATTTAAATGAAAGCGAACATGTATATTGCACAAATAATACTCCGTGATTAGCAATCGAATGCGACATCGATTCATTAGATTTAAATGCGATCCGTTCTATTTAATTTGAGTTTGAAATGATTTAACGTGTTGTTTTCGTTCATTGGTATTCCTGTGCAGCTATGCGTGGCATACAATTAAAATTAATTATTTGCCATTGTTGCGGGCTCAGTTGACTAATTGTTAACAATTTTCCGCCCCCCGAAAATACAGGTGTGAGTTTTCACGTCGCCATAACAGAATGCTGACCGGATCGCGCTATTTTGATATATAGTATATATAGTTCATACATAAATGCATTGAAAACGGGCCTCTAATTAATTTACAATGCGCACACGCCAGCCAAACCCATTACAATGGCAGATAAAGAGATTCGCGGAAGACACAGTGCCGCCAGCGGCGAGGCGGGTCCCCGGATCCGAGAGGGTTCCTAATTAATTCAATGAACGCCAAACATTATTAATTATTCATAATCAAATATGCAATTGCCGCGCTTGTCGTCCATGCTCGATGACAGGCCCCGAAACATCGCCGACTAGTCCCTTCGGAGACCGAGGTGTGAGTCCAAATCATAGGGGATGCATATCAATCGAGTGTCGCCGCATCTGTAAAGGGAAGCCTAATCACCAGCTTACATGATTGCCAATAACGAATTAAGGGCCATTGTTCCATGTTGTTAAAGTTGATTGATAAAAAACAAGTAGCTAATAATTCTTGTTTATAATAAATGAGGAGGCATTGTGGAGGAGTCTCTGAAGCTTTGCTTTTAATTTAACTCCAAGCCTTAATTGGACTTCTATGATTCAATCAATTAGGATTACTTCTCAATCATTTTCACTTTGAATTTTGTGCATTTACTTTAGATTTAATGTGAAGGAATTAGAATTGACAGCCTGATTTTACAATGCTTTTAAAGTGTTTTAAATAAAGCATTTAAGCCCTTTTAATTTCGAGTCCAAGCTGTCTAGTCCTCAGAAATTATTCAGTCAATGGGCCAAAACAAAACCGAAGCCCTGACCAAAAACCCGAACCCCTGACCTGCTGGCCAGCTGTTGGAGAGGCCGCAAATCTGCAATGTCCATCCGTTTTTGGGAGTGCCAATGGATGTGCGTGTGAGGTGAGTTGCCGCCCCCTTGGCGCCGTCGGCGGTGTTTGGTGCTTTCTGCGTTTGCATCGGTGCAATTTATGCAAATTGCTTTCAATTTGCTTAGTCCATTGCTTTGTGCGCCAAATTTTTGGCCTACTAGTGCCGATTGCCGTCTAAAAATGCAGCATCAATGGCGAAGGCAGGAGGAGTGCGGCCCGTGGAATGTGCAGTTGCATTGGCCACATTTCGTGATCGCTTTCGGAGGCGTTAAATTTGGTGTGCCAATCCATTTTCAAATTCCCATACTTGGCCATCTGGAATTTCTCATTATGATATTGAGCCATGGCCCAAACCCCAATTTAGCCACAAGAGGGTTTCGGGAACTGCCAGCCAAATTGCATTTTGGTATTCTGCAGAAGGAACATACTTTATATAAAAAGAAAAGTACAATTGTAGACTTGGAGAGTTGCTAAAATAATAATTGTAAACAGTTCTAGATTAATAATGGAAGCGAAGCCAAATTAACCATTTTAAGTAATTTAAACAGACTTAGCCAAGACCTGGAGGAAATTTGATTTCTTTTGGCATTTTGTATTCTATTCTAAAATACACTTTTGGCAGGGCCACAGCGCATTTCTCCACCTACAACTCTACTAGGATATGTCAACTGCATTAGAAAATGCCTACAATGGATTTACAGGCCTCAGGAAAATTCACATTTGCAACAGCTCAAATTTCCGGCGCAGCAGGCCTGCCCTTCCCGTACTATTTCTCCCTTTTGCAAAACTCTTCTCGAACACACGGACTTCCAGGACTCACCTGCCTTAATAAAGCCTTCACCTGCAGATGAGCGGCAGGACAACAGTAAGGAAGCTAGCTGGAACAGGAAAAGGTACAAGGACTTTGAACAAGACTGAAAAGTTGCTGCAGTAACAACTTCACACTACTTGCAGTACAGCAAGGACAATGGACACCTTTCCTACAATAAGAAGGAACAAATTTGGAAATAAATTGAGCTAACTTTCAAGAGTTTCAATTAAAGAATTAAATATTACTTAAAATTTTAATATTATAAATACAATGCTTTAACAATTAATATAACTGTTAAAATAGTTCTTTATAAAAGACAGTTCAATCGGCGAATCCTTTCTGCTGCTTTCATCGCTGCGATTAAATGGACATACAAATCACCATCCCAAACAGTTTCTACGATTAATAAAAAATGGGTTTAAATTGGTATTCGCTTGTCGACTTCCCGGTGTGGGGTCCACATCCAGACCGTCCGCCATTCAAGTCCCGCTCTCGTTTGAAATTTATTGTTGCAGATGCCCGGACGGGGATCCTGGTCCCATGTGTGGCGCATATGTTTCGCCTTTTTTGCATGCAATATTCTATTGAAATATTTGCAAATTACTCGGGACCATCCCTGCCGACAACGTCGTCGTCGTCGTCGTCCTGACAACGACGTTGACGCCGTGCCAGAACAATGGACAATTTGCGCCACAGAATCAGGTATTTAAAATGTGCACTTCATGTGGCTCCACTAGTTGGGCAGATTTAAGCACACATACTATCATATATAAGCACCACAGAGTAGGGACAATGCCAGGCCGGCAGCTAGCAGGAGGAGCTGTCTTTGGCCATAATTTATTACTAGGAACAAAGTTATTTTAGGCGCTGCACACGCACATGTATATCTGCACACTGAGTGAAATATTGCCTTAAAATTACAAGTTTCCATAGATAATTTTTCTAACACATCTGTCAAATCCTAGAGTTACTGAGAAAATATAGAAACATTGCACACTTTTAGGTTTCTTTAAAGTCAAGCGATTGCTAATTATTTCAACAAGAAACATCCACAAATAGTAATTAAGATTAAATGTTATTTTAATGCATAACATTTTGCTATCCAACATTATTCTCAGTGCAATTGACAAGCACATATCCTGTGTCCTGCCGAGCCGGAACATTCATTAAATAAAATAAAGTTAGCTTGTAGTAATTGTCAACGACAGTTTGATGTTTTTGTGAAATATTACAAGTAAATTGTTTTGCCGGCAGCTCCTTCGATCCATGCAGATTCCCTCAATAAGAAAATATATTCAGGGCAGGTCCTTTATGGACAGTGTTGCAATTTGCCAAATTCGATTACCTCATGCATATGAAAGGGCCTGCCATGCTGGCCATGATGTATGAGCCGAGTCGCCGTTTTGGCCATGATTAATGATTCCCAGTGAGATTGTTGCCAAAGCAACGGAATTATGCGAACAGAAGAGTCCTCAATTAAGAATGCGGCAAGGTCAAAAACCAGAGCAAACTCAATTAATATAAGCGGCGGGTCAACAATCAACAAAACCGCGACATTTCCACTTTTCCACCGACCCGTGGGCAGGATTTTCCTTTCAATGGCCATAAAATGCGGCTTTAAAGCCAGCTTATGTCCTTGGCTCGTCGTTGTTATTGCACCAATGGGCGGTGGAGGGGGCCATGGGGTCGACGAGGTCGCCATTTCACTAATTAAGCAAATATTTACACTGACCGCACCCCGTGGGACCTTCGCTTTGCTTCGATTCTAGTGGCAAGTTATCTGGAAATTTCAGAAGGCAAAAGCTGAAGTCGCCGCCTATCCTCCAGCTACCACAATGGGGACTAAGAATAATTCCATGTCAACACACTCATAAATAATGGACTGAGGGCTGGACCAACCACCCATTCCTAGCCCCAACTCCAGCCCCATCATCATCAGCATTGTCAGATTCAAGTGGCCAGGTACAGACAAAGCCGGCACAGTATTTATCATAAGCAGGACGAAAAATTTAAGGGCACTGCTAGATACCGTAGACCACACTGGAACGAAATTAAATAAATAAAACATAAAAAGAATATACAGAATGTTAAGAATCTTATATTAAACTATTAAGCAAGAGCCCTTTTCTGTTCTAAATATTAGTTGAAATAAAAATAACTTATTTTCAGAGCTATTAACTTTTTAAAAATACTTTTGTGCTACTAAAAAAATTACTCCCTTAGTTTTCCAATAAAAAACTAGCTCTTTTCGAGGGCATCTATACTTACAGTAGCATTTTAATAGAGAAGAAAATTTATCAGTGCCACAAAATGAGTTTCACAGACAAACTCTCCTCTCCCCGCTGCCCAGCTTTCACCATTTCCACCTGGCGACGATTTGTCATCTTTTAAATACAACAACATCGCAGAGCACAGTGAGTGGCTTTTGGAGCGAAAGGGGGGGCATGGAACGAAGGACAAAGGACAAGGCAATAATGCGTCGCAGCATAAATTTTATTTATTTTATAAGCGCATAAAGCTCTTGCCATGGCCAAGAAAAAGAGGTTCGCTACACATAAAGAAACTAATAGAACATTTAAAATACGTAAATTAAGTTTACAAATCATTTGAACTAATGCAATTTGATGAATTATATGAACTATTTGTTGATTTTTAAAATAAAAAAGCTGCCGAAAGCCTTTCTTTTTTAAATGTCGTTTTGTTTCCTTTTTTTCCAGTCCTCTAAGAGGACAAATAGGACACTCTCACCCACGTTTTTTTTCGCCCGATGGCTGGCAACTTTGTTTGTCTAATACCTGGGATGCTTGGCCAACACTTTGTTGCCGTGGCGCGGTATTCAAAATAGGTTTTTAGTAGACTGTCCTGCAGAAACTGGAGTGCCGGCAGCCGCAGGAGCAGGAGCAGGAGAAGCGCTCCTCCCCCTCTGTGTGTGACTGTGCGTGATATGAGCAGCAGCCAGGCATCGCTGGATCTCAGGATCTCAGCCACTTCATGTCAGGCTTTGGGCGTAATTTTTCTTGGGAAAAATAACTTGAGCAGCGTCACTAAACGAGCTTTTTACGCTGTCCTTGTTATAAAAAAAAGGAAAGAAAATGAAAGGGAAGGGAAGAGAAGGGGTGCTGCGGTAGGGGCAGGGCCGCTGATGTCGTGGCAACGACGCGCTTGTAAAAGTTGAAAGATTTGCATAAGTAATTTGACAAAATGTAGTTGACAGTAAAAAGCAGCGAGCCATGCACACATGCACAACACACCGAAGAATTTCTCCGGCAAACAGATATGTCGCGGGGTGTAAGTGGGCCTTGGGCGGCAGCTGATGACAGCGGTTGGCCAACGGGGAGGCGCCAATCCCCCCCACTCCCTCCCCATGCCATATGATGGGGCTATTTTTCTTACTTATATAGCCACGAAGAGGGGAGAGCAGGAGCCGTTTCATTACCCCAAATGAGAAATGCGACAAAGGCATTGACAAACGGGATATAAAAATATAGAAAAATTGCTTTTAAGTTTATATGAAAACATTGTTAAAGGGTTACTTTAAGGAAAAACTGAAGTTTACTTTAAGAAAGTAGGAAGCTTATAAAGGTATTATTAAGTATCCAAGGATAATATATATTTTGATATAATATATGTATAGAAATGCATCATCATTTTACGTATTAGGTCCCAGCAGATGCTTTGCCAACCATCACTTCAGTTCTTTTAAAGGCTAGCAATACCCTTAAAAAGTTTTATGGGAATACGTTTACCTTTTCTTTTATTCCCAAGCACTACTTCGTGTTAAAGTGCTCGACCATAATAAGTCATATATGTCATGTCAGGAATAAAGCACCCTGAAATTGTCAGTAAACCAATCGAATCAACCAAAGTATTCAGATAAATTATATTCATATATGTATGTCAAATATAGAAGTTCAAATTCCCTATTATATCAACAATGCATTTTATTTAAGGAAAAGATCTAACACACGAAAATGTATACAGTTCAAAGGAAAGTTCACCTGTTTCTTATAATATCTTCAATTATTTACATTTTAAATATTTTATTATTGTATTTATGCATTGTATTATATTATCTTTTATCAAATTAAAGGACTCCTTAAAAGGGTATTCAAAAAATAAGTAAAAACACAACTCATAAAGCGCACATCAATTTGGCATAACGGAAGCATGATATACGCGCATAAATTTTATGCACTTCAACACCACAAAAAGCGGTAATGATAATGCCATGTCGCGTCATAAAAATGTGATACTCCCGATGTCACCCTCATGGCGAAAAATAAAGGTGAGCACCCCAATAATAACCGGAAAAGGGGAGCCCAAATAATGTACCTAAACACAGGGCGACAACAAGCCACAAAAGCTCTCGTAAAAATGTATCTATGCATCCGCTGGCGATTGGCAACGAAATAAGTGTGTTGCTAAGCTTTCTTTACACTACACTGAGAGAATCCTAGTAACTGAACTATGTCTGATTTCGGTAACGAACCGATATTTGGTTTTAATATCTCTTTTTTCTCTACGAACAATCAGTATTGATTTAACACAACCATCGCTTTCACAATCTAATCTTATTTTTGCTAGATAAATAGTTGATAAAGTTACACTTTACTAAAAGTATTTATAAATATGTTTAATATATTTTCTATATATCAATGAACTAACTAAACTTTCACTGAGAAAAGAAGCAGAATTTAAAAAGATTTGAAAATAAATTCCCTAGACAAATTATTATAAAACTTAATCCCGTTCTTCCAGTGTTTCTGCTAGTTGGGTAAGGACACCGCTTATGGAAATGGGTGTGTGGTAGGTGGGTGGGCTGGCGGCTTGACGGGGGAAACTATCCACAGCTGCAACGGGTGAGTGGCTGCCCCGGAGGTGGTGGCTTTTCCTCATTCGTTGGCAACGCTCCGCTCACGCGACACGTGCGTGGAAAACTCAACTCCGTATTGTTGCGACATTGTGCATTGTGTGTTGTGAAAAGTTGGAGCTGTTGAAACTGGAATAAAATAATAATAGACACCGAGTGTCAGCAGCTGCCGGGAAAGGTAAAAAGTGTGGCAAAGAAATAATCGACATGTCTGTTAATTATGGTGAAAGTTTTCCGCACACACATCGCTCCTTTTGCTGAGCTGACTTTTCCTTTTCCGTGATGTCTCTTTATATTCTCTCTTTATTATTTTTTTTTTTTTTTTCTTTTTTTCATTTCGCTGTTCGGAGCGACAGCTGGCGGTGTCAGTTGCCGATACTCGTACTTTTGCTTGTTAGCGAAACAAGCGGCCCGTCATCGCGTCTCTATATAGTATCTGGAGTATCCCGGAATCTGGTCCGTGTCATAAAGACACGCACAAATCATGCTTAAACTCGGCCTGCTCCAGGGTCCCTTTGCCGGCTTTTAGCGATGTCCTGGCTGCCTTTTGCTTAACTCGCAATTTATGGTTAATCGATGTTGTCTTTGAACGTGACCTATTTGCTTTATTTGCCATAGGTCTTCAGCCGTTGTCCTGTGAGTCCCCGTATCCTGTGTCACCAGTGTGCCTCCAGTGTCTCTGTATGTGCCGCCATTATCCCTGTCGCACTCGGCGTCCTGCTGACGTGTTAAATCGTCTTTTTGTTTACCCTTACCCCCAATAAAGCCATAATTTATTTTTCATGTTCTATCGCAGTTCGTTAGCATCTCCTTTCTTCGTCCTCCTGATATCTTTTTGCCTTCTCCTCGTTAGCTGTCGCTTTGCTTTTTGCATACGTGGCGTATGCGCTATATTATGTTTGTATGTGTGTGTGGAACGTCTCAGAAGAGAAGCCCGGACCAAATCGATTTTACAGACGACCTTGACTTCCACCGAGGATGCTGCAGTTCGCCAGTTTCGCTGCATTTGTTGCTAAGAAACAAATGTTGCCAAGAACCGGGAAATCCCCGCCGACAAAGCTTTACAGTTTGCCAAGCTCTGGAAAATTAAAAAACAGCTGAGCCTTAAAGTACTAGTTAAGCAAATTAAATCTTAAATTAAGTTATAGGTATTTAAAATCAAAAAATTATATTCTTCGTAAGAGAACTTCATAATTTCCCAAATTATGTCATATGTCCTGAAAATGCCAAATTTTACCTTTGGAATGGGTCTTAAATTTATTCCTTTCCTCAGCGGCCTGTGAGTGGACCTGCGTGTGTCATCTAAGGACACCAAAGTGCCACCTGGGGCTCTTAATTAGAGCACCGTTCACTACTCAGGCCGCATTAGTCGTGACTGTCTAACAGTCTATCTAACGGGGTCATCAGCACAGGGAGCCCCAGCGGATATATAATTATATATATGTACTATATATGGGCACATAAAAAGTTGGAATAAAAGCTTTGTGCGGTTGTTCGACATGCCAGTTATTCAAATCACATAAATCGATGTAATTTCGTCCTCGAAAACCTTTCTCGCAGTCAAGGCCCAGTGACTATGCCAGTTGCTCTCCAATTCCGTGTGTTCGTTTGCCTTCTGAATAGCCAAATCAATGTTATTGATTCGAAAGACAAACATTTGACGATTCAGGGCTATTTACTTCATTACCGACGATGACTACATGAAATCAAACGAAATTGGGAAATTAGTCGCCTGAGTCGGGGGCACAACTTTAATCAAAGTGATATAGAAATATTTTGTTACTTGTCAAAACAGCCGCTGAGAAGTCAAAGGAAATGCATAAATAAAGCGAATAATCAAATAATTTACTCCTTGCTAAAGCATAAATCAAGACTTCTCTGGAATACACAGTGACAGGACAATGCTTAAATTACAAGTAGGTATTTAACAATAAACAAAAACTAAGAACAATCCGTGCTTTGCTATACAAACTTTGAACAAAATCAAAAGAATTCAAATAAATATACGCATCAACTTCTGTGCTATTTTAATTTTAGCTTCTCTCTGTTCTTAACTGATTAAATTCCCTATTAAATTGATGCATTTCCAAATGGAGCGTCTTAACGTTAATTAAATGCTTGCTTGGTGTGCAAATGTTGTCATCGGTCATAGCTATATGTTTGTAGAATCTGTTATTATTGTGATGTCATCTGTGAAATATTGAGGTTAAAGCACACACTTGCACCCGCCCGCCAAATTGAGTGCTAATCAAACTAGTTTGGACCTCGAGTCGTCACAGTTCATTGAGCCAAGTGCCACCTGGTCAGAGTTTATCCCCCGCCGCCCATGTGGGTGGCAGCTCAATGGGGATTGTGGCCCAACATTAGAGGTGTGCTTGCCCACACAGACAGAAATGACTGAGTAATACCCTAAATCATTTGATTACTATAATAAATAGTATATTTCACATTAATTGAAGTTTTCAAAGCAGAGCTATTAATTATCTTTCAGTATAATTTTATTTTACTTAAAGCTCAATTTAGATAAATAATTTCCCTATATTGAAAGTCTTATTTTAAGCTCGAGATACTGAAACAAAGTAATTATAAAATCTGTAGACTGGCAAGCTTTTATTTAGATTCACATTCAAGATAGAAAACGACTGGCAAGCCTTTGAGTCTAGCGAACCGCAAACTCGATGTGCCATAAATAGCTGGCAAGTCATATTTGGCGAGATTAATTTAAAATGTAAATCAACTCGGTAAATTACAGTGCGTACTTTGGTTTCCTGGAGATCGGGCGTAATTAGCCGCCTTTGAGCTTAAGTAAATCAATTCCGGGTGTAGTTGCCTTCGGCTATGGCTGTCATAGCTAGGCAACCGACACCATCGCAATTCCCAGGACCAAAAAAAGTATTTGCCGAGCTGACAATTATTGTGTCAGCTTAAACACAGAAATTAAATATCAAACAAATTCACGTTAATCGCCCTGGGCCATTGACATCTTTTAAGCCGGCTTACAAATAAAGAGAAATCTTAATTAAATCCATACAAAAGTAGATAAGGGAATAGTAAACATTTGTTAATAATATGGAAGCTTTTACTCTTTATTATACGGTCATAGGTTTCTTTGAGTCTTATGTTGACAGTGTCATATATGACATACCTTAATCCGGCACCGTAAAGTTTGTATCTCTCGTTTTTACTTATATAAAAATTAAGTTTTTAGTATTTTCAAAATTTTAGAATATAATTTTATCCCTTTGCCACCTCAGCTGAGGCGCACATAAATTTTAATTGCTGAACTATGGCCCCCTTTTTAACCTTACATAAATATGTATTTAGCCTTTATTGATTTAACATCAAAGGAAGTGCTTGGTTTAAATCAATTTGTTTCTTCTGCAGATGCAACGTGAGAACGCCTATTCAAAGGAGGCGGAACTAACTAACTTGGCCAAGCGCGAGTTGGCCAATGGCCTCGACAAGGATCCAATTTACAAATTGCGCCTCCAGTGCTTCACTCGCGGAGCCACTGGCATCTTGGGCCTGTCCAGGTGAGTTGGCCACAACCACGACATCCGTTCGTGGCTCCCTCCCTTCGGCGGGTTAACTTGATCAAGGAATCGAGAGGGGCTTTGGCTTAGGTGGGTTCGTTCTGTTTGCATAATGTTGGAGAAAGCTGTAGGGCTAGTGGACTGTTTGCTATTTGTTTCTTATCTGCACACTTGTTAGGAGTGCCAGAAATTCAGTCGCTGAAATAATACGCTTTAATCTTATTTGTAAAGATATAGAAAAAATAACCTAAGCCTGGTGGTAAAATATTAAAGGGGCAGCTCTGTATTTTACCAACCGAGGGAACCTGCATTTTGGCCAATTTATGCCCCTTCGTGTGGGATATGTAGAAAGCCAAGGTACATATGTATATAAAAATGTACTCATTTTTTTCTCGGGTCTGCTATGATGAGCCTCTCGTGAAGCGCAACATACCCGGGATGGTGTATTAAAATGATGAAATTGTTGAGTGTCCGACAAGTGACGAGAACGGCAGCGAGAATATGAGGTATTGCGAAGTTAAGGGTAGGTGAAGATGGTCGGTGGCAAATGAAACTGAAACTTTGCGGGCTCTGCCTGGTCCTGCCGCTGCCCCTGATCCTGCCGATGATGATGTTAAGTTCAGGCTCGCCTAGGCGCATGTAAATACAAGCCTGCCGAGAGTTCGAGTGCATGTTGAACTAACATTCTCGAAAGCGTTTTCAAGTGTGTGCAGGCCGGGCAGGAAAAAACACAGGGAAACTGCATAGAAAAAAAAAATAATAGAGAAAAAAAAACTATAACTATGATGCTGGCAGTGAGACTGAAGCGAAGGCTGAGTGCGAGTGGCAAAAATCGCTGACTGAATGCAAACAAACATAATTGGATTTCTCTAGTTGCTGGTGAGTAAAGCCACACTCGAAGAAAATCTGTAAAAAATAAATCATGCTATAAATAATAACAATTATTTATTATATTTAAATTTAATGTAAAATATAAAAATTTATTTAAATAATGAATACAACATTGCATTACCTTTAATCATAAAATAGAGAAAGCTTAATTAGGATTCAAATAGACTAAAAATTGTTTGAAAATATAAATAAATATGCAATGAAATTGTTTTTTACAAGACAATTGATTTAAAATTAATGTAAATAAATTAGGGATATAGCTCATAATGCCAAATTCAGCTATTATAACAGTGCAGCGACATCCCCGCAATCCACACAGTTGGGAGATCGGCCCGCTGTTAGTTTTTATTTCAATTTGAGCTCCGAGGAGCCAACCGCACCCACCTGCCTGCCACCTTCCGCTATCCCGTCCCGTCCCGGCCGTCCTGCTGCCTGCTAACAATTTTCCGTTTTGAATATATAGACATTTTGTACAAAATCCTCGCATCTGCAACATATGTACGGCCCGGCGTGCGCTTGTTTGTTTGTTTGTTGGTCGGATGGTGGCTGCGCCTATTGGCCTCGTCCTCGTGAGCGCGCATTTTCATTTGTATTTATGCAATTTGTTTGTTTGCCAGCCGGAAAATTCAATGCATCGAATGCATAGTTGAATGAGCCCACCCCCCCACAGCCGCCCACACTTTTCTGAGCATCCATCAATGGCATATTCTTATCCGGCGCTCTTTGTCCCGTGGCAATAATAGGAATATATTTCCATTTCGCCAGCCATATTGCGAATTATTTTTGCGGTCTTCGATTCGCTTCGTTATGCTGATTTTCTTATTTTCTATTTTCAATTTTCCAGGACATTTCGAGTGATGGACGATGATGGCAGCAAGAGCCTCAATGCGGAGGAGTTCAAGAAGGGAGTCACTGACATCGGCCTGGAGTTGAGTGACTCTGAAATCCAGCAGATGTTTACCAGGTTGGTAGATAAAATACAAAACAAAATAATATAAATTATCCAATTTGCTATTTAAAAGAATATTGAAAGCAATCAACAAATATTTATTTTGCCTTTTAGCTTCGATACTGATGGAAGCGGAACCATCAACATGACCGAATTTCTGGTGCAACTTCGGGTAAGCACACTGAAAAAGATTTAAGTGTATATTTCATGATTGTGATTTACAGCCTCCCATGAATAAGACTCGTATCGGTATCATCGAAAAGGCATTCGACAAAATGGATGTCAACGGCGATGGCCAAATAACTTCCGCCGATTTGAAGAATGTCTATTCGGTGCGGGAGCATCCGAAGTATCAAAGCGGCGAAATGACAGAGAATGAGATCTTCGAGGCCTTCCTCAAGAACTTTGAGGCTGGTGCTCCGAATCCGGATGGCATCGTGACCAGGGAGGAGTTTATCAACTACTACGCCACGATCAGTGCCTCGATTGACAATGACGCCTACTTTGATCTGATGATGCGACGCTCTTATAAACTCTAAATCGTGTTCCTTATAGAAGTTCAAAAATTTAACGTCCATTCGCCGACTTTGAAGCTTGATCAGCGCACCTTAATAATAACTAAAAGCCAATGTTTTAATTAAATTAACTAGAAAGGTTGAAGGATTTTGTTTTATTTAAAGAAAAAAATATTGGTTATTATTTAAATAGAATTAAGCTGGTAGAAGATTTTGAATATTCTCATTTTGTATTTAAAATCTATTCATTCATCTTTGACATCTGCTATTTTCGGCTTTAAGCCGCTTTAACTACCCTAATCTTTGGCTTTGCCCAGCGATTTGCGAAATGACAACGCAAATCAGTCGAGCCGTAAACATTCTGTGTCCGTCCCCTACTAGCAACCGAGCTGCGTGTAGTTTTGGCCAAATAATGCGCTATAATAATTTATTAAATTAAAGCCGCGTGCTAATTAGCATAAAACTAATTAGATTACTTGTACATGTGAAGCCGCAAAGCACGGCGTAACACTCGCTGAGCAGCGCGACAGGATTGGGGTTTGGATTTGGTTGTGGGTGTGCGGCATATGCGGCATTCGGCATGCGGCATACGCGGCGTATGCGCAATCGTTAGCCGTGTTTTTGTCGCTTTTAATAAAAGTCAGTTTGGCAGAAAGTCAGACCAGCTAACACAGGCAGAACAAATAAGCCTGATTAGCTGGTATTTACATGTGTGTGGGGCTGTCTGTAACTGCGTTTATACGACATATTTGAAGAGCTGTTGAAACCTCAGTAAAGTTATATTTAAAAAGTGCTTTAATTTTATTTTTATAAAATATTTACTACATCCTGAAATATGAATTATCTTAGTGTGAAGCTATAAACATATTCCTGGAAAGGACGAATGTGAAATTGGGGTTTCCGTGAAGCGGTTAGATACACTCCTCCGAAACTCAGTTGGAGTCTCGCTACGGCCCTAAAAAGGTCTTCCAGGGGGGGGCGCAGAGTAAGCCCGGCCAAATGCTTAATTAGAGGGTTATTAGGCCGTGGCGTCGTCGGCAATTGGCAAACTCTAATTACATTCATTCCGCATCAGTGATAAGAATACCACATCTGATTATAAGCCGGGTAAACATGACGTAACATCCACCGATATCGATAACAGCTCGGCAAACGTCTTTTCGGCCTGATTACGCAGTCAAGTTTTTGTATGCCATGTAGGCAATGTTAAAAGTTTGCCTAAGTAATTAAATCACTTCGATCTTTGCTAATTACAAGCCAGCAACATATAGTTAGCAGCCCGGTGAGTGTGTGTGCGCGTGCCTCCTTGGCTGTGTGAGTATCTGCTCCTCCGTCTGCCTGTCTGCGGGTGTAACTGGGAGCAGCTTGTTAGACAAAGCCCGCCATTGCCGACATCCTACATCCTACAGCCGACAGCCGACATCCTCATCAGGCCAAAGGGCCAACAGAGCTGGGCAACAACAACAATGTTGACAAGTTACCTGCCAAATTAATGCAAACATGAAACGTGCGGCAACGGGAATATTAATTAACTAACTACCTGGGACACTCATACTCTGGCAGACAAACACACGTAACACTGTCAAGTGCACTGAGAAAATTAAGGGTTAATTTCATTAACTTTTTATTGGATTTTTCTGTAACCAATAGAATGTCCTCTTGTAATTTGTATTCAATATTTATATGTTACCTAATTAAACAATTAAAAAAGGTTTACCAATTAAGTGAATTAAAAAATAATTACAGTATATTTATTGATTAGCTTTCTCTATAAATATTTCTCTCAGTGCAGGTGAAAGCTCTCATCTCACGCCTGTGTGTGTGTCCCTCGTGTTGGCAGTTGGCACTTGGCATTGTCAGATTTGAAGGCACATTCCCGGTTACGTTGTGCCGGCTCTGCTAACTAACTTGATCCCTGGCCCCATATCCAAAATAATTTCGAGGCTGAGCCAGCAGCCCGGCGCTGCCAAGTGGCGTATGATTAATGAACGTTTCATTAGCGCCACTCGCCTTACATACACGGCTTGGCTCAGCCGCCGAAAGGGAGCAGCGGAGTATTTGCATTTCCGCAGGTTGCCGAACGTGATCACAATATTATCTCTTCATCAGCCGCCTGTCCGGTGCCTCGGAAGAATGCGGGGAAACTGGGGGAAAATGGAAGGATTTCGCTATCCGCTTTTTCTACCACCAAACCAGTGATGGCAAAGTATGGCTTCCACTGAGGAAGCCGAGGGAACAAGCCTTTTGATGTTATATTAATTGAAAAATAATATTTTATAATGCAAAATTACTATATTTAACGCATTAAAAAAGGTAAAACTTACTTATTTACCCCATTTAGGCCAAAAATGATACCTTTTTCCTGCACTAAATGCCCGGGAGCTGAAGCTGTCTCTTTTTGGATGGGTTTTCAAACATCTTTGCAATATTTAAGCCAGAAAATAAATTGTGTTCAACATCTAGTGCATATTATAATAGTTCATATTCTCGAATGATACTGAAAATCCTGTGCTTTACGCGCTGCCCTAATTAGGCTTCAAAGTGATAGCTTTTCCCTTCCCTAAATGCCTGCGAGTCTTAGCTGTCTTTTTTTTTGGCATCTCTGCTATCCTGGCTATGTTTGACTCCTTTTTTGCCGGGGTAAGGCCATGTGTAGTTGTTTTTCCTTCGGCTCTGTGTGGATCGGATGGTGGTAAGTTACCTGGCATGCCTTCACTGCCATGGCAGCCGCAGCAGCGTTAACGAGTTACAATGATTTTCGTGCTAATTAAAATGGTTTTTGAATTTAGCTTACCGCATTAGCCTTTCGTTTAGCAGTTGAGCAAGCACCTGCAACATCAATTACGCATACGCAGCGTTGCCCGAAACGAAAACATTACCTCAAAGTCTGTATATGTCGCCTAACGAACTCTCATCTCTTTTGTCACATTTTGTCCCACCTTTTGTCCCATTCATATATGTATGTATCTATGTGCATGAAGAAGTATCTATTTCAGTTTCTCTGCACTTCACGATGCAGCCTAATTAGATGTTTGAGATGGTTTGACAACTTCGGTTGGCTAGGAATGCAACTCGTTAGTGGTTTTCAATTTCAATTTCTGAAGTGTGTTGGCCCTGACAAGATGAAGCCTCTATTATTTGAAACAGACTAAATTTCATTGTAGATTATTCGCAAGAGAAGAATAATAGATTTAACCTTAAAATTTAAAGAGTTAACTAAGTTTTGATCTTTCTTCAAAAAGCTTCAGTTCCTATTGAGATTGTACTTTTCACAACATGCCAAATGCTCATCTTGTCACCTCGTTTATGTTTTGTTTATGTTTTGTTTATGTTCCAATAAATGAACAAATTATCTCCCAGTGCAGGCTGCAAATATGGACCGAGTACTCGTTTAATATCAAAATCCAACTTGACTAAACTGCTGCCACTTATGGCCCAATCTAAGTGAAGTTATACTTTCGAAAAATGGCTCACTCGATGCTCCGGGCACATGCCGTAACACGTGTTGCAAACTTTCTGGCAATTCGGATAAAGTTATTTTTTGGCCAACAATAAGCAAATGCGGGAAATGCTACCAAGTATTTTCATAGCTCCTAATGCAGGGAATTTTATTGTTGCCACACACACACACAGAGATAGTCGGGGCTCCGAGATGCGAGATCCAAGAACTGGCAACTCGCATGCCGGACACGTGTAAAAGTTCGGTTTTAAACACTTGCAAACAGCAAAATGTTTTTGATTTTTGAAGCGTTTCTCGCTTTTGTTTTATGAATCACAGCAGCCGAGCAGAGAAATCCCCAGAGCAGGGAAAAACTTTTAGTTTCGTATCGCCCACGTTTACTGTCAATAAAACTTTGCTTGAGCCGGCAAAATGAAAAGGGAACAAACGGAAAATCCCTTTCAAAAAAAAAGAAGAAAATATTACACTCACAGGGTGTGGGTGAAACAAACACAAAAAGACCAGCACAGTTTCTGCTGGGGAGACTGAGATAGACGGTGGCCAGAGAGAAGTCTTATAAAACATGCAAATGCAATGAAATTACACGTTACGTATACGCCCCGTGCTGCAGCCAGAGAATGTAAAGAAAACAGCTACAGCAAAGAAAGCAAACTCCATATAGCAAAGGATTATGCAAAATTATGCAAAAAAAAAAAACGAGGAAGGGAGCACAGAAATGCGAAAAGCAAAATCCACGCACATTAAATTAAAGTGCTTTCAATAAAGTCAAATCGTGACTTTGGCCCTAATGACGAGGACAAAGGACGAGCTGGCAAATCTCTTTTGGCGCTTGACAAATTGACTTGCAAATCTCTTTTCACTTTTTTCATATTTATTATTATTCTGATTATTATTATAATATCTTTGATTCGGCGCAAGTATTTCATAATTTTCGATGGGCGTAGCCACAGCGGATGCCGCACTAAAAGCGCACTCAGCTCAAAGACAACCAGCGGAAATAGTTGAAAAGCGGGCTGGCAAAAGGAGAACAATATGCGACTGAAGCATACACTGAACAAAAATCCAGAGCTACTTAATATTCTGATTCCTTTCACCAGTTTATCTTTCATATGAAAGAGCAATGCTTTTTTCTTGAAATTCCGAAATGTCGACTACTTTTTAATGTCTTCCGGAGTCCTGCTTCGCTCAGTGTGTACGTGCCAAGGGGCATACAAAACACGCGACCCAGACGAGTCATAAGCAGCTGAAAATCTGGATCCGAGGCGGATCGGGACAAGGATGAGGCTTGAGCCATTTTGGTGGCCGACAATGACCCGGGGACCGTGCAACCGTGAAGCACGACCGTGGGGAAACGAAAGCCGCAGCCAGACGACCGCCATTTATAGCGAATGGATTCGGATATTTCGGATTTGCGCACAAGATAATGTGCAGCCTTCCCCCCTCTCCCATCGCCTATATATATACATACATATATGTACATATACCCCTCCTCCTTGGCCCGATCACCGAGTTGCATGCGAGAGGGCTAAGCAGCAGCTCGAATGCAACGGAAATAGTTTTGTGTGAGATTTATTGCCACTCTGGAGAGTCATAAAACGGAAATTGTACACAAAATCCTTTCGGATGCTCGTTTAAGTTGCCAGCTGACCCCCAGCCCCCTCTGTGTGCGGTGTGTTTGAGCATTTTTATGTGTTGTGTCATTTTTGTTTACTTTGCTCTGCTGTTAGCTTGTCCAAATGTTTATGTAAGTCGTCGCTTCGTTTATTCGATGACCCCCAGCCGCCCTGCCCTGCCCCGAGATCCTATTTCGAAATTATATTTTTGCCCATTTTGTGGAAAAATGCTTCTGATTTTCTGCTGGCTAAAAACTCTTTGGCCTGCAATTGCAATGGCAGTTTATTTAGTTTATTTACCACCCTTTCAGTGGGTCAAATGTATTGTCCACTTGCTGCCTCCTCCTTCCATAAATCCGCACAGATTAAAATGCCCACTTTGCTGAATTGGTTTAGAGTTCAGGAATAAATAATAAAAAAAAGAAAATAACGCAGAACCGGAAAGCGCTTTGTCGAGTGCAATATGGAAAAGAGCATTAAAGTTTTAATAAGCTAACAACTCTGCAGAATTGTCTGCTGCACTAAATGAAGAAGCTAAATCAAAGGGAGAGAGTTTCTTTGACTTTAAATAAATTTTTGCCATTCACTATTTGATTTTCTGGCTAAGATACAACTGTAGTTCGATACAAATAAATCAAATTGTGTTGCCAAAATGGAAATTCGATTGGGTTTTGAGTATTTCGTCGCTGCAGTCATTACAATTTTGCCAGCTCTGCAAAAGTTAAAACTCGTAGTTTTTCATTCATTTCATTTCAATTCCAAATCAGTTCTGCCAGCTCGTCCCCGGTTCATTTCGCTCCTGGCCGATCCGAAAACAGTTTCGAGTAATTTGGCTGAAAACCAAAATCCCGGCTGCCCCCGGCCAGTCAGCGAGTCGAAGACTTTGGGACCGATGTCTGGCAGTCGCTGGCTTTTTGATGACAACCCAAAGATATCGTGCTGGAAAAGTGGCTGGCCAAGTTACGCAGTGAAAACGCTTTTCTATGGCCACCGACGATGAGGCCATTACCATATATCTAACGGTGAACTTATAGACAAACCCCCACAGCTGCAGCTCCTTTGTCATCTTGCGTAAACAGCAGAATTTTCTTGGATAAAAGCGGCAAAATCGAGGGGCGATGCGCCACCGTCTGGCAGAGGTCCCCCCCTCAACGGTGCTAACGGGATTTTGTGACCAGGAGAACCGAGTCACCAGTCGTCTCCAGTCTGGTCTCGGCCTGGTCATTTCCATTTCCGTGGTTGACAACATTTTTGGCAAGCGATTTTCTGCTTATTTGCCACAAAAGGAAGCGAATCAAATAAAAGCTAGTGATGGAACTCCAATTCGTTTTCCATTACCAAGGTATATGGAGGTAAATAAATTGGAAATTGTTATATTAAGCTTTAAATTATGATAATGTAATAAATACTTCTATTAGTTCCCCCGGAAACTTCAAGTTCAATTTTATAAATGAGATCTCCATATTGTTTTCTTTGCCTTCAGGGAGACCGTGTAATCTGAGGGGATGTTTCCCACTCAAGTACAAGTTTTATTTTGTCTCCAGGTGTCTAACCAATCTGCATGACCATCTCTAACCAAATTCATTTATCTGCCTTTAATAGAGTTGGCCAGACCCGGCTGCTTAGCAGATCCTTGGACTGGGAAACGTTGAGCTGGCACTGCAGACAGCCCGGCAGGATAATCATTTTTTCATAAAGTCATTATTATTGTGGTTGCAGTTGGAGCCGCGCTGTGTCCCCTTTCCCCGCGCTTTCCACTCATTTCCCCCCCTGGCAACTATTGTTCTCAAGTGTTTGTCGCTTGTGCGATTGTGGCAAGACGAGAGAAATTATGTAGCCGATGGCCAAGACAGCCACAGAAAACAATTTCCATTTAGTACATTTCTTTTGCAAGTAAACACGTCTCTTTCTCGGGTCCAAGGTACTGACATGATTTAATTATTGTTTTATTTATTATAGACAAATTAAACAGATACTACAAATGATTGCACAAATTATTTTAGCTTATCTATAGCAATTCTTGCTATTTTAAACTATTCTTTTAACATAAAATTAAAGGATTTTACCTTTTTTATTCGATTTGTTTTTCTAATTATATTAAATAATTATTTAAGTAAATTTCTGAAGTATTAAATATCAACTGAAAATAATGAGTATTAAAACTAGTATCTATTTCTACTTTGTTACTAATTTGTTAGGGTATCTTTAGGCTGGAAGTCCCTTAAATGCTTTCCCAAGAATGTGTTGAAAAGTGTCACGGAATTCTGCGTTTGCCTTTCCACTCTGTTCATCTCGATGCTGCGGTGATGAAACTGGCGACAGCCGCAAAGTAAATGAATAGAAATTGGTAAGGGTAAAGGTTGAGGGTGGATTTTGGACGCCTGGCACTGTTTTCTTTTCCATCGCTGCTGTCGCATTGGCAATTAGCCCCTCTATATCTCCAAGGCTTAGCCCTCAAAATTAATTGATCGAGCCGCTCTGGCTGAGTAACCATATCACATTTCAGGCAATTAGGCAGGCGCTTAAATTCGCACTCCCGGCCAAACTAAATATTCATTTTGAGTCATTTGCCGCAGTCAAATTCTAATAGGGTCAACTGCAATAATATCATTAGGAAAATTAAACACGAGCCCGGCAAATGGAAAATCGAGGGGCGGCGGGAGTGGCGACTGAGGAGGCCGCAAAGTTTTAGCCGTCGAGCAACGACACCCGGCCAAGTCGAGCGTATTATGCCTAATTGGGCGCTGCCAGTACCGGGGAGAAGATGCTGGAGCACCTAGCTGTCGCCTGTTTTCCACTTTTCCGCCGGAAAATCCCTCGCCAACGTGTCCTGCCCAACCCTCCCTCTGCTCCGTCACCATCACCATCGCCTTGGCTTTTGCACGTTTTGTCTACGCGAGTAATTAACTTTAATTGCGGCCATTAAAATAAATTGGCAGATACCTTTAAATATTGTTATTGTTGCATACTTGGACCAGGGGAAGGGCGACGGTGGTGCCATGTACCGCTTCATATTAGCACCAATGGAGGAGGCCAAGGACTGGGCGGAAAATGAGAGGGGATTTGCGCAAGAGAGAGAGAGAGGAGGAAAAAATGAAATTAAAAATACGCCCTGCTATCTCCTGACCAGTGGAGTGCAATTCTGTGGGGCATTTCGAGGGAGAGAGATTGTCTTGGGAAATGCTTTAAAAATTAAATAGTTTGGCTTTTAATAGGGGAATATATATACAGGAATTTAAAGAATAATCTACACATTATTTATAATAAAATGTGGATCAAACTAATAACTAAATAAATATTATTTAAATTTCTGTATTTTTGTTACAACCTCTTGGCCCCTCCTGTGGAAATAGAATCTCGAGCTGGGCTCGAAGTTTGCCTTGAAGCTTCCTTATCAGTGCACACTGGCAGGGACACTCGCAATCAGCAATTGAATATGCATGAGGCTGTTGTTCTCTCGGAAAAGCCAAATATTTTGGCGCATACTTTTCAGCGTTGCCTATGATGGCTTTGCATTCCGCCTCACTTGGCAAAAATGCAAAATATATTCTGCAGCCTTCTCTTGTGTGTGCGAGGGCAGGGCATCAAATGGCGGGGAGAGGGGACTGTAAGCGGAGACAAATTGCAAACGCAAAACTTCTTTAATTTTTTTGAAAAGCTGCTAGCAGCTCGGTAGACAGTGGAAACTGAAAATGTAGGGCCTACGGCAATAAATGTCAAACAAAGTTTTCAGCGCAGTTTTTTTCAATTAGAACTATTCATGCCAGACATCGGCAATATGGCGAATTTTTAATGCCCTTTTCCTAATTCTAAATCACATTTTGTAACACAACTTTATTTATTTCTTCTTCGATGGATTAAGAGTTGACTTTGTAAAATATTTGGAATATTATAGAAAGTTTAAAAGAAGAAATATTATATATTATGTTTGAGTTTAATAATAAAATTGGAAATAAAATAATTTCAAATAAAGTATGCCTTTGGCCACATCATTCAAAAGTCATTTTCGACCCTTGGCGAATGGCAGCGAAGTAAATATTACGAAAAGGTAGGAAAGACCTAGATAAGAAAATGAAGCATTCGGTGATCCACAAGCGGCAGATTCAAGTACAGCCACAGCCAACCACCAACGTTTCTGGTCAACGAATTGACGAGCAGACCATTGCTGGACACTTTGGCTGGGCAGAGCTGGAGCCAGCACAGCCTGGCCTGCCAATGCCCAATCTGAGGTGTATTCCTTTTTTCTACCGTGACTTAAAAAAGTACTGCTCCGGGCGCATGCTCCAGATGCAGCTCAGTGTGTACCCCCTGCACCCGAAAATCGGCAAATGCATATCCCACGTGCGTAGCTACCCGATCTTTGCTACAGAGATTTCGCTGCTCAACGAAATCAATATCAAGCATTGCGACGGACAATTGGGATATAAATTAAATGAACATGACATGGTGTTGAGCCTTTGTGATGCCTTGGACTTTTACCAGTTCTGGACTGACTGCTATCGGATGTTGTCCTTCAAGGATCAAGGCTCCGCCCCGAAGAAGTGTGGCTTCTTGCAGTTAAATGGAACGCCGACGCTATCTTTTGTTGCGAACAAAGGGATGACCCTAGTCCCAATAATACATTTTGAAAACGTGCCTGAGGAATTGATGGCCAAGACGCAAGTACTTCGTGGCTGGGATCTTGCATATCTTAAGTTTTGCTGGACGGTGCTGGGCTTTACCACAAATTTATTGGCAGTAGATAGTGTGATCGTGATCCCGCTGGACGTGATCTCGTGTAAACTACAGGAGAGCGCAGCATTCGAGTATTACTGGCCCGGCGTAGAGAAGACCTCGGCGTTCCTGGTTGGCTAACTTGCAGCCTGATCATAAATCTCTGTATCCAGCAAGATATTAAATATATCAGTTAAAAAACATTAAAACTTTTCTTTATGAAACATTTTTATTTTTAGTTTTAAATACGAAACTGTAGTGCTCCTTAAAAGGGTATAAAGTCTAACAAAAAAGTGGAACACAGGGTGCCAGAGAATAGTATATACATAGTACAAATCCGCTGAGTGACAACTGAACCATGAACCCCAAATACATACATATATGTACATATTCACATGTGCATTGTGACAGAGTGGCAAAGGGCATGCAAATAACTGAAAGCCAAAAACAAAGGCCAAACTGCCCCCACCGGGGGAACCGGAGACTGATATATCAGACGCCGAGCACTTTGATATATAGAAACTTCTGGGCGAAATGGAATCTCAGCCATTATTTGTTTTGGCCCCAGACATTGTGAATGTGGAGGAAAGGTAGCCAGTGAACTGCAAAAAGCAAATACGAATCCGCATTCGAATTCGAATTCCTATTGGAAATACGCAGCGCACGCACAAAATTCGCCGTTCGATGGCAAACTTCCGTTTCCGCTTTTAGTTTCTAGCTGCTCTCCAAGTGGAGAGCCGCAGGCGTTAACTTGATATTTACTTTGTTGCTGTTTACCTATACCATCCAGCCCGCCGCCCATCAAAGTTTTCTTGGCTCACTTCCGTCCGGTTGTCCGGAGTCCAGTGTCCGCTGTCCGCTGTCCGTTTGTCTGCTGTTCGCTGTCCGTCCGGCGAACGCGTCCATCAAACTTACGGAAAAACCCCCGACCGCGCTTGACCAGCAAACTACTCGCCATCACCATCGCTCGGAAAATGTTTTCGTTGATGAAAAAACTTTGCCTGCCTTCAACACTTCTCAACTTTTGTGTAGTTTTGTCCCTTCTCTGTCTTTTTCCTCCCTATATATATATATATATATATATATATATATATGTATGTACATATATATGTATACCATAAGCCTATCGGTTTTTGTGTGTTTTCTTGACCCCGCCCTGGCCATGATTTCGTTTCATCATTTCGGTGTTAATTGTTTTCGTTTTCATCACAAAACATATATCGAAGGGCCTATAATGGGTCGCCGCCCAATACGCATACGCCGTGTGGACCGTCTCGGTTCCAAGTTGGCGCCACCAATAAACTCGAGATGAGCTTCCGCTGGCACTCAAGCTGCGTACACTTGACAAAAGGAGAGAAACTGAAGATATTCATATAAAATTAAGCAGCTATGAAATCGAATTTACATTAAATAAAACACTATTCTAAATATATTCATATTTTAAAACTATCTTTAGTTAGAAGAAGTACCATTCAGTCGCGAATTTCACTACAGTGTCCTTTTCTTCTATCCGCCATTGTGTGTTTGTGTGGAGCGCAAATGCGCTTAATCACTTCAAGCTGGCTCGCACTCGGAGGAGCTGGAAAATAGGGTCGGTCACCAAGTAACCGAATAAGCACAAGCCAGGCCAATGGGGGAAAGCAGTCCGTCCCTTCGATGATGAGGCTCCCATCCCGCAACCAGTGTATGTTTGCTTGTGCAGCTCAAGATTGTGAAACTATGCGCATAGAAATTGAGAGAGACACTAATTGCTTTTCTTTGCAACCAACTCTTTTCTTTTCTAATTACTATATGCATGTGGCTGCGGGAAGGGAGCGGAAGCAGGAGCGGGACGGACTGCTGGCGACTGTCGGCACACATTCTCCTAAGTAGGAAAATGATAGTTTGAATGCTTTCAGCAGGGACGAGGGGAGACGGGTGCTGGGGCCGCAGACGGAGACAACGACTTGGACGCATTTAAAGCACATAATTCGGTTTTGATTATGTTTTGGTCTTAGCCGCCATGGCTCCCGTACTCTTACACAGCCATTGCCGGCGCACTTCAGAAGTTAGCAACTTCATTATGGCTAAAACCCAAATGTGTTGATATTGCGGTCGGTCGGAGTGAATGGCAATATGTGGGAGGTAGAGGGGGGCCCTACTGCCAGGGAATTTGCCTAAATGAGTGGGCCAATGGGCTTGTGGGCAAATATGAGCGTTTGTGATTATTTGCAGCTTATGCCATGTTTACCGGCAGATAACAGGAGTCCGTCCTGAAAGAGTTTTTCCCAAGCATACCCGCTTACAGGCACTGGGAGAAAAGTGTTAGAGTAATCATGAAATAAGTGTTTTGAAAGGGGAAGAGTTAGATAGATATTCAAATATTATAATAAATTAAGAAATATATATCATGTGGTTTTATATACTAATAATTAAATCGATTTTCTCAGAATTCAAATTTAAAACATAAGAAATTGCCTTACTTAATATTCTCTCTTGAAGATTTATAGCATTTCTTTTCTTTTCCCTCCCTAAATTAGAATGTTTTTCTCTAGGTGCACACCTCCTGAAAGCCACAATGAATCTGTCAATATGGGAGTAACTAAGAGGAGGCAACTCCAATCCGAATTTCGGTAAATGGAACTTCTTTGTACGGCGGTCATCAGTTCGCTTCCCTTTGAAAAGGGTTATTGACTGTTTTTGTTGAGCCAGCGCACCATTCAGGCTCTCGACTAATTACTTTTGGCCGTAAAGCTAACTGCGTATAGGAGAACCAATCCATGTCCTTTACCCTTTGCCAATGTCTGACTTTAAGTATCAGAGTTACATATACGCTTAAAGTGTGTCTTAAGGAAAGGATTTAAAATTAAAGAAGTATAAATATCACCATTTTAAATAAACCTCTATTTATTTCCTATTCACCTCAATAATTTTTTTCAGCATTAATTAAATCAATAAATACATAAAATCACAGACACAATTATTATTGAACTTTAAAGTTGACTTCCCTCCTGACTTTGCCTTATTACTTAAGCCCTTTGCAGTCACATAATTTAAGCTGTTTATGCACGACCTTCCCTATAAATTATGTACTAAAAGCCTAAGCGTAAATCAGCACATCATTTCGGTTACACGAGGCTCCCCAAACGGGGGATTCCCCTCGAGAGCCCGGAGCTCCCTCAACGGAAGTGCGTGAAAGTCGCGCAGGAAATCGGCGTAAACAAAAAGCCTCGAAAAACAGGAAAAAGGTTAGCGCCATAATTTCGAGAAAAAAAAGAAAATGTTACAGAAACCAGAGTCGCAGGCAGATGCTAAATGAAAAGCTGTCATAGGCATGGGAACAGGGGACGCCGAGGGATTGCGCCGGGAAAGAAGGCCCACGCTGGGGGATCTGATGGCCAAAAAAAAAGGGTAGCGTACAACGGTAATAATCAGAGCCAAGCGAGATTTTAAATATTTTATGCTGCTCAAATTGGCGGCCAACTGAAAATAGCGGACAAAAAAGGGCCACGAAGATAATGCAAGACGCGAGTATGGATCGACTATATAGTTACTTCATTATAGAGACTAAAAACTAATAGTAGAAGATTATAACAATAAAAATAATTATGATTTTTAAACTGTAAAACAATAAAACCATTTATTTCTTATGATCTTTCTAAAGGCTTAAATATAAAGTACATAAAATGATGTTAAACTTAAAGTACTTTACTTATAATACTCATCAACATAATAAATAATATTCCATTAATTCTAGCCTATTGTTTTATACTCTATTTTCTATCCGCCAATCAATAGCCTTCAACTTCGGTCCAATATGCTTTTGGCCCGTTCAATACCACGATGGGGAAAAAGGGCAAAAAAAAAAAAACGAAGCACTGGGCACGTGCTAAGCTGAAGGCGGGGGAAAAATCGCTGGTGACAACTGCGGCGGATGGGGGAGTTTTCCGGGGCTCGCTGGCAACTTGAGCCACTTTGATTTTTGCTCAAGCGTAATTACAAGTTAAATGAGGCCAGGACCGCGGCTGGGACTTGGGACTGAAACTGGGAAGCCAGGGGAAAATGGAAAATGCGGAAAATGGCTAGGGGTACAGGAATGTAAGGAAGGGGTGACAGGGAGCCTGGGACACTGGCAGCGGTTATGGTGGCCGCCAAAAACAGTGTCATCATGCGGAAGGATGCGCGGCTGGCAATGAAACGGAAGGAAGGAAGGAAAGACGAGCCAGCGGAGGAGGACGAGCAGATAGACCAGCGGATGATGTACAGGCGGCGATTGCAGGACACCATCCCGGAATGGCAAGGACCAAAGGGACACAGGACAGCGGGACAGCAACCACAGGCAGTGCAGACACATACAAAAAGTAGCTAAATAATGAAAGAAAAATAGGAAAAGTAGAAAAGAGAATTACTAAAATATAGTTACCAAATATTTTAGGCAGAAATTATAGGAATTTCGTCTTGGATTCATAAATTAAAGCAGAAACTATTGAGAAATATGAGTGATGACATTTTTTTATTAGTTTGTAGCTTATAATTTGACCTACAGAAGGAGTTACGAAACAGGAAATAGATAAATATTAAATCCCAGTTTTTCTATTTACAAAATGTCCCCAGATTTATGTTTAAATATGGCAGCCAAGTTGCCAGCACTGGACAGGACTTCGCCACGCTGCATGCAACCAAAGCACTGGTAATGAATGGGTGGCATTGTCCTTTGCCCATGTCCTTTCGCCCATCCTGGGTCCAGAATGAAAAATTGCGCCTGGCGTCTCAAGCTTGTTTGGCATCCTGGCCGCGTAGTGACGTTGTTTGTTTTCTGCTGAAAAGCGCCGCTCGAAGGAAGTATGCAGAAAGCGGAAAACAGAATAAAGGCCAGAAGGATGGTAGAGCGGAGCAGGACTTAAAACAAAACAAGAAATAACGAAGCACAAAACAAAAATGGTGAAAACAAACCGCATTAGTGAGCAGATAGGCCTGCACCATGAAAAAGGAGCAAGGATTTAAGGTCCTATTTTAAAGGGAAAGATATGAAAAAAACTCGGAATATGAAGGGCTTAATTTTCTACCACATAAAGATCCTTCAATATATCAAAGTAAATCTCTCCAATCCTTTTATTCCCTGGTTAGTGGCAGACTTTTTTGCAGTGTGGGCACCACAATAGAGATGGGAGTGGAGCCGGGAACGGAGCCAGCGCTGGGGCTATGAAATGTCCTCTGATGGAACGTCACGTCAGCCCAGGCAACAGCCAACAGCGGACAATGGCGACAACGCAAGTGATGAGTCCGCGGACCGAGAACCGGCTGCTGGATGGTGCTGAAAACATTGTCGTCACAGGGATCCATTCCGGATTGCCCAGGAAACGGCAGCTGCTATTTGCCCAAGCCTCAGTCTCAGTGGCAGTTCCAGTTCCAGTGGCACTCCCCGAGTCCCCCAGTCCGGCTCCAAGAAGTTCATTTTGCAGTCATTAACAAATTGTAAAAAAAAAAGAGAAAGAGAAAGGGGAGCCTGGCCAGCTGGCAGTGCATTTTCTCCGGCCAAGTTTGTTTGAGCGTAAGAAATTATAGATGCTGATGCCCCGATCCCGATGCCAATCCCCACGCCGCCCACTTCCTTAATGATAGTCAATTGCAAAAGTTCGCTTGACTATTAATATTTTATCCCGTTTCACTTCGTCGTCCATGGCCGGTCCATTGTCATCGGCACTTGTTGGGTTTGTCAAGTTAAAACTTTTGCACAACTTCAAAAAATAGCAGCAGAGGAAGGGCTTTGGCCATGGCTATGGCTGTGAGAGGATGGAACTGCAAGTGGAACTGATGTCTGCAAATGGAAGTTATTACAAGCAGCAAGCCAAGTTTTGATTAGTTTCCCAGCCGTTGCGAGTCAAGTCTGCGATTTGTGCAATTATCATAGAAATTGTGTGGAAAATGGTTCGCATCGGAACGAAATCTATAATTTAGAAGCCGGCAGAACTCTAATTATGTAGAGAGCTTGATTTTGTAAGTATTTCTGTTAGTAATAAACGAGAAATCATATTACAGTTACAGATTACCTTTGTAGCAATTACATTAAATGAACATACTTTTTGGCAGGCCTGCTCAAGCCTCTCCAGTGTCAACTTTGCCACTACTCTGAGCCTTCTTGAGGGCTCCATAATTAAGCGGCAAGTTGCTCGCTCGCGGGTGACAGTAAATAAAAAAGGGGTGTGCCAGGGAAAAGGCGGTAAGCCCAGGAAAAAGGTGGCATGCAAAAAAGGCGACGGCAAATGGCAAATGACAGCCGCCGTCAGCTTCGCGCGTTCACACTCCATTCACATCCTTCTGGTTTTTCCTCGGGTTTTTCTTGGCTTGCTCCTGCCACTGTGCTGCACATGTGGCAACAGTGCGCAGTGAGCAGTCTGCTGTCTGCTGTGTGCAACTTGCAACGTGCAACATGCAACACGAGACATCGGCTGTGACAACGCCGCAAAAGCCATGTCAACAAAAGCGGCAGCAGAAAAGATGCCAAACTGCCGGAGAGTTGGAAGCTGGAAGCTGGAATTCTGACACGAGCCCGCAGTCTGCGGAGTCTGTGGGGGCCTGGTCCGGGAGCTCAAGGGCTCGAGGGCTCTTCCTGGCCAAATCCCGTCCTGATGCTGACAGACACTACTTGGCATCTCGACTTTAATGCCGAGTGGCTCTCTGTTTATGAGGGCTTGCCAGTACAACGGACAGTTACTTGGCCAGATTTCCACAAATTAACATAATGCATTGTGTGCGGATCAACAAAAGCTGCAACATTTGCGACTGACATGGAGAGGTGTTGAGCTGAGGGGCGGTCTTTGTGGTCAAGTTCTTCGGATGCAGTGGAAACTTGGAAAAGTGCTCTAATTGAGATGGAACCTCTTCAAAACAAGGTTGATGAAACTTTATTATTTTTAGCAGGAAACTATGTATTTATTTAAAAGCTGTTTTATTTACTATTTATTCCGATTCAAACAAGCCAAAGGGGTAAACAAAGTTACAGCTGAAAGTCTTCGCACAGTGGGTCGTTGGGTATTTGCTCTGCTCTCTCCGTTTTTGGGCACTTATGTCGCCCACTGTGCCACTGCCGCCAATTTGCATGGCTCGTCACTTCGGCGAAACGCGAAATCTTCGCGCATTTTGCATTTTAGTTGTTTCGCTTCGTTGCATAAATAACTGCAAGCAGCCGCCCCCTTTTCAGTCAGTCAGCCGCGCCCTTTTTATTGTTTCAATGCGCCATTTGCATGTATGAGAGAGCCCCCCGATTTCCCTCCATTTTCCAACCTATCCTCCTTTTCCCCCTCCCCGAAAAACTCCCGTTTCACAGTTCTAAGCACAAACAGATTTTTGTTTGCAGAAACTTTATGGAAAGCGATTGGTGCGGGGGAAAAGCGGGAAAATAAGACTCCCTAGTGCAGCAGCAGCTTTTGCAGAATTTTTCTGCTTGACTCGGCAAAAGTGTCGTAAATTTTTGATTTCATTAAAATGCGTGCCCAGCAAACAGACCCCATCTACACAAGGGGAAATGTGGATAATTTAGATTTAATTAGTTTTAAAATCTATGAATTTATATTAGTAATTTAATTTATAATTATATTTAAATTATGTATAATAATTCAATCATTTTATTTCTTCTTTTTAATTTAAAAAATCTATTAATGATCCTGGTAATGTTCTGCAATTATAATTTTGTTTAGCGTTTAAATATTTTTTAAGCATTTGAAGTCTACCAATCAGTCATAAATTCTAATTAAAAATATATAAAAGTAGGAAGTAATATATAGTTTTAAGGAATAGGTACTTAATTCCTCGAAACTAATCCCATTTTCTTTCAGTGCTCATCTACAACTCAGTCTGAAGCCAATTGGAGCATAAAACGAATACTCTCATCTCCTGGCCTGGCGTCAAATACGAACTCTATCCAATAGAATTCCACAATTAAGACAATAATTTGACTCGAATAGCCGAGTGGGGATGTCTTTAAGATCCCCCGGAATAAATCATCCGTCCAGGGCTCATAAATTTGTCAATTACGAACGCAGTCCGGCTGCAGTGGCCTGGAACGGGTCCTGCGAGTCGAGTGAAAACTCGGGGCAGATAACAGATTTGCCAAAAATCCTTTTGGCACTGGCTCAAAAGTCTCGCCAGAATCGCCGCAGCTGGTTAATCGGGAAATGCACGGCGAGAGAGCGGAGGGGAAAATGCCGCGGAAAATCAACTGGAGGAATCATTTTTGAGCCAGCTTTCGTTATGCTCGCCTTGCCAACTGATTTGCACTCGCTTATCGGGGCTTTTCCTACGATTTTTTCGCCGGCGAAATATGCCAAGCGCCACGCCCCAGGGAAAACCCCTGAACAACGCCCACTTTGCTGCTGCTGTTGCTGTTTGGCCAGCCAAGTGCAATGGCTTCGATAAAGATTGACGGCGCTGTAAATTCTCTGATTCTGTCACTTCGGAAATTGGTAAAATTTCCGCCAAAAGGCAAAACTGCCGACTGGGGGGAATGCGTGTCGTCAATAAATAAAGCACTTAAATATGATGTAAATAGGGAAAATATACTCCAAGTTATGGGTTTTCGAATAACTCTGGGAAACGGTATTAACTGTCAATGCGTTTAAGGCGCTTGAGGAAAGTCTTTGCCGGAAAGAGGAACATACAGAAATAAGATTTAACATTTATTTAATATTTTTTATTAAGGAACTAATGAAAACTTTTGAATTTGTTTTACTATAGAGACATCATGATTCCCATATTACTCGGACTTGTACCCAAGTATCCCTGAGATATGCAGTATTTGCACGTTGCAATTATTATTTTGTTTCGATAAAAATTCATTTGCTTACAAATTGAAATTTTCCCATGCACTCGGCGGTGGCGCAGACCCAGGCGAAGATCATGAAATATTTAAAAATCTTTCACCGATACAAAAAGCAAGACACACGAAAAAGTCAGCAACAAAATGGCAACGACAATGGGGAAAAGTGGTCGGTGGATGGACGGTACGAGGGGCAAATGGACGACGGGGAATCCCCAAAAGGAAACGAGAGCTAACGTATGTTCCAGCTTGTCGTTTGTTTTGCGGCCAGGGCGAAAGGCGTCGAGTGTTTGCACCAAAGTGCAAATAGAACACCAACAATAACAATTGGAAAGAATTTAAATTTGCATTTTGCGCAGAATTGTAAGAGGCTGCCGGTCCCCCGTCCCTCTCCCCCCTCCCTCTCTGGTAGTTGGAAATGTCGTCATTAAAGCGAAGAGGTCCGGCTTGGGTCTAGTCTAGAATTTTACATTTGTATCACTTTTTTTATCGCCATTTAAATGTAAATTGTTGCCGTTCAGGGGGCGCAACCGGGCGAGGGGCGGACGACGGGTCGCAGTTTATGTGAGTGCGACGACTTCCGACCGCAATTGAATTTTTTAAAAGCGCTGAGCATTGATAACCAAAACAATAAAAGCGGGGACACCGCACACTCGGGCAGACACACGCACACACATGGAAAAAGAGAGTAACAAATGTTTTAAAAACGCTTAAATATGCAACAAGCTTGTACAATTGCGGTTAGAATGGTAGGTAGCTCTCGAGGTAAAAACTTTTCACATTTTGCGGCTTTATTTAAAAATGTTACGCCATTTATTTGAACTATAAAATTGTAATTATAATATAAGGCTACAATTCTTTTAATTTTTCAAAAATATTAACCGCAAATTCCTCGTTTTATGTAGCCTAGCTTAATTAGTAATGAAAAACAAGGACATTGAAACGCCTTTCTAAAACCTTAAAGGCTTTTTTATATATTTCTTTTTATGTTTTATAATAACACCGTAAATAATTACAAGCTATAAACTTAATTATATAAAATACCTTTGACTATTTTGTAAAATAAAATTACACAAATTTCTTACATTTTGTAGAAATGAAAAATAATTATAAATATAATCAAGTTAGGCTCTATTCTTACATCCCCAACTGTATTTTCAAAAAAAGGGCCACCAGAAAGATACGTCGCAAAGGCACAAAGCTCAAATCGGCCTATAACAAAATATGTGTGTTTGCCTACAATATGTCCTTGTCCCCTGTCCGTGCTTCTGCTGCTTCCTTTTTTTTTATCATTTTCACTATGCCTTCTTTTGCCTCAGACCCCCTTTTTCGACCCGTTTTGCCACCCACTGGGTTGGTCCCAAAAAATACATAGGTTTTTCGTTGTGTCTGCGGCATTGTGAGGAGTCGTTAAATTTTATATGCATTTTGCAAAAATTTGTAGAAATTAACAATGAAACGTGACCGGGCAAAATATTTCGGGCAAAAGTCAATTGAATATTTGATATGTATATATATAAAAATAAAACCTTGTTGTATGCATATTCAGACATATATTAAAATATCGATTGCTTGAATTCAGTTTCATATTTATATTATTGATTTCAGTAGTTACTTTAACAAAGTCAATGCCCAATTATTAATCAAAGTTGCAATGGATTTCAATTAGAATTTAGAAACCGTGGAAGTTTAAACTATAGATATGAACTTATAAAAATAATATTCATTTATTTACTTATTTCAGATTCATATATTCATTCATCATACCATAAATTAGTTGAACGTTAGTTGTTCAACCACAGATTTTTAAAATCCACGCAAATTTCCATATAATTTGTTAAGCTCGTAAATAATAGAAACAGGAATTAAAAGCAGAACCGAAAACCAATTATTCACTTTAAGGCGGGGATAAAAAGTGATTTAAAAAATAATTTCATTTCGCGTAAAGCCCCAAATATACAGGAATTTAATCGCGTTACAAATCTGAGGCAATAAATAAGCTGCCAAAAATAATTATTATTAATTATCAGAGGCCGTAATAATGCATTAAAGCCGCCGAAAACAATGTAAAATCCTGCGAATGTGCATTAAGCTCAGCACGGAACTCTCATTCTATTTTCCCTCACATTCAATTCCATGAAAACTGAAATTATAAAATTACTGCAATGGGTTTTGTTTAGCTTGGCATTTAATGCGCCATAAATAATAAAACTGCAGCTCTGGGAGTGCGGGCCTTCTGCAATTGTCAGCAGGCATTACGTTTTAAATATGCTAATTTGCATTCATTAAGTTTTCGGTTATTTTATTTAAATTATTTTTACGTTTTTTTTTTTTTGTGTTGTTCGACAAATAAGGACAACTTGCGGCTTAATGATGAACACAAGCAATTGCAGGAATCCATTTAATTTAAATAAATGAAATGAAATGATTTAAAGGGATAGAGAAATGTGAAGAAAAAATATGTTATTGGTATATAGAGATTTTTAATTACATTTTTATTAATTAGATAAATATAAAAACTAATAAAATATTCTTTAATTTACTTTATACCAACTTATTTACATATTTAAATTGATTTAAATATAATATTTATTGCCAAATTGAATCACTAGCCAAGACCTTAGCCACAAAACAGCAGAAGCACGCCTGATCTAATTGTTTTCGACCATTATAATAGGTCTCTCCACACTGATTCAGAATTCATGCGGCACTGGGCCAATCATGAAGCTGGTTAATACCCTGGAGGACATTTCCCACTGCCCAGCATCTGTATCTGCATCCGTAGTCAAGTATCTGCAGCATTTGAAAGCTGTCTGCGTATTTTACGCTCCTTAACAATAGACGGACATCCCGTACGTGGCCTGTGAATGAAATGAAATAAAATGAAGTTAAATGACAGGACAGCTGAGCGGCCAAAGGACAACCCTGTTGCGTCCTCGGTGGCAATGTTAATTGCTTATCTACGTGATTTCTTACCAAATTAATTTGAGCAAATTGCAAATGGCGAGTGGCGAACGGTTGGAAGCATAAATCAGTTAAGTTGCTGTATTAACATTGAATACATTTACCTAATTAAATCAAGTCCGTTTCGGTTGAATAGAGAGTCCCGACCAAAAGCTTTTCTTTTAATTGGAAAACTGAGCAGGCCCCTATGGGTGTGTTTGTAATCGGGACAAAAATATATACAAAAAATATGTATTTTTAAGATTAGTAATAAAAAAGGGGGAATCAGTATTAAATATAATTGTTATTAATAAATCATTTAACATATAAATATAAAGCTCAATATTTAATAGTAAAATCTAGATCCATAATAGCTTTTATTTTTGATTCTCCTTCTAGTTAAGGAACTATATCTATTTGACTCGCAAGTGCTGTCGGCATTCGATTATGTTTTCTTTTTATTATTCTGTTTAACCGAATTGAAACGACACATGGCGCATGAAATGCAAAGACAGCAAAACTAACATTAAAATCAACATCAATCTGAGCCCTCCAGCCCCGGAAAAACTGTCCCAAAAAAAGGGAAGGCTCCTCCGTACTCTTGTTTAGATAGGGTTAGCTGTATGTTGGACCTGGGCATCTGTGTAATTTGTTTGGAACATATTTCGCATATGAACATATGAACCGACACAGACACAGTCAGGGGGCAACGAAAATAGGCAACTCTCTCGTCCTGACAGGACATGCCATCCATATGAATGCCGCCTGATGTTGACAAAACATCCAGTAAAAACATTTAGTCCACCTAGGATCGAAAAGGGAAAGCGCATATGTCAGTGATGTCAGCTAAAAGTAACATTTAGGTAGGAAGATATACAAAAAAAATGGTTATTAAATGCTTACAAAATTTAATTTTTTTAAAAACAAAGTAAATAAATACATGGTAGTTTACCAAGATTTAAATATAAGTTAAATTTTTGCCTTTATCACTTACAAATTCAGTAATTTCTACCTGTAAAATCACGTTATTATATAAAGCATGTGCCTGAAAATTAATTAAATTTATATTTTCCAATTATTCTAAACTGAAACTGCTTGAAATAAATTTTCCTTTAATATTTTCGGCTAGAAAAAGGTTCAGCTGCAAGCACTGGGAAATGGAAACACAAACAGCACACGCTCAGAGCCAGCGGGAAAAATAAACAAAAACATAGCAGGGAAATTATTTTGTTATCGTTATGCGACATCAAAACAATCCGTCGAGTGTCATATGAATTTTCTGATTACTCGCTTCGTTGCCAGCGCTCTGATTTATGCGTTTATTAAGACTCGCCCAATCATCGCTCTGCCAATAAATTCTTGCCACTGCACTGGCCAAGAAAATGCAACAGTTCCCGGCTCCCGGCACAGTTCTCAGTTCTCGGCTTCTTGGGTAAGTAGATCAAGTGGCTGCTCCATTTCCCTCGTCCCGGCTACAATGGCTACAATAATATAGCAATCTCACTCTCCTTCGCCCCTAGAGCCTGGTGGCCCATCAAATGCTTAACCCATTCAGCGCCACTCCCTGAACAATGCGATTTCTGTAGCATACTTTAGCGCAGCTCTTGACACTGATAACACATGTCGTCTGGGAGACTGAGAGACAGACAGTCGGAGAGACTGAGAGTCCGAGGACCAAAGTCCGTCACCCCACCTCCCAAGTCGGAGGTCTAAAGTCCTGGCACATTAAACAGACAAAAGGTTCTGGGACACGGGTCCTGACATTATGCAGCCAGTTATCCTGGCACTGTGAGGTGAGCTTGTCTTAACCCGAAGCTAATTAAGTCACTTGGGGGAAATTATTAAAAGTAGTTTGTCAGAAGGGTTAACTAAATAAAACTTATAATAAAATAATGAATCAAGTTCTTCGGGTTCTTCTAAAGATACTAACAACATTGTAAATCAAAATCTATGATCTATAAAATATATAGATTTTTGTAAGCCAGTCCAGTTTTAGAAGGGAGCCATCATTAGAAGTATTCAATGCTGACTGACTTCTGCTTTCTTTATTTTTATTTTAATTTTAAAAATAGGTTTTGTAGGGAGTAAAAGTCAATTTAGCAATTCTTATAACTTAAATATTAATAACGCAATAGATTAAAATCTATAAATATATTAAAATATAATAAGAAATATATTAAATTAACTGTTTAACTCTTTATAAAAAACCATATATTTATTCACATAAGCAATTAAAACCCAACCTGGATGAGATGTCAGCTGAAGTCACTGTGCCAAGTAGCAATTGAGGTTCTTTTTCCTTTAGCCTTCCTGTCACATTGTGCTCGGCTTGTTTGTCCTGTCCTGAGTCCTTCGTCCCTCCTCCCTCCTCCCGCCTCCTGTCTCTGTCTTTTCTTTTTTAGCCGCCTTTGTCCCGATGTTGCATTCAGCTGGCATTCAGCAACGAGTATTTACTTTACTCACAGCATTTGCATGGCATTGTGCAGCGCGACTGCGGCTGTAACCTAATTTTGTGCACTTAATTGTTTCATTATGGCGCCGCATCAACAAAGGACCCGAAACCAAGGGCCAGGCGGGGCCAGGAGAGTGCTCCAGTGGAAATGGTGGAAATGTCGAAAGAAAAATGGCCGGCAAAGTGCAAGAGAAGATTTGAAAATAACGTAACGTGTAATGTGGCTTTGACTTGATTGGCCGGCCTTTTGTGTTGTCGTTGCAGGGCAACCGCATGCAACCTACTTTGTGCGGCCATTGTTTGTTTTTAATTAGCCGCAATAAACGCACACAAGCACAGAGAGGGAGAGAATCACACACACACACACTTACGTGCAATGGGCCCACTTAAAATAAACAATCGCAAATGCCATTGCACTAAGCAATTGAATTGGAGCCAAGGCCTTGAAACAATTTGTGCACAGAATGCGAGCAGGCTTTAGTTGTTGTTCGTGTTGTAAATGCACTTGGAGAAAATTAGGGAAATAAATCAGCATATATTTTGTAATTAAATAATAATTATTCTGCTTAAAAAATAGGTGCAAATGGGAAGGTTTTTTCACTAACTCTTTGGTTCTTGAGCTTTGCTTTCTATTAAACTTGTAATTAACTTATTGTATATTACTCGTATCCTTTATCCCTTTTCCTTGGTGTAGGCCCTCTCCTCTGTTTGGGTTAATTAACTTGCACAACATGTCCCTAACTTTGAATCCATTTCCATTTAAATGCGCTGCCCCCGCTTCTTGCCCTCTTTCCTCCTTTCTCACACACTGTGTGTGTGCGGTCTCAAAATCAAATTAGTCCGATGGCGCGTAGTCGGGTGAAATATAAATCTGCTGATTTACACAGAAATAAAGCCAAAGTCGACCGCTTTCGGGGCCATAAAAGCAAATTAAGCCAAAATGTTAAATAAACAAGTTCCGCAGAACCCGCTGACAGACGTAAGCCAGCGGCTGTCTTCTTCTCGGCCTTTCCGGCCAATAGAGACAAAAGTTATCTTATTAATTCCTCGCCACATTTCACGCACTCTCCCCTATGAGTCGCCACTCATGGGAGTTTCCCTCCCCAGAGAGAAAGAGAGAGTTTTCCCTGTCATCACGCCCCACTAAACTCGCCGTTAATACGCACAATCAAATGTGATAAATATAACGGAATATTGTAGCATAATTTTGGGGCCAAACTAAGCCGACAGAAATAACACTTGAGCAAATATTAGATCAGCCTTGGCCCACAATTTTAGCCATATTTGTGGCCCCTCTACCGCTCTCGCTTACCCACTTCCTAGCCCTTTTCATTGGACGCACACATTCCGTTTTTCCATTTGCCAGCACATAAAGAAAAACTATTTTCAGGAAATTCCAGAAAAGAGATTTTCATATATTTTGTAATGATTTTCAGTTATTTAAATGCTTTTAAGAATAAGTTGTTGGTATTAATATAAATAAAAATAAATAAGTAAATTTATTAATACATATTCGAGTATTAATATCTTTAGGAATTATGCAAAAATGTACATCATAAATATATAAATAATATGGGGTTCCTAAAACCCTTAAAGAGATGCAACTTTCAACTGAAAACATTACCAAAAAGATCCCATTGCATCCCTTAACACATATTTAAGAACTATGATTTCTGCACCTCCCAAAAATATTAATAAGATAATATAATAAGAAGAAATTCCCTTCTTAGATTTTAATTTTCCGTGTACCTATTAGGCAGTGTTTGTTGTGGCAATTTCTGTTTCGCAAAAAAGGGGGGAACGGGGCGAGCATTGTGGACGGGGGAGTCATCTATGTATGAGTAATCGCTTTCATGCTTGATGACCGAAATGATTAATGGATTTTTGGGGAAATCGAGCCAAGTCCAAGATTAAACGCAACAGTTTCCAGCATTGATCATTTGTTACGTCCCACACAAAAACATCTATCCACTTCCAAGGATTTTTCCAGAGAGAGAGCCTCAGCTCAGCCCTTAAGCCTTTAAGTGGGCCTGCGAATAATTTTCCAGGGGGTTTTAGTATCCCTTACAAAAGGGTCTTTATAGATTCCGAGATATGTTTTGCTTTGAAATTGATGCTTGAATTACTTGCTTACAATAATTGAACAATCTGAAGACCTTTAAGAAAGCCTTGAAATATTTATAATCGCAGAGCCACAACTCCCTTTCGATATTCCCCAGAACTAAGTCCTGCATTCCCAAGCCAGGCTTAAACAAATCAATTTTCTGCATTCATAATTGTCGAGCTGAGTATTGGGCATTGTTGCATTTGAATAATTTGCACTTTGCAGGCGGCAGGCAATTGCAAATGGCTCCTTATTCCATGAAAGGATCAGCAGGCCATAAACAAGCCAAACGGGAAAGGCAAAAAGGACTCTGTCTTTGGCCTTCTGGTTCCTGCGTCCGTCTGTCTGGATGCTGTTCTTCTCCCCGGACCAGTTTTTCACCATTTCCCAGCCGGCTCACAGCAGTGGTGGCATTTCGGTTCTGATTTTTGGCGCTCTCTTGTTTTGGGCCACTGGTTTTGTCATTGTTTTTGGCTTGGCATTTGCTTGCCGCTGCTATCTCAGTCCGCTAGGATTAATGGGGTCAATTTGCCAGTGACACGCACCCCCCGCCGCCCACTTTCACCATCGGCGTCAGCAGCAGAGCTGCAAATGCAACTGGCTCATAAAACATACACGGAGAGAAAGGACTTTCTTATTAATGCTTTTTAAATCATCTTTTAAACTTTAGCTATATTATTCAGCCTAATAATTCAATATTATTTTGAATAAAACTTGAAATTTAAATAGATATTCAGTAATATTTTTAGCTGTGTGGCTGCGGCTCATTTCATGTTAGTGGCGAATGCATTTGGCATCAAAAGCAACAGCCTGGCGACTAAGCCAAAGACGTGGATTCCGTTTCAATTTACTTTTTAAAATTCCAAACTTTTGCGACAAGTTAAAGCCGCCACACATACACACCCACACAGATACATGCTTTTCGGGAAAGGGAAAAACAAACATTTTCAGGACTTACACACACGCACAGCGCCAATAGCACGCAACAAGAGAAATGCGAGAAGAAAGTTGAAAAACGAACCCAACGGAAAAGCGACAAATTCAACATGTCAAGCATTAGAGAGAGACAGCTAGAAAGCGGGAGGGAGAGCGAGATGGGGAGCTGTCACGAAGATGAAACTATTATCCACGGAAATTAGCGAGTTCCAATGACAAAAACACATGAAATGCAAAAACTTTCAGCCCTTCAAGCTCAATTCCCAAATTGTTGACGACATAGTTCCTTGGGTTTTGGCCGGGATCCTGTTGCTTTAGCTGCCTTGTTGTTTTCCCATAAGAGGTTCTCTCTCTCCTTCTCCAGGAAACTTCCTAATGCGAGTACATCCCAGGACCCACTAGCCAAGTATCCTTTTGCATATTTGCCACCACCTAATGGAATATAACCTAATAGTTTAAAACAAAAGCTATTAATTATATAACAAGACTGGCTGTGAGTTGGAGGAAAACCAGCCTGGAAAGATTGTTGGTGGTAAAGGTAGCTTGTATTTATAGCTTTAGTATTTTCTAGACTTGCGAAAAATCTCATATTTTAAACCATTTTTCCCATCTTTATGGGCCAAACATTTACTTTTACGGCCCAAGTAAATGCTGCTCCTTTATCGAACCCTCAGCAGGTCATAATGTCACATATTTAACTAGAAATAATTGCTGCCGCACTCAATCGTTTCCCATTTGCCAAAGCCAACCTCTTTAAAGCTCGTTTTATATTTATAAGTACATATATGTATCTCTGCTGGGTTATTTTGTATCTTTATTTGTGAGTACATCTCCAACGAAACGAGAATTGCCCGGAAAGCCGTTTTCCCTTTGACTTTGAGGCCATAAAATGGGCAAAAGGCAAAGACAGTCGGGGGGAGCGACAAAAAAAGAAGCCAAACGGAAAACGGAGGCACATAAAATATGCGTAAAATATATGCGCAAAAATAGTTGGGTCATCTAATGGCTGAACCAAGTCCAAGTCCAAGATAATTGCGCTCCCCCCGAATCTGTCCTCGGTGCTTTGCATTTTCCACTTGGAAATCCTCAGCTCCAGCAGATACACTCAAAATTTTTACGACCCCAAAATGGCATTAAATATCCAAACGTACTTGACGCGACTTTCTTGGCTACGTGGAGTTCTCAGCTCGGCGCTTTGCCTCTTTTTGTTTCTCCTTTTTCCCGGCTACATCTGGGTTAGTTTTCCCAGTTGCAAGTGAAAGGCAGAGGGAGGGGATGAGGTGGAGCTCCTGAAGGGTGGGCCCTCTTTTATTGCCGGCCATCAAAAAATGTTAAAAGCCCCGATTTCCATGCCCATTGTCTGGAGTCTGTAATTGCTTTGGCTCTGGTCCACTGAGTGCCGGCTTAAAGGGAGTTTGAGTTAGCCGGAGGATCCCATCGCCATTCTCTTCGGCATAAAACTAATTTCAACGTATATGGGTACTACTTTTTATGGCCCTGAAAACCATATTGCCTGCCAGCTGAAAAGAATCAATGGAATAATAGGTATTTGATGAAAAGCTATTCAATGTGTCAGACGATGAGTTAGAATTAAATAGATAGTCTTTTGTTATTTACTTTCAGATGGAGTTTTTAAATATGCTTTATGCTTACCTTAAAGACGAACGAATGGGAAAAACGTGAGATAATACTTATTTTTTGTATTAAAAACTATTTTTATTCGAAATTGTAAGTAATAGTACAGAACATTAACATTGCTCCGGCATTTGCTTAACAGTCTCTGTTAGTTAGCATTTCAATTCCAACAGCACTGTTATACTCCTGTTTAGTTTCCTAACATTTTGGAGACTTTTGTTTAACAGTTGGCTAACACACTGAAAGCCTAACAGTAGCTTAACAGAACAGAGAAGCTATGTTAGAAAAAACTTAATTAAAAATTATGAAAAATTAGTAAAGTACGAATTTATACAAATGGAACTTAAAAAAAAAAATAATAATAATAACATGGCTCGAAAAGACCATTAAAAATAATTGCAACTTACCCATTTAAGCCGGTCTAAATGACCCAGAAACGAGAAACACTCCCAAAGAGAGGCACCGGCGCGCTGCGGCGACAGAGCGACAGAAGAGCGGGCGGCACTCTTGATTCCGTCACGAAGTGCTTAACTTCGTCCTTGATTTCGTCAGCATCAGAATGCTGGCTTGCGACAATATGTTGGACTCACTATAGGTCCCCTCAGCTTACTTCTTCGTTCTGCGAAGGACGAAGGACCTATGCTCATGACATCAGCGCTGCTGCTGCCGCGGTTGCTGCGCTGCTCCGAATCGAATCGAAGCACGGAATCGCAGCCGTAGCATCGCAGCATCGTCGCGGCATCGGTGCTTCAGTCTCGAAAGGCCTGCTGTGCGTGCAGGGGTTTTCAGCGCGCGACACACGCGGCGTATACGCAACGCGTCCAAGTAATCAAATAGCCAAAAAGACGAAACATTTTGTGCGGCCCCTGAGAAAAATCGGGGCGCAACACAAAAAAAATATATCGAGAGCCCCCAAGTGTGTGAGTGTTTCGGCCTTTTTCCCATTTTATTCGTTTGCCGGCTACCGGTTTTACCATCTGCAATGAACCATGCCAAAGGCATTGAACTATGGCCAGCCTTGCTGCTGCTGTTGTTGTTGATTTGTGCACTGAGCGAAAATAAATACATATTGGGGAAATAATGTAAAATCTGTCTTCTTGAAATTTATGTTGGATAAGCTGTGATTCATTTTATTATTTCTGAGTCTTAAATTAATTTTAATGACAGAAATACCATGCTTATTTTACTTTCATTTATATACTAAACGTACTATTAATTATATCTTAAATGATTAAAAAAAGCTTTTTAAACATCTATAAACATTAATCCTAAATATTAAAACAGATTTGTTATAAAATATTTGTAGATCCATTAAAATAAAAATAAGTAAATAAAAACACTGAAGGTTTTACATTTTGTTTAATTATTTTTTTCCTGTGCGGGTACTTTGTACATAAACTTTTATTGAGTCAAGGACATGTTATTCGGAATGCTGACACAATTAAACTAAAGTGGTTTCGCTACTATTTTTAAACACAGAGAAGCACATTTGGCCCTAAAATAAGTCGATTTTTTTGTATTCCTTCATACAAAAAAAAAACATAAAATAAAATAAAGATATTGCTGATTATATTTGAATTAAAACTCAAGGCTTTTATGAATTCTGGACGGATTTAATCCGAGTGCCATTGAACGCTTGAATGAGAATCGAAATCGATGCCCATCGAAAAGTCTTAACAAGTGTTGAGGACGAAGGTGGGCTTAACCCTCGCTTCGAATGCTTCTGACAGTTTTGGCCGCCTTTCACATTTATTTTTGTATTCCTTTCTGAGCGGCCATGTTCACTTGTCTTCTCGAGTGTCGGCAAATTAATTAACATGACAATGACGAAGGTGAATTGCGTGTTTTCAAAATGCTCCAATCAGCTTCCGACAAAACATTTCCCCGTTTTAAATGCGCCAGCCTTTTATTTTCCACTTTTTTTATTTTCCATCCTGTCGATCCGTGTGACAAGACTCTCGTATTTTCCGAGGCGTTTACAAGTTTTTAATTAGACCCTTTGACAAATTACCGTGCAGAACACGGCACAATGGCCGGTAATTAAATGTTTATTGTCGTCGATTTTTTTGGGGTTCGAAAGGCGTGATTTCCAGGAGGTTCACGATGGGCGGACTTAATTGTCGGTTTGGATAATGGTGGATAAGTGAACCACTCGAAGGTGACTCCATCAGGAGCTCGCTGAAGGGTAGCTTATAATATTCAAAGGGTGGAGAAGCACTTGAGGCCTTGGTACTTCAGTGGATGGTTTTCAAAATCAATATTACAGGATTGGGGGCATTAAAATAATAAATTTTTTTTATTTGTGCGACGAAATTAGAACCTCTTTATATTACTATAAAAGTCAGTGTTTGTTTACTCGCAATTTATATTAAACTAAGGCTGCACATGAACTAGGAGAGAAGTGTAATATGGGATTTTTTAATTAAATCATCCTTTTTTTGGAAACATCATAAACTTGATATAAGTTCCCCTTTGTCTATGGATTTTAGATTACACCAAAAAAGCTATGTTAAAATAAATAAAACTAATCAAGTGTTGAGTTTTAGATATAAATAATAACACTTTTTCGCCAAAATTGTTTTTATTTAGCACTTGAAATGTTCATTTTATCAACGATTTTACTTCTCGTGAACCTTTTTTATTTTTAAGCTAAACTAGCTGAATCTTTAATCTCTAAATCTCACTGAATCTTAGGTCCAATTCTGAAAATTTGCCACAAATTTTGTTCTGCCAAACAATTAAATTCTGAGCTAAATGCTAAAGCATAAAATCCTTGCTTCACTCACAACCTTACATGCTGGACTTGGCTCACACAACAAAGCACAATTTTTGCGTTGAATATTATTTATGGAATATCGAAATCAATATCACATTAAATTTTCATCCTATTGCTCGTTCCGCTTTGCACTGCCCCAGGACTTGCCTCGCTTTAAACTTGCTCCCTGGCAACGGGGAGAAGTTTCTTGTCATGCCCCATTCCCCCCTACCTCCCTCGCTCCCTGCCGAATCTTGTCCCCTTCCAACGTAGCTCTCATATTTGTCTAGAGCTAAGGAATGAGGACTTGAACTGCTGCTGCTGCTGCTGCTGATTCTCCTGGTTCAAGTGTAGCCACTTAAACCCTTTTGACAATGTCAGCCATCAGGCTCAGATGATGATGACGATGATGATGGCTGTGGCGATGACGATGACAAAGTGGATGATGATGATGTGGCTCAATTCAAAACAGCCGTCGCACGAGCTTGACACAAAAAAAAGGAGCAAAAATACAGGCAACTTGCCATGCATGGAAAGAACATTAAAAAAACCGAGAGAAAAAAAGTGGCTAGCTGGTCTAAATATATCCTTGAAACGGCTCAAGGAACAGCAGATATGCGGATGGTTTCCACTCACTTTAGCTTCACTTGAGCCCCGGTTGCCTTGGCTTTGTTAGCCCGAATCGTGCTGATTTTCAAGCATTTGGCTAATTTATTTTGCCAGCGAAAAACTCATTAACTCATACATTTTTTGGGCAAACAATGCACACACGCACCGCACACTTTGCTCTCAAAATTCAAGTGGTGTGTGTGCTTAGAGCGCCGAGGAGGAGGCCGAGTGTTTTGCAATAATAATTTATAAATGAATGAATAAAGGGCGCACAGCAGCCAAAGGCAAATAAAAATAAATAAATAAAAATGGCAATGCGGCATAAAATGTGCCGAGAAGCCGAGTTGAGCCGCCGCCATTCCGTACTGTTTTATTTTTTGGTCTGAGTCGAGCCGGAAATGTAACTGCGACGCGTTTATTTTATTGCGTATACGCGGAGCAGCAAAGTAGGCAACAATTTCTGCCCCGCTCTGAATGTGCTCATGTGTGCGTGTGTATTACTGGTGTGCTGGTGAGTGTGTGTTATATGGTCGCCGCAGCAGCGGCTTAACTTATTTTCCACAAAATTAAACCATCAAAAATTTGCCAACAACAATGCTGGGGTAATTTATTTGACTCATGTGCTGCTGTTAGCTCGCCTGTTGTTTGGGCATAGAAAGCCGCAGCAGCAGCAACAGCAAAAGCAAAAGCAACAGCGAAAAATAAAAAGAGCACACACACTTAGATGCACTGAGGGAAAAAATATAGGGGCTTTTGAGTATTTAGAAAGCAAAATTTAGCTCTTATTCTAGCTTTCTTTAGGGTCTCACGAAATCCTTACCATTTAAGATAATTTAAATATACAAATTTCCAAAGGAATATACTGCAGAATATTTAATTATGAAAATTTATATTTATATATTTTCTCAGAGTGTACAACCAACACTCTTACAGAGTCAGAGCGAAGCCGCTGGCGTTAGTTGCGGCTATGCTGGTGACGCTGCCACAGCCGCAATGGCTAACACGAACATACACATAATAACTCTCACATAGTACAGTGCATTTTCCTTCAAGATAACACTGTAATGCTTGGCTTTATAATTACTTTATAGAAGTAGTTAAACTGTGTAAATATGCCATTAAATAAAATTACAGAAAATCTATTTAGTTTATAGTAAAATGTAGATTCTTTAAACAGAAAATCTTATTAAAAATTAATCTTCAACAGAGACTGATTTTAAATCTAAATGTACCATATATCCCACAAATGTAAAAGTTCTTATTTGTTCTATTATTTCCCTGTAACCAGTCTCCACTGTAGTGCTTACATATGTATACTAAAGACTCGGTCCAACTCTGTAACTTCTTCTCTTTTTTTGGCTGTCGAAATTAAATAAACAGAACCGCATCACAAGCAGCTAAACGCCCTCATCCCTTATTCTTTAGACCTCCTCCCTTGCCACGCCCCCCTGTGATGATGAATTGATGATAATGCCGCCGGGGACTTAGGCAAAATAATGCACAAAACTCGTTGCTGCTTCCTATATACTTAGCTACATATAAATATATTTACTGCTTTTTTTCGCTCCACGAACTTGGCTTTGAAAAGAGTTAAGCGTTTATTTATTTACATATATTTTCGGTGCTTTTTTTCTCGGCTCGTGCTGCCCGGCGGGCTCAGTTTATTAAGTCTCAAGTGGTGGATCTCATACTCCGCCTGCTGAGCAAACTCGCCTCACTCTACCATAGAAGGCGGTACACTGGAAATAAATTAAGTGCTGGTATAATATATATTTGTATAAAAAAGGGGACAAATTCTGGATTAATCTTTCTTTTTATTTTATTGAATATTTAAATATATTGTTAGTTCGTTATACAATTTATTAATTTATTCATTTTATAAATTTTAGAGCTACTTTAAAGTTGCCAATACTCTTATTTCGATTCCTTGCAGTGTCCTAGTCATAGTCCAACTCCAAGCTGGCATTGTTGCCATTGCCTTTGGCTTAAACACAGCCAATTTCATGCAAAGTTGAATGCGCCCCATCCCGTGTCCTCTCCTGCTCCGTTGGTGACCTGCTCCTGCTCCTGCTCCACGTCCTTGATGGATGACTTTTGACGCCAGCCAACGTTTGGCGGCCAATTTGATTTGGTCCGCTCAGGGTGGGTCTCGAACTTAGTCCTTTTGGTCCTTTGGCTGGGCCTGCAGCGTACAACTGTCGATTTGTCAGACGTTTGGCGTGCGCCTCGATGCTGGGCAAAAGTGACACGGGAAAGCGGCGCAGGCAGAGGCCAAGCCCACGTAGCCAAGTAGCCGGCAGTGTATTACAGATTGACTTTTGAATCGCTGGCATTCCTGTGTGCTGGAGCCGAAGCGATGAGACGGCACAAGACGAATGTGCTGGGAGCCTGACACAAAACGAAACGATAATATAGCAGCTGGATCCACTTAAGGGCAAAGTCATTGCTAGCGGTTGTTTGGATCAAACTGATCTATAAATAAACACTTAAATTATCTATTAAATTCCTCTCATTTGTATTCAATAAATCCTTAGACAACTGTGTGAAGCACCCTTAAATTGCCACATGCTATGAGATTTACCCTTCTGCCTGCATTTGCTCACTTCGTGGCTGATCTCATGGCACAAAAGACAATCCGCATGACGTATACGCCACATGGGTCACGGGTGTCACGGTAACTGGGATTCTGGGTGCTCGGATTCTGGGATACGGGACACTGGGAATGGCAGTTTCTCCCCACTACCTGCCAACCTTCTCCGCATGCCTTGTCTCGACTTTAAGCCAAGGCTAAAACAGCCCAAAGCCAGCGTCTGAAAGTCAGGCAACGTCGAGACAGACGCTAAATTCCAAGAACGCAACAGTGTACACAACAAAAAATTACTAGCACATTAAAATAATGATTACAACACCATTAAATATGCAGAGATTTGCACGGAATTAAAAAAAATAAACATATATATTTTATTAAATTTTTATTGCAATTCTTTTCGACTTTTATTTTACAGTGCAACCATAAAGCCATAAAACAACAACACGAGCTGCGGAGTAGAGACCAGAAACGATAAATCTTTGGCGTGGATTTCATGCATGTAAGCTAGCAAAAGTCCCTCAGCCAGGAGATGATGCATGTGCCGAGTGCCAGCGGGTTTAATATGCAAACTCCTTAAAGGCGCGCAATTTCCAGCAGCAGTGAAAGTGCAGCCACGGCGTTAATTTGCCCAATAAAATGCAAGCAGCCAGGAGGGGCAACTAACGTGGCCATAAATATCATCAGCCAACTGAACGACGGCGAGCAATGAAACCAGGATTCCCCGGAAAGACAAAGGAAAACCAGGGGGGAAAATAAACGGAAAAAGCCGGCTGAAACGACACCCAGCGGGTGGTGCGCCGCATTTAAAGCCCGGCAAACTGGCAGCCAACGGGCGTAGTGCTTCCTGCGCTAAAGATTCTCAACCCGAATCCGAGTGCGACTCCGATTCCGAATCTGAATCCGAGTCGAAGCCAGCGCCTGCCACCCAACTTCCTGCTCCAGCTGCTGTTGCCGCTGCTCCCGCCTCCTTGAGCCGAGTACTTCCGCTTCTTATCGCGGCAATGTAAACGCGTTTCCGGCGACGACTCAATCCCAGTCTCATTTCACAGCCCTGGGAACGGCATTAGACTAGCAGCTCGGCGCTGGATTACAAGTAAATTGGAAAGGATTTGAAGATGAGCCTGCTGCGCCTGCTTGGAGCCCTGCTGCTGGCTACGCTCAATGGTGAGTACACTAAAAGGAAAATCCTGCACTTATTTATGCGTTTGTATATATGTAGTTTTTCGGGTTTAAATTTACAATTATTCAAGATTACCTTAGGGAATGTATTATATATAAGAGATATTTTATTTATAATAAAAAAACAATAATTATAATACAGTAAGGTATGGGAAATATCTAGCCCAAATCACACTCTCTTATAATATATCAATTTAGTTTATTTGAAATAATTGAATACGAGTTAGAAATGAGAGACAACATAAAATAATGATACAAAGGACGATATTTATCTGACCTTTTTTTTCGATAATCTATTTAGATTTTAATTTAATAATTAATTCTATATAAAATTATAAAAATGACCGAGAGTTCCTCGATATTCATTTTTACTGCGAATTTAACAAATATCCTTTCCCCGGAATTAAACTCGTTTTCGCTCCAACTGTAAACCACAATCCACAGAGATTTTCTTCGCGTGCAGATCAAAGAGTTACCCGAAATTTATGAACCCGATTAAGGATAACCCCCTCCAGCCCTACCCAAAAGTGTCATAAACGCTCGGCTATCGCCTGCGAGCTGCGATTTATTTGCGCTCGCAATTTATTTGCACAACTATTTACGAGCGCGGCATCGCCCCTGGCAGGCATAATAACAGCAGCAACAATTCAATAAATGTTGCAATTTGCATCGACAACAACAATAAATTTATCTTAAATGAACAAACATTTTTCTTGCAGCTTTGCCGCCTGGCTGGCAAATAAAATGCGATATGCCAGGGGCTTATCGATGCCACAAAAGGCTGTACTGGGCCATGTCGTGCCAGCAACAACAATAAGCACGAGTAATAACCAAAGCTGCACACAAATTACACTATGGGAGAGCCCTCGACGGCACTCACAATGCATTTCAATTTGTTAAAACACTCACTCACTCACTCACTCACTTACTGACTCACTGACTCGCAGCCACACTCTGCAAAAAGATCGAATAAAATTGGTTGAAAAAAAAAAGGGAAATAGAGATACTGGCAGCATGGAAATTACGGTATTTTGTCAAGCATATTTGTCCAAATAGTACACATGTGTGTGTGCACTAAGGATTTTCGCATTTGGCTTTGAAGTTTTTGCTAACAAAAAACAGAGCAAAGGGTCAGGAGCAAAGATGCCCAATCGAAATATTTATCTGAAATATTTCGATTAAATTGCAAGATAATCTGGAGGCAAAATGTACAAAGAATGTCCAATCGGGTTATTCGCCAAATCAAACATAACAATTTATTGAAAACTGTGTATTTGTGGGAAAATAATTGGTATTCCCAAAAAAAAGCAAATTGCCTCGAAAGCTCATTGATTTCATTCAAAAAGTAAAGTCAAAAGAAATCCAAGTTATTTCGAACTTTAAGCTTGCACTGTTAATTGCCACTTGAAAATAAATAAACTAAGCTTTTTTTATTAAATTCTCTTAGTCAAAAATTTAAACAAGGAGTAAAAAAAATATCTAAAACTATCTGTAGATTATTATCATATATTTTTTTTTATTCAAAATTTATTTTTTAATAGGAAGCCAGAAATAAAAACATTTTCCCCATCAACTTTGCCCTGGATTGAGCATAAAACAACGAATATTAATGGCATTAAATAAGCCCAATGCAAAGAGATTTTTTCTGGTGATTATATGGCCCAATATGCTGCGTCTGCGTCCCGAACCAATATCAAAATATTTGCATGCCCGAATAAAGTATTTTGATTTCTCTTGGCTCCATAAAAATATATGTCAAATGCAAATTATGCACATAAATACGAGTAAATATATGAATCAACAAATAAATATGTCGCATAACGCCGAGCTTCGAGTGTGTGCGCTCGGCACCCGCATCTTTGTGTAAAAGTCAATTTGCTGAAAGTCGAAGCTCTCAACTCGCTGGGTCGAGAGTCGCCCGATTGCCATAAACATGGCGAAATGTGCGTGAGACCGCAGCGCCGCAGCAAACGCCATCTGCGAATAAATAAAAATAAAAATCGAGCGCGAGAGCGGAAAATGCAAAATAATTGCATATTTATGTATACCCGGCCACCGAGCCAAAGGAGCTGGAAATGCCCGGCTGCAGCCATAAATCCCGAGCGGCCTGCCCTGCCCTGCCTGCTTTTAATACTCGTACAGAGTTTCCAGAATCCCAGAAATGCGCAAATGTCTGACTGCTCGTAATATTGCGAATTCACATTCACCCAGGCCAGACAGCCGTCAAATTTCGCGGCTGGGGGCGTAAATTATTTTCAATTAAATATCTGTTCAGTTTCAGATTTTCACTTGGCAGCCATGTCGCTTCCAGATCACCCCAACGAATTCATCATCTTGCTAAGGGCAGTGTTAAGGAGCAACGGGGATTGGTCAGACTTAATTAAGCAGCCAACAGAAAGATTAAAAGCATTACATGAATCGTATTAAAGAAAAAATATATCAAAGTAATGCCTTTTTCAGAAGTTTTAATATGAGATTTAATATTTAGTGAGTTTTGATTAATTAAAAGTCGTTGTTGCGAAGCAAAATATCCTCAAAATAATTTATAAAAATTTTCCAAATGTCCATAATAAATTATATTATTTATTCAACTCATATATTCATTTTTAATATTTATTTACTATGTTTATATTTTGCCTTGATGTTACGATTCTAGTAATTCTTGCAACTTTTTATTTTAAACTGAAATATATACAAAATTTATAAAAGCCAATCTCAAATCTAGAGAACATACTCCCTTAATTAGCAGTTTATTGCGCAATAAACTCCTCTCCTTATTGTCCCTTATCCTGAAACACAAAGCCAATGAAATTAACTAAAAATCAGTCAAGAGCATGAATGGCTGCGTTTTATCTGGCCGCTTGTCTTTCGACCATTATCTTTGCGCTTTGTGCGGCGGAAGAGGAAGCGCGGTTGATGATAATGATAATCATCATAATAATAATAATAATAATAATGCCAACACTTGGCCATTGTTTTAGACCAAAAAGCAAAAGCAGCAGCAGCTACAGCGGCAACAGCAACAAGATGACACTTTAATAGCACAAATGCGGAACTAAACAAAACCAAAATCAGGGAAAAATGGGTGTGGAAGGCGACTCCCGCCAGCTGTCATAATGAAACTGTCAAGGACAATGGGGGGCTAACGGAAATACAAAGTGTACGTGTGCCCCACTGGAAAACACCATCCCCTCACCCAGTTTCCCGCCATCCACCGCCACTTTCCGGTTTTCGGCGATAAAAGCGACAAACGAAATTCTGTCTGACGGGCAGAGGCCATTTATAAGAGCATCAGTTACAATAACATTGCAGGACGGCCATGGGCGGTGGCCACTGTAGACTGGAATGGGCGTGGCACTCACAATAGCCGGGGCCATTGTCATAAATTAAAAATGAGGAAGTGTATGAAAATAAACAAAAAGCCCAACGGCCCGGCCAGCAAGCCGCAGCGGAAATACAAAAAGCGTTGATAAATAAATTTCTAGCAAAAACCCAACGCTTCTAAATAAAAGGGGCGAAATCTTAAAAACATAAACTCAAACTGGAAAGGTCAAGAAATGGCATTAAGCAGGTCAAGAGTTTGCAGTTAAGCTGGAAGATATCATTTAAAGTAAGACACAGATTTTAAGCTTTTTAATGGCTTTTAAAATTAGCCTAAAATTGTAGATGCACTTTATTTAAATAAAATAAAAAAGCAGTCAAAATTTAAAAAATTATATAAATCCTTACTTACACATGGTTTTTACAGACTGCAGCTATTGTCTTTTGAAAGAAGTTTAAATGCAAGCACATAATTACCCTTAATAGGAAATTCCTAGACTTAAAGCTTCTCCGGTTTAGGGCGATAACAGAATTCAACGCGTGCCACAAATTTCGCAGGAAGCACTTTATGTGTCGCAGCACTCACCCGCTTCCCTTCCATTTCCCGGTCAATTCCTTACGTGCCACTGCAACAGCAGCAACATCGCAGCAACATTGGCCAAAAGGCTCTGGGGCGCTGTGGCCAACAGCAAGGTCCAAAGCCGCAGCGGCTTTGATGGAATTTGTGAAAATAATGCACAAGCAGAAGGGTAGCCCCAACAAATAAGTACATTTCGCACGGCAAGTCGACTTAAGGATGCTCTTAAAACTTAATAATTAAATGGAATTTCAGACAAGAACTTAAATTTAATGGTTATAATGCTTATTTATGGTTTAGTTCAGCTTAAAATAGGCTAGTTTTATGGGGCTATCAGGGAGAGAAACTTGTTCACTTTTAAAATCCCTAAGCCCTAATTAACCAAAAGTTTTAATGGGCTGGAATTTATTGATTTTTTGTGTAGCAAGTCCGAAAAGTTTTTCTCCGAAATTTTAATTTAGAGCCACAATTTATTCATTTGATAAACTCCCTCTCAGTCCCTAGGTAAACGCTTTAATACCCCGCAGCTCAGATAAGCCAGACCGCTTTAAGAGGAGCTGCTATATAGGGTTGGATCCTGCACTCTCCACTCCCCTCCGCCACGGCCATGCGACGACAGTTTCCGCTCTGCTTTTAAACCCCAACCGTTTTGGCCATATCCCAACGTTTTATTTTATATTATATACAACATTTCTGCTTCTATTTTTTGTGGCTTATTTGGCTCGCACGACACGTCCATTTTTAGTTTTCGGCTTGGGTGCAGATTCTCGTTGAGCTTTATTTCTGGCTTTCGGCATTTGTTTAAATTAAAGATTATGCACAAGTGAAAAAGTGGCCTATCGAACGTGGAGCAGGACGGGGCGGGCTATTTGAAATTTAAATAAGCGAACAAAGCACGACCTTGGGCCACGTGGCGTATGATGGATTTGGGACCCGGTGACGTCAATGCCATGAAAATCTGTCGTAGGTCCTTTGATTCGGCTCTCGTTCGTCGTGTAAACAAGCAAATTACTTTCAATTGCACCGAAGTACAATGGGCACAATAACTGTAATCGTAATAAGCCACTTAGCACTCGGTCTCCGCACTCGCCCAGCCTTTTGCATGTACATTCATACATATATTTTTAATTCAGAGTCATATTGTTAATTCTTCGAGCACCCCTCTACGGCCCCCGGCGAGGGCAGCTGCCATAAAAGCATCATAAACATTTTACAGCAGTTGCTGCAGTTGCTGCAGGAAACGGAAACAGTGCCGCCCCTGTCCCTGGCACCATCCCCTCGTCCCTGGTCGCACCCCCATAATTGCAGTCAGCCATTTCGCATTTCACATTTTGGCCTAGTCCCGGAAAAGCGGGTGAAACGGGTTGCCGGGAATTAGGATGGCTTTTTCGTTGGGGGAAAAAGGAATTTTTTAAGCTTTTAAGCTGGCTGTTTTATTTATACTATTAAATGTCAAATATGTAATGCAAGGAAATCGAAATTTTACTACTGAGTCCTTTCTTAAAGCGAGTGAAAACATTTAAAAAAATTTATTTATAGAAATAAAAAACTCATATTAATTTCCCTGCCTTTAATTGCTTCTGTTTTAAATGTGTTTAAAAGGTTTCCTTCTTTGGAAATTTATTTAATTTCATTTAAATGTTATGGTGTTGGGAAAGAATGTTTTATGCTGGGTCTCATTTTACCCTAAGACTTGTATTTAAGATCTGAAATTCAAAGATTGTTTTAAGGATTAACAATAATGTTTAGACTGTGACTTATTTAACAAAAAGAAATCGAAGAACATTGAAATGTTGAACATCTATAATCACACGGCATTTTGAAGAGGTTTTTATATTAAACATTATTTAGGTGCCAATTGAGTACAAATTGGAGTCCATTGCTTTCGTGTGCTTGTTACATTTTTTATAAAAAATACAACAAACGCTTTCTTAAAATACATGCAAAAAGATTTAGTTTAATTTAATTTAATCCCTCAGTTTTTTACAAATCGCTCTTATTAAAATTATTCAATGATGGCCTGTAAATTATTATTAAAATATTTAGTCATTCTATTAATTTCATAAAATGTATTCTACAAAGCAAACATTTAGCGAAAACCCGCCCACAGCTAGGTCAATGAAGTACCTAAAATATTCCCTGCTTGGCCAATTTCATCTCAGCACAACATAAACTTTTCTGTGTTGTTTTCAACAACTTGTGATTGGCCGAATTCCCCCGCATCCAAACTTGTATAACGACCCTCGCGGCTCGCATTGTTCAACTGCTTGTTGGCCTCAGGTGTAAATTACAAATCTGAGCGGCGCATAATGAATGAAGGAGGCCCTCGGAGTCCATGGAGCGGCAAAGGAGGCGACTAAATGAAATGAAATCGCAGTGAAAACGCTTTCATTAAGCATGCCCGAACGGGAGGTGCAAAAGTTTTCCCCCCGCGCCGAGACAAAGGCTGGGCTAGGCTCGGCTGGGAAAAGCGGGAAAGCGCGACAAACTGCGGCCAAGTTGATTAGAAAGCCGAACGGAAAGTCTCGCCTGGGACTGGCAGGCAGCCTAATGAAAAACTTGGAAATTTACGGTCAACGAGTTGTCAAAGCGGCACCAGCAGAGTGTGGAAATGGGTGAGAGTCGGGGGGAAAATGGGAAATGCTGCCCATAGTTTCAAAGACGCCAAGTCAAACAATTAAGCCCAGCCTTGTTCGACTGGCCAGGAGAGGGGGGCAGGAGCGACAGGCGGTTTAAATAAATAATTGCCATCGAAATTAAGCAATGGGCAGTGCGGTGGACAGGGGCACTTGCTGATGGCCATTGGGAACACAGTTTCACTGAAAGAATTCGGTAGTAAAAACGTATCTTTGAAAAAAAAGGAGTAAACATGAAAATATAATATTAAAATGCATCTTAGACATTCATTAATGGAGGAAAAATCTAAATTTTTTGCCTGATTTTCAACATTTCCTTGAATTTATTTTGAATGTTTACTCCCAGTGTGAGTGCTGTAATCTCGTGGGCCCAGGACAGTTGAGCAAAGGAGCGAAAATGCGACGACATCGAGGCCAAAAGCGGAAGCGGGGCGGGGCGTGGCGGGGCAGAACGACAAGGACGACAAGGTAATGCACGGACACGGAAGCAAGGAGGCTGGGAGGGGGACGACAGCAGGAGTAATGACAGGAAGTCCCGATAAAGGAGACAAAGAAAACGCATGCATTAACACAGATAACAGGCCATGGGAAAAGTCGACACTCGGCGATGGGCGCTGCGGAGGGGTCAGGGGTCAGCTTGGCAAAAAGTTCATTAGCGCCGATCAAGAGGCTACCCGGAAGTGAGAGAGGCCGTTCTGCTTTTCAGCTGGACCATGGCCAAAAACAGGGACCCACATGGCCCATAAAATGCTATGTAAATTTACCAACTCATTAATAATGCCAACCCCCGAACTGCGAATCCCGCCAGGAAATGGTTTGCGGCCGATTCCAGCGAATAGAAAATATTAAATTGCAATATTGCCTCAATTTTAATAGAAGCCACAAAAAACCTTTTAGGCCTCCTAAACCCCAAATGCGAATGACAAAAGTTAATGCTAATGTGGCACATGTGAAAATATAAAGAGATAAGCTCTGTAAATGTAGGAAGGAGATCGTGTTAATATTCATTCAATTGTACATATACAGCTTATAGAAATAAGGAATAGAATTTTGGATAATTACGTTAATTGATACTGTGAGCATTATGTTATTTAAGAGTTTTTTGGTACTCTCAATACTCCTTAAATATTTCAAACATCAATTCATTTTGACTTTAATAAAGTTGAACTTTTCTACTTCCTTTAAATTTCTTCTGAAAAAAATATCCTGATTTAACTATTTAAAGTTTCTACCTACGGTCCTTTCTACATTTCTGAATCCTCTCCCACCAAACCTGGGTTCAAAGGCTAATTGCCAGACCCTTTGCCATAGTTTCCGTGACACTCGCACTGGTCACGTGCTCCTCGCTAGTTCGCACACGCAGAGAAATGGGAGTGGGATTGTGTGCCGGCCATTTTGGCGACCCAATCTTGATGCTATCATCAATTGTCAAATAACCAACTGTGTGCGATTTGCGCACCAGCTGTGGCCAGAAGCGTTGAAGCATTCATGGCGCTGCAAATCAACGAATACGAAAAATGCACTCACACACCAACACACAGTTACACTGAGGAAAAATCGAAGGATTTTTTGTTCAATATTTTATAATTCGTCTTTTCTTTTATTTGTTGCTTTTGCAGAAATAATAGTTTTATATTACCTAAACCTAATAAGGAGAGGGTTTTACTAACGTTTGAATTAAATTTATGAAAACTGAAAGTTAAAATAAAAATGGTATTATTAACGGATTAAGAGAATTAAGGGAATGGGCTAATTAAGATGACGTTTAACTTATTAAAACCAAGAGAATGAGAATTGCTGATAAACGTTTCCTGAAATAAGAACATTTTCAACAACAAAACATTTAATTTTCTAAGTAGTATTCGGCTGAGCTTAGTTCAAAGTAGACTTGTTTCCATTACAGAAAGTAAGTACTGCAAGACTTTGTTTCCTAAGCCATTTTCGCACAGTGCACACCTACGCACATGGGGATTTCCCCTGAACAACTCACTTTGTGGGTTATTTGTTTTGGTCATACGCTCATTTCGTTTCTGTTGGGGAAAATCGAATGCAAGACCGACCCAAAAGCTCAGGAAAGGCAAAACACCAAAAAGGAAAAAAAAGAAAATGTGGGGAAAAGAGCAAAAAGGGAAAAGCTGAAAAGCAGAAAAGGTTCGACTAAACGATTCAGGGATTCAAGCACAAAAATCAAGAGCAGCGGCAGAGTAAACAAACGAAAGGGGAACCGCAAATGTACAACGGGCAACAAGCACCCGAAATCGAATCCCTCTCCATTGGATCCCAACTACAGGTCCTGGGTCCTGTTTGTGCTGCCAAAAAAAGGGAGGAAAAACAATGGGAACCGAAAACCCAAGCCAAAACCAAAACTCAAACGACGAGCAACGAGCTGAGCAATCGTAAATCTTCTTATGTGCAGCAGCATTTTAACGATAATTTGCTTTATTGAAGCAGTTTAGATTTGGCCGGCAGAGCGTCCACCCCGAGTCCGGACCACAAGTCAAACGACAACTAGAGCGTACCCATGTGTCCAAGCTGGAACCCAGTCATAGTCGACCCCTTACTTCTCCGCCCCTGAACTGCACTATGGAAAATATGTATTTGCAATAATAATAATAATTTCCTGGACAATCTAAAATTGTCCTATTTTTCAAGGACATTTTCATAATTACTTATAATTATACAATTTATTTGGTACCATATTGCCTTATTTTAATTAAATACCTCTTAAATATAAATATAAATATGAATATGAATATTTATAAGCAAATTTTTGAACAGTGCACTTTTTGGCAACGGTTCCCCGTTTGAATGTTTGAACCGTTTCCGTTTAAATGGTTTTTATAGCAAATTTATGTAGAGGAAAACACTTTTAAGGTTGACCAAAAGGACATACGCAGAAATCCATAAAAATAGCTCACCAAACACATGCGACCCGAAGCTAAATCGAATCGAATCGAATCGGTGCCGTGCCTTTTGCCGTTTCCCCCGTTCCCGTCCAGAGGTGTGAACAAAGATTTGCCACTTTTGCCGCTCGTTTGACCGGACCGGCGACTGGACTCTGCACCCTGGTAACCGTTCCTCCGGTCTCCGGTCTCAATATGTGCCATGAATAATGGCCGGGCAAATTGCTCAGCAGCTTTCCGGCTAACTGGATTGGATTGCAGCAAATTGGCCGGCTGGCTGCTGCAGTCAGACATCCTGTTAATGTTTTGTCGATCCCCCGCCCTCCTTGGCCGTGTCGTGTTGTAAAAATGTTACCACATCATTGGAAGTAATTACTGTGTCATTTGGCAATTGACTTTAGATTGGTATATGGCCGTTGTTGAGTTGTTGGCCTGACAGTTTAAGTAATTAGTTTTTAACTGTATTAAGTGTTTGTTAAATGTCAGAGGTTTTAAGCTTTTCGATTTGATTACCAAACGTGTCAGTGACAAGAAATTAATCTTGAAATGGCAAAGCATTTGAGCCCATGTCCAAGTGTAATGATTATAAATCGAATTCAGCAATTTGACCGCATTTAATTTCATTATTGTAAATATAAAACATTTAACCTCACCAGGGGGAAAGACTAGTTTATCACAATCGAATGCTGAACACCTCATTTAGGACCACACCTTGCCGTCAATAATTTCCAGGACCATCCTTTTCCGAAAATACGCCATGTTCTTCTGAGAAAAGTTAATGGTCGCGTCGCGCGTTATGTACTCGGCAATCATGCAGCTGAAGACGCCGCAGTCATAGTCATTAGTCTGTCGGGGCGAACCCGAAACGGTCTCGATCTTGAAGCCGCTGGCATCGAAGGGCAGCTGGCGTTTGTCCAGCGACTCCTGCTGCAAGTACAACTTCAAAGCATCCAGCACGGGCTGGTTATGTTGGCCCTTGGAGTCGTAATAGCAGATCGTCTTTTTTCCCATGTGAATGATAGCCATGCACCAGTGCTCACCATTGCAGTGCACCGGCACCGGAATGATGTCCTTGCTGAACAAATTAACCTTCCTCGTCCACGAGCTCACGCTTGCATATCCACTTAGGGTCAGCCGCTGCAGAAAGAATGAGTTCATGGCATAAACGCCGGGCAGCTGTCCTTCACACTGCTCTGATCGCTCTGTCAGGAGGTTCATGTAAAAGTTTATAATGTTGTCGTTCAGCCAGTTGCTACGGACCAGGGTGGAGATGTCCCTGCGCCTTATACGCTGATTAAACTTGAAAGCAAGTATTTCATCGGCTGGGCCCTGGATTACTTTGTCGTATTGCTGCAGATGTTTGTCCGTCAACGGCATCAACTCTTCGACAGAGTCAATGAGGTAGATGGGACATTGGGCAAACTGGAACTGCGAAATCTTTTGAAGAATTTCCCGATCATGGGCCTTGCGTGCGATGTGCAACTCCTCAATTCTGAAATATGTTAAAAATATAAACCAACTGACAATGCCATGAAGGCTAGACACTTACGTCTGCATGAGCTTACTGTGCATGGAAGCGAACTTCTCACGCCGACGTTCAAATTTTGCTTTTAAGGCCTGTATAAAGGTGTCCTTTAAGAATTCGGATGTGGTGAAGCCTAACCTCTGGAAGAAGTATCCATTTGGCGCAAGATTTTTCACCTGCTTTTCAGCAAAGATTTTGAAGTGACTGGCAGCAACAAGATCGTTTAAGGGTCCGGAATCTGCAACATCCTCATCCGAGCTATCATCAATGACGATCACGGTGTTTGAGAGCTGTGGATTCGATTTGTTCAAACTCGAAATTGTGGGCTCGGGCTCTTGTGCTAATGGTACCCCAGGAATGGTCTGCCCATTAGTAATGCTCTCAGAGGAGCCCTGCTCTTCCGAGCAAACTTCCGGAGCAAAAGAGCAATTCATACTTAAGTTGGTTTCCACGCGCCGGTATTTGGGCAGTGGAGGTTCGTCCTCAGGACTGCGCGGCATCCGCCCAAGACTAAGGTCTGCGAGATCGATGTCGCCACCAGAACCGGAGTTCGTTTGGTCCCGACTTTGAGGCTGCGATGGCATGCTGTTTGACTGTCCGCATTTTCGTTTGCGTGTTGGCATGCTCGCCGGCGATGGACTTGAATGGGACATACTGGATTACAGCTGGACACTTCAAAAAGTTCAAATAGTTCTCCGAAAATTGGTTTTCGCCAGTGAAAGGCTTCTGCTTCTGATATGAAAAAGAATGTAATTTTGACACAACGTGCTAGGGGGACCGTTCGGACAGAAGTTACAAATTACCACACTAAAGCTTAGTGAGAAAAATAACACTGATACCCAAACAGCATAAACTGGGGATAACTACAAGGATTCCAAAGGACGGTAAATATTTATTTACTCTTTTGTCTGCGTTCTGGCCTGGCCATTACTTAAATTAATATGTTTATTACACTCATTCTTATTTTACATGAAGCCAAAATAAGAATGACAAGTGGACTTAAGTTGCATTTCGCAATTATTTAACTCCACAGTCCGACAGCACTTGCAGGATGCAATTTAACCGCTGACAAGAGGAATGTCAAAAATGATGATTGAGAGGAATTTGCAGCTGAGCTGTAGAAATTTGTTTATTACTCGCTTTTGCTTGAACAATTTGTTAATTATTTCCCATGGCTTAACGGTTTACATTTGAGAAAATCGTTAATGATTAATGAATTATTATGCTTTACAATCAACTTAACTTAAGCTCCTTTTTTTTAAATTAGTTTTGTATTAATTTTATTATTTTTTATTTAGGTCGTATTAGACTATTTTCCCCTCGTTCTGACTTAGTGCTATGAAACAGTGTTCGTCTTTTGCCGAACTGTACTTAATTGTTAAAGGAAAAGTGTAACCAGCACTCATTAGCAACTATTACTTTATTTAGTTAATTATTTCCATAATTTTTCCTATAAAAATGTACCATTTTATTACATGAATTGTTCTATATATTCCATTTAATTTAATCCAAAACTTCGCACACAAGAGCTCTGGAATTCTCGACGTGAGCTGCTTTTACTGTTGACATTCCGCTTATAATAAAGAAAGTTTCCATATTTACTAGGGGTGACATATAAGAATGTCTGTGGAGTTATATGTACATATTTATATTCGGTGGATTGGATTATGTTAGGCATTGTGCAACAAGTACGTAATTTTATTTCTCAGATTAATGTTTATTGTGGTTATTGAAGCAGGCTTGCAGGTTTTCTAGTAAGACTTATATACAAACTTATGTACAAGGAAATATATTACACCTAAATTATAAGATACATAAGTTTGAATATACAACAATTGAAATTATAATTGTAATGGCTAGCTTTCATAAAATATAAACCCATTGCTTTTATTATTACAACGCCTTTCCTGGAAGTTTAAAAGCTGCCCTTTCCCGCAATGCCGTTGGGCTGCATTGGCCATAGTTCCTTTCTGTTGCTGTTTCTATCCTGGTCTGATTCGCCCAACACTTAAAAATAATTTATATTATTTAAATTTTGTATAAGGAATAATTTATTTTATATTTATTAAAAAACTACTTTTAATATTTCAGCTTGAAAATCAGTACTTGCTGTAAGTCAGCTCAGAAGTAGCCTACACTTTTAACCTATTCCTTTATTCAGTTTTCTCTGCGTGCACTTCCTGGTCTAAGTCTCGTCTGGTGGGCAGAGGGGCGTGCCTGGCATGTGACATTCGCCGGCATAAATGTCAACAACTGTTTGTTATTGTTGTTGTGCTGCTGGCGCCTGTTTTGTGTGTGTGTGTGTTTGTGCCCTGTTGTTGGTGGTGTTGCCATTGCTGGTGTTGTTGCACTTGCTGTGGAAAGTGTGACTGCGGCTTTGGCTGTCAACAATGGCTGATGCCAACAATGTGATCGTCATGCCATGGGCACTTCCCAGCGCCAAGACTTTGCCACCGAGAGCCACTCAAACTTGGGCAAACACACACTCGCGCTCAGGAGTAGCAGCAGCAGCAGCAGCAGGAGCCTCTGGGGTCCCCAGTCCCAGCATGTTGCGTATACGCCGTGTGGTAATTGTAATTATTCTCGCTATTCAGCCAGATTTGTTAGGCCATTAGGCAACAGGTTGGCATCCATATTAATGCCACCACCGCCTTCGTCTCCAGCATCCCCCCAGCAGCACATCATATTCGGGGCTTGCTGCTCGCCCGGGAATTCCGGAATAATTAAATTCATTTATGCGAGACCCCCGAACGTAGCGCCAACTTTGGCCATAAAAACCCGAAAATAGCCATAATAATGATAATAATATCAATAACAGCGAGGATTACTCGGCAATAGTTGAGTGCGCTTCATAAAAACCAGCTGTTAATGTTTTTCCATTTTCACATCAATGTATAGATAAACAAGGGGAAAAATTACTGCCAAAGAGAAATAGAAAAAAATGACAAATACAGCGGGAAAAAGAAAGGAAAAGAAAGAATGGAAAATGCTTTCCGTCTGCGGCGCCATAAACTGCACATCAAGCCAATGTTAATGGCCGCATAAAGAATTTAACCCGCAGTTTAACGAGCCATCTATTGCAAATTGATTCATAAACAATTAGTTGATCGAAATATTTTTGGCTGTGTCTCAAGTGAGGGAAAACAAATGGAAAATAAGGACTATAAATACAGAATATGCTTTAGCTATTTAAATTACTTTAAATCATGTTTTTTTTATCAAAGATATCTTTAACAGATATTGAAAATTGTCTATATGGAGTATAATGCTTACCATTTTTATGTGTTTAATAATTTATAAGCTTTATTAAATATATAAAATTAAACACATTCATTAGGCTTAAATTGTGATATTAGATATGACATTTATTATACATTAATTAATCAGGACAGGTATATAAATATACAATACTTAAATAATTAAATTCCTTTGCTTTGATATTGCTTACTTTCCTTATTATATTTTTACGTTACACCTTACCAGCACGGAATTTATATAAAACATTTTATTGGCCATTTAAATTTCTTTTAAAGACTCCCACCTTTTAAATGCAAATCGTTCTCAACCGCAAAATGCTTGATTTGTATTGGCCACTTGTTTTTCTTGGGTTTTTCTTTGCCTCTTTGGTAAATCATTGTTACACGTCCCCGCTTAAAGTTGATCCTTTCCATTTATCAATGGCAGCTCCTTGAAGCACTCTCGCTGCGAAATATGATTTATGTGTCCCGCAGCGCTTGACTACTCACTCCGCCGCCTCCCACGAATTTTCTCAACATTTTCCCCCCGATTTCCCCCGCCCAGCCTTACCTCGAGGCCGTTTGAACTGTCGAAAGTTGTAAGTGTTGCCAAAGCAGCTTGCCGCTGCTGCTACTAAACGAAACGAAAATGAAATCGAAATCGAATGCCATCGTAATGGCCGTTGGGCAGACAACGGGCATAATTTTACACGCAGACTTTCAGACGCAAGGACGAGGGCGAAAGGCCAACGGCTCGTTTGTCTGGCTCAACTTAAGCTAAACAGAGAGAAAATAGTACAAAATATTGTTTCTATTTATACTGTTGAATTCTTAAATATAAATTGTAAATAAATTATAATTATTTTAATTGGTCCTGGTCTGTTAATTGATCTCATAACTTAGGTGACACTTCTTTTGCTTTATATTAAATCTGGTTTTAGACTGGCTCAACTTTGGGTAAACAAAGCGAGTATAGTACCAACATTTTCACTACATATTGTTTCAATTTAAAAAAAAGCATTTTAATTAAAACACATCAGTAATTTGTAATATTTTCAAAGCTTTTAGTTAGATGGAAATTCAAATTTTTTGATCAAACCATTTGTCGTTATTTGAGTTTGACTGTAAAATAAAATAAGTTGTTTATAAATATTTATTCAAAAAGAGTTTCCCTTAAAATTTCAAAATACATATGTATAAGCCCAACCCAGTTCAGTTCCTTTATAAACTTTAAATAGTTTCCTTCGGTGTACTCTCTTATTAGCAGGCAGGATGAAAATTTGAAATTATAATGCCATCCGGCAGGGCGGCAAACTTCTTTTGGCCAGGCAGTCAGCCAGCCGTCTGATGTCCTGGCGCCGAACCATAAATATAAATTTGATTTTTCTTCTTTTTTTTATACGGCACTTTGATATGTGCAACACCAACACTTTGGCAAACTTTTAGCATCTCATTCGATTCGGGATCCTTTACAGCTGTCAAAAACTAACCGAAAAACACACACAAGTCCTTCGCTAAGAGTGAGAGAGAGAAAGAGTGAAGTGCCCAAAGGAAGCTTTAAATGCCGCTCAAGTTTAATTTGCATCATTTCGATTTGCATTAGTGGCCATAAAATATGTGTTCAAACTTTGGCAGTAAAATCAAATGGTTTAATTTAAAAAGTCGTTAATTTTATTCACTTTGCCTTAATGGCGGCACATAAATAGAATGATTGTTTCAACGCCTCGTTGGTTTATGCTGAGAAGTATTTAAGCATACTTTAATGTTTGTTGGCAATTGATTTAAGTTATTTACGTGATATAATTAACTTAAATAAAGTTTTGCTGGCCACTCTTAAGGTGACTTAATGTCCTTTGGAAATATCTTCTATTTGAGCCAAATATTCTGTTAACTTTATTTAAATTAACTTCTGAACTTAAAGTTATGACAAAAGCAAACTGAGCAAACTGCTAAGCTGCTTATCGCTTTGAATCAATTATTTGCTGGGGGCCACCTGTCGTATGCGCAATAATTAAATTTATTTAATCTCTAAAGGCTATATACACATACATTTGTGCCATATACGAAAAGCCATATATATATATGTCGCCCAGGGCATAATGCATTGTGCTCAAACTGTGCATGTCAATAGCCGTGAATTTTGATTATGTGCCTGAGCTACGGCTATGCCTGCCGTTGACAGTGATTTGCGTTTGGCAAAAACTTTTGCGCCATTTTCGCCGCAAGTCGGAAAAATGTCAGAAAAATACTTGGCCCATCCATATGCGTGCCGAGTAGATGCTTTTTGAGGTTCAGATTGAGGTTGGCTAAAATGCAGAGTGCAGAGGGAGAAGAGAGCTCAAACTTTTTCATTACGCAATTTTTGCGCTTCGCCTGATATGTACGCACCTAGCCGGGGCATAGTGAGTGGGACTTTTTATCAAAATCACACTCATATATATATTCAGCTTTGCTTAAAAACTTTTCTAATTCCATTAACGTTACGCACATGCTCAGGCATCCCATTTCCCTCCGCCAGCGTCCCTCAAGGCTGTGCTTTTGTGGCCGATGAAGTTTTGCGGCCACGTGCATTCGGACCTGGACAAAAGGACGTGGCACTGGGCGAAAAGGCTGATAACTAATGTTATTTAAATCCTATAATATATTTTAATATTTATATTATAATTATAATAATTATTTTTTGTTTATTTCATAAAATGACTTCATCTCCTCATTCATCTTCTTTTATTTTTAAGCTCCTTTTTCTTTTCGTGCACAGACTTTCCATGACTTTAAAAATTCGCAGCGCATTTTTCACTCTCGTCCTGCTTTAAAGTGAAGTAAACAAACAGGATATTGTAGCAGCAGGACAACGTCTATAATGAGCTGTAGTTGCGAACAGATTTTCCCGGGTCTGGTCCGGGCCCCGCCTCCTTCAGCCGCAAGTCATTTCCAGCTCGGGGGATAAGTTTGGCTTTGCGGTGCGCTTTAATTCTGTTACGAAATTTAAATATATATATTTTTTCGCGTCCAATTTCTCAGCCTGATTGCTATGGTGAGTTCGTTTATGTTGTTCTTTTTTTGGGGGGCGGGTAGATTCCGGGTTCGGCTATAATTTGACTTAATTTTTGTTAATAATTATTTTCGCATTTTCGGCATTGCTTGCGGTTGATGGCTACGAACGTTGCCCGGGCGAGGGATCAGAGTTAATTAGTTTGTAATTATTATAAATTGAGGATGAATGCTTGTGGCAAGTTTAATTGGATATTTGATGTTTTTAAATTACCCAAAAATGAGCGTGAAGTATTAGCGGCAGCTAGTTGAGCTCCATCTTGTACCCTCTATCTGGCCCCATCCTCCTCCTCGCTGTAAGCCAGTCCTGGCCGGGGGTAAATTAATTTTTAATGCCTTGGCTTTGTCACTCGGCTCCATATTTATGTGCTGAGCCAAAGCAGCTGCCTCATGCCCCAGGATGCATGCTTGGTTCTATTTTTTCTTTTTTTTTTTGTGTGCCATCAACCGCGCTTGTGTCATACGTTCCACGCCCACACGCACGCCCAGTACAGTGGGGACTTGAACAGAAATGGGAATGTGAATAAAAATTCCATAATTTAATAATTTTTATTTTTATTAAGGCAATATTTTGCAGTTATAAAACATAAACCATTCATGATTAATAAATAAATATTAACTTTCAAGTGAGCATATTGAAAACTATTCGAAACAAATATTGCGCTCATTTCAAATGTTTTTTAACTTGGGCATTAATCTGTTTTGGGTAATGATTAAACGCTTAAAATATTCTTAAATGTATAAGACAGTACTATAAACCTTGCACAAAAAGCTATGATATTTTAAACTTCAGCATATTCCATAAAAACATTTATTTATAAGGACCCCTATGACTCTTAATTTCTTAAGCTTCTTCCTCTATTATTTACTTGTTTAAATATTATCATACTATTAAACATTACCTTAAGATCTCTTGTACAAAAGTTCACTTTTTCGATGCTCCACTGTAGATTGGAAGTGGGCGGGCCGCGGTATGTTCGGCTCGCAAAGAGGGCCCCTGACAATTAATCATAATCTCGTGTAGTTGCACACTGCCAAGTGCCTGGGCCACGTTCGCAGCAGTTTTTCATAGTGGCGAACAATAAATTTTAGAGCCGCCGGCCGCGCGTCTTGAGCAGTCATAACTTTGAATCAAGAAAGCCACGTACCCTTGCACACCCCCATGACACCTCCCAAGACACCCCTCGACACCAGTACCAGCACCAGCTCCCAGCTGAGGGCGAAAATATGTTTAAATTTTACTTTAGTTTGCCCCAATCCTGTTATTGTATTATCATTTTCCCTATGTGTGCCACCGAGCCACGTACATTTGTAATAATTTAGCATGAAATATGCTTCGGAGGCGGTGGGACAATGATAAAGTCGTTCGCTTTATTTATCCCCCTTTGCTAATTCAATAAGGTGGCAGAAGTGCAAAATTGCAAGAGGGGAACCACTGAAATCGTGCTTAACTATTTGCAAACTAAATAAAGACCTAAGAAGCATAATTATTTTAATAAAGTCTTTTTTAAGCAATATATTTTAGGGAGTATGTAAACAAACTTCATATTTTCTTGTAAAAATAGGTCATTTAAAGGATAAAATAAAATCTATCTTTACTAATGTGTGAACTAAAACCAAAATTTGTAAAATTTAACTAGCTTGTTAAGCATTTTCTGAAAGTAAAAATGGTCATAGTTCACTAGGTTTATAAATTATCTTTAGGTTATGATTTTAAATAAGTTATTTTCTTTTATTTACCAAACCACACTGATAAAAACCTCTACCTTTAGTTTATGCTCTCTAACAACCCATTTTGTTTGTAAAACAGAATTTTCACAAACTGAAATTATAATTCATATTTTATTGGACATTTTTCTCTTGAGTACTGACGCATTAACTATGCTTAGATTTCTTGTTTTGCGTTTCAGTAAAATATTTAGATGTTTCTTTAAGAGCTCTTCCTGAGTCCCGCCTGCAGACGTTTGCTGACCACACGGAGTCCCCTAAGTACGCATCTGTATGCAAAAGTACACAAGTTTGGTTGAAAAACTTGAACCTTCGGTGTTTGTTTTATGGCCAATGATACACAATAGTTGCCGTGTCCTGCCAAGGAGACAAACTCACATAGTTTTCCCTGGCTCCTGTCTCTATTTCCATTTCCTACTGTAGCTTGGCCCTGGCTCCCATCACCATTATCCCGTTGTTTGCCTTTGGACGCCCAAATTGATTCTATTGGCTTTGTTGTGATAAGGTCAAAAGTTAATGTAAATGTTGTGGCCCAGTGCACTGAGACAGTTTGCTGGGGGTCTCGGCCATCCAAATTAAAAGTTCCAACTTTACTATGCTTTTTGATGTGGCCGAAGGGTCTCCGGGTCTCTGATAAACTCTGATCAAAGTAAACGGACACCAGGGAGTTGATCTCCCAGAAAGATATGCAACTCGAAGGCACATGAGCTGGATTCTGTCCAAAAAAATAAAACAAAAAACGAGGAGTGACAGTTTAAGGAGGACAATAATTGAGTTTTACAGATTGAAACTACAAGCTTTTCTTTACTATAAAAAAATGTTTTCAAAATGAATGGTTAAATTCTTGAACAATATCAATTTTGAAACAAATATTCCTTTGAAAATCGGTTTTATTTAAATATAGAATTCTTCAACTCTTTTTAATAGAAATCACACAACTCTTTTGCTATAATGGCATTGACTTCCTTTTTTCTTAACGAAATACAAATTCTTTGAATTTAAAATGAACCTAAAATTGGTTGATATGAATTCTTTAGCAACTCCAAATAAGAAAACACTTCTCCGCTCTGTTAAATTTCATAAGCACACCACTTTCATACAAAACTATTTAAACCTAATAGTAACTGCTCTGGCTATTGCCTGAATTGGCCCATAAATGTTTAATAATTTTCTCTATTTTATTGTTAAAGACCTGCCATAAAGTCTGTCCTGCTGTGTGTGTGTGCGAACCTCCGAGGCGAGCTTAAGTTTAAAGAGTTAATTTCCCCCACAACCACATACCAATGGAAGCGACTTCTGGATGGTTCCGGGAGCGGTGGAGTGGAGCCACACTGAGGCAGCTAACTGACAGCGATGCCGTGTCGATGTCGATGTCGAAGGCATCCATTCTCCATTCAATCTGCCCGGGAAGCTCCGTTCTCCTCCCCACTGTACCATAAAAAGCAATGCCTGCCTCCAAGTCTCCTCTTCCGTTTCCTCTCCCCTTCTCTGGGCGGAGTGCCGTCTCTGTCGGAGTCTCAGCGGTTGGCTTTGGCAAAGTTTTGTGCGTAACATGAAAAACTTCGATAAATTCACAGTTGAAACAATTACCATGAATTTTATCAAAAATGATACGCGCCGTTCGTATCCGACCATGCAGCAACAATATTTTTTAATGCACTTTGGGGGAAAATGAAACGCAAGAAGGATGCCGGGGCAGCTGCTCGGGATAAAGATCTGTGGCGGGAGACACATCTGATGTGGGGGGAGGGGAAGCCCAGTGAAAAGCCAGTGGAAAGGCGAGGAAAAGCCAAGAGGAAGCCCGGGTGAAAACCGAAGGAAATGCCTGACAGATAGACCAGGAGCTGCTGGGATGCTGTCGCTGCTCCTCCGTAAAATGTAAGCGCAAAATTGCTTGAGAAAACTTTCTCAACTTTTCAGCTAATATTTGACTTTGGCAAAATAAGCAGACGATGTGGAAAAAACAACGCAGCGACATTGCATCGAATGGGAAAAATATATATTTTCTTAAACATTATGCGACGGCATTTGCGCTGATGTGAAAGTATCTTACGGATGCAGTATCCTGCCGATCTCCCCAACCCCCCCTGCATTCTGAAACATATGCAGCGGCAAGCCAATGTTTCGCTTCGACATTTATGGCTGAAAAATATATGTAGGGAAAGGGAAAAAGAAAGGCGCAAAAAAATACTGCAAAAATATTTATGCCAGCGTAAACTTTTCCGCCCCTAAACGCTGCAATTGAAAATGTACATTAAAATTGATATTGGCCCGCAAGGCGGACAACTTTAATGGCTGTCAATGGCAGGCGAGTGGGCAAAGTTTTCCCCTTTCCCTCTACTCCCATTTTTTACTCGCTCGAATTTGTGTAAACTTAATATTTTGTTATTAGTTTTGCAAAAGTGTCCAATGGATTTTATTCTATTGCAAAAAGTCGCTGCCAGCGCAGGCAACTCAAATAGATTTTGAGTAGCTTTTCAGTTTGAGTCGACGTTAAATGAGAAAAGTTTCCTCGAGTGTTTGTTGCAGTTTTTCGTGTAAGTTGGCCGCTGCTCCTTCGTGGCAGGTGAAGTGTCCTTGTTTCTTCTTCTGTTTTCCTTTCTCGCCCCTTGTCGTCTCGCCAGCAGTTAATGATCTTTTGGCCAACAGTTTAGCTTTGATAAAAAAATATATATATATTCGAAAAGAACAAAAAATAATGTAGAACTATGACCTACAATAATTTAATAGTTTAGTTTAGTTTTTATATATTTTATAGGGTTTTGGCTTCTCAAAATTATGTTTAAGGAATTTTAAATTAATAAATTAATTAAATTTTTAACATATTCTCAAATGAAGTTATAAAAATAATATGTTTTAATTATTTTTATAACTTCATTTGGGAATATGCTTTAAAATATATAAAAACTATTTCAAATGTATAATAATTTCTAATTCCCACACAAAAATCGTTTTCTAAGAACAATATCCTGTAAAAAAACTTTAAAGACAATTCAATTTAAATTTTAATGTATTAAATTTCTGATTAAAATACATATTTAATATTTAAAATCAATTAAATTCAAATTCAAACATAAAGATCCTTTTAAAATGTATTTTTTTTTAATGTATATAAATGTTGCAAAGTACTTCTGCCATATTTAATGGTAATCATTTTATAAAAGTAACCAAAAAAAATATTCTTTATTTGCCCTTTGAAGCGATTACAATGTTTGCAACTTTCCCGCATAGTTCGCTTTTCGTTTGAGGACTTTTCCAACTAGTTCCTTTCTCGAACTCAAGTAACTCTCGCTTTTCTGTGCCGCTGGCCGTAAAAGCGACCCTTGAATGGCAATTAGCAGAACAAAAAAAATGTGAAGATTGAAATATGCCAGTCTGCTGGGCCATTCTTCAATTTCCGCCCCATAACTTGTGCAATTGGCACAGTTTTCCCGGGCGCTGCTGTTTTCCCTTTTCCATTTATAGGCCACCGCCACCACATCACACTCGCAACTCTCGGCTCCGGCTAGTTTACTAATTTTAGTTTTGCAACTTTTTGTTGTCCAAAAGGGAACACACACACACACCCAATAAATAAACCCCAGCGTCTGTGGAGACCAAACTATGGGACGTGGGAAATATACGGGAAGCAAAAACCACGCCGAAAAAATAAAGCAGGAAAACTCTAAAATTTGAGGAGAGAGGACGAAACAAAAAAAAATATATATGGAAAGAAACTGGAGAAAATTAAGAGCAAACAAAAAGGCAAGCGTCGCTTTCCCAGAGCCCGAGCATATTGTATTGAGAGTTCGTTTTAATTAAAAGCAAAAGGAACGTCAAGAATGGCAGCGCCAGATTGCAGATTGAAAAAGGTGGCTCCAACGGCGGCGCTGAATTTATAAAAATGATTAAAAAAGTTGCAAAATGCAAAATGCAAAAGGCAGAACAAACAATCACGCAAAATTGCACCGAGCGGAAATACATTTTTGAGGCAAAAACAAATTTGTCAGACAGCGAAAAAAACGGCACACGAAAATAGTGAAAATGCTATAGGAAAGTAGAAAATATATATGTATAAATAGAAACGAGCCATAAGCATAAACAATGCATCGCGGAATATATTTGCATTGCGTATACGCCGTGTAATAAATAAAAGAGGAAGTGGGAAAATATCTAGAGTCCAGGGGGGAGTGGCTGCCACTTGAGCCCTTTTCTGATGCCGTTGCTGCCTCAGCCACTACAACTTGGCACTGGCAAACAGTTTCCAACCGAATGGCTTTATATCCAGCGACTCGAGTTGCATTCGCCGCAGCTGCCAAGGATCTGGGGGCATCCTTGTGGAGCAGCACTGCATCTCCCTCTAACCATTTCCTTTATTCTTATACCCTTTTGTGGGGCATATTAGCTAATCAAAACTAGTTATACAATCTTTTTCACTTAAGAATCAGAAATAAAATATATTCCCATTGAAATTGAAGTGTTTACTTAATCCAAACTTTAAATTTAATATTGCTTTATATAAGGAAATGACCTTTATGGGTATTTTTATATTCGACCTTGCTTAGTTCTTCTTTTCTTTTATTTTTTCCATACCATCATCATCGTCATCTTCGTCTGCATTCAACTTGCTGCTCGTTTGTGCCAGTTTTGCTCGTTTACAGGCTTTTACCTGAAACTATTACCTACTTGCCGGCTCAGCCGGTCGATCCCTGCCACGCCCCACTCCTCTAGCCAGACGAGTGCCCTTCCTCTGCAATCAAGTGTCGACTCGCTGCATCTTATAGTTGCAAGTATGCAGTTTCTTCTTTTTTTTGCAGTTTCTGAGCATCTGCAGGAACTTGTTCGCCTGATTACATATTTATTCGCAATTTATGCATAATGCTATAACAGTTGAGTTCATTCTGGACTCGCTTTAATCAGCACAGAAGCCTCTCCCTCTCGAAATCGAAGGCGTGCCAAGAAAAAAAAGGAACCTGGCCCAGGGCAATCCATCAACGCATATCAAGCGCAGAAAACTCCCCAAAAACTAAACCCCAGCGATTCCCCAGTGTATAAAACTGTCAGGAACTAACACACACAAACACTCTGGTTGTGAAACCAAAAGAAACACTCTGCCAGCCGATACACACAGAGTTAAAGATGAACTTAAAGTCTTTAACAATACATTTGAATGCAGAGAAAAATATAAATTCCTTATGTATTTATCCCAACATTTTGAGTATGAACACCTCGAAATTACCTTCTCCTTTAGTTATTTCTCTCGGTGTAACAAAAAAAGATGATGAATCTTTTGTTGTTTCCCGACTACGAAAGCCACTAAAAATGTTAACTAAAATACGAGCAGAATATATGGCCTCGCACAAGCAAAAAAAAAAAAAGAAAAAAAAACACATAGATGGGAAAAAGGGAAAGTAAATGTAACCAAGATGAAATGTGCTCCACATTCTCAGGACTCCGCCAGAACCAGCAATAACATGTTGAGCAAAAAATTATGATGGAAATGGGGAGCAGATGGAAATGGAAACGGGGACACGGCAGAGACCGAGGAACGGGAGGCATTGACAAGCACAAAATATAGTCCTGGCTGTGGCTCAGCATAGAACTAACAAGGATATTTTCGAGGAATGCATCCCATTCAGGGCGTAACGAATCATGTAACTGAGCCCTCACTTCTCGTTTTCTTTAAAATTACGAAAAACTAGAAGCAACTGTCGGCAGCCAAATGAGGATTGGGGCGCAGGAAATGCTTTTAGGGAAATGTTAATCAAACAGGAAGTGTCTGTGGAAAATGGAAACTTGAAATTTGAGTTTTCTAAAAGAGGAGAGAATTCCCAATTTGTGGGGTATGAAATCTTGGATGAGCTTAAAGTTTAAACAAAGAAATTGATTATATATTAGGTTGTCAAATATCTCCCTTCCGCTTTTTTGCTCTTTATTCAATGCTTTATAAAAAAGGTTACAGTGATCGGATTTAGGTCAAATATGCGCCGTTTTGTTCGTTAATCTGTTTCCATCTAGACGGCAACTTCATAATACCTCAGTCGTAGAAGCCCCCCTCCCTATTTGCGAAGAACTCAGACAGCCACTTTTCACAAGCCTCTTTTGAGTCCAACTTTACACCACCAAGGGCGTTCGTCATGGACAGGAATCACTTGGCGCTATGTCCGGGCTATATGGTGGATGCAATAAAACCTCCCATCCGAGCTCCCGTAGCTTCTGACGAGTCATCAACGAAGTGTGCAGCTCATAGTGCATGATTCCCTTCCAATCCCACCAAACACACAGCAAAACCTTCCTGGCCGTCAAGCGTCGAAACCATTCCTCCGCGGTTCGAAGTGATAGAGTACCATCCCCCAAAACACCATTTATCTCACGGAACGTTTATCTAGCGGATTTGCCTTTAACGAAGGAAAACTTTAAAATCGCGCGAATTTTGGCGTTAGTGAACTCCATGTTTACGCGTCTATAACTGCTGAACGAAATATCCAAACTAATCATGCATAGCGTCGTTTTGTAGGGTATGTCAAGACCTTTCAAATGATGTATACTATGGCCAGATACGAGCTCTGTAGCGCTTTGTACATAGCCGCGAAGTTCAAAAGACAAAAAGGCGGAAGGGAGATATTTGCCAACCTAATATTTCCTTAATTAATAAATCTTCAAAGTAACTGTAGGGGAAATTTTGAAAATACCGATTGCTTGTATATATTAATAAGCAGTTGAGTTAACCATTAAATTTAATTAAATAATATGCAGTATTCATACTTTTTTATATTCTTATTTAAGTTCTGCCAGTATTTTCAATGATTTTGCCCTGAGAATTTTGCAATCTTAGTCTCATTGTAGCCTCTTAGATATATCCTTATATTTTTAACGCCTTCCCTGATCCAACTACTATATACATTTACCGAATTAATGTATCAGCACAAAAGAAAAAATACAAAAAAAAAAAACAAAGCCCGTACCACATGTCACTGTCAACGGCGATGACAAAGATAAATTTACCTAAGGAAAAATCGTTGGCCCAGCAATGGCTATTAAAATTTAAATTAGCAAATAGTCGTTTCGGGGCTGCTCGACTGCTTTCTGCTTTCTTTAAATTTCAAATTATCTTTTTGAATTTAATGCGCTGCCGGCTGAGGAGCAAAAACGCACAAATGGCGCCAGATTCCGTCCGGCAATCAACTAAATTCAAAGCAAATTGTCCGCACAATGGCCCAAACCAAAGGCCGTTGTCCTTTGGGGCGGCCATCATGAGATTGTCCCCGAGGATACGATACGGGGATCCGTGGATCCGAGCCAAGCCAAATGCTTAATGCTCATTATTTTGCGCTCGAGAAATTTCTGTCTCGTCACTAATTCATCATTGTTTCGGCACATTAAATCCTTGAACGTCAACGCATTCATTATCTCATCTCATGTGGGCCAGGGGCTTCTAGGAGGGACTTCCAGGGGGAGCCGGCTTTTGGCCAACTCATCGCCGGGCTCACATGGTCAGCTGTCTGTCTGTCATCGGGGCTTCGTCGCCACGGCATGCTTGAGTGATATTAACTGACCGACAATCAGTCAAGGGCAACTGGAGCATCAGCTCTGCTTCGTTCTGGCCCAAAGAGGCTTAGGCCAGATTTCCGGGTTTCAGGAGGGGAAAAGTGAGAAGCATTCATGCGGCTGGCGAGTTGGCCACGAATGGCCTCTGTCATTTTTTTTTTTGTTACTATATAGACCACTTAACCCACTAGTGCCGCACAAATATTTGTATGGGAAAATAATATACAGAAAATAGATAGTTGGATAATATTTATTCAAGTTTCTGAGAGAGATTTTCATATTTATAAAAAATAGATAAATAATTTTAGAATACTTAAAATGCAAATAATTGGAATATTCTTTCATATTCAAGCTCTCTCTCTCTCGCTTTTATTATACCATAATTTCAACTCTATACATTTACTGAATAAGAAAACCATAATAGTTGGTTGCCAGAGGGTTAATTTCCCCCTCAAAGGATGTCTGTGCGCGCCTCGCATGTTAATTGCTTTCCAGGCTAATCGAATTTTTTGCCCGTCATTATGAGTAATGTGTCTGGGATGCGCACATAAAGCAATTTGTCGAGAAGATTGCGTCGAGTGGCAAATTGCTCTAAGCGCTCGGCAATTTAAACTATTTGGTGCCTGGCATATACATACATATGTAGTTACCGACATTCCGACGCAAACAATAAAAGCGTTTAATATAATCTACCGTGGAATCAGCAGAACCCTAACAAAAAATACACCAAATATTATGCAAACCCAACGTAATCGCACATGTCATCTGGCCTTAATTCGGCATGCAAACAAAACATCATTACAAATGGCCAACGAACAGGGGCAAAAAAGCAGTTAACACTACTGTCAACTTAAAAAAAAAATACTGATGTACAAAAATATGCAAATGTTTGAAAAAGCGAAAGTCAAATTCCCTTGCGGCATTTAATAATTTATATCTAAATAACATTTAGAATTCTCCTTTTTGCACATATTTTTTTCGCATATTTATTTATCTATTTGTTGGTTAAGTGAAAAAGTTAAAAGTGAGCAGTAAAAACAGGGGGAATTTAAAAGGATTATATGGCTCTTACTAAATTGTTATTTTGTGAAATTTAATTTATGTTAGGTGACAGCCTTAACATTAAAACTAGCCAAATATTGATCATTACTGATTTTGTGTGACTCGAACGTAGTTTTTATCTTTAAAACACAAATTTATATTTGATTATATTATATTTTAAAAGTATCGTTCACCTTATATTATATTAAATTATGGTTATGAGTTACCTGTAAGTATAAGGCTTTCTTAAACCTTGTTTTCATGTTAATCACTTTCTTAAGCCGTGTTTCTCCCTGATTATTTTCATAAGCCTACAGAGTTGCCTCTTAATTATTTGTTTGCCAAGTGTACAATAATAACTTATGCATCTCCTTGCCCATTGGCACAATACTCGTAAGCTTCACATTTTGTTATTATTATTTTGTTTTAGAAATGCGAACCGTGTCACGCAGATTAGTCATCGTTTCGTCTCCTTGGGGACGAGAGAGCATCAGCCCGTTGGCTGGGCAATAAATTCAGGACATCCGGGGGACGAGGCCAGAAAAAGTCATATTACATCGCTAATTTATGTAGCACATAAGTTAATTTCTGTTTGTCTGCTCTGTTATTTGTTGTAATTAGTCGACATTCAAGCCGTTGTCCCAGGGGCCATTAAAACTCGTCCCTGGAAAAATAACCGCCGGAAAAGCGCCAGGACATAAACAAACGAAAAACTGTTGCTTCCGCTACTTACTAGCGGGGAAACGGATGAGCAAGGGGGGGAATGTCGTAGTCCGGGCTAATTATTTTGTCGGTCAGCCAAAGTTCATAGTTCACATACCACAACAGCCAAGATAGCATGAGAGCAGCCACGAGATGAAGGGGATCGGGATCCCTGGGATACACGCAGCACGCCCACTCGTCCTGGCTCCGTTGGTATAATTTTTATTATCAGGCCAAGTAATATAAACTTAATTAATACCCGCGTCGGCCGAGGGGTCGGCCATTTGATTCATGGCCTGCATTTGTGGGCCGCGGCTTAAATGCAATAATGAATGTGGCGACGCGGAATAAAAATGGAAATAAAAATGCGAGTTAATGTATAAAAAAATGCACACCAAAGAAAAGTGTAAAGGCGGAAAGCTCGAGGACGGGTCAGCACACAAAGTCAAGGCATTAACGATGGCGACCTTTTTGGCACCTCGACTTTCGAAAAAAGGGTTCATTCTGTCCGCGACACAGTGTGGCAAAGAGGGTAGTAAAAAGGGAATTAAATTATAAATATATATATATCTTCATATCTATAAAAGTATAAGTACAAGAATTAAATACATATATGTATAAAAGCACTTATAATGCTCCCCAATCTTATTATTGGTATATCTATATCATATATAAAATCATTAAATAATTAACAGATACATCATAATTTTAAATAATATATTAATATACATTTTACATAAGTTAAGTTAAGTTGATAAAAAATAAAAGCCACTTAAAAATACATTCGTGATGTCTGTTATATTCCTTTTATTCAAAAAAGGAACGCATTTGAACGCATCCCATGACTTTACACATCTTTTCCAATGCATTTTATCCAAGCAAAAAATTACTAAGTAAACAAATGAAATCCCTGCGGATAACGAAATAAAATCTATTATTTTAAGTTCGTCATGGGGTAAGGCTATACTTCATATTTCGAATTCATCCGCCCCGTAAGCCCGCTTGGCGAAAGCGGACTTATCAGCGGCTTACCAAGGTATAATGCCAATCGAATCGCTCTCCGTTCTGATTGCATACAGTAGTGAGACTTACGATGGGTTCTGCACAAAATTGATATAAAATAATAGTAAATAATAAGTTAATAAATGACATTTTCTAGCATGTCATTATCTAATAGAAATACTTGAACACAACCTACAGAAAGTAAAAAAAAATTATGTTTGAGAAGTTTTTATAGAAATTGGACATAATTACACTTTAAATATTAATATTTAATTATCCCCAAGAAAATTATACATTTGTTTGGCATTGATTTAATAAAGCCAACTTACTTTATTACTCGATTAAGTTTCGCCATTAAAAATCCCGAATTGACAACACTGTTGCCCCTCTTTTCCTCATAGGAATGGCGCCCTTGCCCGCCGAAGGACTGCACCTGTCCAACCTCTCCGTGCCGCGGATCATCGACGTGGGCCAAAAGGCGAAGCTCTTCTGCAGCTATGCGATGGGCAATCGGACGCTGAACTCTGTCAAATGGTACAAGGATGGCCTCGAGTTTTTCAGGTGAGCCAACGGGCTGCGGCCGTAAAGCAAATAAAAGCAGTGGTCGGTGGACGAACCATAAAAATATTTTTCGGCATTCAGTTTGAAATAATAAAAAGCTGCCGGGTAGCTGGAAGTCGGAGTTGGAGTTGGAGTTGGGCTTGGCGGATGGCGTGTGGAGTATGGAGAATGGAGTATGGGGATTGGTAGCTGGCAGTCGGGAGATTGCGAAATGTGCCAACGCATTCATGCAGATTTTATGGCGCAAATTGAAAACGTCATGAAACTGCAACAAAGTGAAGGCCCCTAGCCGAAATAAAACAACAACAAAAAAAAAATACATAAACTGGAGTGGGTTGAAAGTGTCGCAACTAATTTAAATGCTTAATTGAAATGGATTTTATGGGCGCCTGCAATTGCGGCCAGGTGGCGCAGCCATATCGGGCCCAAATATGTGCGAAGAGGGCTTTTTATTTAACTGGCTTAATTGTTGCACTCTGCATTCCACACCCGCTCGGATGAGGAGTCCAAACCGAATCCATGCTCTTCATCCCGGGGCTTAATCGAGCGAAAAATTTTTAACAAAGGTGTGCGCTTGGGCATTACATTCACTTACCACTTTTTGTTGCCATGTTTTCGTTATTGATTTTTAAGGCCGTGCAACAAATATGTGTTGGCCAAAATAAAAGAAGATTATTTATGACAAATATCAGAACCATTTAAGGGGTTACGGGCTTTGCCAAATGGACTGACCCTGTAGACTTTGGCAAAAAACATGTAAGAAAAAAGGCAGATTTAATAACACAGAATATGGAATATGAAAGAATTTCGGAAATCATAAAGAGCAGGTTTTATTTTTGGTCTTGAAAAAGTTATTTTAATTAAATATAGAATCTACCTTTGGGCTTTCATTTTTGTATATATACGGAAGTGATTTGATTTCTGTTCTCCACGGTTTTCAAAGCCCTCTCCTAAGTTACAAAAAATTACATCCCAAACAAAAAATAAATTTGTTACTTAAAGAATTTTATTACATTCTCGATTCCTATTTAAATATATTTATTTCGACAGTTTTAAGTCGTTCAAGTTCCTTCTTCTTTGTGAATATGTCAATAAATCCCAGCTTCCTATTTTAGTTTTTTTTTTTTGTATTGAAATAACATTTGAGGGCTCAGTGCAGTTGGGCCTGCTGCCACGCCCCCACATTTACAACATTGTTGCATGTAAATTTGAAGCATTTTTGCAACCACATTCGATTCGAAATTATTGTTTTTGACACATACGCGGAGGCGTGGAATTTCGGAGAGGGGGCTGGATTCTGGAGCTGGCTGCCCAGTAATTTACTGCCGTGGGCAGAGTTGGCTTTTATCAATTACGCTTTTGTGTGAACGTTTTGATTGTGCGGTCTGCACTCGGCTTCAATTATTCATGTGAATTTGACACTGCGGTTGCTTCCACTCGCAGCACACAAAAAACGTCACAAAAGGTACACGCATTTCGAGTGTAATTCTGAATTTGTTCGGCCGTGCCATTCTATTTGTTAAATTGAGTGTTTTAGGCAATGTAAATCGACCTCATCAAATATGTGTGGCTGGAGTATAGTATATGGCTTTTACTTTTCACCAAGAAAATGAAATAGAAATCCTAGGTAATTGTGGTTTTGTGGGCACAAAATGATGGAAACCAAAGTTAAAGAAAAGCGTTAGAATTAAAATTTATTAATGTTTTTTTTGTTAATTAATTAAATAACATATTAATATGAGTCGATGTATTCATCCTTTTAACAAGTAAAAACCAGTTAGAAAGCAACAGTCGACCTCTAATAATTGTGGATAAATTGAAAAGGAGCTGGAAATTGTCTTCTTATGCTTAAAATTATATAAAACCTACATTAAACAGGGAGAAAAGGAGGATGAAAATGTTGACAAAGGTAGGAACGTGTTGAGCAACACAACAAAAAGGCAAATGTTGCTAGGAAAATGCTAAGCAACATCCATTAGTAATGGCAATGCATCCATGTTGCACAGTTTTTTGGTTCTAAAATCTTTTACATTTTAAATACAGCAGACAAATGACCATTAAACTAGCTAACAAACTTTGTTTTTAGCTACATTTCCAAAACATCTTTAATATTAAGATTCTTTAAGCGAAAAGTAGAAAAACATTTCCCACCCAAAGCTCCACGCTAATTGCTGTAATCAAATGCAACATTTCCCGTACACACACACAGATACAGAAGTGAATGGAATTTGAATTCGTATTCGAATTTGAATTTCATTTGTGCTCTGAAGTGCATGCAGAGCTGAGCTGGAAACTGCATAATATTCATAATAAAATCGACAGCTCCGCCAAATAGTGAATTCAGTTCCATGCAGACTCTGAAATGGAGACTAGAAAAAAATGGAAAACTAGTACTATATATAGTTTTTTGCATGATGCCCTCATCAATATTTCATGGCTTCGATTTTGGCGCAGCACTCGACTCCAACTCGTTCTAACCCTGCCACGCCTTTGTCCGTCTCTATCCTTGCAGATATTCGCCGCTAACGCCGCCGACAACAAATTGGTTCCCCGTTAAAGGTGTCACCATCGCCGACGGTTCACCGCATTGCAATCAATTCATCTGCAACGTGGAGCTGGAGAAGCTCAACGCCCATTCCTCGGGCCAATACCGCTGCGAGGTGTCCGGCGACGCGCCCGAGTTCAAGCTGATCGATCAGACGGCCAATATGACAGTCGGAGGTAGGTTACCATATCCATTATCCTTTTTTATTTTGCTTCAAGTTGACTCGAGCATTAAGGCTTTTAATCTGGGAAGAAAGCGAAACTATAAATGGCCATTAAATAACCGAAACTCAATGAGGAGGCAAATGTTTCATACTTTTTGAAACTCTATTTTATCATTTCCGAAATTTTTTATTTTGTATTTAAAATATTTTATTCTTGGTTTTTAATTTATTTTTCAACTTTCTAATATGAAACTCTATTTAAATTATTTTATTCTTGGTTTTTAAATTATTTTTCAAGTTTCTAATATGAAACTCTATTTACTCATTTCCCTAATTTTTCATTTTGTATTTAAAATATTTTATTCTTGGTTTTTAATTTATTTTTCGAGTTTCTAATATCATTACATAAATATTTTATAATATCTAATCTCTCTATAATTCTCCCAAAAATCCCTTAAACAATTCCCACTGTCACACAAATGCCCCCATTTCGCTTCACTGTGTACTTGCTGTGTGTAATTTTTGTTGGCTGTCTTTGATTTATGTTTTGCAACAGAAAGACAACAAATTATGTGCAATTTTGCAAACACTTAATAAAATTATAAATGGTCTTTGCACGGCCACCGAACCCGTAGATATTTTGGGTGAACAGCAACTCCCTTTCATTTATCAATGCCACACCGGCGGAGTGTTTTCCGGGCGGATTGCGGAAGGGCGAATCACGGATTACCAGATAGCCGGAGCAGCGCCGAGAGAGGAGCGATCGGTGGCGGGGTCGCGAACCTAGGGCAGTAGGCAGTTCAAAAGGGCGTCGCATAAATGCTGGAAAATTGTGACACGCGTCAGCCATTTGTATGAGTAATGATTGTTAATAAATCCTGGCAGCCAGCCTCCTCCCATTCCCATCCACATTTGGCACTGTGCCGGCGACACCCCGCTGCGCCACCTGCCGCACTGGTGAACAAATTCAACTCAATTGTGAGTTTTGTACGAATCAATTTATAATCTACAATGCGCGGTCGTTTGCCGTTGTCACGTGCTGTGCCCGGCCTAAGCAACAACAACGACAGCGACAGCGACAATGGGCATGGCCAGGGTATGGTATGTAGTGGCTGTGGCAATGGCACCAACAAATACACCAGAAATCCCGGGGACCAACTCGTTTGCGGCACTTGTAGTTCGGTTTGTTAACGTCAACGCCGCACCGCCGAAAGCGACTGGTAACGCATCGCATCGCCCACCATTTTGATTTCGCTTTGATTGGCAGCGTACATGACGATGAATCCGCCCAGCACCCAACACTCTGGTCTACACAGCCACAAAATATTGTGTTTTATTAAAGGGAATCACAAAAAAAGATTGCCTACTTTTTGGGGTTTGAGTTTACGAAGGCGGAAGATTGTAATACATTGATAATGTAACGATTTTAAAGGATACGGTTGATATATAAATCGATATATAAGATATTTGTTTAATTAATCAATATGCTCTTTAACTTCTTAGTTAAATTTATGTTGAAAAATCTGTTTGCCGCTTGATTTTGGCCGTTTTCCTTTTCTTGAAAAAGTTTCTATAGATCGTAATGCATTTATGTTTAGAAAACAAACTTTATTGTCTAATTAATTACTAATAATTTAGTAAATCCTTAATTAATTTTTAACCGTATATAATTAAATACTTTCTTAAAATAGTTTTGCGATTTTTTAAAGATTTTTAAATCAGTTTCTATTGTCTCTTAAACGAATCCTTTGACAACAATTTCAAATAGAAATTAAAGCCTCCTTCACATTTCTCTTAGACTCCCTTGATTATTTTTTCCGCGTGTAACAAAGGCCCTTTCCAGCGTTTTGTGGTTGATTGCGGCCAGGAGGAACCGAACCGCCAAAGAGACAGACACTCAGTCAGTCAGTCAGTCAGACTTTTGGTCCCGCTGATGGGATGGCGTGGGTTTGGGCCCTGTCCTTGTCCCGGTCTCTACTTTGAAATTCAAATCAATTGATTTCGGTCCAACGTCATTGCGAGGCAAATGGAAATGGCCTGCTTATGTCTTTTGTTTCTAGTTTCTATGCGGCTCAAAATGATTTATTTGTCGCAATTTCGCCGCTCAGCGATTTGTTTCCTTTTGTAGCTGCCAGAACTGGGATATATATAGGATGCTAAATGGAAGGCAGAACCGGGCTGAGACTCGGCTCGGTTCGGCTCGGTTTGCGGGCGTCTTATTTATTGACGTTACTTTAAGAGATATTGATTTGCATAATGCGCACTTAAGCATTTGTTTACGCGTAACAATCAAATTTGAATTCGCATTTTCGTATTTGTATTGCGTCTTTAATTGGATGTTCGGCAGGAGCAGAGGGCAGACTGTTTGTGTGCTCGCTATTTGCATGTCAATTTGACTTTTATCTATTCTGCGTACTCAAATAGACAAAGTAAGCCATGCTCAAGTTGTTGTACACGGAGGAAATCCCGCCGGCTAGATTAAGTGCCAGTCAGAAACGTGGAGTGTTTGCCATTTCCCACGATTTTCCCCTCACCAGCTTTTCCTTTGCATCCAGCTACCACAATGGCAAGAGCTATCGATTATTAGTTGGCTTTTATTTATGACTTTCTGATTTATGGTGATTGATTTCAAATTGTAAAATACTGAAATAAGTGCGAAGATGCAAAAGTGCATAAATGTGGTCATTATTGTGGGTAATACAATTAATATTTGTAAAGAGAGATGAATATTTGTGGGATGCTTCGCTCGTTTCAAGTATATCAAAATTGGCAGGGCTAATTTAACAATAAATTTTAGGGAATACAATTTAAAATTAAAAGAATATCTTACAGATAAGTGTATTAAACGATATTATTTGAACAAATAAATTAAATATGTGTATTCTTGTGACTCTGCTGGAATCCTAATTAGAAGCTAAAAGGACTCCTGAAGTGCCTTTGACTTCTTCAATGACAATTAAGGTTCAAGGTTTGAGGTTTTTCGACTTTACTAATTAAAATTATTATTAATTTGTAAAAACCATTTAACCCAGTTTATCACCTTAAATTACTAATCATTTTCTTTAAATAATTTTCAAACTTTTTCCAAAAGAATAACCCAAAATGAGGACTAAGAATATGCACTCAAATGTTATATTTTTAATAAGTTTCCGCACATTTTTTCCTGGCTCTCCACTTCGGCTTAGACCAACGGTGTATGCAATATGCAAATACAAATCCTGTTTATATATATATATATGTATTCCCATATAATCATAGTGGCTGCATGGAGTGCCTTTGGCATATCATATGCCAGCTCCAGTGGCCAGTTGGCTGCGTCATTTTAATTTTTATATACGGTACATATACCCTCACAAATCCGAAGAATAAGCTGTAAAAAAATACAATGCCTCGAGGGAGGGCGGCCAAACAAAACAAAAGCCAACCAGCCATGGCATCAAAGTTCATCAACGAGATAGCGGCAAAGTTTAAAGTCCTCTTTTGGCTGAACAATGTGTCCGTGTGCGGAACACTGGACGAAAACTGGGGGAAAAACTAGGGGGGGGGGGGGGGGGGGGGGGNNNNGGGGGGGGGGGGGGGGGGGGAAGTGTTGGGTTAAGTGTGGTTTCAGGGGAGGTGGACTGGATGCACGTAGTTTTAGCTGGTAGCCGTAGCTGGTGTCACCCGTTTTTTGTTTCAATAAAGGGCGAAGCGGAGCTGTTGACAGACCAACAATCGACTTGGGAATTTCGTCACTAAAGTGCCATCGCCATCGTAACCACCTTAAAAACTTTGCCACAACAACATCAGGCGTACTCTCTCTCTGTGACTCAGTCTCTCGATTTTCAAACAGCAATCGCCCAGGACACTTTGATGAAGCCTGAAACAGGAACAGGGAAAGAATAAGGACCAGGACCAGAACCAGAGCCAGGGCAGGGAAAACAGGATCAGGCTTGGGGGCTTGAGGTTTGCTTCAAACTTTGGCCGGGCAAATATTTTGTCGCTTAGCTGCGTGCCGTGTGTCATCACACTGATTAACTTTGCCAAGTTTGCACAGCTCAGCTGTAGGTCGGGAAATGCCAGGATCTGCCAGGATATGCCCGTTCAGCGTGTGTCCAAACACTGGCCATAAAACGGCGACTGAGCCGCACTTAATTACTTCGGAGATTTGCCGCATTTTAAGAACAAGCTAGTTACTGTTTTTTCACTGAGGGAAAAATATAATTTCATATAAAAGAAATATAAACCTGGTTAAGTACAAGCCTGAAAAATTACTTAAAATTGAATTAACATTATTGAAATGTTTGGGATAATATAAAAGCAATTAACCATAAAAACATCAGCCACAATCCAAGCTTTTATCTTTATTAGAAAAGCCATCAAAGCATTTATTACGTTTATGAAAAATCTTACATTAAATACTTCTATATATATTTTAATATTACATATTTTTTGTATAAATTATTTAGTAGTTTTTGTGGTTGTAATGTACTACTCTGTACCTTTGGCCTTTTGGAATGCAAAGATTTGAATTCAAGGTTAAAAAGTCTCCTCAAAAATGTTTACACCTGTCCAGTCTCGAAATCCTCTGCCTGTTTTTGGTCTCGTTTAGCATTCCCAACAACAATACAATTTTGCCCAAAAAAAAAACTGATTTTGGTTTTGTTTTTTGTTGTTTTGCTGAGGTGGGACTTTGGTTTTGGACTTTCTCACACCGTGGGTATATTTTTTCAATCTTTTTTTTCTGTTGTTGTTGCCTTACTGGTACTTGGGTGGCAGTACATTGCCATTTTTGGTTTATTTACCCTAGTTGATTGCTTTGTTTTCGTTGAATTTTCATTTTTGCCGCTTTTGTTTTGCCGCCCGCAATGCAAGTCACACAATTCGAGAGGCCAATGGGGAAGCGGAGCCCAGCATGGCCGCAATCATCAACTCAACTTCAGCTCTGGACCTCCGTCTCCCGCCTCCCGCCTCCGGTCTTCGTCCTTCTCCGCCCCGTAACTTGTACTTGAAACAGGTCAGAAACTTTCCACCAAAGTGGTTTGTATTAAGTCAATTAAAAAGTTTACTGCCGACTGCCTGACTTTTGATGCCCCCAACCCAACCCACAGAGCTACTGCTCGGCCCTCTATTGTCTCCCGGGGAGGACCCTGGGGTCCTTAGCATATTTCACAAATTTACAGCACCAACATTCATTAGAGTCCTGGATTTGTTGTTACAATGCGGTCGCAGGCAGTCGCCATAAACTAAATTACGCTTGTTTTCATCAAAAAACTTTGTCCTAGGCAATTATTTGTTAAGATTAATTAACACTTCAAATAAATATTTGGCGTTGGCGTGTCGGTAATTGTCTAAGTGCTGGGTGCACTTTACCATATAACATCCATTTCTATGGAAACTCGGCTCGGATTTCGGTAGCTTCCACTTTGCAGCTCTCTAATTGGGATAAGTTGTGTGTCCGAATTGCATTTTGGTAGGATTGGGCACCAGAATTTTGGTTTCTCTACAAACTGTGAACAAAAATTAAACTTTGCCTGCACAATCATTCATTCTGGTACGAGAATCTTAATTCCAGTCGGTGTAAAGGTCACAATGACACACCAATTTATAGAACTTTTAATACTTAATTTTGTTATGCAACTGAATTACTAAACAAATTTAAGAATGTATAAATTACCCAATTAAAAGTCCTCTTTGTTCTTAATTAATTTCAGTTCTGCCCAAGTACGATCCTTTTATTTCGGGCTTGAAACTTGCCTACAAATATCATGACTATCTCGTGGCCAACTGCAGTTCCGAGTGGTCGAGTCCTGCGGCCAAATTGATGTGGTATATCAACAATAAGACGGTAAGTAAAGGCAAACCAATGCAATGGGCTCAGATAGCCATATTTGATGAGTACACTTACACACTGTAGGAAATAAATGAAATTAATAAGTTTAAAGTAGGTTTAATTGTATTTTATGGATTTTATGTTTAAAAAAGTAACAGTAGCTTTTATTTTTTAAATACTTTTTAAAGTCCTACCCATGACTTCACTATCTTTTGAATTCACAGCCCGTTCAGTGGAACTTCTTAAAGGGCAGGGACAATTGCATAAAAAAAACTGTAGATATATATTCCTTACTATGGAATAAATGATAAAATAAACTTAAAATAAATTTTAACATTGCTTTCGGTAGGCACAAAAATGTTGTTATGATCATACATAACACCCACTTTGTGGGCATTACATTTGATTGTTATTTATCAATTTATTTTTTGGATTATATTATTTTTAGGTTAATTATTTTATTTGAAACAATTATTTAATTCCCATATTGAAATAGTATACTGGAAAAAGAAGCTAAATAAAAACCGTTCCCAGATCTAGTGCCAGCAAAATCTTAGTTTGATTTAATCAAAAACGCAATTAATTATTTTATTTCCCCTTCTTGTCGAGCAACTTGCTTTTCTCTCAGTTCATTTGGGGCAACCTCATTGCTTATTTAACGGGTGTCAGCGACGTGTTTTGGAACAGCCTTGTGGCCCAGACACATGTCGCACATCAGTCAGTCGGTCAGTCCCCAGTCCTGGTCATCGAATTTGTCCAAATGTTGACAGAGAACTGCAACTGGGAATGGAAATGGGACTGGCACCTGCCACCCGGTGCAGGTCACGCCCGCATGTGTCCGAGACTTGGCTTTAACCCTCTACTCCCTTCACTCTCCTCTTTCCAATCGCATCCGGCCGGTCACAGGCACCTGGGCACAGCCTGCTGCCGCAAGTCAACGAGGTCACCCGCCACGCCGACGGCTTCCACCTGTACAGCAGCCACCTGCAACTGCGCCTGCACCTGGAGGACCAGCGGTTCATCAGCAAGAGCGAGGTGCTCCAGCTGAGCTGCTCCGCGGACATCATGGGCATCGCGAGTGTGCGGCGAGAGAGCCGCGTGGAGACCACTATTCTGGCGCTGAAGGACGCCGGCACCAATCAGCGGCTCACCGAGAACGGGTCCTGCATCACCGGCCAGCCAGGTGAGTGCTTCGATCGATTCACAGGCAGGCTTTTCTCACGAAAGTCTTAGGAGTGAATTTTAATTAGACTTTACCAAAACCAATATACTTTTTCAGCTTCCCTGGCCGCCTGGCTTCTGAGCCTCGTCCACTTTCTGCGCTGGCACGGCACCCAGAGTTAGTGGCTAGCCTTGACGGGCGTCCTTTTTGTAGCCTAAGTTCGCAGGATTCGTCTGTAGGAATTATTGTGTGACAGACACGGGGCGTCCCAGCCAGTGGAACCCTTGCACCATTTCGAGCCAAGTGAATAGTTAACAAGCCAAGGCAGCAGCAACAGTTGAATTTGTATATAGTCGAAATCGAATTAGTCTAGGTCCGAGCAGGAAGCCCATCCGTTCCCCTCATGAGTTTAACAATGCAACAAATTATTTATGTGTGAAGTGCAGAGCCGAAAAATCAACACGGTATGTGAACTATGGAATATAAATTCTACTATATAGGTATCTAAACGTAAACATTTGCTACCAAATACGATTATATGTCAGAATTATTACAATCGAGGAGGTGGCAAATTCGAATATCAACAAATTTACACACTGAATATTTGAGCACAGAAAAAAAAGAGGAACACACACAATCAATGGCAAGTAAACTTAATTATTGTATGTGGATTGTTAATTGTATTAAACGATGTATGGGAAATAAATAAATCAATAAAATAAAAATACTAAGTAAATGGAAAAAATTAGAGTAAACTTTTCAAAAGTGTGGCAATAGACTAAAAAAGTAAGTAAGTATTAAGGAAATTAACAGAATTATAAATCAATATTTAAACTAACAGATCACCTTTATTATCGAAACTCCCAAATTAGCAAATTTGTTGAAGAACCTTAAATGTAAACTTAAGTCTTGGTATAAAGAAAAGTATTTAAATGCATTTAGTTTTCTTATGAAAAATCATGGTAATGTATTTGCTAATAACTTTTTCATTTAAAGTTGAAAATATTATAAAACATTTAAAGTTAAAAATAAATTTTTAATAAGTTTAACAATACAAACAGTTTAATAATTAAATTCTTACCAAAAATACAAAACAAATATTCAATATGCATAATATTTAAAATAAAATTAAAGTCTGTATTATATTTTTTCCCACAAAAAACTTCTTTAATTACCAACTGCCAACCTAATCTTAATTAAACTAAAAAACTTAAAAGATTAAAGAATATTTATTAATTTAACAAATTGATGAAAGTTCTGTTTTCAAATTGTCAGGAATATAAAATAGAATTTTTAAAGAATAAAGTTCTGTTTTCAAATTGTCAGGAATATAAAAAAAAAATTTTATATTCCTGACAATTTGAAAACAGAACTTTCATCAATTTGTTAATCTAATAAATATTCTTTAATCTTTTAAGTGCTCCTCGATTCTGGGAAAACTTTCCTAGATGCCTTTTAAAATCCAACACAAGAACCCTTAACTCTCATCCTTGTTGGCCCAAAAGGGACCTTCAACCTAACGCCACTTCCTCTCAATTCCCAAAACCAAATAGGGAGTCCTGGCAGAGGGAAAAAACACCGCTTATGCCCCTCATTTCCTATCCTGCAGTCGTTTACCTAACTTATGGCAAACAGATACAAGCAAACAAAAACACTGCGAAATTGAAAGGAAAATGCCAACAAGCAGAAATTCGATTTAGCATCCCCTAAACCACAAAAATAAAGAATAAAATAAAACCAAACACTTTACAAGGCAGTGAAAAATATTCAACGCATTAGGACAAATCCGGGCTAAAATATGCAATGGCCAATGGCCGCCGCAGGTAAAAATGTCGCTGGAAAAAATAACAGGAACAAAAACTGTCAGGCATTGACCGAAAATTATGCATAATATTGCCCAGGGCTATAAGGAAATACAGCAACAGCGAAATGGGAACAAACAAAGATAAGTTCCGGCGTCTGTTTGGGTTTGGGTTCGACTTGAGCTCCAGCACCGGATCCGGATCCCCACCCGGGCGTACTCCTCCCCGGCCGATTTGCCGCGGGCCCATTAAATGACGGAAGTAAATAAGCTTGACAAATTTCCACTCATCATTTTTGCATTAATTCTGCCTCCTTTTTTGGCCAAACCGACAAACCAGCCAACAGCTAACAGCCAAGAGACACGGGCGCTGCAGCAAAAAAAAATGTCCTTTGATTAATCAAAAAATTTACCAAGGCCCATGGAATGAGAAGAAACAACAAAAACAAAAAGCAGCAGCCGCCAACAAAAAGCAAACACAACAAATTGCCAAAGAGGCGCCGGCGGTGCTCTGGTATTTTTTCGAGTCCAGGACGAGGCGCCAAAGCAAACCCCAACTCAAGCAAAGTAGCACTCGCTGGAGTTGCTCAGGAGTGTGCACTAAAAAAAATAGTTTGGGAATGTTATATAATACATACCTATTTAAAAATATAAATACTTTTAAATAATTAGCTTAAAATTATAATACAATACTTACAACTAATATTGTTTATATTTATTTAGCCAGAGTTCAGATAACAAAGTCATTAAGTGCCTAAGCTTAAGCTTAATTTAACGGGAAGTTTTAATAATTAATCGCGCTTTATAAATACATATATCTTGGTTGGAAATTATAGAGCAAGAAGTTGGAAATTTTCAGCAAGAAATCATAGTTTAATACGACGAAATAAGCAAGTTAGTTTAGTTAGCAAACTCTTGTTAATAATATACACAGGTTTTATAAAGATGTTATATTTCCTGTTTTTAACATAATTTATATATATAATATAAAATCAAAGAAAGCTTAGAGTACTACCAGATAATTTGAAGATAATTTCAATATATATTTACTATAATAAAAAGTATTATCAAACTAAAAATTTACCTGGCTTTTCCCTGACACCCGCTCTAAACTTAACCCAATAAAATTGCATTTTATTTTCAAGTGTAAGGTATAAAACCCTGGTCCGCAGCTCGGGAATATACAGATAGAGATGGAAGCAGACGAAGATTTCACAGATTTTTGCACGCGATTTGTCAGCCCGACATTTCCGGCGACATCACCCAGGGCGGGAATAGGATTTGAGGTTCTTTTTCTGTTTTTTTTTTTTTGCATTTCCACTTCTTATTCCTGTATTTTTGGCTGCCACAAAGCGAGCGACAGTCCAAGTTGATTTAGTAAGTCACGTGGCCGCGTAACTGTAAATTGCCTCATCCGGAGTGTTGGGTTCCAGGTGTGTGGGCTCCACCGCGCTTCGGGAAGCGTGTGCCACAAAGTGTCACCGTGGTTATGCCCTGGCTTTTATTTTCACAGCGCTCTTTTCCGCCGCTTTCCCGGCCAGTCTCTCTCCAGTCAAAAGTTTTTCCACTGAATTTGGCTAAGAAAATACACGCATTTGACCGCAGGCTCAGTACGAGAAAAACGTACAAATGGCACATATTGTTATTTTGAGATGACGAAAGATAAAAGAAACCAACTCGGGGACATAGCTTTAAAGTGGCATAAGATAACAACAAATATTAAAAAAAATATATATTTACTTAATCAAAAATTAGATCTGCATTTTCTTTTGCAGTTAACAATTCATTTTCAGATATTTCCCTATGGTCTTTATATCTTAAAACCAATTTCTGATCGAAAGGCACCTGAAACGACATAATTTTCACTGAGAAAACAAACAATTATACACTTTCCATCCCAAAAATCTAGATTTTAATTATTTGCCGCATTTCAAGGCACTTACTTGCCTTTAGAATGCCTTGATGGCTGACGGATGATGGCTCAACGCTAGATGCATTTTGTAATTTGGGCAAAGAAAATGTTTTAAATGAAATGAAAACACGTAGGCGCCTTCACATCCCCATCTTCTCTGGGTGGGTGGAGGCGGCGGCGGAAGCTCCCTTGTAGTTTCTGGCAAATGAAACAAAAGCAAAAACATGCGCATAAGAGCAGCTTCTCAGGTGGTAACATGCAGCAAGGATTGTTTTCCTACCACTCCCCCTTGCCAGTCCTTGATTAATTTTCTCCCTGCTCCAATTTGCAGTTTTTACTGGCCACACCTCCCCCTGTCTCTCCTCCGACAATTTAAAGTGATAACAAAGCGAGGCGAGATTTTAATTTAATTTCATTACGTTTTTATTTCATTTGGCATTTGCGTTTGGCCTCGTGGCTGTGTTTTTATTTAACCGGCTTACAATTGGCCCGATCAGTGTGACATCCATCCTCGTCAGCCGGTTTGCCTAATGGCCAGTGACACTGATTTAAATTAAATATTTGACCGGTCCGAGTCCGACTCTGTCACTCTGTCAACACGGGATTCAAATAAACATGAAATGTTTTTCACATTGTTCCGGTTGCTGTTATCCTTTTTCTCTCTCTCTCCCTTTTTTCTCTTTATTTTTTGTCCTTTTTTTATTATTTAATTTTAAAATAACTGACTAGAACAAAGTTGATTTTTTAAACCAATGACAAACTGCTCAAATAACAAGCGTGAGGCTGGGCTGAAGGATTTTAATATGATGGATTTTAATATGACCTATAATTTAGATTAATTTATATATCGGCGAAATTATTAAAAGCTGAACTATATAAAAAATAATAATAGGACGGGATTTTCTTATAGAAAATAAATACAGTAAAATAAAAGTTTTCAGTTAACTATTTTCTGAAACGGGACTATCATATTTTAATGCAAGAATTGGTAAAAATATTTATTTCATTATTATTTTTATTATTTAATTTTACCAAAACCCGGAAATTTTTATTCAAGAACACCGAATTAAATGTATACTAACAGTAATAAAATTATATTATAACATAAGCTCTTATTCTTCTTTCTATTCGATATATATAGTTACTTTTCCCTTAGTTTCAACACTTTAAAATCAAATTAATATATTTTTTAAATTCACTTAAATTCTAATGCACTCATAGCACCCATTTCATGCATTAAAACTAAGCTTAAAATGTAACAAATCCTGAAAAATTCCTCACCCATGGATGAGCTTTGCAAAATCAGTCCAGTCAGTGTCAGCAAAAGGAGATTTTTCCCTTTTTTTTAAGCGAGCATTGATTTTACATTTTGAGCCGAGGCTGTCAGTCAACGCGTTGCGAGGTCATGACTCGTGAGTCCTGACTCCTGATTCCTGACAAGGCAACTGGACCTGACATGCGTTCGGCGCGATGATGGCAATTTAAGCAGGAAGACCCTCTGCGTCGCTCCTTTTTGGGGAGTTAGAAATGCTGAACACTGGTCAAATAAAAAGGATTTAAAATGCTACAAAAAATGTATTTAATTTCCAACTTTAAACCAATTAAATATATTTTTAAATGTCCTTTTAATGGTGTAATCTTTTTATTTGTATCTTCCTTCCTTTCAATTCTTATTTTTCCAGTGTTTCCTCCGTTGTAATTAAATGGGAAATCGTCAAAGGTGGACCAAATGACAGATGTGCAGTCCCAGTGCCATTGTGATTCCTTTTGGAAAGAACTGCCAAAGGCAGCAGTCGTCTTGTCCGTTGAATTTTGACTGCTGGCAGTTTTGGGGAAAATCTAGCGGAACACAGGAGGGGGTGGCGGCTCGGAGGTTTTTCACACAGCCTGCTGTATCATTGGCAAATTGCATTGACATATTGTTGCTATCGGCTATCCGGGGCCTTCTTCGGTCCCTGGGAAATGTCAAAATGTCGCGTCACCCGGCCTACTACTCCCTACTCCCTCACTCCCAAATCCGGCCAAAGGCAATCGAAATTGCCAATCCATATCCCGAAGCCAACCCACAACCCCCCGCCACCTTCTGCCAGGACATGGAGCCTATAAAGCCTTTGGCTTTACGCTTGGCATTAAGTGGACTTATAATTAAACGATTTGCTCATTTAATCGCGTCCGTTTATCGTCCGCTGAGAGGCGAGCATGGAAACGAATTTCCCTTTGCTGCAGGACATGTCGGAAAATGTCGAGTGTATGTCTGTATGTATGTATGTGCTATGTCCTTGTTGTTGTCAGTTAATGTTGTTGGCATTTCTGATTCCACACTAGCCAGTGGGCCCAAGATAAAGTGCTTAACTAAAGGACCAACGTTTAAGTGGAACACGATTTAAAGTTTAATGAGAAACTGAAAGTGGGGAGCTAGGCTTATCCCTATTAAATCCTTACAATATATATATTTTTCAACACTATACTTAAGAAACAATACATACACAAAACAAGGTCCTGCCATGCTTGAAACTGTCATGCTTATTTATTGTAGATTTATAGGTCTTCTGTTTGATCAAAAATTATTTTATAAATATAAAATAAAACGGGTTTCTTACTTTATTAATACATAAAAGTATATAATTCTTATAATTAAATAAATTTAGTGTAATAAGTGTGATGTTTTGAGTTAATCCAATAACTTAAGTTACCAATTATGTGAAGGAAAATAGGAAAATGTCGGAGAAAAAGTTTGAAATGTCAACTAGGATGGCCGACCTTCGAGCACTGGTAATATCCCACATGGGTGCCATTTAAGCAATCTGTCATATGCCCGCCAAGATGCTTAACTTTTCCCCCACCGCGACTCATAGCTTTTCCTCCGCATTTTTTATGACAAGCGAGCGACAATAACAACGATAACAACATCAGGAAAAATAAATGGGCAACCGAAGAGGCGTGTGAAGCCCTATACAATGCACAGCAAGAAAATAAACTGAATAAGCTGCATTCAAATTCTCTTAAAAAGTTCCTTAAAAAATTATTAAACATATTTTTAAATTTTGTTTGATAACATTTTAGAGTCAGAAGTATGAATATGTGTGAGTTGCAAGAACTAAAACATAACTAAAATATACTGCTTTTTTTTAAGAAATACTTTACAAGAAAAATCCTAAAATTAACAAAATTTCCAAATTATTTAAATTAAATTATACACAAATATAACTATAATCAGCATTATTAAAGTATATTTTTTTCTCGTGCTTAGGAGGACCTACCAGAACCGAACTGGGGAACTGACTCGCTGCCCTGTAGTTATAAAAATTGTTATCTTAAAGCTCCTGTCAGTTGGCTGGCATTCCCCTCCAGGTTCTCCGGCTGTCTGCTGATGAAAACGAAGTTGACAATACGAATGAGTTTCTTATAACAACAGCCGGAAAAGCGGCGGGCGGCTAAGGGCAAGTGGCGGGGCGGATACAAAATGAAGCGACAGCAAAAAGTGCGAACGTGCCGCCAAATCAAAAGACAAAAACAAAACAAAAACCCAAAGCGGAGGGGAGTCAGCAGCAAAATCGAAATGAAAACTTTTGGCTCTTGGCTCGGATTGAGTTCCTTGGCTTGTCCTAGGTTTCAGGGATAGTAAATCTCGCAAGAAAAAATGACAGAAAGCGAAATAGCTTCTGTACGTATTGTATCTCTTTGCCATGTTTTGAGGGTGGGGGGTTAATAAATCAAAATTATTTCACAATTCGAATATATTCACAAGATGTTTGCATGGGTTTTACAGCTTGTAATGGGGTATGACACTTCATTGTTGTGTTCACTCATTGAAGGGGATTTTTAAAGCAGTTTATTTGAGATTATTTCGTTACAAAGATCACACTGTTACAAAAATACTAATAAAAGCTATAGTTTAGTGTTATAATTTAAAGAGACATAAGATAAAAAAATTTGTAAATATAAAAACTATTTAATTGATGTTAAGAGTGGATCACTTTTTACCAATATATAATTTTAGTAATTGTTCAAATTTTTCCTTTGCATTTAAGCAATAATTATTTCTCCTTATAATATTTCATATTTATATAATTTAATATTTAATACTATTTATATGATTAATTATTTCCCTACTAACTCTAAATCTTACATTGCAATGGGAATATACCTTCTACAAGGTTACGGCAATGTCTTTTAATTTCACTCCCGAGTTCAGGGCTTTTGTCGAAGGAGCGGTGGATTCGGGTGTTGGCAGGATAACACCAATTTCGCTTATGACAGTTATTACAAATGCTGCTTGTCTGTGCGCCAGATAAAATGAGCAGCAGCCAGAATCGCTCCCACATCTCGTTTATCCCGCAAATGAAAAGATATTGTTGGGCCATTCTGCAGCTCCCTCGGCGCTCCTTTAAACCCCAAACCAAGATGGTATTGAAGCTGTTTTTGGGGAATCGATTGTGCCCACTTGAAGAGAAAAGAAGAGGGAAAAAATCACAAATATCATATTAATGAAGTGAAAAATCAGCTTTGACGTGTATTGGCAACTAGCTTAATATTTATTAAAGTAATAAAATGCTTCCTAAAAAACATAAAATCAAATCAAATACATTCCGCCTAAAAGCAATTAATATGAACTAACTTAGTTAGTAATTTTAAGTATTTACATAGCAATTAATAACTTTTTGCAAAAGACTTTGTTCTGTTAATTACCCTATTTTAGTTTTCACAGCTTTGTCTACGATTTTTAAATAATATAACCATTTAATAAATCAACAAATTATACCAGATCATAAATGAACTTCTAACTTTATTGACATTCACTTATCTCTTTAATTCTATTTTTATTTTGGGTGCACAAGTTCAATGCTGGCACAAACACAAGAGAATTTCCAAAATCTTAATGAAATTATAAACAAAAGCAACACTTAGGGAAACTACAGCCAAATGTGATCGATTATAAAATACCCCGGACCCAAAGAATTCTGAGCAAAATTATTTAAAAGACTTTTGAAAAGGAACCAATACCATAAATTGTTAACCCATTTTTATCTGTATGAATAAATAAGTATAATTATTTTGCAGGGTAACTCTTTATTGTGATTTAAAAGTGCCAAAAAGTATAATTTTTCACTAGATAGGAATGCTAGTGATTCCTATCGGTCATAGTTTCTAGCAAGTTCCATTTCGGTGGCCATATTGACAACAATTTTGTGGAAAGTGATATGTCCTTTGCTGGCATAAAGCTCGGATGTTCACATTGCAGTTGTGGTCGTTCATTCCGTATTTTCCCGCCCTCTTCCAGATGTGGACGCAGTGCTCCACACCTCCAGCGTTATCCGGCTGTCCGTAAGTCCAACCAGATGTGGTCAGAAGCTCTCCAGTGGCTATGGAATGGAACTGCCCCTGAGATCTGCCGAGGTCCCAGTATGACACCCAAAACAGATCTTCGGATTCGGAATTGTAGCCGTGCTGAATCAAAAAGTTTGATACCTTTTCCAGATCGGCGAGGGACTCAAAGGTAGCCAGGTCAGCGCCATTTGCAATGCAATGATCCCGAGCGGCAAAGAAATTAGTTTTTGACGGCGAAATGTAGTAGTTCTTAGGGCCACTGCGAAAGAAATCTGTTTGCAAAAATAGGAAAGAAACACATTAAAAAAAATTATTATTTACCAAAGAAATCCTACCATTGGACACAGCTGCAACGCTGACTCCCAAGATGCTGACCAAAATACCGAAAGCTGCTGGATTATTCATCCCACTTCTATTGTTTGTACCGGACTATTGCACAAATCGGAAAGTGTTCCAAATTTATAGCCAGCTCTCCCATGTCTGTATTAATCTTATCTCACCTATGCAAGAACAATGCTAATAAAACTTAAATACATTTTAATACAAGCTAAGCACGTGCCTATATATGATTAGAATTTATAACAAGAGTGGTATAGAACAACAAAAAGGAAACATTTATTGTACTTTAAAAGCAAACGAAATATCAATTTTCTTCTTATCTTGAAATATGGATGAGTTAATAGAGAAGTAGAAGGAGTTGCACTTCGCAATTTCCTCGGAAAATGATTTGAATTTTGGAGTGCAATTTATTTGTCGTCAAGTCAATATTTCCCGTCACATCCCAGATATGGAGGCAGTGTTCACTATTCCACGCATTATCTGGCCTTGACCTTGCAACCATCAAGATGACGTCAAAGGCCAGTTTGTCGCGATAATGCAATAATGAGACATCGATTTGTGCTCTGCCCAAATCTGAATAATAATACCAACACTGACCCATAGACTTAAATTGTGGTTTTTATGGAATATTCATTTTATAATTTTTGTTTTTAATTAGAAAGAAATTATCTGAAAACTATAAATAAATGTATTATAAGTAAAATTAAATAATTATCATAACCACCCCAAAAATTTTTATATCTAAAAAAAGAAATAAATATTAAAGTTTATATACTTCTCAGAGTAAAATAAAAAAAAAAAGTAATAAAAATATTGTTATCCAAATATATTTCCGTGTTCTTATATTAATTTAGCCCAACACAAATTATGGCAGTCAGTGGCAAAAAGGAAGAAGAATCCGGAAACAGTCCCTCCAAAGAACATCTTCCGTAATTTGATGGTTTATATAATAATAATATATATATAATAATAATAAAATTTCGCACGTAATGTTGAATTAATAACGAATTTTTTTGAATAAAAACGGCATTTAAAAATAATTTAAAGGTTCCCTTAAAATTGTTGTTTATTTCCCCTATTACTTAATCCTATTACAAAATCTGGAAATTAATAAAATAATAATTTCAAAGCCAATCATAGTTCTGAGTCTTAATATGCTCAAATGTGTTAACATTTCCCAAGAATTTACATTTTCTCTACTTAAATTCCTTTTATTTGAATTATTACTTTGTTTTCCCATCCGATTTAGACATCTACGCCAAAGACTTGCTTAAAATAGACAGACATTTGCATTATAATTTGCAGGCAAGAACAGAGTCACTGGGCGAATATCCATATATATATATATATATATGTATATGTATATATGGTATGTATACAAAAAAGGTGTCAAAGGCCTTTTGTTCGCCTGTCAATGACAAGCGGGCAGAAGTGTGCCAAAAGAGCCGGCAAAAGACTTTGTTAACCCCAAAAACGACAGCGACATCGACTTTGTCAGCTGAGAAAATTGTGTGCAAAATTCAAATCTCTCCCCTTTTTATCCTTGGGCCAACTCGACGGCCGCTGTCGTTGGCAGCCCAGCCCTTTTAGGCCCGCTGCCATGTCTAACATAATTTAAAGCCGTAGAAAATCGTCGAAGTCTGGGCATTTGGGGGCCATAAGCTAAGCGCTGTCAGGCCTCCCAGTTGACCCTGACGAGCAGTCGAGCAATCGATTTGCCAAAGACCCAAAGACTTTTACAAGCCTGTCACTTGACTTGGTCCTCGTTCCTTGGTCCCTTAGCTCTCGGTCTCCCATCCTGGCTCCCTTTGTTGGCCGATTTTATGCGGCTACATTGTCGAGGAGGGCCAAAATCGACGTGTGGTAATCGGGTCTGGAGCACGGGCGATCCTAAGTCGGATTAGTGACACGCCCCCACGCACGCAAACACCCGGAGGCCATAAAAATTAAATGTTTAGCACTATGAAAAATAAGGTATATATTTAAAAAAAAAATTAACACAAACTCAGTGGCTGGGAAAAGATAATTAAGCCTGGAATATGGGTTGCACCTAACCACGACTTGAGTTCTCCTTTTTTAATGCTTTCCTGTGAGATATATAATTAGAAAAATGTATTTTAAAATATTTTCAGTGCATTTATATAAAGTTTAGGCTAACATATTTTAATTAATTTACAAAAATACAAAAATACAAACTTTCCTCTCACTGCCGCACATTTTGCATTGTCTCTGGTGCAGGCCGTATCTTGGATTTCAATTAAACGTTCTCCGTCCTCTAATCGAATGAGGAGAAAGCCATAACTCAGTCAAGGCTGCTCCTGCCAGCCGCGAGTGTCCTGCGATTCAATTATGCTCCCCTCATCCCCATCACCATCCCCTCAGCCGCCCCAAAACTAATCGTAATTGAAGACTGCGCCGCGTCTTTCCCCATCTCAGGTGTGCGTCTGTACTGGTCTCATTATTTATGGATTTGTTAGTGCAATTTGGCTTAATTAAGGTGTTTGGACGTCGTCAGATCTGGAATTGTGTGCAAGGACGAAGGTCCAGAGGTTTACCGAGCACTCAGCATCCCGTTAAACAGAGAAGGGCCACTGGGCAAACGTGGTTTTTGGATAAAACCCTTTAAAAAATGTATTTCTGAATTTGAACAAGCCGTAAAATTTTAAAGACAGATAAAGAATTATATTCTATTTAGGATCAAACGAATGATTACATATTTCACTCTCTAGAAATAAGGATAATTATTATTTGAAAAACATGCTTTAGACTTTCATATGACCAATTTACCTGCTTTTTTGTTTTTCCATATGAAATTTATGGTAATTCAGTGCTATTTTCTGGCCATTGAGGAACGTAAATGGCATAACGCACATATGTATATTTTTATTTCTATGGCAGAGAGTGTGCGCTGCACTTATCCTTTCACTTGATGCGCATAATGAAGAGCACTTTGCGCTTATAAAAGCAATGGCTAAAAACAGGCAACAAAACAAACTGTGATGCAAGCAAACAAACAAACACAGAAACGTCAACGAGCGTGCGATTCGCATAAAAAAGCCTGTTGGTCCAAATGAAAGGCGTGGCACAGGGAGAGGGGGGGTTTGTGGGGTGCTGCATTTAGCCAGCTTGAGATCGCACCCACACATGCAGAGCCATGCGCCTGCGAAGGACACGAGCAGTGACTGCAAAAAGTGGATGTCATAGCGAGGGAAGTTTATGGTGTTGCGGAGGATATACATATTATTCCTATTAGAAGATCAACTAAAATTATATTTCTAAATTTCGATCTTGAGAGGAATATCGCAATACTCGCAAGGGTTAAGCTTATTTTAAAAGCTCTGCTTAAAAAAAAGTTTTTAAATGCATTTTGCCAATGAAATTCTATATAATTTTGGGATTAATACCAAATACTATCTAAACCCTCTCAGCTGCCTTTTTTAATGCCTTTCCCTAGCAAATTGAATGCAAACATATGAAAAGAAGAGGGCGCAGACCATTTCTTGCCGCCCGCTGTCAATTGACGACCACGCCTCCTTTTTTTCTGAAGGGGGAACTTAGTTTTTAATTTCACTTTCGCTGCCAGAGACGCCCCCCTGCGGCCTCGTTCACATTTTTGCTCATTTAATACGTGCGTTGGCCGCAAGGACACTACACAGCTCCAGTCCTCGTCCTCCCACAACGTTCTATCGTTTTTTATGCACTTTCAGAGGGCATTTTTATTTTTAGGGTAAGTAAAAGTATTTCTAACGCATTTTCAAGGGATAATTAATCCACGTTAAATATTTTTTGGTTCGTTTAGAAGTTCTAACTTTAACAGGATCTCCAAAAATATGTCCAGTCAAGTTTCACCAATTGAATGTAGGATTAGGCTGTGAGGGCATCTAAAGCTTCGTTTTCCATTCTTTTCTTTCTCCATGTTTTTTTCTTATTTGAGATTTTGACGTGTTTATGTATTTACAGCACACACACATAAATCACACACACACACACAACATACATTTATACTGGCACCCGCACCCGTTGGCATGGGCATAAGTGGCTTTAGCCGAGCGTGGAGGGGCCAACAGTAAACAGCTGCGGGATAAATTGCTCATCTGCTCGACCTCGCCGCCGATGTCGCCTTCCCCTCCTGCATCCCTCGGAAGGCCAGGACTCAGTGTCATCGCTTCGCAGGGCGCCGAGCTGAAGTGTTAAGTACATAAAACCCACATACATTGCGTTTATCCATAATGATGACCTAACTTATGACTCGTCCGGCCACGCGGCGTATACGTAATACGTAATGCGCCTCAGAAGCGGAAAGCGGAAACGAAAATGTTTTACTCTGAAGGAATATAAAAAATAAAGCAGATATTACCGAGAAATTGTGTAGGGCTTTGGAAATAAAGACTGGATTTGTGATGGCTAACACTTTTATTTTAAGACTGATATTCGTTTAAATACATTTTTGCTTCACAATTAATGGATCTTATATTTCAATATTTATTTGTTCGAATGAAAAGTCAAATTGATTACATTGTTAACGAAATACCAATCTCACGAAGTTTTGTTTAGCTGCCCAATGCACATTTTTCGCCATTACCTAGTTTTCGAATGACTCCTGATGCTTTGTCCCCGAAAATCGTGTCCTCTGTTCCCGTGTGCTCTCTTTGGCACTCCTGGTGGAACAGGAATTGGCAGCCACCAGGGCCAATGGGGAGCACTTTGCCACTCAAGTGCCAAACAATTTCAAAAATCAACACCACACTCAGTGGGAACGGAAAAGAAAAGGGAATAGAGGACACCAGGGGAGTCCAGAGGAGAGCAGAGCAGGCGGAACCGAAGCCGGAGGTGGCTGGGAAAAGGAAGGAAAACCAATTCATTTGGAAATGTGGAGAGTACAGCTCGTATTGCAATGTCACTGGCAAAGCCAACCAATCTTGGCGCTCAATTAATTAACTTGGCCAAAAGGTAACGCCGGTCCTGGCCCTAATGAATACCAAATGAGCATATCAGCATGTGTACCCCGCCGCGACAGCTCGCGATTTATTTTGAGTAATAAATTCGCTAAAAAAGTGTCACAAATTTATGGAACCGCCGACGTTTCAGGGGCGCGGATGACAGATTGTCCGGGTTGCGAATGAACAGAGATTTCCCGGGGTTCTGTTTTGGGGGTTTTCTTTTTTTTACTTTTTTTCGGATTTATGTGGTAGTCTCTGTGCCCAGGCACTTGACTAACCCTGAACGATACGAATCCATATGTCCCTGTCGCCGTGGCATCACCAACCGCCATCCGCCATCCCGCTTAGTCATTCGTGCTAATGTACATTTTTTATGCCCACCGCTGATAAGAGAATCCAAATCCATCTCACAGTCGGCCTCATTCGGGAAACGCTCCTTCGTTTCAATTTACATATGCCCTCCCCTTGTAAATGCACTGAGAAAAATTTGTTTTTAGTGCCAACACTTTTTTTGATATACAAAATTCAGGAATTTGTTTGATTTTCTTTTAGTATGTAAGTGGTATTTGTTTAATTGCCTGACTAGTTTTTTAATTGCTGCAGAAACTAGATTAGATTAGATTATTTTATTTATTTTTTTAGTGCACATCCTCCGGGCCACATATAAATGATGTGTCAGTTTGCGTTGCCGGTTGCGTTTTTACATCCAACTCGCTTTCACTCATTTTACGCTTCACCGCCTTGGTCTTGGTCCCGGTCTTGGCCTCCTCCGGATAAATGCTTAGCCAGGTGAGCTGGTGGACAGGTGGGCTGCTGTGCAGGTGGAAGTGCTGCCAAATGGGTGGCAGTTTGGCGTGCGCGCGAGTGCAAAAACAGATTACAGTTCGGGACATGTTTTGATAAGCAGCAATTTAAAACGTGATGCTATTTTGGGCTTACAAAATCCAAGAAGATTCGCCACAAAATCAATGTTGACTGCAAACTCAACAAAGAGCCGGAGATTGGAATTAAAAAAAGAATCGCAGACATGCCAGAAAATCTGTGGGAGGCACTCAGGCTTAATAAATAAATCGGTTTCTTATACGCTTTGTAGGAAAATATTTATATATTTTTTTTTCTATTACTAACAAAAAAACAATTCATTCATACACTTTTGTTTATTACTCATTAATTGAACTTATTTTTACTGATAAACTTTGATCTGTGTTGCTTATTGCTCTTTGGGAAATTCATTTAAGAAAAAGTACCTCACTGATTTCAGCTGTAATCGTTTTGTTCAAGCATTTTAATATAACAACAAAAAAAAATACTGATTAAAATGCAAACACAAACAAGGCACTGCCGATTTATAAGAGATTGCCAAAATGTATAAAATTCCGAAGAAATTCGATTTGCCGAAGCATTCACAGCTAATTGTTCACAGAAGTAACATGTATTCTCCGGTATTGATATTTACCCTCACTTCAATTATATTTTGTAGTGCCCGTAGTCTACACAATGGTAAAAAATATCTTTCTATTTAATTAAATAACAGAAAACTTTAGTAATTATTAATTCGTTCCAGATGAATTCTTTCAAATTGGCCACAAAAGCTACTACATAACTCCCATTAAAACCAATTTCTTTGCTGCTCGCGATCTTTGCATTCAAAATAACGCCGACTTGGCTACTTTCCAGTCAACATCCGATCTGGAAGCTATATCGGATTATTTAATTAACAACAAAAAACAATTTGATAACGAGGGACAATTTTGGATTTCGTATTTCGATTTGGGCAGAGCCACGGGAATGTTTTATTCGATTGCCACGGGCAGGCCTTTGACCTCATCCGGATGGCTGCAAGGTCAACCAGATAATGCAGGGAATAACGAGCACTGCCTGCACATCTGGGATGTGAAGGGAAAATACGGTCTCAACGACAACAACTGCATGGCAAACTTTAGAGCCCTGTGCGAGGAAAAGCCACAATGGGAACCCCAACCCTGTAACGTCTATCTTCTACCAATTAATGCAACAGTCCCTAATAGCATAGTTTTAAGTAAATAATTAAAATGTTATAAGTGTTATTTATATTTAATGCTGAAATATGTATGTACACTTTTGATTATTACCCATTAATTGTACCTATTTTTATTGATAAACTTTGATCTGTGTTGTTTATTGCTCTCTGGGAAAATCATTAAAAATTACCTCACTGATTTCAGCTGTAATCGTTTTGTTCAAGCATTTAATATGCAAAAAGAAATACTGATTCAAATGCAAACACAAACAAGGCTCTAACGATTTAAGAGATTAAAAAAATATATAAAATTCCGGAGAAATTCGATTTAGCGAAACATTCACAGCCAATCGTTCACAGAAGTAACATGTATTCTCCGGTGTTGATATTTACCCTCACTTCAATTATAATTTGTAGTGCCCGAAGTCTACACAATGGTAAAAAATCTCTTCCTATTTAATTAAATAACAGAAAACTTTAGTAATTATTAATTCGTTCCAGATGAATTCTTTCAAATTGGCCACAAACGTTACTACATAACTCCCACTAAAACCAATTTCTTTGCTGCTCGCAATCTTTGCATTCAAAATAACGTCGACTTGGCTACTTTTGAGTCAACATCCGATCTGGAAGCTGTCTCGGATTATTTAACTAACATTCAAAAACAATTTAATGCCGGTGAAAAATTTTGGACATCGTATTTCGATTTGGGGCGAGCCACGGGGATGTATTATTCGATCGCCACGGGCAGACCTTTGACCGCATCCGGATGGGTCAAAAATGAGCCAAATAATTGGCAAAATAAAGAGCACTGCCTGCAGATCAAAAATGAAGATGGAAAATACGGATTCAACGACGTCGAATGCATGACAAACTATAGAGCCCTGTGCGAGGAAAAGCCACAATGGGATACCCAACCCCATACCTCTGTCCTTCTACCGATTAATGGAACGGCCACTATAAGCATTATTTTAAGTAAATAAGGAAAGTGTTAACATTTATATCTTGTCTCAAATAAAATGAAATTAATTAACTATTTCTTTATGTTTGTTTATAGCAAAACTATTAAGATTTAATCTGAAACACTAAGTATCTGTTTGGCTTGTTATAAAATTGTGTTTTCAATTTGTATTAACATTGTTGTTGCTTTGAGAAATGAGATTAGAATAATATAGACAGGGGAGAGGTTGCTATAGAATTCATTCACTTTTAAGTTTGTGAAACAGTCCGGAGTAAACTATAGAAGTGAGATGTGTAGTCCAACAGCGTTTTGTATTTTGCTCAGTCTCTTGATGGTCAGCGTAAGAGCTGTGTCAAATGGTGAGATGACTTAGCTATTCAATAGGCATAAAATATATATTCATTTTATTTACTTTTAGTATACAATACCTTTAGTGGTGGCCCAATGAACTACTACATATCTCCGATAAAGACCAATTTCTTTGCCGCCCGTGATCATTGCATTGAACACAATGCCGACCTGGCAACCTTTGAATCCATCGCCGATTTGGAAGCGGTATCCAACTATTTAATTCAGCACGGCTTCAATTCCGAATCCGAAGATCTGTTTTGGGTGTCATACTGGGACCTCGGCAGACCCCAGGGGCAGTTCCGTTCCATAGCCACAGGCAAACTGATGACCACATCATCTGGTTGGATTGACGGTCAGCCGGATAATTACGGAGGTGTTGAGCACTGTGTTCATATTATAAAGAGTAATGGAAAGTACGGAATGAATGACTATAACTGCGAACTGAGCCTTAGGGCCTTATGCCAGCAAAGGAAGCAAGTCCAACACTCAAAAATTATGTCAAGATTGCCACCAAAAAGGACATTGCTTACAACTACGGTCAATTAGAGAGACTATATTGTACTTTATATACTAATATATATACTATACTATATACTTATAATCCATATACCAATTAAATTGAAAAATAAATAACTTTTTGAAATTTTTAAAATCGAAATAAAGTTTTAACTCGGCCTGTAATTTACACTAGACTTTTCTTTGTTACTTTCATATTATTCCCAGAAAAAATATTTATAAACAAATACAAATATGCTTTTAATATTTCAATAATTTTAAGTCAAGCTGATAAGCAATTGTTATCAAGCTATTTGCTGTGAAAATTAATACAAATTTTAAATTAATGCTGTATTAGAATATTTTAATATTTTTAAATCCAATTTATTAAGAAGTTTTGTATGAAAATAAACTAAAAAAAATAAATAAAACTTAATTGGTAATGTGTATTATTTAGTATAAGAAGATTATGAATTATTTTTAAGATTTACAAAAATACCTTAATATATACAAAGGACTTCAGTTTTGAATTTATAATTACAAAGGAACTAATTTGTATAGTTATTCACTTTATTTATTTAATTCCCATTTAGCCATTTCGGTTCCAATTTAAGCGGACCTTTTGGAATGAACAATATTGCAGTGGTTCGCTTTTGATTATCATTTTGCGGCAGCTGAAGACCAATTAAATGGTAGAGGTACTCTAAACAATTTATGCGCATAAATACTCCGTACTCCGTACATGGTTCCTTTTTTTATGTTTTTATTTGGCCAAAAAAAATATGTGTGTAGCTGGCGTGCCGGTCTTAGGGATGTGTGTACCTAACATGCGGATATGTAAATGTAACTCGTCTAAAAGAAAAACAATCATTTTGCCATAATAAGCACTAAATATGCAGGACGCAGCCAGCCAAACAATTTCGCTGTACCTGGGCCAAATCGTTTGCCGCAGCTCGTATTGATAAATATTAGTTAAAATATGAATAAATTTATATGTGTGGTGCGTGTGTGTGCCAGGGTGTGTGCGAGTCTGGGCCGACAATTCGCCGAACGTTTGGTAAACATAACGAGCTGAGTAAATTGATTGCATGACGCAATGAAGCGCGTCCTGTAAAACCACTTAAAACATGCCTCAGTACATGCCATAAACCCAAAGGCGGAAGAATCTCTCGCAAAGGATGTGGGTGCGCACATCCTCATCTCTCATCTCTCATCCCTCATACCCCTTGTCCCCCCGAAGCCCGCGCTTCTTTTATTTAATGCCAAAGGAAAGTCGCCTCCACCGCCGTCGCACAAATACACATGCAAAACCAGCAAACATTTAACCAGCGGCTATGAAATTCGATAAATATCGACAAAGTTTGGCGCTTATTGGCGCTCTGCAGCCTCGAGAACGAAGTCGAGGACGAGGACGAGAACTCGAGTCCTCTAGCCGGCGCACGGGTTTATTAGCAACAGGATACAAGGATTCCCGACAAACTTCACTCTTCAAGATGACACGGGGCATAGGCACTACGAATGAATGTTATAGGAAGGAAAGGTCTCACATTTGAAATTTCTCGTTTTTAAAGGAAAAGTCTCACATTAGAAAATTCTCTTTTTTAAAGTGAAAGTTTCGATTTGATCATAAAATGTTATAACAAAAATAATATATTTTTCACTTTTACAATAAATTGGTGAGGTATAAAAAAGTATATAGATTTATGGTACATACATATACATATACAGCTTAAATGTCAATTTATATTTCGAGTTTTAATCAAATATTAATATAATATCTATATACCAATATTTCTTGACGACTGACACCCAGAATAAAATAAATACAAAGTTCTTTTAATTTTTGAAACTATTGTTAATTCATTCTGGATTTTTTTAGATAATATTTTAGATGTATTATTTTAATTTTTTTAGATTTTTAAAAACTATAATTTAAAAACAACGTTTTTCTTCGCTTACAGCACACAGTGCCCGCTACCATTTGACTAGGGCTTGCGAAAAAAAGGCGCAACTTTCGCATAAATATGCATTTGCCGCACTCCTGCTCCGCCTCATCATCTTCGTCCCGATTTCCTCGTTCCATTCCACTTATCCTGGTTCCAGGACTCGACGGAGTTCAATTACGCACGCTTTCCGCCGCCCCGATATGTCGTGGCCCCGGGGGATTATCGCTTACATTTTCAGTCAAGTGCGTTCGTTTATTGTGCAAAAGTTCAGTTTGTTTCGGCTGAATTCACTGTAAAAAAGTATGTAACCAGATGGGAATTTAAAAATTCACTAAAAGATATTTTAAAATATTTGTTTAACACTATTTATTTATTATAGAATGGAAACAAACAAAAAGAGCTATAAATTGGTTGAAATTATTTCTCAGTTTGTTAAGTTTGTTAAGACAATGGAAATATATAAAGAAAAAAGCAAATAATTAATTAATTGACAGCTTAAAAAATAATTCATTTAATGAAATGGTCATAATAATAAATATAAAATATTTATTGATATTTTATAAAAATGTTAAAAGAAGTACAAAGAAATTTATTTATGACTCTTTTAGTCGCTTGTTCTAAGAAAGGTTCTTTAATTTTGTACACAAAATATTCCTATTAATTTCATTAAATAATTTTAAGTGTACTAATTCCGTCCCCTTTTCCTTGGCTTGCCAGCGAGTATTCCGAGGATATTGTTTCGCTAGGAGGAGGCGCGATTTCGAGGTGGAAGCGCTTGACTTTTATGAGGTAAAAGTGAAAGGCGAGTTGTCGTCGCAACGTTCGTTGATTTGAAAATGTCATAGGCACAACATATATATTCACGAGCACATATGTATGTACACATTTGCATGTCGGGATTTGCCGGAGGGTCTGGAATCCGGAATCCGGATCCCCTTCCTCCTTGTAAGTAGACTTATGAGTTATGCGAACCATTTTCGTGTTTTCAAAGAGCGCAAATACAGGAATATATCTTTGCGTTCCTCCCCCCTTCTCAACGGATACGAATGTAAATTGAAAAAATTGCATACAAGCATTATGTTTATGTAATAGGAAATATAAGAAATGGGGCCAGGTCCGTATTACATTTGTATTATAATAGCTAACTGAGGGAAAGGGAAGTAATTTGCATTTCGATTTCACTTCCTTCCCGCCCTATTTTAACATTTTTTCAATGATCTTTTCAATGGGGATTTATGACGGATATTTATCAAATCAATGCGAGTACATAAAGGAGTCGTTTTGCTGTGGGTCTTAATTTGTTTTAAATTCGTAATTTGGCTTGAAATTTATAAGCTGTTTGCTTTGTCAAGCTCTTAGGGCAAAGGCTGTCGTTAAGCATTTTATAAGTTACTTTATCGGCTTATCTAATATAAAATAGAATTTTAAACAAATAATGTTTATTATCTCGGATAATCGCAACAAAAAATTAATAAACGTATATGAATATTTATATTAATGATTATAAAATCAGTATTTTTGTGAGTTAACAATTCAGAATTTATACTTCTTCCCAATTATCATCCTTCATATTATTTTCTAAAATAAACAATGATTATAAGAATAATTATTTAATAAAACATAAGTTGGAAAACACTTATGCATAAATGATTTAAGAATTTTATTTATTTTAAATGGGACTACAATATTAATTAGAAATCGGATAATCTTACAGGTGACAGTTAGAGAAATTGTAACTCTCACTTTTCATGCATATAAATCTGTGCCAAATATTTGTTTATTTATTTTAAAAAAATATATCGATTCTATTTATATATTTCCGTAGGAAGACAATACCACAATTATCTAGACTTCACCTAACATTTTTTATAATACCAATTTTAAACCCTTTTTTAGAATATTATTTATGCCCTTCCGCCTTTCTTCCACCACGGAAGGTCAAATATTAAATTTTAATATTCGATATTTTTTTGCTCTTGGTGTGTCAGAGATTTTTCATTTTCCCATTGTTTCGCTGTTCATGGTGTTAACTTTTGTGTCCGCCATGTCAGAGGAGAGGCGTGACATTAGCAGCTGTCGCCACCGCGGGGCTTCTTTTTCGGCTGCCGCTGCAACATGAAACCAATTCAACCCGATACCCGCACTTTCACCCTTCGTTTCCGGAATTTCTTCCTGATGGATAACATGCAACTGCCATTGTGTTTGGCTTTTTCATCAGTGAACAGATTTCCTTTTTCACCGTACATTTTTTTATGTTTGTGACAACAGTTGCTTTAAAGCAACCAGCGACAGCGTAAACTTTTTAATTAATATCAAATATGAAACGTTGCCATATCATTGAGCAGTAACACGAAAAAATGGGTCCTTTTGGGTCTAACCGGGAGAAAGTGAAATGAGGCAAAGCTTGTTAAAAGTTTTAATTAAATTGATTGTCGCTTCTTTGTTTTCATTTTCACATTATTTCGTCTAAGGACGAGCATTGTCAGCATGTCTTGAAGGGAAATTAATTGTTATAAAGAATAAGTATTCCAAATATATAGAAAGCAATATGTTTGTAAGAAATACAATTTGTAAATAAAAACTTTAAAATATAAAGGCTTAGTTTTTAATCATACATTATTAAAAACATTATGAAGAATTACCTTATCTCCACAGATAATTAAGGCTCATAGAGCCCACTAGTCAATTGGCCAATATTACAAGCCTCATACACCGACGGTGATGACTTTCCGGCCATATGTCGCCCACAGGTAGGCTACTTAAGGGTACATATAAATATATATAGTTATAGCAAAGGTATCTGCAGCCTTGCGGCTCATTTAATATAGTTGTAAAATCATAATGAGAGGAAGAGGAGCGCCTTTCACATCGACCAGCCATCAAACCTTTTTTTAAGCGATTTAAAATGAACGAAAAATATTTTTTCAGTATATCCCCGTATATATAGATTCTTGATTTTACTTTATGCCACGCATCCAAGCCTTTTTTGGCACTGTATCTTCTCTGATATTTTTTTTTATTGATTGCATTTTATATTATTATTTAAAAATTAATTATACGCCACGTTGGCTCGTTTGGTTTTTTGCCGCATTACTTCGTCGCATTTTTACCGGTCGTTGCCGTTTTTAATTTAAATATAAAATATTGACTTGTGCCGGCATCAGCACCCGACACCGCCGTCAGGCCTATATATTAAACAGTAGTTATCACATATTAATTTAAATATACTTTCCGTCGATGAAGGCGCCCCTCTCACCGAGAGAACTCAATGATGGCCTGATGGCTTTAAAATTAATAAGCCACATTGCCTATTGGCCAACTTTGCCAAGCATCTAAACGGATTGAAGAAAAAGTTTCTTTTCAGATTTCTTGTTCTAAATACTCTATTGGTTGGGGGTATACCCGAAGTTTGTTGATGCTAATAAAATTTAATTAAAATATTAGTTAGTTTTAGTATTTCAATAAATTAATATTTCTTAAAAATTTAACTAATCGATTCACTATTTATTTCTTGGATACACTTTCTCAGAGTGTCTGCAAATCCAAGTCATATCTCTACGGGCTTTCTCTTCGCTCCAGTTTGGCATTTCCGGCAAGAAAGAAGGACCAGCAATAGCGAGACCAAAACCCATGACCAACTGAGATCGTGTGCGCGAGACTCATAAAATTGCCGGCTATTTGAACGGTTTTTTGTGCTAGCCAAAGCCAAGGCATTGAAAAATAAAACGCGGCCAGCAGAGTGTGGGGGAGAATGGTGGGGCGGGGTGGGTAGAAAATAGAGCAAAGTCAAGCGCTTGACTGGAATTTCATACCGTTGGTATGGCAGCTCCTCCAACGACGACTGCTAGCTAGTGTGAGTGTGTTATCCTTTGACAAGGAGCATAGATGCTGCGCCATACTCCCTCGTACCTTCTGGCTGCAGTCCTCCATGTCGATGTGTTGGCCATTTTATTATATTTGCTAGCAGACATTTTTGCTCTAATACGAAAATGGGATTTTAGGATATAAAAATTATGATAGATTACCGTTGCACTCCCATACAGAAACCATCACACTAGAGTAATATATTTTTTTGGTCTCCATACTCAGGACACCATTCTATCGTCCTCACGTGCACTGTAAACTTTTCATAAATGCAAAGTGGGATATGTTTGGAAAAATGTATTTATTTGTTTTAAAATAAAGTTAAGAAAATTATAAAAAATTTATTAGTGGTTACTTGATTTATAATCGATTAATTTCATAACAATATATATTTATTATATGTACTTTAATTTCTTACGTTACTTTTTACTTTTATATTGCAATATCACAAAGCAACAATAATTATAATAATAAGCAAAAATAATATTTAAATTTATTATTATTTAATAAAATTATACATAGGGGGACAGGCCACTGAAATTTCGACATATCTCTTAAATAATGCTTTCCCTCTTGTCTTGTTTTATTCCCTTTTAGTCTTTCAGTGAACACCTCCGTGGAAATTGCACCGTCTTAGCCTGGGTAAAATCATTTGATGGTAAAAGTGGCCCTCAATCGCTTTGTTGCTTGTTGCACGTTGCTGTCGTCGTAGCCTTCTTCCTTCCCGTCTCCTCGTTATTAAATTGAAGTCGGTGGCAGGGCGAAAAACATGCGAGTCGCAAGAATGCGGAAGGACCTGCAGGAGCAGCAGATACACACACAGACTCACAATGGATCCATCCAAAGTAACAATCATAACTCATTATGTTCACTGGTAAATTATAATGTCGAATATATATGGGAATTTGATTCACTTTGCGTCATCATTGACTGACAAAGGATTTACTCGTATGTGAACTGCTATGTTCTTGGCTATATAATGATTTTCTTTGTTTTATTTTGAATCGTTATACTTTTGAAAGGAGAATTGTTTCGTATCCAGCTGCCGTACCTTAGTAAAAAAGTTTCTTTCTATCCTTAAAGTTTATCTCTATTTAAAAAATTAAATATTAAGTAGAATAAGAAATACGATAAGGTATAAAACTTAAATTTTTTGAGACCCCTTTTTATATATTATATGTTTTTATAATACTCTTAATTTGCACTATTTAAAGCGTTAGTTATATTATGTTTATTATATTATATTTGCACATATTGTAAAATCGGTCATTTCTGGAACTAAAAATTGCGCCATCTATCGCTAACAGAGTAAACTAAAAAAAGAAAGCTTTGACAAGCTTTTTTGAGTTTTTACAAAAAACAAAAATTTAAATTTTGAACAAAAAAGAATTTATCTTGTTGCAAATTAAATGTTGAACCAAAATTCTTCTTTTTGTTAAAAATTAAAAAAAAATTAATATCAATAGTAAATTATTATCAGTTAATTATTATTAATATTCTGTCTGCTGTTCTTCGAAAATAAACTTTAATCTGAAATCTTTCTGTGGTTTTTTAATCTAATTAAAAAGTAAACAATATAATGCTCTATTGCCTTGGCCCGAATTTAATTTTATTCAAAAAAAAACGACAAAACTGAAATATATAATTTAAACATATATTTCTATTTATAAAAATCCAGACAAATTCCAAATTAATCGGAACCTTCTGAATCTTTACTAATAAAGGCGCATTGGATGTCAATCAAACGCCATAATGATAAAAAAAAACTGTAATATTTTATTAATATTTATCATTATTTCGTGACTTTTTATTGCTATTACATTTTTTTGAAGTCAGATTTACGGGCTTAATGGAAATTACATTTGACCCTGACGACACACAACTCAAAGCCGTGTGGCAATTTTTTATGTTGTGACACTTTCGCAAAAAGCTAAAATTAAAAACAATGAAAAACCCGAATTCTGTTTACACTCACAATCATTGATTCTGCAATTAATTTGTGTCATATTTGCACTCCCGAAACAAGAGCTTAAAATATGCGTTTAGGTATTATATTCCGAAGTGGCATGTATTTGGTTTATTTAATTAAAATCCATGTGGCAAGCAAACACAATTGAAGCATTGGGTAAATCATTAGGTGCTAAAATCTGATAAAACAAAAATTATAGAGTTCAAACAAAAAGATTCGGCCATGTCGACTATCCCATTAGCTGCATAATGCTATGCCTGACTGATTCTTAATTGACCCGGAATCCACAGTGTTTATATATCCATTACGTTTTTCTTTGGTTGCCAAGTGCAGCCGAGTGGGACGCGATGGTCAGCTAAGGCAGTTGCCTTCTCCAAAATCTGAAGTTATTATTATTTTTTTTAATTTTTAATTAGGCAGCAACAAATTGCTTCATGCAGTTGTGTGCGCCTCAAAAGGTCGTTGCGATTGGCCAACCGCTCGAGTTTTGTGCGACTCCAAGTGAAGTCCAACTCACCGCCAAAGCGTCGTCTCAAAGGCTGTAACGATTAATCAACAACAGTGAGATTTGGCTATATTAAACAAATAGATTTATTTTATATTTATTTTCATTGCTATAACAATGTTTAAATTGTAAATAACAAACACCTTAAATTTTATTTGCCAAAAACTGATGTCTACCTTTGCCAGGGTTTAAATTAAGCTAGACAAAAGAATGAACTAGGTTTTGTTTTAAGCTCCCTTCCCAGAGGCTCCACTGTGGCCGTCTGGGGCCACCGAAATGACTCAAATGTCGCGTGCTGCCTGCGTGTGTGAGCGAGTGAGGGAGAGGACAATCGCCTTTGGGCACCGCCGCTCGCTACCAAGTGGCCTCCGGCGAAGCGGCGATTCAGGTGCGAGTTTAGTTTTTGATTCAGTTTCAGGCGGTTCACAGTCGCCGAGTCCAGAGCAATTGGCCAAACGCTGCTTTAATTTTCGTATTTAACCGCCCCCTGAATTATTCAGCCAGCTTAATTTCGCGTGTAAACACTAATCCTTCGTCCACTGTGTTTTTCCCATGGTCTATTGACATCTGTTGAGTTTTCAAGTGCGCCTGCTCTTTAAAATTCGGTGGCTTACTAAACTGAGAATCCAAATGGGTAATTCCAGCTCCATCTGCACCGATCGCAACGCCATAAGGAATTACGATGAAAATGGGTAAGGAAAAGACAAACCCAAAAGCTGAGCAAAAGGCAGTATCAAACTAAGAAGAGACTTGGGCAATGCGAGAGAAGGTTTAAAAGTTCTGAACACTTGTTACCAAAATTCTGTCATTAGAAAATATGAGAGACTATTATAGTTTTATAATATATACATAAAATATTTTAAAAACATTTTAAAGTAATTTATTAAACAATATTTATGCAATTCAATTTTGGAAACAACTTCTTATACAGCCGATTTCTAGTTTCCTTTAATTAATATTTATCTTACATTCTTTAAAGTTTAAATTAATGAATTTATATATGAAAAAACTATATTCTATAAACTATTTTAAGCTATTTACTTTTCCTTTTTAGTGTAAATATTCATTAATAATTATAAAATACTATTTTAGGTAAATATCCCAAAAAAAATGGCTTTGTTTCTGACTATCTATAACCCTTGGAAGGACTTTGTTTTAATAAATTTAATGCATTAATAAAATAAAGAATTGCAAACCATATTCAAACTATAAATCAAACTTAAAACTATAATTAAATTAAACACAATGAACCCTAAAACAAACAAGAAGCTCCTTTCCCACACTCAAAGCGTGTGTAATTCCTCCATTAGCAGCATTAGAATCTTCCCAAACTTGTTGGTAATACCTGCAATTACCTGCCATTTCTGGACTGCACACCCAAATCCCACTACCACGCCCCCTTCATAAATCTAGCTCTTCAGGTGTCATTAGTGTTTAACGATGCGATTTACTAGTGTTTTATCAGCGATTTACGAGCAACTCATTGAAACGCGATCAAAAAACTAACTCTTGGCACACGACACACCACCCACTGATAGCTTCAGTAATTATTTTACTTGTAATTACCAATTTCTGAAGTCAAACTGGAAAGAAAACGTCTTAACGAGCAGCAAGTATGTTTTGCTGATGGAAAAAAAAAACACAGAATTCGAAATTAAGCACAGCTGAGGTAAATTTTTAATATTTATGAAGGTTACCCGGACACTGGCATATGTGTTATATTCCAATTTATTGGCTTGTCGTGTTTTACTTTCAATTTTTGTGTAATAATTGAACGTATTTATGTTACGTGTGTATGTACAAAACTTTGGAACAACTGCGGTGCGGGCCCACAGGGCGTATGATTGACTCAAGTGCAAGGCAAGTCGGTTCGGGACAGGTTAAGGTTAAGGTTTTTATTTCAGCCGTCTCGTAATTAGGTTTCTGTCTTTGGACAACACTGCCTTAGCCTTAAATAATTTATGGCAGTTGAAGTGTGGTATGAGAGAGGGGATATAATTTAGAGAAGCGAAACTAATACTCTTCCAAGCCACAGAAAAAATTAACTTCATTTATTAAAGCAACTATGAAAAAATTAATTAGTGGTGCGGCATGCAGTAATACTTACTCTATAAACAACTTATGTTTAAACTGACAAGACAATTTATAAATTATTAAACAATTAAACACAAAAATATAGAAATACGCTGTGTCATATAAATATAGTTTTAAAATACTCAAGAAAATCATTTTATAAACTAATTTTGAACTCTTTTAATCTGATAACAATTCCATTTACTTTTAGCTTAAATAAAATATAAATATTTTGTTTTATTTTGGTAATTTGTCCTACCATTTTGACCTCTACTGTCCGACCGGAATATTTTTTCTCATGCTTTTCACGCCTCAGCGTAATGTTTTCTTCGGGCCAGACAAATGATTGTACTCGTCATTATTGTTGTTATTAAACGACATGAGTGGGGGCTATAAAGCATATGTGTTTGTACCGCCTTATCAGTCAGCTGCTTTTCCCCCGCCCGCCCAAGATCAATCCAACTAATCAGAGAGAAAGAGAAAAAGATTGCGGAAAAACTAACAAACAAAATAACAAAACTGTAAAATGTAAAAGAGAGAAGAGACTGGGCGACAGAACAAATCGAATTTTGCAGCTCAGTTTAACGCGAATGGTGCAAGGCAGCAGACAAAAATCAGGAATCAATATCAGGAATATTTTATATAGTACATACATATATGTATATATAGGACACTAGGAGCATCCCAAGTGCCCAGCCATGTATTCGGTTCTCCGGCGATGTTCCGGCATCAGAAAAACCTTTGGACGGCTGTGAGTGATTAAGTAAAAACAAGCAATTAATAATTATAATGTGGGCGCTATACTGTGGTACTCGGCAGCCGGGTATCGCCAGAGTGCACTTGGATTATGGAACGTACATAAGTGGGTGTGTTTTTTTCGTGGATCGGCGCTAATCAGAGGCACTTTGTCACCGCTTATCAATTCCCATCTGGAAGGCCTGTCTGTCAGAGAATCACCTGTTCAGCTGGGGTTCAATGGAGCTGAAAAGTGTGGCATTCAGTATATGCGGGATATATATGCAAATCAAGGGCCTTTAAAAGTTAAATAAGGGCACCGAACTCATAAATACACTAGGAAAGGTTTGAAGAATAACAACAAATAATATACGAATCTGAAAATGTCTTTAAAACTGCCTAAAAGTAGGCAATAATATATTTGAGATGCAATAATAACTATAGAAGACCTTATATCATATTATTTTCTTTTAGATTTAATTAAATTGTGCAATATTATTACTAATATCAGTAATAAAAGTAATTATATTCTAAAAATAAATCAAAATATTATTAAAAATGTATTTTTTTTAGTCAAATTAGCAGCATATAGTAAAAAAATTAATATTTTCTGAGCAGTCTCTTCAGAGCTTCCACAGCTGGTAAGCCAAGTGCTTAGTAATACTGAAAGAAAGTGTATCTATGAAGTCGCCAACAAAGTTGGCAATGACGTTATTGTCACTCCCGCATTGACATTCATTCACACTCGATGCGCCAGAGCTTTAATTGAATTACAGAGAATTACAGAGAACGTATCTCGCATTCCCGAGCACAATCCCCTATTGTCTTCCTCTCTGTGTGCTCTCCCAAGAACCACCCACCCCCCAGCCTCACTCTCTCTGCCACCCAGACACTCACTTACTCACTCACCCCTTGTCTTGTGTTCTCTCTGCCTCTCGCCCTTAGCACGCCGGTATATCCCACTGCCAACAATTCTCAGAGTCCTTCGAACGGCCAAATAACACCATACCACCACCAGCACCACCACAGTGCACTCCAGGAGAAGGATAATGGTGGCTACTACAAGACCACAATTCCCGTCGGCAGCTCTCAGAGCGACAGCGACGGCACAGCGACGGCCGGAGAGAGCAACAGTTGCGCTCAGTGCCAAACAGCTGATGTTTTGCGCTCCTCTCCCACGAACAACAATCTCGCACACACCACCCATAGCTGCTGTTGTGCTAGTAGTCGTGTGTGCTCCAATCATACGACTACAACCACAACGACACTCGAATACGAACTTTCCAATTTCGCAAAACTAACGACACGAATCACAACGAAAAGCGGCGCCGAAGGGGCAGCATCGACGGAACAGCGTGAAATTGAGTTTGCCAAGGATATAGGCAGCACACCCGACTGGCCACAGGCAGCAGGACTACCGTTATCCTCGCGACATCACTGGAATCAGCTGCAGTGCAGTTTGCACGCCCTCCACCAAGAACAACAGCGTGCCTACAGCTCCTCCTCCCGCTCCAGCGATAACAAAAATAACGTAGCCGACATGAGTGTCAACAAGCAGGTGAACTTGGAAAAATACGCGCCACGCGATCGCCTGGGACTCTGGGGCACTGGCGACAACGAGATCGTGGGCAGCGTCTGCGGATTCGATCGCCTCTTCGACAAACGCTACTCAAAGGTGAGTTCTATATAATTCCCATTCCCTTTTGTTCTCTTTCTTCCGACGCTGAAAGTGTATAGTGGAAAAGTACCAGGCAAAGGTTTTAGGGTGGGTTTTTATGGTTATTTTGTGACTGTGCCTTGGGGGAAGTCTTCGCAGAAGCAGCTGAAACGGATTAGCAAAGATGCTATCTGTTAGATATTATTCAAATTAATAGATACTTATTTTTAAACTTTTTTTTTTTTGTTAAGAACTCATAAGTTAATTTTTTTAAAGCTGAAAAAAATATTTTCTTAAACAATTTAGTCAATAATTCGATCATAATTTTAAAGAAACGATTTATTATTTCTCAGTTAGGGATTTTCCCTTCAAACACACTGTTTTGTGAAATCTAATTTTTGAAATCTTTCGCTTTTAAGGGTCAAGCAGTCTTTGTATCTTTTTGTAGGCCACTTGCTATTTTTAAAGCCAGCGCGAGGCATAAAAAATTCCAATTCATAAATACATAAATAACTATTAAGCGGAAACGTCAGCTGGTGATTGCCAGCAAAAAAATACAACAAAAAACAAGAGACTTTTTGGCAGTGGCTTCATTTTCGGCAAGTGGTGTGGGTGACCTTTAGATGACATAGAGCGCGAAAGGGACAGCAACAAACCGTCCAGTTTGAACCAAAAAAAAAATGAGAAAATCAAATAAAACACGCGCCACACTGGAAGACCAAAGCTCACCCATTTTTTGTTGCTTTCCGCCTTTAATTGTTGGTCAAAAAATCGATAGCCAACTTCTATAATTGAGTCAATTGACGGATATTCAAATAGCAAAAATGTAGGGCATCAGGTGGCTATCGTGAAATGCGCAGCCCGAGTTTATACAAAAGTTGATATCTCGCATTGCATTTTCAAGTTCAATGCTGTTTTTGCGATTTATTTTTTTGTTTTGCATGCAAGCGTTTTTCCGCTATTTTCACACAGAGGCATGGGAGCGCTAATGCACGAATTGCTGCTGAAAATATTGGAGAGCACTTCAAAGAGACACCGCGCATGGGCTTTATGAATTTTTCCCCGTTTTTATTTTGGTTTTTGAAGCACAGAGAAAAATTTATGAAAGTAGAAGATATCTCTGAAATTCTTGTAATACCTTAAATCATTTAAATTTATTAATAAACATTTTTTAAAACAATATTACACAAGTGGAAATTGCTTCTTAAATACTTAAATTATATTTAGGAAATAATAGTTATTTCTTAGCCTGAAATACCTTGATTAAAATTATAGTTTCAACATTCACAGAATTTAAATAGGCAAGTTTCTATAAAATTTCGGTTTATTTTTACAAAAAAAAAATCATTGTTATTTCTCCCCTGTTTGCCACTTAAACACAAGCTAAAATGGGGATTAATCTTGCCATGTAAACAGAAGCCATGTTAAGAATAATGGAGTGGCCTCTCCAGAAAAAAGTTTCCCTGCTAAATGGCAATAATAATAAAGTTTTTCTCTGTCTTACGTCACAACGCAATCTCATGGATTTTGGCAGGCTGAAAATTAATAATTTAACCAGAAATTATCTTGGCAAGTAGCTGTCTTATCAGGAACCTCTTGTGTTCTACAGTTTGTTATTACTTCTGACACGCTCCGCTCAAGTGACAGTTGCTTATCGTAACCTCCTTCGCCGAACAGCTGATGTTTGTTTTCATTTCCTTGAACTTATTTCCTTGTGGAAAGTTTTCAAGTTCTTATCGCTTCAAAGAAGTTCAGGGAAAAAAAATAAGACCACCGCAAAAACCAGCGAAAACTGACCTACATCAAGTCATAAATTTAACTTTGTTTCGAAGAGCGAAATGACGATAATCCGCAGTGCTCATGGTATCAGGCATAAGTATAATATTTGACATATATATTTATCTGTGAGTTTGTTCACACCAGATACTGTTGGCGCATAGCAAATAATTTGCATTTCTACGCTTTTGTTTGTCTCCTTTCCGTTATTATTCGCTCTTTTGCCACTGTTTGGTTTTGTTATTTATCGCAGCGTCGAGGAAATTAAAAATTTAAACAAATTCAAACGTTCAATGTGCTGCTGAAAGGGCAAAGAGTTTGCAGCTTGTTGAAATAGTTGGATTATTCCAATGTTTACCCAATGACTTGTTGAATATTGATTGTTTATATTGCGAGAAAAATATCTGCTAGCGATAATGTAAATGATTAGATTAATTGATTTTATTCGGGCCTTGATAGCTAAAATAACAAATTAAGTAATCGTTTCAGAATTATATATTCCCTTTAAATTTGTTGCTTAAATATTCCACTGTGACTCATGTGCCCCCTTACTTCCGGCTCAGCGACAAGGTTCTCTCTACAAGCTCTCTGATTTTCTGGGGCATCCACCTCCTCTCCCATCATCATTTCGCATCGCCTGACCCACAAAAGGGAAAATACCTTTTCATGGACTCACCTATTTGGCAGAGGAAACACTTTGTTTGAAATTGCCTGTTATGTCTGTCGTCTGCCACCTCGACTCATGCTGATTAAAGCTACGCTTTCGTCATCTGAAATGTATTCAAAGTTCGCCGCTAGACGGCACGGCCAGTGATAATGACTGAGGTGATCATGATCACGATCGAGTTGATGATGAAGATCGAACCTGGTCGCGCCAGACAGCGCAAAAAAAAAAAATCAGCTGAGCGCGAGCGCTAATTTGTATTTTGATTCGGATTTTGGTCGATTTTTGCGGGTATTTTTTTTAGCAATTTCATTTGAAATGCGTATGCGTAATATTTGAGTTGAACATTACGTATACGCATGGCTCGGAAATTCGATATGCAGCTTTGGGGTAAAATAATGAAATTATTTGAGAAACATTTTAAAATGATTAACTGTTCGTATTGAATGTTAATTTTGTAACAAATTTAAATGAGTCTTTACTAAACTTCCCTTAATTGTGGATACTTTTAAAGCCCCATTAATTTCTATGTTTATTATTTTTAAACTTGATTGTTCACTCGAATGTTTGAAGCTGCTGATGCAGGGAATGAATATATAGTATTATATTTATGGATCAGGGAACGGGGTACACTTGTTGCCAGGCGGCTTGAAAACATTTTCGCACGCTTATCGCTGGGCGTGCGTCGCTTTCAATGTCAACGGTGTCGTTCCCTCGATTTTATTTCTTTTTTTTGTATTTCACCAGCCCTCGGCGATGACGTAGCTCGCGATAATGGTTAATTTCGAGCCTCTTCTGGGCAGAAAATTGTTGTTTATGGGGATCACTCGAGTGTTTATTGCTTGAGCTACAAACAACAGAAACAAACTTAATTTAATCCAATAGCCTTTATTAGATTAAATTTTGGGTTTATTTAAAGAATATGTTACAGGTTAGCATCAGGATGATAATTTTACGTTGAAATTCAAGCCTGTGTAAGATGAGTAACTTTCTGGTTTTTTTTACTCTCAGCTAGAAAATCAATAAAAACATTTGTGGCTAGCAAAGTTTTCAAGATAAAAGCCACCACTATAATTACCTCTCATCATGAGTGAGCATAAATTAAAACAAAAAATCCACGTCATTTACATATGTTAAATTCGCTTGGGAAATTCATGGCTAGCAATGACTCTTTCATATAAGAAATAAAACTTGATAGTTTGCAGTTGATTTAATGAATATAAAAATGGTACAAATAATAAGTTAATGAACTAATAAATACTAGAAACAAATATAGATATTGCGTGACTAGGAAAATTTAAATTAAATTAAAGTTGAAATCGACTATCAAGTGATTGATGGCCTGTCAAATATAATTTTGAATACTTAATGAAATTTACGGACAAAACGTTATGCAAACTAAATGTAAATTCAACGTAAAAGAAACTTAAACTTATATAAATAAAGAAAATTGAGTAATTTAAAAAAAGAAACATATTTAAACCAAACTAATTATTATGAATACTTTGAAACAATGCCATATACAGGGCTCAATACTCGTAACAGAGCTCAGAAGTTTGCTATAAACTTTGTTATTTCAAACAGCCCTAAAAGGTTTTCAAATTATGTAAAAAAAGAAAATTAAGAAATTAAAACAATGCTATATGCAGGGCTCAATACTCAAAACAAAGCACAGATGTTTGCTATAAACTTTGGCTTTTCAAACAGCCTTTGTGTGGTCACGATTAAAAAAAAATACAGCTGGCAGTTAAAGCACGAGTAATTATATCCTAATGTGCATATTAGCAGGTACATCCGCAACTCAAGTCCCACATAATCCAATGTAATCGTTTTTTCTTTGCCACAGTGCACGTAAGTTTTTATCTATCTATATGTGACCTAGTCAAAAGTTCCAGCAACGCCCCAAGCGTTATATCAGCTTATGTTGTCTATTTCGAAAAATAATATAATAGTCTAATAACCAAGCAATTACTTGGCGAAAAACTTTCAAAAAACTCAACATCATTGTGCGTGTGAAACGAGGCCGGGCAGAGCTGAGTCACTTCCCCTCAAATATTGTGTCGAATGGCCGCTGTATGTTCCAGTTCTCTGACTTGACTTTGAACTTGAAACCCCACTCGTGCCTTGCCGTGAGAGAGAGAGAGAGAGATCTTCTCGGATCCATGAAGGTCGGGTGATCCAGGCGGCTTGCCTAGGTGAGGCTGTGGCGCGTGCTTGGGTCGAGGGGCCATCACCGATAAGCAACGACAAACTTTCCACCGTTCCGGTTCCACTTCTGTTTTCTGTTTGAAAGATTTCATAATCGTAGCTTAGTGAGACGATCAGGCCACTCAAAATACGCAATCGCAAACATCTTTAATGCCAAATAAAAAGCCAACTAATCCGTATTTCCCATTATTTCCTTTCAGGGTCTGGCCTTTTCCCACGAGGAACGTCAGCAGCTGGGCATCCACGGCCTGCTGCCGTATGTGGTGCGCGATGAGAGAGAGCAAGTGAACCACTGTCGCACCCTGCTGGATCGCCTGGACCAGAGTCTGGACAAGTACATGTACCTGATCAGTCTGTCCGAGCGTAACGAGCGGCTGTTCTACAAGGTGTTGGCCTCCGATATCACTCACATGATGCCTCTGGTGTACACACCCACCGTGGGATTGGCCTGCCAGCGTTATAGCCTAATCTACCTGAACCATAAGGGCATGTACATCTCCATCAAGGACAAGGGACACGTCTACGAAGTGCTGAAGAACTGGCCAGAAGCGGACGTCCGTGCTATCGTGGTGACTGACGGCGAACGGATTTTGGGACTGGGCGATCTGGGTGCCAATGGCATGGGCATCCCCGTCGGCAAGCTGTCGCTGTACACAGCCCTGGCCGGCGTTAAGCCTTCGCAGTGCCTGCCCATCACTCTGGATGTTGGCACGAATACCCAATCCATTCTGGACGATCCCCTGTACATTGGATTGCGGGAGAAGCGTACCACTGGTGACACCTACGACGAATTCATTGACGAATTCATGCACGCTTGCGTTCGTCGCTTTGGCCAGAACTGTCTGATTCAGTTCGAGGACTTTGCCAATGCCAACGCCTTCCGCCTGCTGGCCAAGTACCGGGACTCGTTCTGCACCTTCAACGACGACATCCAGGGAACCGCTTCGGTGGCCGTGGCTGGTATCTTAGCCTCGCTGAAGATCAAGAAGACCCAGCTGAGGGACAATGTCATGCTGTTCTTTGGCGCCGGAGAGGCTGCTTTGGGTATTGCCAACCTCTGCGTGATGGCCATGAAAGTTGAAGGTCTGACTGAGGAGGAGGCCAAGGCCCGTATCTGGATGGTGGACAGGTAAATGGACTGAACCTCTGTTAAATGTTTTTAGCTTATTTCGATTTTTCTGTTTATAGCCGTGGCTTGATCATCCGCGACCGCCCAAAGGGGGGACTCACCGAGCACAAGCTGAACTTCGCCCAGGTCCACGAGCCAATCGATACTCTGTCGGAGGCGGTGCGCAAGGTGCGTCCGAATGTGCTGATCGGAGCTGCTGCCCAGGGTGGTGCCTTCACCCAGGAGATTCTCGAGCTGATGGCTGAAATTAACCAGACCCCCATAATCTTTGCCCTGTCCAACCCGACCATCAAGGCGGAGTGCACCGCCGAGGAGGCGTACACCCACACCCAGGGGCGCTGCATCTTCGCCAGCGGCTCACCGTTCCAGCCCGTGACATACAACGGACAGAAGTTCTATCCGGGTCAGGGTAACAACTCATATATTTTCCCTGGAGTGGCATTGGGAGTCCTCTGCGCCGGCATGTTGACCATTCCCGAGCAGGTCTTCCTGGTGGCCGCAGAACGCTTGGCGGACCTGGTCTCCAAGGAAGACTTGATTAAGGGTAGCCTGTATCCACCCCTTACCTCCATTGTCAAGTGCTCGGTGGCCATCGCCGAGTCGATTGTGGATTACGCGTATAAGAACGGATTGGCCACCATCCGTCCGGAGCCGGCCAACAAGCTCGCCTTCATTAAGGCCCAAATGTACGATATTGAATATCCGCGCTCCGTGCCCGCCACCTATAAGATGTAGGATGGAGATCCATTCCGCCTGCCCCCCAGAAAGCCAATGGAGTGGCCACCGCAGATATTCGGCACGGGCAGCGAGCAGTAACCATGTTATTTATTTTATAATGTCGCACATCTGTCGTCTAGCGCCTAACCTACCCCACTTATCCACTATCCACCAACCACTAGCCCCCCCGTTCGCAGTCCAAGAGATCACCAAGAAGAGGGATGTGATGCAGGAAGAGAATGTCACCATCCGCAGCGAACCTATTTTATGATGTTGACTCTATGTAAATGGGATATTGATCTAATAGCTATGTAAACAAATTCTATGTAACCTTGAACAACACAAACTACTCTAAGTATCTGAAAATAAAAATAAAAAAATTATAACCCTGAGTTCTCTTGGGAAAGGCATGGGAGTTGTTCTAAAAAAATATTTATTTACAATTTTTTTTATTTGTCAAAAAATAGAAATTAATATAATATAAAAACCATGCACCAATTTGATGACATACATTTTTTATAAATGAATTTACAATAAATTAAAATACATGCATTTTAGTTTTTAGTTATTTTTTATATTCTTATTTGACTTTATAAATTGTACTATTTATTATTTATTTTTTCCCATATATTTCTATTTATTAAAAGTATATTTTAAAAATATATTATTCTTTTCTGTATTATTTATGAATTAAACCAGATTTAAAACAGTTCAACTTGTATTTAGTAAAATCGTATAGGTTTAGTTTAAAAATCGATAATTTCGGTTTTATAGGCGCCGATACATCAACTAGCATTGGATAAATACCCAGCTAAGCTAGTATTTATTTTAAAAAATATTTAAATAGTGGTTAGTTAATTTTATTATGTTTTGTTTTTTATTCTTAAAACTTATATTTTAATTAGTAAGTAACAATTTTAAGAACTTTGGTTTTTAAAAACTAAACTGTATTTTTATATTAATTTATATTTCATTTATTTTAATTAATTTATAATTATCGAGCTCTTAGTTTTGTCTCAGCTTTATGGAATGCCCCTAATACGATAACCCCACAAGACATATCGACAGGCCACTATCGGCTCGCACATTTTTGTGGAAAATGCAGGGAAGAAACTAAAAACAAAACAGCGAAACAAAATGCAAGGGCTCAAGGTACGAGGATTAACTGATAATAAACATATAATATTAACGGTTATTATGATTACAGCAACGTTTTGAGCTGCGACAACTGGGGGACGACCTGAAGCAGAAGCAGGTGAGTGCCGTGCCGAAAAACAGGGGCTATAAATAAATTACACACCTCGATTAATGTGCATAACACCAAACAGGTAATCCAGGACAGATTGCTGCAGAAGATCCTATACTCCAAGCGCCTGCTGGTGGACCATGTGGAGGCGCTGGAGCAATGTATTCAGGAGCTGCAAGCGGCGGGCAGTTCCAGCCGGCAAATGCTGACCACTCGGAATGCCTGCTTGATACTGGGCAGTACTGTGATCGAGCATCTGATAACCCCACGAAGTGTCCGATACACCCTGATCCCCTCGATTCTGGTCAGTGGCACCTTTGCCGCTCTGTGCGCCGTGAAAAGCGTCTTTGTTTGCCGCAACAAAATCGTTGAGCGCAAGCTGGAGCAGCTGGTGAAGACCATCGATGAGTTCGGCAACTGCATTCGCCGGAATATGACATATTTTCAGGAGATTATTATCATGAAGCAGGCAGAGCTAATAGAGTAAGCAGAACACAACAACTATGATCGGTACCCAGCTAATACCTTCCTACTTGCAGATCCCGGCAGATTGAGCGCGCCTGGGATTGCATAACAGCTGCCAAGGAGGTAACAGAGATCCTGTACGATGCCACGCGCAAGATGGAGACGGACTATCCCCTGCCGGCGAAGTATGGAGCCTATTATGCGGCCATGGAGGAGCTGCGGGAGTGCGAGTACTTTAAGAACAACGTCACGGACTACAGTCCCAAGCACATAAAGGTAGGTGTATGTCTGGGGAACAAGAAACAAATTAATCTATTTTACAACTTGTATAATTTGTAGGATTTCCACAACATCTTCGCCTATGTGCAGTCGCAATATCTATTGCGCCTGGCCCTTACCATCACTACGCGTCCCTCGATCTCGCAGCTAAGCGAGGATCTCGTTAAGATCGACTGCCTGGTGCGGCAGCTGGTGCAGGAGGAGGAGCAGCACTTTAGCAATCTGGCCATGGCAATGCAGAACAGAAAGCAATTGGAGTTGGCAGAACTTAACGCGACTAAGGCGGAGCAGCAGAGGAGTGGACCCATCGCTGTGCTGCAGCATTCCTCGTTGAAGCTCAGCGCCTGCATGGTGGCCGTGGCCGGGGAGTGCCAGGCTCTGGATGTAACCCTCCAGCAGCTGACGGCCACGGAAGCGGCGAATAGGAACAACTCCAAGGAGCTGGTAGCAGTGGCCAGCAATATGCGTGGCATTGAGAACGCTCTGGCGGTGTGCTGTGACGACTTCCAGCGTTTAATGCTGGTGTACAACAAGTTTCTGCATAGCAAGCTGGACTTGGAGGGGGAATTGATGCCAAGGCCCAAAGAGGACTTGGGCGAGGAATTCCCCGAAAGCATTCTTAGGGTGGAGTACTCGCAAAATGTGGATGCACCACAGCAAAAGGATGATTTCTATGCCTACATGTACGATGAGAACGAGGATCTAGAACAGTTTGAGGCGGAGCAGAACGCACCATTCCCAACGCCCGAAAAGCAGCTCCTCAACTTCGAGAAGCGCATTACAAAGGGAAAGTTTAAGCCTGTCCTGAAACAACTCAAGGATCGCATCGATCCCATTCGCCAGGTGATGCTGGAAAAGGAGCGCGAAGTTCTCGCCTCCAAAGGCATCAATGTCGATGAGCTCTTCGGCAAGATCGAACAGGTCGACCAGCAGCAGCAGCAGGACGACAATCGTCTGGCAGACACGACAACGTCGCCGACCTATGACTCAGCCTCCAACTCGGACTCGGACTCAGCCGACGAAATGGCCTTCAAGCAACGCAGCAAGCAGCACAAAGAGCGTGATAACTTTGCCGAGATGCGTCAGTTTCTGGCCCAGAAGCAGGCCATTAATCTCTTCAAGCTCCCGCCGCCACCGGCTGTAGCTGCCGCTGCTGAAGAAGAGCTGCTCGAAAGTGAATGCTAGTCCCTCTGGCTGTTCTTTTAAATGGTCACATGCCTATGTACTATCTCCCTTGCCCTGGGTATTATCTGTTTAAGCATATATCGTTTATCTGGCCACCTGGGGACAGATAAGCTACCACTTCAAAGCCCCGAACCCCAAGACCACATCCTGCCTTTTCAGTTGTTCCTGTGTTAGTATTTCCTAGCCTTTCTTCTTTTAACTCGTTGCAAGTTAATAAAAAAAAGTTTTTATGTAGATAAACTTAAACATTTTGATGGTGAGAGTGTTTACTTTTTAAAAGGCTTAACCTTTCATATCAAACGAAGTACATTTACCTCGACCTATTAAGTGGTTTTATGTCGGACTACATTTAGATTTTAAAATTAGGTTTCCTTCTAAAAGAATTTAATTTCTATTTACTCTCTGAGCTCAGCTTTTCTAGTTACCTTTCTTGTTGAAGACATTCAGTTGAGCGAAAAGTGTCGATTAAAAGAGGTGAATGTAAAAACAAACCCAACGCATATAAAGATCATTTTAACAAATAAATAAAATATCATTCATTTCTTATGACATTAAAGACCAACAGTTGTTGTTTTATCTTTTCTTTTATTACAAACTAATATGCTCGAAACTTAAGTACAAATACACAAACAGCGATGGCATCACTAAATACTAGGGGGTTCAGCTTTTTTCGGGGATTAGGAATCGTGGGGTAGGAGGATCAACTCCTTCAAGAGGACAACTACATATATACAGTGATAGCTCGCACAGAAAGTCTTATTTTTCGGTAGGGATTTGCTTGCAAGTGGCTGGAACACTTTCGTGGACACATCTTTGGCTCGAAACTTGTGCTGCTAACTCGGAACTGGAACTGGGAGTCCGGCCGAAATCCCAATTAGGCATTGGCTGCTCCTGTCGTTGCACCATTGCTGGCACCGGCATGGGCATTATTAAATTTACTGGCCACCGAGACGGGTTGCAAATTCGAAAACTGCGACAAATTGCTGCCCCGTACGCTGGTGTAGCGGATGGGCTGCACTCCATAATCGCTGCCCTTAAGCCGCCGGCGCACGCAGACCACAATGAATCCGATGACCAGGCCGATCACCAGCACCACGCTGGCAATAATGGCAGTGAGTATTATGTATCGACGGCGCAGGAATCGCGGTGGCTCCTCGTCTACGGCACGGTATTTCTTGGGTATCACCATGTTGCAGATGTGCTCGGCCGTCAGGTTGGAGAGCGGAGCTCCAGCCAGAAGGTAGGGGGTGTCGCAGCGGGCCTCGGTTCCATCTGCTTCCTGTTCGATGTGGGAGAGGCCGGACAGCTCCAAAGCCTTGAAGAGTTCGCAGCTGCAGTACCAGGGATTGCCGGAGATGCTCAGGCGACGGAGACGTGGCCACGGTTCTTGGATTCCTTTATGGCTTGTGGTACTGTTGCTACTGGCGGAGAGGCTGTTGTTACCCTCCTTGAGAACCAAAGTGGTCAAAGCATTCCGAGACAAATCCAACTGTGACAAATTACGACTGCTTAGCAAGTCAGCCAGCTCCACGTTCTCCAATTTGGGATTCCTGGAGCAGTCCAGCTGTTCCACGGCTGGCAGAATCAAAGCCCCCTTTTCCACGCTACGCAACGCATGCAAGCTGCTGATATTGAGACGCTTTAGGGCCACCAATCCTTGGAAACTGTTCTCCTTCAAGCTGGGAAACTGATTCCCCGCCAGATTCAATTGGACCAAAGACTTGCCCAGTTGCTGGAGACTCGCAGGAACCACGGTAAACTCGTTGCCGGAGATATCAAGGATACGCAGACTGCGCAGCTTGGGGAAAAGCTCTGCAGGCAGGGACATCAAACCGTTGTGGGAGAGATCCAGACGCTGCAATGTCGTCACCGATGCCACGGCGGCCGTCGTGGCTGCATCCAGGACACTGAGCTTATTGTAGGCCAGGTTCAACTTGACCAAGTGCGGAGTATGCTCAAAGAGTAGACGTTCCAGCCGAGCTATCCTATTGTGGCTCAAGTCCAGATCCTTCAAGCCAATCGGCTCGTAGTTAGTGTTGTTCCAGGGACCTCTAAAGAGTCCCGGATTCAGAACGTTCTCGGTCAGCTCGTTCCAACTGAGGTACAGCGCCTCCACATTGGGTGCATCCATGAAGAGCGGAGCCTGCAGATCCTGCAGACCGCAGTGCCGGCAGGAGAGCGTTAGGCTGGCATTTGTGGCCGGCAGTTGTTGGAGCAACTTTATCCTATTGCCCGAATACGAGACAACAATCTCTGTGGATGCTCCACCATTCAGCGCCTGGCTACCAAACTCCTCCGGCCAGCGGGCGAGAATGTGCTCAAAGTTCCTCACCGAACAATCCAGATTGAAATGGGTCCGATGGTCACTGTCCTGGCTGCTCAGACACATGCAAGTCTGACAGATATTGGCCACTGGCTGGTAAGGAATGTCCTCATGCTGACTGTGGACGCCAGTGGTAAGTGACATCCCAGCAAGGAGCTGTAGGTAAAAGGAAGGTAATAATTATAATTTTTTCAAGAAGAAAAAAGTGTTTAAAGGGATAAATAAGGATAAGAATTTCGGATCTTTTATAATATTTTTATATTATTTAATTTGTTTATTAAATTGAATTATAAACTAAACAAAGTAATTAATTTGAATAACAGGAGCTTGATTGTTTTGAGATTTTATTACCAGGAAATCCGGAGTCAATTTCTGATTACAATCTAAATGCATATAGCATTATCTGATCCAGATTACACCGCAAGGTTATTGCCATTTTGTTGGGTTTTTGTGTACTTCTTTGGTTATTTTTGGTAATGAAACGATTAAAAGAAAAATATAAACAAGAAACCATAGAGAATGGCGCTGACTAAGGCATTATTTCAATCAAACTTTTCCCGGAAAACCAACTTGAATAATTCGCACGTGTCTTTGGTTTGATGTAGTTTTTATTGCATTGAATTTTCACGGCTAACTTAATATCTGATTACGTTTTCGAGCATTTTCCCATATGTCACGATTAACCAGAAGTACAAGTGTTCAGACTGAGACAGTAATTCCAACCTTGCCTGAAAACTGAGACTTTTGTTGGGACTTTGAATTTTTTTATTCATATATTTAAATATATTTGAGGGCATACATATAACATTACGCATGTATAGTAAATCTGTCTGTTCAGCTTGGGTTATGTATTTGATTTCTGGGCCTTATCCTCTGTTGTTTCAACCATGCTGTCCACTTCAAGGAAAATTAAGTCAAGTAGCAGGACCTCTAGTTCAGCCAGCCAACAGAGACAAATTAAGTGCTGGGCTATCTTCTTACAGCCGGCTCCACTTTTCTGTATCAGTTCTATGGCTTTAAAATACATTTTATACTGATAAATTTATATAATTTAAATTCTGAAGGTAAACTCAAATGAAGGGGATTGACGTATGTATGTATATAGAAAAAAGATCTATTTGAAAATCAAAGATGATTCACTTTGATTGACTCATCGAGATCGCAATAACCTATGACATCCAACTGATATTTTTCAGGCACAAATTGCGTGTCCCGAAGGAGGTCACCATAATAAAAAGGTCTCCCCACACTCTTCAGTTGTTCAATATTGAACACACACTCCCCCCTGATCACCCAGCAATATCTGGGCCCAAAAGTATGTGCGATAAGATAACGATAATGTTTTGGAAAGGCTGAAATATATACTTTTTACTCACCAACAGCAAAAATTTGTACTTCATTGTAGTTGCAGTATCGGTTTCGGTATTGGTTTCTTCTCTGTTCTAACCGCCTCGTGTTCGTTTTGTTAGTAACTTTATCTGTATCTTTTGCCGTGTTTCTTTGAAGTGCACTTGGTGTTTGGCTTAGCTTGTTTTCAGTTTTCTTCAGTTTTTATTGTCTTCAACAACTCGCTTTTCTTTATTATTGTTATTTATGTAGAGCAGCACTGAGCGGATCACACAGCTTGCCTCGGAAAATGGAACTAAATTAATGAATCAAGCCGCCATGGGCCCGTTGGCATTATTTTGTTTTTGATTAGATATCGGCGGACTGAGAAAGAGAGCGCCTCTCTATTCGATTCTCATTTTTCACCCACTTGCATTCTAACTCTCCGGTTCTCCCAGCGTCTCCGTGGACTTTGTTATCAGAGAAACGATCATTAAAGTAAAAGTGAATTCTAATTGAGTCATCGACGACTCAAGTCTACGGTTTTTCGGTCTCTCAAAACTCTTCCCCGCAAGGTCGTCACTGTGTCTCAACTGACTTTCTTTGTCATCTTAACTTCTATACAGTCATACTTTCACAAGTGGATTTTTGGAACCTATTTCTTTGTATATTTTTATAAGATCTTGATTATTGGATGTTAAAGATATTTTTCTATAATTTAATTTTATAAAATATATAAAATGAATACAATATAAGAAAAAATTAAAGAATATTACAAAACGTTTGTCAAAATGTAAAATATTCAATGACTTTATAAGGGCGATATTTTCATTAAATAATATAGTTTTTAAAGAAAAATTCCCTTTAATCTATAGATTAAGATAAATTACATTTTTAAAAGCTCCCAGCATATCTTCCGAATTATTTCAAATATTCCCCTTTTTAGAAGTAAGACTGTTTTGTATTTAAGCCAGCAGATGATTGTTTACAGATAAGATAATAATGCTTTGTCTCTCGATGTGGCAACAAATGGCGTTGGAAGCCGAAAGAAACGTTGACTCAGCCGAGGGGGCTGCTGATTCTCACTCTCGAACAATTTTGGTTCACTCGATGGGGTTACAAGGGGAGGATCAGATCCAATTGGATGCGATCGCAATTATTATTGCAAGTGTCACTTGGTTTCATTGAACTTGCTCCTCGCCTCCTCGCCGGAGAAGGGCGAGAATGGAGAATTGAGCTGTTCGCAGCTGCCGTCGATGAGAAAGGCAAACAAGAGATGTTTTGTGGCCTGGAATTGGTTGCATAAACAAGCGGACAGACGACGAAGGCGACGGACCACAGCCGCACCAGACCAGCCCATTGCCCAGACACTTGTGAGTCACGAATGCGCCGTTGTTGATGTACAGTGTTTACTGCTTGACAAGGAAAATCAATGAAAATTCGGGACTTAAAGATTTGTTAGGTCTTTAAGGCCAAATTATGAGCTTTAAAAAGGTTGGAATTTATTTTTCTAGGTGTATTTAAGCCTCTGAAAAGGTGTTAAAAATTACTATTTTTATTCCCTAAATTGCAAAACTATCTATATATATAATCTAACACTATAAATAATTTATCTGAAATCCTCAACAAATATCCACCGTACTTCATCCACTCGCAAGAGATTTGATCTCCGTCGCCTCTTCAACAATTGGATTTCTTTCAACAAGCCGCAAGGGCCCAAGCATGAGGTGCGCGGTTTGGGGCTCCTTTATGTGCTTACTAGTCGTTAGTCTGTGTTTAATTTAATGATTAAGGCCTTTTGCATATTCCGTGAACTGCACGCGACCCAAACCGCACATGCAACAACCCAGCACACCGACTGCAAAACGAAACCCGTTTTTGTGTGGCTGCGGTTACTGATGATGTTGATGTTGATGTTGGTGCTGCTGCGGCGGATGTTAATTCTGTTGTTGCACTTTTGCAGCTGCCGCCACAATGATGCTCATCCTCGTCTCGGGGACCACGCGCGAAGGCTGAGACCGAAACCGAAACCGAAAGCGGAAATTCTACGAAGAAGCAGGGAACGAACGATGTCTACCTGCCCGCCGCTCGAATCGAACTGAACGAGCGAACACAAACCTAAACTGGATATTTGCTGCTGGATCAAGATTCCCGTTCCCGTTCCCATTCCCATTCCCACAAAATGGACACAAATCTCCCGCCCGTTTCCCCTCGAAGCAAATAAACCGGTCGGAGGCTCACTGGCCGAATTTGAAATCCAAACTGCGGCACATTGTTTATGCCACACAGTGCTTTCTGATGGGGGCAATATTAATGGCTGGCAGCTGCACTTCTCTCTTTAAATGTCATGGCTCCAAACGGAAATCAAGTCGTGCTCCAGCCATTTCCTCCACAGCGCGGCATTTCACAAACAAAAAAAAAAAACGACCCAATACGCATTGGTTAAAGACAAACATTTATAACTGAAATAAGATTTGAGCCTATCTAGAATGCATGTAGTAATCGATTGCAGTGGAGAAGGCGGCAAAGCCCAATCCTCCAATGATGCCCGCCTTGATGCCAGCTCGCAGGCCAATTAGTCCTCCGGTGATGCCTCCCGCAATGGTGCCATTCTTCCAGTCCGTGACGGCTCGATGCTGCAATATCAAAAACAGAGAAACAATAATATTAAATATATAATGGATGCTTAATTAGGAACAAAAATATAGCTTATAAGGTAAAGACAATAGAATTTGCAATAACGAGAAGTATCTTACTTATCTTATAAAATTGTAAAATAGCTTTAAAAAACCATAAATCTATGTTATTATTAAAGACTATTTATGACAATAAAAACAAATTTAACTCACACTCTCGATGGTGCACTCTACGGCGGAAAACATCATACCGATCAGGGCGAAATTCTTGGCGTAGGAATGGGTGGTCCCCCGCATCTCCCGGAAGACCTCTCGGGCCGTTTGCTTCTTTGTATTGGCAAAGGGATCTGCCATGCTGGGATTAACGGAGGCACTAAACAGACCCAAGGCTGCACCCAGACCATAGCCTGGAATGCGAATACATTTCATAACATTAGGAATATAGAATTTAGAAGTAAAAATACGTTTTAAAACCCACCCATAACACAGGCCATGGCGCACTTGAAGCCACAGCTCTCCACACCCGACTCGATGAGCTTCTCTTCATTGGTCTTGATCTTCACCGGTCCGTTGCTTGAGGGGATTACGATGTTCTCGCGGTAGCGATGCATATTGCCCACGAACTGCATGGCCATATGGTCCAGAGCCGCATCGTCGAACATCCGAGGCTTCTGGACCGGTGCCTGCGGAGCTTCCTGCAGGATTTCGGCGTTGGGCGTAAAGGACATCTCTGCCGAATATCGTTTACTTTAATTTCAATTCAGAAAAACAGTTTCTACGGGTCGAACGTGTTTTGGTACAAAAAAACCGAAATTATTATCACATCGCCGAACAGCTGTGTTTCCAGGGCCGGGTTATGACACCTGCAAGTTTTTATCGATAGGCAGAAAAATACCAAAAAACGATTGTAAACAATATTATAATCGGTTGGGAGTTCCCCTTTTAAACTTAGTTTATAGTTTCCGTTACTTTTACATAGGGTTGTTATACTAATTAATAAAGTATTTATAACATGCAATCCAATATATTTTTTTGTCTTGTTTTAGGGAAAATAGAAAACTATAAATGTAGTCAGCTAGCGAAAATGGTCAACCGCCTTACTGGACGCGCGCTTATCATTTTCCAAAGTTATAATGCGTTTGGTTATGTCGCTGACCACAGCCTTTAACTTTCTGACACTCTCGCGCCTCATCAGGACATCCTCCATGCACCTGTCGTAATCGTACATGAGAGGAACCTTGAAAAGCAGACCGCCCTTGACCTCTAGTCGGGCGCGCTGCGCCTTAAGCTGAGCGTGCTCAAACTGGAGTTTTGTGAGCTCTTCCCGCAGTTTATTACGCCGCAATAACCTTTCATCGTACTTTAACTTGGCCTTCTCCAGCGTATAGGCGATCATGTCCGACTTCTCGCGGATGCAGGTCTCCTCGATCTTCGACTTTTTGTAGTTGGCCTGCATGAACGCCACATCCTTGATTTTTTCTGTTGGTGGGCATTAAATGATAGGATAGGATTTGTATTATATTTAGGGATAACGGACTCACCCTCTAATTGTTTTTCCAAATGTATAACGGACTCATTGGCGCAAAGCATTTGAGATATGGTTAAGGTGTCAGTGATCTTTTCGAATTTGGAAACTTTCTAAGGTTTATAAAAATTAATTAATAAATGTATCATAATATTTAACAAAAATGCACTTAACCTGATCCACAAAGGCCAAATTGTGAAGATTCAAATTGAGCTCGTAGCGCTTTTCGCTGATCTGATTGCGCATGTCCTGCATGCGTCTGAGTTCAAAGTCCAACGTACGCCTTAACCTCTCCATATCCCGGCGGACGAGGGTCTTGCGCATTATTCCCTCCAGCCGCTGCTCCTCGTTGTAGGAGAGAACAGTCAGGGAGGTTAGCTCTAGCATCGCCTTGTGCGTGTTGGTGTTGTAATTGATTTTCATGAACTTCACCCGTTCCCTTAGGCTATCCACCACATTGAGGGCATGGCGGAAGCGCAAGCACTCCTTAAGGGAATCCTCTGGCAGCAGCGGCAGGAATGGCGCTTTCTTGTGGTTGCGTCGAAAGTACTCGCTGATAATAGTGTTAATCTGGCCGTTTTGGAAATGCTCATACAGGTACTCGTCTACATCATCAGAGAGTCGTATAATCATCTTGTTCTTGTCGAGGCTGAGTTCCGAGAATGCAGATTTCTCCCATTTTTCGACCACTATAGAGATCAGATTTTCCACGAATTCAGCGGCGAAACGATACCAGAAGGGATCTTCGACTTTCCTCACCATATGCGGTAATTCAGCTTCAACCACGTCCAGTGCATCCGTGAACATGGCCATGGTGTCCTCTTCTTCTTTAAAGACAACACCCGGCTCGACAGCCTCAGGTTCATCCGCTAGGTCGTCCATCAATGAATCATCCGACTCGCTTTCATCCTCGACACCAGCTATCGCGTCAGCGGCATTTGCAGTATTTGGATCAGATTCTGAACCCTCGGTTTCGACCTCCCCATCCGCATCCTCCGCATCCACATAGTGTCCCTCGTCATTCTCGTCAGCGACATTCTTCTGTTCAGTGCCTGCTGCCTCGGACTCTTCAAACGATAAGGTAAGGGATATATCCGAGATGCTGGGTAAACTCTCGAACTCGCGGAGAAACGTGCCCTTAATCGATTGAGCCAGGCGGGGCTGGGGCTCATCCTCGCTGGTGACTGACTCCTCAACCTCTTCTTCTTCTTCACCACCTGCCGATGCTATCAGTTCTATATTCTCATAATCGTTAAGTACGTTCTTAAGATCTGCGAACTCGTCAGATAACTCCCCGCCGTCCTCAAATTCCACGAAGTTGTCGCTTTCGTGGGAGCCTTCATCCCCCTCCCCAAGTTTCTTTTTTTTCACATGACTCTCTGCCTCAGCAGCCTTCTTGGTAGCCTTTTCCAAGTCAAGCATTTTCTTAATCTTCTCGAGCTTCACGCGTTTGTGTTCTGCAATAGTCACATGATGCTTGCCCTTTGCTTCAGCCTCCTGAGTATCATCCCTGGGCTTCTCTTCACCTTCTTCGCCCACTTCTACTGGCTCCTCCTCTCCATCCGGGGCCGGGGGAACTTCCTCAGCGCCCTCAACTATTTCGTTGTCTCCCTGAATTTCGGATGTCTCCCGTGGGCGTACTGCCAGTGCCTCCTGCAAAGCAGCATCTTCGGGAGCTGCAATCTCCTCAGGTGGAGCTGCTGGAGTTACCTCCTCTGTTGGGTTATCTGCCATTTTTATGTTCGGAGTTGGATGCAAAATATATATATATATATTGCTGCTTTTTTTTTGTATGTTATGTATGTGCTACTTGAGACTAAAATTAATAATGCTTACGAGCCGATATAAAAAACAAAGGCTGCTGAATTAGTCTTATATAATAAATTTTATTGCTATCACAAGTTAATCATACACACACACCACGTCAAAGGAAAACAAAAGAAAACTGCAATTGTCTGTAATGGAGTTGAATGCAAGCTCTATATCTTTGGCCAAATCTGGGCTGGGGCGTCGCTAGTTGAAGGCATAAAGCAGCAACAGGATCACACAGAAGCCAATTACAGCGCCCAGGATGAGAGAATCGCGCCGCTTCTTGATATTGATGCGCTGAATGAGACTGAAACGATGAGAAAAGAGTTATTAATAAAAATCAGCACATGAAACCCTTAGGTTTGTATATCGAGATGCCAAAGATATTGCTTTTAATATTAAAATATCACATAAATCCATATAATAAAAGAAATTAAATTCAGTCTCGATGTAAAATGAAATTAAAACTTTTTCAGCAAAAGAAAATCAGGTTATTTACGAGCTCCTATATTAAAAGACTGATAAAAAGCCTATGAGTCATATTGGAGATATGGTGACATTACGAGGATAGGATTTATAGTAATTTAAAAGAGGTTTTTATGTTATTAAAGTGCTCTTCTTACCTGGAAATCAGTGGGAACCGATTGGAGATATCGTTGAAGCGTGTCTGCAGCCTCTTAAAGGCCTGTCGCTGGGCATGCAGGTGATCGCGTGTTTCAATAGCAATGTTTATCTGGTCGTTTACCAGGTGACTGGCACTATTCAGGTGGCCGCTCTCCTTCAGGTACATTTCGCGCCGACTCAGACCAGAAATGGAAGGGCTGCCAGAGCTAGTGGCCAGTCCCGAGCCACGGAGCAGTTCCTCGCGTTCGATGCGCATCGTATGATTGGCGCAGATTTTGTTAAACTCCTGTCGATAGCCCTGCAGAATCTCCCGGTGCCTTTGTAGGGTGTGCATGGCGGCAGCTCCCGAGGCGGGCAGGTCGGACATGGACTCGTTTATCGAAGATAACTGGAATTGGAGGCGTTTATTAGCTTACAGGAGACTTGTCTTTATAAAGGAAACCAAAACGGTTAACCTGTTCCATCTGGAAAACAGAGAAACCCCAGGGTTCCGTAGCCCACCTTATCCAGCATCTGTTCGATCTCCTCCGACAGCGAGTCGAAGACATGCTCGCCCAGGAGCGGTGATGTGTCAACGGCACCACTGCTACCTCCCAAGCTACCGCTGCCGCCACTGCTCCCGCCTCCGCCGCTGCCAGCTCCAATTTTGCTGAAAGCCACCAGCTTTAGGTCGATCTCATTTTCCAGGCTTCTTGCACTCTTACGCAAAACTGTGCGGGCGGATTAATGGAGGGATTTGATCACAGGTGAGGTGTAGCTAACATCCATGACTTACCATCATAGGTGGATGCTCCCATTTGTCCAAAATAGTTTTCCTTTATTTGTCAGACTTTCGTGTGGCAACGGTGTGGCCAGATCACAGGCGGTGAACCCACAACGCTGACGGAATTTAGCTTATTTGTTTTTATCAATCAAATTGATATTTTCAAAGTGTAATTGTGTGTGCTTTATTATTATTAATTCATTTATTTATGTAGCTTTTAACAGTTTTGCGTTTATTTTGGCAAAGTACTTTAGTAGGCTGATATTATCGATAACTTATCAATTGCGGTCACACTGTTGCGCCTTGCCATTTGTTGCCGGCGAATTTCAGAACTTGAAATAAACAGCTTAATATTTCGCTCTTCTTAGCATCATGTCACAGGCAACAAGTGATGTACGCGTGCCGGACGAGGAAAGCGATCTTCTGCAGATCAAGCCACTGTAAGGATGTCTTGAATCGGATAGACCAATGCAAAGGAACTGAGTGGTGAAATGTGCTCTTATTTCAGAGGAGCCGGCCAGGAAGTGGGACGCTCCTGCATAATGTTGGAGTTCAAGGGAAAGAAGATTATGCTCGACTGCGGCATCCATCCAGGGCTTTCCGGCATGGATGCCCTGCCCTATGTGGATCTTATAGAGGCGGATGAAATCGACCTCCTGTTCATATCGCAGTACGTATTGCCATTCATTACTTGCGATGTTTACTAAAGAATGTTTCGTATGGCAGCTTCCACTTGGACCACTGCGGTGCCCTGCCCTGGTTCCTGATGAAGACCAACTTCAAGGGTCGTTGCTTCATGACCCATGCCACCAAGGCCATCTACCGCTGGATGCTGTCGGATTACATCAAGATCAGCAACATATCCACCGAACAGATGCTGTACACGGAGGCCGATTTGGAGGCTTCAATGGAGAAGATCGAGACAATCAACTTTCACGAGGAGCGAGACGTTATGGGCGTTCGATTCTGCGCCTATAATGCTGGACATGTTCTCGGAGCTGCCATGTTTATGATCGAAATTGCTGGCATAAAGATCCTGTACACAGGAGACTTCTCGCGACAGGAGGATCGCCATTTGATGGCCGCGGAAGTGCCGCCAATGAAGCCCGACGTTTTGATCACGGAGTCCACCTACGGCACTCACATTCATGAAAAGCGAGAGGATCGGGAGAACCGCTTTACCTCCCTGGTGCAAAAGACAGTGCAACAGGGCGGCCGCTGCCTGATTCCTGTCTTCGCCTTGGGTCGTGCCCAGGAGCTGCTGCTTATCCTAGACGAGTTCTGGTCGCAGAACCCTGAGCTGCACGAGATCCCCATCTACTACGCCTCCTCGCTGGCCAAGAAGTGCATGGCCGTTTACCAGACCTACATCAATGCCATGAACGACCGCATTCGCCGGCAAATAGCTGTGAACAATCCGTTCGTTTTCAGGCACATCTCCAACCTGAAGGGTATCGACCACTTTGAGGACATCGGTCCCTGTGTCATTATGGCCTCGCCCGGAATGATGCAGTCGGGATTGTCGCGCGAGCTCTTCGAGAGCTGGTGCACGGATCCCAAGAACGGAGTCATCATTGCCGGCTACTGTGTGGAGGGAACTTTGGCTAAGACCATACTCTCCGAGCCGGAGGAGATCACAACGCTGTCGGGGCAAAAGCTGCCGCTCAACATGTCCGTAGACTACATCTCATTCTCGGCTCACACGGACTACCAGCAGACGAGCGAGTTCATCCGGCTGCTCAAGCCCACGCATGTGGTGCTTGTCCATGGCGAGCAGAACGAGATGTCGCGCCTGAAGTTAGCCTTGCAGCGTGAATACGAGGCGGATGCCAGCACCGACATCAAGTTCTATAATCCGCGCAACACGCATGCCGTCGACCTTTATTTCCGGGGCGAAAAGACTGCTAAGGTGATGGGCAATTTGGCTGCCAAGAATCCCGAAGTAGGCAGCAAGCTATCCGGCGTGCTGGTCAAGCGGGACTTTAAGTACCATTTGCTGGCTCCCTCCGATCTGGGCAGTAAGTACTTCTACAATCCCTAAATTGAAAGATCTTCTAATAATTCCTTCGCAGAATACACGGACATGAGCATGTCGGTGGTCACACAGCGCCAGTCGATTCCCTGGGCCAGCTCCTTGGCCACTCTGGAGATTCTCTTGGATCGAATCGGAGCCGGATGCGTGGAAACAGTGGAGGCAGATCGCAAGTTGCGCGTCTTCGGCTGCATCGAGCTGACTGTGGAGCAGAAGATCATTGTCATGGAGTGGCAGGCGACGCATGTGAACGATGTCTATGCGGACGCTGTCCTCGCCTGCATCATGCAATCGGAGCTGGGTGGCACAAACCTTAAGGGCGCCACCAAGCAGACCAAATCGGAGGACTCCATGTTCCGGGACTGCCTAATTGAGACCCTGCAGGACACCTTCGGCGATACCTGTGTGCCCAAGATGTTCAAGGGCGATCTTCTGCCGGTGACGGTGAGCGGGAAGCGTGCGGAAATCAATCTGGAAACTCTGGTGAGTGCCAACTGAGAGCTATCCTAACATAAGCCTTCTCTATATCTAAGCCACTTTCAGGCCGTTCACTGCGCCGAGGACGACGTCCTGCGACAAATGCTCAACACAACAGTGCAGAAGCTGCACCAGACCCTCGTCTCCGCCCACTGATTGCGCCATTCCAAAAAAATATATCGATCTGCCGATGAGAGAATGTTCGCTTTATTGTTTAATTTCAAGAAATATATTTTTAACGCTGGGTGCTCTTGGCGATCTGCTCCTTGAGCATCAGAATGCTTGCCCTTTGCTCAGACGGCAGCTGGGCGATCTGCTCGTCGGACAGCTGCAGCACCTGCATGATGAGAGCGGCCTTGTCCTGATCAGAGGCATCGGAGGGCAGGACTCCGTGTGCGCCCAACCGACTCTGAAGCTGCTGGGCAGCAGCCTGTTGCTGTTGCGTCGGCGGCGGCGCCTGGGGGATCACCTGTGGCGACTGCTGCTGCGGCCCAGGACCGGCCCTCAAGCGTGGATCCATTGGGCGTTGGCGAGGATCGCTGGGATAGGGAGCAGGCGGGGCCTGTGGGGGGCCCTGCTGCTGCTGGGCGGGCATCTGGGCACGGCTCCGGGGATCCATTAGCGGCGACGGCACTGGGTTTGGCATCACTCCACGTAAGTCCTGGTCGACGCCGCGAGACATCATGCGGGGATCCATCGGCATGGGTCCGCCCGGCACCATGCGTAGATCGATGTCGTTGGAGTGCACGTTGGCAGGGAAGCCAGGTCCGGGCACGGGCATGGGCTGCGGGGGCGCCGATTGCTGCATCTGCTGCTGCGGGATCTGCACCTGTGGCGGCATCTGGACCTGTTGCTGCTGCTGCTGGCCCATCATGGGTAATCCTCCGGACCCTTGGTGGGGATTGCCGCCTAGTACAGGTGGCATTTGGTTTGCCTTGAAGAGCATGCCCAACGCCTGCTGCGGGTCCACGATTCGCATGACCACCATGGCCTGCAGCAGGGCGTACGCCAACTGTGGATTTAGCATGAGCATCTGTCGAGCCTCCGATGGATTGCTGACGATGCACAGCTTCATTTGCTTCATCAGTTCGTACATCTGTTCCGGCGGCAACGAGGCCACCGTCTTGGTGATCAGCTCCGGGGCGTCCTCGGGCTCGCACGGCTCCCCGTATGGATTCTCCACTTGGGGGCCCTGCAGCAGCTGCTGCATTTCCATGCGCGACTTCTCCGTACAGGCGTTGTCCACCCGCAGCGTCCGGCCGCCGATCTCGTAGCCGTTGAGGTTCCGCATCGCACTCAGAGCCGTCTCCTGGTCCTTGTACTCGCAGAAGCCGAAACCCTTGGGCTTCCCACTTTCCCGGTCGAACACCAGCCTGCAAGGATAAACATTGTAGTACTTTCAGCAAGTCGCCAGGTCTGGCAGAACTCACTTAAGCGAGAGCACCGGGCCCACTTCGCTGAAGATTTCCTTAAGCTTCTCCTCGGTGGCCTCGTAGGGTATGTTGCCCACGAACACCGACCGCATGGATTTGTCCATGATACTCTGTTCTTGCGCCTTATCTGCCATCGTGTCTATTTGTTATTATTTACTGCACAAAACAAAGCAAACGTTGGCTGCTTAAAATAATTAAATTTCCCTGCAAGCGGCTCGTTCTGCTTCTTCCAGCCCGAAAATTTCTGAAACCAGGGCAGACGCATAAATATCGATAGTATTTAAGAACAGATATGTCGCTGGACTTCGTTTAAATTATATATAAAAATACACAAATTCTTAAAGATTGTAATAAAATTACTCTTTGAATTTCTTATACACATAAATACGAATTTACAATAAATAATTAAACAACACATAAATATAAAATATTAATATATAAATAAACAAACATGTCAGACTATTTTTGAGAATACAAATCTAAATAGTTAAAAATGACCAAGTTTGGCCTTGTTAATCTACAAGAAAATACAATTAATTAAGTTATAAAATATGCAAAATGTGCCGTTTGAATACCTAGCGACTTGCCTGGAAGTCATGAACTCATCGGTGTATCGCCTTTTTCAAAAACACCGTTATCGATAGTGTAACATCGATTATTTTGCAGCTCTACGGTGTTGTAATTTTTCTTGTCGCAAGGTGAAAACGGATTAAACGGTTTTTAACCAGTGAAAAGATTACCAAAATGCTAGATTTTCACGAAAAAGTGTAGTTGAAGGAGGCCCGCATCCGGTTTCGAAGCGGTAATAGTGAAAATACGGCCCAAGTGCTGCAGAAACGTGCTTGAAAATTTTACTTTGTGTGTAGCCGAGGCACTCGCACTCATGCACACATACGCGCACGCACTCCAACACACGCTCGCACACACACACACACACAGAGGGAGATAAACGCAGCGATGGCCTCGCAGTTGTACTCGCACATATAAAAGCTCGCTTGTATATTGGAGAAGGAGCGCACAAAGCAGAAGACGAGAGGAAAGATTTCTGTGTCATTGAACGAGACGACGACCAGAAAGAGAGCCAGGAGTCCTACTCCTCTCCAGCGGCTGCAGGTGCATACTCATTTCAAGGATACCCCACACATCCATAGGGGCTCTCTGCCAGAGCAGCCCGTCTGCTCTCTACCTCTGTCTCTCTCTCTCACTCTTCTCCCTCGATCGATACTGGTAATTAGCTGGCGTCCTCTCCTCGGGAATTGGCGTTCGTTCCATGGACGAAATCGATTCCAATGGGTGGCGAACAAAAGCGGAAATATGTGCATTTTAAATCGCGTGTGCGTCTGTGTAATAATCAGCATAATAAGCACAAACAGCAGTGAAAAGCGTTGAAAAAAAGACAAAAAATCGGACAATAAATGGCAAGATCAGCAACATTAACACACACACACACACACACTAACGCCCAGGCGTAGGCACACGCACAGTGGAAAAAGGTTTGCTGCTGTTGGAATTAACATTTAGCTTGAACCCGAAATTAAATGCAACGCACTTTCTGTTCTTTTATGTTTTTTTTTTCGGCGTTCGTGTGTGTGTGCTTAGGTGTAGGTGTTGCGATTGTGTGTGAGCGGTGTGTGCGAGTGTGCCGGTGTGTGTGCGTGTGTAACCTTTGCAAAGGAAAAATCAATAGCAACAGACGTAGACATTTGTTTGCCGCTGTTTATACACGATGTACATGTGCATCATCCTGTCCTGCTCTCATCTTCGCCCATCTCCCCGAGGAAGAGCAACCCTTGCAGACCCCAAGTTCAGCCAGTTAGCCAACCGACCCAAAAAAAATATATATAAAAGGAAAAAGCTAGCAAAAATTGTACTATAAATAAAAGCAAGAGTTGGCTGAACCAACAGCGGCAGCAGCAGCAGCAAAAGGCGAAACAAAAAGAGCCAATAACTCGTCATCGGGCTGGGTCGTTGCCTCCGCTTCCGATATTTCCTGTGACTCTTGCCAGTCGCCCTTTTCCAGCGAATAAAAAAGCTGCTCCAGAAGTGGTCGCCCTCCTCTCGGGGCCGGCATTCCAATCCGCCATTGCTCAAGTCTCCCACTTGGCGATTAATGGCCGTTCCACTAATGATGTTCCACGGCATCCTTTCTGAACAATTTGGCAGAAAATCCTTATTACAAACCAAAACTTTGGACAAAGTTTAATATTATAATTTAATGATTTTGAATCTAAAAAATAATTAATCAGCTTGGGAGTTAGGCTAATGATTGTTTTTATACATGTAGTTTTTTATTTTACTTATTAATAATAGAAATTCTACTTGAATATTTGATCAATTTTACATCTTTCAATATCAAGAACCTGGATTTTGTTCCATAACATTTTGGAATTAATAATTCTTATAAATTGTTCAAAAATATGGTTTTAAACACGCAAATATAGGAAATTATATAATTATATTTCATAATCAAAACAAGTTACAACAATTTGAGTAAAATAATTTAAATTAAGTAAAATAGCTGATTAAAATTTATTAAATTTCAAAGAAAAGGGGTTTCTTCTGTCTTAAATATTTGAAATATAAACAAAATTATACGAGAATTGATCATTTTAGAATTTATAAATCCCCTTCAATGCTCCTCCGCCCCCTCCTAAAGTTTTATTGGTTTTGGTGAACGCCCAGTTTGTGTGAAGATTACGCTTTACGCATTCCTCGGATAACCGAACGGCGCATTCTTCGGGTATCAGTTTACCTACCGGAGGCGCTGATATCAGAGCGCGGATTAGAACTCTAGCACCGAGACCGTCTGGCACTCACATACTGACATTCCTTTTTCCATTCTCCATTGCAGCTTGCCAGAGTCGGATCACCAGAGGATTGAGCGCGATGGCCGCTACACCAAGGAAACACCCTGTTTTATGACTCTGAGCTGGAGCCCATCCAGACATCCGTCGCACTAGAGAGCTAAGGTAGCCATCCAGGGAGCAGGAGCTGCCAGAGAGAGAGAAAGAGAGCCCGTGGGGAGTAGCTACCGAGAAAGCGACCCAAAGGACAATCCACAGCCGTCAAGATGGTCGACAACAGCGTTCAGTGCCCCGTGTGCACCCTGTACCTGCATGCGGGAATGAATCTCTCCGATCACCTGGAGACTCATCCCAAGGAGCAGGTGATTAAGGCGCTGGTCCAGATGACGATTGTCGGTAGCGGTGGCAACAACAGCATGGGCAGTGCCCTGGCGGCCGCTATGATGGCAGGAGGCTCTGGAGGCGGAGGAGGAGGAGGAGGTGGTGGTGGGACTGATGGCGGAGAGGCCAGCGTGGCAGATGATAAGACCGCCTTCACATTGTCAACACCCAGTGGCGATGTTAAACCAGTTGTGGCCACCCCCCCGCCAGCGATGTCCAAAACCATATCAACTGCAATGCCTGCAGTGCCGCCAGCACTGCCGTTGCCGTCGCTCTCCTCCGCTAATGCTACACCCTCCTGCACGTCCCCGTCTGGAAACAGCAGCAGTAGTAGCAGCAGCAGTAATCTGAGCAATCCACCGATGAAAGCACTGAAATGCGCACCGCCCACGACTGAGGCGCGAGCCAACACATCCGCACATCCCACCATAAGCAGCGTGTCCACACTGTACCAGCCGTCGCTGGTTGCTCCGGATTATCGCTTCAATCCCCAGCAGCAGCAGCTGCAGTCTGACTTTGGGCGTGGTGTTGCTGGCCCCAATGCAGGCACGCTGGTAATACCACAGGTTGCGCAGCAGCACTTCCTCACCAGCCATCAGCAGCAGCCCCATTTTACCCATCAGCAGCAGCAGCAGCAACAACAGCAGCATCAGCAGTCGCCCCTAAAGTTTACCTACGCCACCGCTCTGCCGCCGCCACCGCCGCTGCAGGTGAGTTTTGTGAATTGATTTGAGTCACAGCCATAATAATAATAATTTCGAATCCCTTCTTATTGCAGCTCTTTACGCAGCAACAGCAGCAGCCGACGACAGATTCAACGCAGTCCCAGCCGCAGCCGCAGCCTCACCAGAAACCACCTCCCGCCTACGGAGCCGCCATCAGTCAAATAAGATCTCAGCACAACCAAATCAAGCAGCAGCCACATCAACAGCAGCTGCAGCAGCAGTCACAGCCACCCCAGATGACCGGGCAGCACAACTTAAACCTGGCACCACCGACACCAACAACAGCCCTTTCGATATCAAAGCAGGCGAGCAAGGCGCATGCGGAAGTATTCCTGAATCCTCCACCCCCACCGCCGCAACAGCCACAGGCAACGGCACCAATTCACGGCCTGGGTCAGCATCAGCAGAATCAACAGAGTCACCAACAGTCCCATCCGCATTCCCATCCGCAACAGCAGACCCACCAGCAGCAGATGGCCACATCGCCTTCCACAAGATTGCATCATCAGCAGCCATTGAGCTTGCAGACCTACGGTTCGGGTTTGAGCAGCATTTCTGCTTCCAACTCTGGATCCTGCGCTGGGCCTGGCAGTCGCGGCAATCGGCAAACTAACTCTCCCTTTGGGGCACTGCTCAACGCAGCGGCAGCTGTAGCGTGCGCCTCGCCAGCATCGACCAATGCGTGCTCGTCGGTTTTGCGCTATGCGGAATCACCAGTGGCCCACTATCTGGAGCGGGAGAATGGTGATTTTATTGTCCAGGAGACGCCCAAGCATATTGTGGAGTGTGTGGAAAAGGAGGACGGTGAGTTCTCTGTGATCGAGCGCATTTACCAATCCCCGCCGAGTGTCCTGCACATACACGATGACGATGAGGACGAAGAAGACGAGGAAGAGGAGGAGGAGGACGACGACAAAGCTCAGCCAGAGGAGGAGGTAGACGGAGACGATGAGCGGGAGGAGAATAGCCGCAGTTGCAGCCGCAGCCGGAATATAAATAAGACAACGAAAAAATCGCGAAAGGCCAAGCCCAAGCGAAGCACCAAGCGCGTCTTGGACGAGGAGGAGGAGGAGTTTATGAGCATTAGCAGCGGCTGCGAAAGTGAGGCCGAAGCAGAGCGCAAGTCCGACTCAACAGCCTCGGCGTCCACAGCTGCAACACCGCTTTGCACAGGTGCCTCTACCAGCTCGGCGGCTGCTGCAGCCGCCTCCTCCATGTCCAGCAATCTTGCGGACACCCATTCCAATTCGGCCTCCAATTCCGCCTCGAACTCCACCTCTACCACGACCAAATCCAAGAAAAATCGGATAACAGTGCTCAGCGATGTGCCGCTCAATATGAATGAGTACCTCGATTTAATGGGCAACATTGTGGCCTCCAGTCGCATTGGGGCTGGGCGTCCATTTGCCGCTGTGGTTCCCATTCCCTTTGTCAAAGTGGAGAAGGAGGAGCCCCTGGACGAGTACGACGACAATGAGGCAGTGCAGCAGTTGGAGCAGAAGCCCAGCTTGGAGCACGGCACCACCAGTGTCATTCGCATGGCCAGCACAGTGACAGCGGCGGCAGCGACACCGGTGACTGAGGAAGCACCTGTCGAGGATCCCAACGAGCCACCGCTCATGAAGGTCGAGGTGGAGCCCAATACGATGTTGCTACCGCAGCGCTTCTCCACTCCTGCCCAGAGTCGTGGGCCCAAGAAATTAGTCATTAAACCAAAGGCAACAGCATCAGCATCAGCACCATCGATAGCGACGGCGACGGCGGCGACAACAAAAAAGACTGACACCTCTCCATCTTCCTCCTCAAGCAGCAACCCATCCATATCAAGAGATCTGGGGCAGGTGCAGGTTAAAAGTGAGACTCTGGAGGCTCCGGCAGCAAGCAGCAGCAGCAGCATTCTGGAGAAGCACCTAACTACCAGCCGCAACCAGACCCAGCACCACCATTCGGCTGTCAACGATGACGATGCCCGCGTGCTGCTGGAGTTTGCCAACTCCAAGCAGCCGCCACCGCCGGCAGCGTCCAGTACCACGTTTGTGGTGAATGCCAGTACGGGATTCCCATCGGCCGGGTCTGTTTTCGCCAGCAGCAACAGCACTACCGCCAGCAGTACCAAGGCGGCGTCAAAGCCTGGCGAGGAATACATTCTGCCGGATAACACCAACTTGGATGTGGATGAGATTGTGATATCCTCGTCGTCTTCCTACGCCTCCTCAGCGGCTCAGGTGCAGGCAGCTCTGCAGCCGCCGGACTTTAACTTCCTTTACCACCAGACCACCAGCACGGCCACTGCGGCCAACTATCCCTTCAATGCCTTCTCCAGGCAGCACCAGCAGCAGCAGCAGCAACAACAACAACAACACGGTGTCAGCGATGCCACCAATGCGGCCACCTTGGCATCCTCTTCTAGCAATTCCATGGACCACGACTCGATGAATGCCTCCTTCCGTGTGGCCAAGACGCAGTCGCTGCAGTGGTACCAGCAGGAACAGGAGAACGATCCACAGATCCAGGCAGAGGGAGCAGGCGCGTCGGGGGTGTCCTCCAACCATAGCCACACAGATGTGGTCAGTCACCAGCCCACCAACTTCAATGCCGCCCTGGCGGCTGTCGATTGCTGCAGTGTTGCGGCAACGCTAGACGAAGAAGCCAAGTATTTGGACTTGGATACCTGCAAGCGAGAGCAGCTAAGCAGCAGCAGCAACCTGCCCTCAGCTTCCGCCTCCACATCTACCACCTCGTCCTCGTTCGCCGGTGCTGGCACGGAGAGCAGTTTGGTGGGTGGCCTCAACATTCGCACCGATGAAAAGATGCCCGCCAAGGGTGAGATCTCCGAGCAGGAGAGCAACTGTGACATCGAAAACTCGTGGAGTGAGTCGGTAAGTGAAAAAGCTTTACAGTTTATAAAATATTTAAATATTTAATATATATTTTATGCTGCAGGTTTATGGGGACATTTCGCAGCGGTACTTTAGGAATCAGTTCTCTGGAGGCTACAATCCTGAATGGCGACAGGACTACTACCCGGCTCAGGAACTCAGCAGCGCCCAGCAGAGGGAACAAAAGCGGTAAGTACATTCCGTAAAAAATAAAGTTCTAAATGAAATTCTTCATGAAACAATTGCAGCTTCGACTTCAATGCGATTGATGACGAGGCCTCATCCAGCTCTAGAAAGAGCCAGCTAACGGATATCGTCCCAACTGTGGCCACCTCCCCTACATCCACGTCATCGGCTTTGCTGGCGGGTCCACCAATAGCTTCGACATCTAGGGCTGCCGCTGAGGCGGCAGCGGAGGCGGCGGCTGCTCTTGCCCAGCGAAAAACACATCGTCGCAAGCTTTATAAGTGCCCCCATTGCGATACCGTCTACGAGAAGCTCAAGGAGCGGAATGCCCATATGATTAGCGAGCATAACTATGTGCGTCAGAATCGACGCCTCATCTGTACCCAGCCGCAGGTCACTGAACCGATGCTGCCCCAGCATCACGCCCAGATGCTGCTGCACACAGACGCGGCTGTGCAGGAAGACTCAAAGGATGGCATTGTGAAGATCAAGCAGGAGCAGTGTTCGGAAAAACCGGAAGTGGAGCAATTGCATCACTCAAATTCTGCTGAGTTGCTGTCGGATGTCAAGGACTCGGAGCTTCTGGGCATCGGGGGCGAGGGCGATGGGGATTTGGACGGCGATATTAAGCCACCTAGCCAGCTATTTGAAAAGTCGTCCGCATTACCGCCGCTGGCCATGACAACGCCGGCTGCAAAGCTCGCGGCGCTTTATCGCATGCTTATCGCCTACAATGAATCGAAGCTGGGCCAGGAGCGCAACAACCTCAACGAACTGGAGCAAAAGGCCATGGAGAAGTCCATTTTCCTGTGCTATGTCTGCCGCACCGACTTCCCCTCCGTTAAGCTTTATGATGCCCATCTCACCGAGCACCCAGCTGAGTGTTTCACCTGCGGCAAGAAGTTCTACCGCTGGAAGAACTTCTCCCTTCACCTGAAGCGGCACCTGGGCTGGAAGGAGTTTGGCTGTTACGTGTGCGACAAGAAGTTTGTGGTGCGGAGCGCCCTCGTTGAGCACATGCGGATGCACACGGGCCAGACTCCGCTTAAGTGCAAGATATGCGGTATGTATACAAATCTAACAAATAAGGATTCCCACTAACTTCTCTCTCTTTGACGAATATTCAGGTAAAAAGTTCAAGCGCTACTCGAATCTGACGCAACACCGCAAACGGCACACCAAGGTGATGGTGCGGAAGAAGGAGTACGTGTGCCATTGTGGCGAGGTTCTGCCCTCAAAGGCGCGCTTCCTCTGGCACAAGGAGACGCACGACCTGAAGCCGAAATGCTGCCCGTATTGCTGTGACCGCTTTGTGCACGCCAACTCGCTGCGCCGCCACATCCGGCTGGCGCACTCAGACAAGTTTGACTACGCCGAGCCGATGGAGTGCCCCATGTGCAAGCAGATCTTTGCCAAGACATCGATCAAGGCCCACATGGCGACGCACTCGACGGAGCCGCAGTACGACTGCGCCATCTGCAACAAGAGCTTCTCCACCAAATGGAATCTCAAGATCCACTCGTGGGTCCACGCCAATCGGACGGCCAAACCCTTCAAGTGCGAGTACTGCCCGAAGGCGTTTGTGCGCGAGCTGGACTTCAAGAACCACATTAACGCGCACAAGCAGATCAAGCCGTACACGTGCGAATACTGCGGTTGCAAGTTTATCCGCAAGTACAACTACATGCGGCATCGCCGCGAGCACCACGGCACCAAGAAGTTCACCTGCGACCAGTGCGACAAGTCCTTCCATCGGCACTACTATCTGATCGAGCACCGTCGCATGCATACCGGCGAGCGACCGTTCACCTGCACCATTTGCGGCAAGAGCTCCACCACCAAGACCAACCACAACAAGCATCTGAAGATCCATCACTCGCGCGACCCCTTCACTGTGGAGGTCTAAGCGGGTGAGGGTTGGTAATCGAACTAAAGTTTAATATAATCATTAATCTAGGTAGTTGTTCATTGACTCTTCTCTGTGTGTAATAATGTGTGTCTGTGGTTATAACGACAAAGGAAAACAAAACAACAAATTAGTATTACTTATCGAACTATATGCGAATGCCAACTCTTGTTGAAAGAGCAGACGAGAAACAAAAATAATTACAGTAATTACATTTTACTAATCATACATTTTTGGATGTGGTTTAAGAACGTAACGTAGCTAAATGTGAAAGTGTTCCCCTTTTACCCCCCTTCACACCTTTTAACCCGCTTTAATCCCATTTAGGTTAAAGATTTATTTAGCGAAATGGCATGCATACCTAGTTCAGTGCAATATACATCGATTAATTACTACTATATATGCCACTATATAATTTTTATTTCCGTAGTTCTTAGTTTGCATTAAGCCTATTCTCTTATGTACGCATGCGTGCTAGTTAATCTAAGTTAGCCACAATTGGTTTTTACGACATTCGACCACATTCTAAGCAAAGGACACACACATTATTATGCAGACAAACAAAACGAAATCCCATCTGAAAACTTGTTATATAATTTGTATTTTTCTAATTGAACAACATCAATTGAACGTAAGCGAACACAACTGTCATATTGGGATAAACAATTTCGATGTACGTAGCGTATTTTCATTTACAGTAGTTGCAACTTCTCTAGGCTATATTTAAAAGAAAAACAAAGATTGTTTCAATGGTTTACCGCAGCAATTAGTTAAAATTTCTAGCATTAAGTGAACACAACATTAAGTATAAATGAAATTTCATAATACATGCATGCATTCAAGCATTATTATAATAATAATAATAATAACGAAAACAAACAAATGAAAACAAAAACAATTTTAAAATATTTACAACTTACAATACAAAAATTTCAATGAGAACTAATGGAAAGAAGCAACCATTCTATGGAGGAAATAAATTCAATTTATGGATAATTACAAAGCAATTATGGATTTCGATCTTGCCTTTTTTATTTCTCACAAGGGTTTCGGGATGCGGAATTAAACGAGCCAATTTATCAATTTGGGATCAGAATTTATGGACTAAAGCTGTCAAATGGAAGCTTTTTGGATGCTGCGGTGGATATTAAGTAAATGTACATAATCAGCTTTATATTAATTTTCAGATTGCTATATTTTTCCATATATCAAAGTTAACAGTATTTGATTCGACGTATACATTTTTTTCTGTGGATAAATGTACATCCCTAATTCATTATTTCTTTAACGAAGACCTGGTATCCAACGCCTGAAACCGCCAGCTATCTTAACTTTCGATTTCAGATGGCTAGTGAAGATCTCCATCGCATCTGAATAAGTTTACCATGTATAGTTTTCGAATTTTTGCCAAAAACGTTATATAATAGTTAATTTTTTGTACCACTTACTAGAGTCCCGTCCATTTATACAGTAAAATCAATCAAATGGATCCGAATATAACTGAACTTGTTTATTATTTATTCATGAAATGATTAAATTGTAAATAATACTGAGCTACATATTCAATTATGTAAGATAATATAATGAATGAAATTAAAGCGCGCCTTTTCTAAATGCTGATAAACGATATAATATGGTTTTTAGGCGACTTGTCGCCATTTTAGTTATATTTCTTGGTTACTAACTTCTGACTGTCGATGAGCGACTGGTAGACGAGCTTTTTTTTATATTTGTTCTCAAACAGCTCCACCTCGATCAAATCGAATTGGCCATCCTCTGAATTGGCACTTCTGTTGGCATGATAGTTGAACGGATAGTGGACGCGGGCATAGACTCGCTTATATTTATAGAGGCATTCTCGTAGGCAATGGCGCACTTCCTTATCTTCAATGTTTCGGTTCTTCTTCACTCCGTGCAACTTGACGTGGAAGCAGCGTAGCGGGAACATGAACATTTTCTTGGGCATCTCCTTAAGGTGAGTGTAGGACACCTGCTCGGTGTCGTGAAAATCTATATAGAATACGGTGGCCTGCTGTGTGCTCTCCTGGATCTCCTTGACAACGGCCCGATACCAACGTTTATCCTTCGAGTTGCGGGCCAGGCACAAGTCGTTCAGCTTTGGATTGGCGAGCGCAGCCGCCCCTTCGATCAAAAGACATGTTTCCTTGTCCAGAGTAAATTCGTGTTTAGCAAACTCGGCGAGATTCGGAGCTATTTGCAGCTCTACAGCCGAGAGCACATTTTTCACGCTGCACTCGAACTCCTTTACGCCAGTGGGAAGTCTGAGCGTCTTGAAGCTGTTGCTGCCATCAAAGTAGGATCTCACCGAAGATGTGTCATTTGGCGAGAAGCCAACGCTTTCTTTCATATCCTGCGCAGAAAAGAGAACATTAAATGGAATTAAAATCTAGTAACCCACACTCACCCTTTGGCGCTGGTCAATGCGACGTTGCAATTGATTGGCGGTTGAAACGCTGTACGGCTTAATTATCATTTCATCGCTTGAGGTATCACTGCTGGTATCTGCAGATTCTTCGCCATCAATATCGATGTCCATTTCGTGACCAGAATAGTCTGTGCTCTGCTCCCTCTCATGGTCTTCTTCTTCAATATTCAATTCTTCTGCCTGGGACCGGGACTCTTCCGAATATCCAACTGTGTTAGTGCTAACAAAGCTGTTATTGTGGCACATATCTTGCGCAGCCTGGTGGCAATCGAAGTCTTGGTCGAATACCATATACTTCTTCTTAGCCAGCGGCTGTTTTAAGGACGAATTGGTTTCGTTTCTGCCATCAGGCTTCGGTTCTTCAAAGACCTCAAACGCGAGTCCCTTTTGCTGTGAAGTGGAGTTCTGACTGCTGATTTGGTGAGTGCTTTCCGTTGAAATTGCAAAGCCGCAGTCTATCATCATGGTGGCTATGTCTACGTTTCCCACCTTGATTTTGCAGGTGGGGAGGTCACTCTCCCCCACCCCTCGGGGCTCTACTACATTCACACTACTGAGCTTCATGACCAGTTCCCGATGCACCGTATCCATCTGATTGCGTGTATACTTTCCGGCTTTTGGCCGGACCCCGTGAATGTCAACCAGCCAGCACATGGCATTCAATTGGGGAAAGGGAGCGTATGGCAGCATTTCGTCCGCCTTGACCAGCTCCATGTTACCATAGTCTACATAGTACACCTTGTACTCATGGTAATTCTTTCGCACCCGCTTCACTATGCCACGATAGAGCAGGTTGTCCATGTGATAGGTGACCACCACCGGTTGGTCCACCTCGTAGGTGTAGGATCGGTTCTCCTGCTGCTGCTTCTCCATCAACGGCTTGTAGTGGATCTCCAGCAGCTTGCGCATATGTTCCAAGTAAGGCAAGTCGTTGCCCAAGCAAAAATAGACGCTGCACTTTTGGTTTACATACGTGGCAAAGCCCGTGAAGATACTCCTGTCACAATTTCGCGGCGTAGTCCAACCAGCAGGCGGCACAGTCTGTCCAGTGGTTACTTGGTTCTTGGCCAAATCATCAAGCAATTCCATCGGCGGCATATCCTCGTTGTGCTCGAAACCGGTCCGGACTATGGGCGCATCGATTTGACTAGAAACGTTCTTGAAATTATCGATTTTCTTCATCCAAGTTTCTATTGTCTTCTTGTCTCTGGCGGTGTTTGTGCCGCCGGAGGAAAAACTAACAAATTCTAGCATCGTTTGCTGGCTATCGTTTTCATTCTTCGCAGCAAAGTTTTTCCTCAAAAGTTTCTTGTTTATATTCACAAACTTGGTGTGAGCGGGGGAGAAGGGACGGCTGATCACGGTGCGCGTGCCCCAAAGGATCACGCTCTGTGACTTATCAGTTCCACCCTGACTCACTACATAGACCGGATCGTAGTCCTGCAGCTGCTCCTTAAAGAAATCAATAGCATCCAAACTCCACTCGGTGCCCAAAGCTTTGACGCCGTGTAAATGGCATCGATAGGCGCTGCTGGAAATTCTCAAATTGAACTCGTCTATAATGGTCATGCAATTGGTGGACACATCCTCGACAACCTGGCCGAAGTCCCGCAACTGGACATGGTAGCGGGAAGAGGAACTGACGTTCGTCACCACCCCTCGGTGCCAAAGGGTATCCAAGTCGGACTGAGCCCGGGCCTTGACATAGCACATATCGCCCACTTTCCAATCGGGCTTAGGAATCTGATTCTTATACATGTCTTCCGCCACCGTCTGCACAGACTCCTGCAGGTGCTCGATTTGCGACATAAACTGGGGCAGGGTAATATAGAACTCGGCCGGGTGGCGGACGTATAGAACTTTAACTTGTACCCCCTTGTTGCGGTCCTTGGTTTCTGTTTGTGCCTCACGAAAGGGCGTCAGCTCCACCGCCTGCATCTTCTGCTGATCCAGGAATTGGCGGGGGTCAAAGTCGAGACGAGTGGATCGTTGGGGAATCTGTGCATTGCTGAACATTCGGCTGCTTTCGCCACTGGATGTACAGTGTCCCTGAGCGACCATTTGGACGGCAACGTTTGTTGTCTCAGAACCGCCACGTGTAAATCTGAGCGCCACAGAGACCACTTCGTTGGTGAAGTTAATTACTTCTAGGTACAGCTTGGGATTCGAGGTGAGCTGCTTGAAAAAGTCCGTTGCCTCTGGAGTCCACACGTCGGACGAATCTGGCAGGGTCTCTACATCCGCCAGGGTGCATTTGATAGTTCGCTCCGGTTCCCAGAACCCAAACGGCAGCTCGAATAATTTGTCCCAGAAAATTGTCTCGCAGGGGCCATCGTCCACCAGCCGAACGAGAACGTACCCTAAAACGATTAATTTACAATTCAAGTTATATTTATTGAGCTTGTTTCTTGTTAACACTCACCATCGGGCAATATCTCCTCGATACTGGCGCGCTTCCACTGCTCATCATTTAACTGCACCGCGCAGGCGAGATTCAGGCGTCCCAGAAAAATATTCTCCAGCGTGCTGAGGGTAAGGCTATCCATATGTCTTTGCAGGTTGCTCTGCTTCAGGCAGCGCTCGGATTCAATGTCGTGGCGCATCACATAAAACTCCTGCGGATGTTCCACGTGCATCATTTGGATCATGAAGATGTCACCAGTTTGGATTTTTGGCTTGGGCAGACAGAGTTTGGCCGGTGCGATCCGCTCTAGGGATTTCAAGACTACGGCTGGCGGACGGCCGCAACGAGAATGGGCCAGGCCAGTATACAAAAAAGACTCCCGAACCGAGATTAAATTTTTGGTGATCAGGTCCACCTCGTGTAGATCATGGGACGGAGCCTTTTTGACGATCAGGTGAACGGGGTTGCTGCAAGTAGGAAGGGGGATGTGTTAAATATTATTTATATCGAAAATATCTCAACATAAAAGTATCGAAGTTACAGTTAAAATGGAGCAAAATATATTGCATTTTACAGTAACCATTTATCAGATATTTTACTACACTTTTGTTTGTTGTTAAGACGTTAAATTATTGATTTAACGATATATCAATTATCTGTTATGTCTATATATCGCAACATTAAAACATTAACTCAAACGAAAACAGAGTGAGCCTCTTACTTTTTCACTATCTGCTTGAAATGGGTGATGGCCTCGGAAACCCACTCCGAATTGGCGCCGCTTCCAGGCATAAGCTCACTCAGTTTACAGTGTACGGCGGAATATGGGATATGGGACAGACGGTCCGGCATCTCTCGGAAGCTGTTGAAGATAATTGTTGTAATTACTAGCCGCTGACATAAATTAATTGCGTAACACTCACTGGCTATTGTGCATCTCGATGTAGGTACCAACGTCTGGCAAAAATACCTTGTAGGTGTTCTGTGTGGCCATCTTCTGGCTGACCATGACCCGATGATAGCGTTTCTGATCTTGGTGAAATACGACGTAATGCTGACCCACCACAATCTCCGGGGGAGTGCAGCGACCGTCCATCAGCGAATGTGTAATTTTTTCGAGCTCCTCGCGAACCTGCTGGGCGGCACTAACGCCCTGCACGTAAAAGTCCTCCGGTGAATTGATGGAGCGCACTTTTACCACGGCATCGGTCTTAATCCAGTCCCATTTTTCCGCCTTCCTGGTCGCATTTTTGGGCTTGGCAATGCCCAAGGCTGAGAAGCTGCCAACAAAGTCCGGCTGATGATGATTCTTTGGCTGGAAGCTATCGATTGTGGCCGCAGTGGAGTTGAGACTTGAGTCGCTCGACTTTGTGGTGGGTCCACGTTTTTGAGAATTAAAGTTGGATTTCTGGCTGAGCGGACTCTGATGGTGCTGCTGTCGAGGTGCGGTGATATTGGACAGGCAAGCGTTCTCCTTGTTGATACTGGAGTTCAGCGAGAATGTGTTGTCCATGTCGGATACGCTGCGATCACCCTCGAAATCGGTTTTGAAGGAAACCTTAATATTGGGATCGACGAATTTACACTTGAACTTGTGCTGGATTATGCTGGCCATATCAATGTGTTCACTATAAACGCTAAGAATTTATAGAATAAAATAATGATTATTTGTCTTATAAAATCAAATCCCTTATAAACTCACCGAAACGGATTCATCTTGATTTGGCTGACCTGCACCGTGTTGGGTATCTTCTGTAGATGTTCGTCGACCAGACTTATTATCTCCTCCAGCCGTACATTGTTGGACACGCCCATTTTGTTATTTTCACCATTATTTAGATGCTGCATCAAGCGCTATCAGCAAGGAAAGAGAAATGTTAGTTTGGAAATATGTATAAGATTATCACCAGACCCACCTTAATCAGTGCTTCGTAGCCGCTCAGCATGCCCATGGCTTCATTGAGCTCCATTTGGGGCTGCAGACTGGACTCGCGCAGTTCCTCGACGACCTGCTGCTCGGCCACCTGAAGCAGGCCGTGCAGGTGGCAGAAGTAGTTGGATACACTGGCCAGCGCCTCGGAGGCATAGTTGCTCAGCTTCTGTTTGGCCGCGCGCACCACCTGCCAAGAGAGTAGGGGAAATACCAGAAAGTTAGTTGGTTTGCAGTGGATGATGATAGCCATGCAGATGAATACGCTGTACATTCTAATGATTGCGCCGCAGCGCCCACCTAACCCGACCTCACCTTGCCAGGTGAATGGCTTTGCGAGCAATCGCACGAGCGCGATCCTCTCGAGTTTTAATTGTGCATTTCCCAATTGCTGGCAATTGGTGGCTACCTTCTTCGCAGTGCTGTTAATTTAGCTTTTAAACTAGATTTTCCAATGTTGAAAACATTTCAGGATTGAATAATACATTTTATAATTAATATGTTGTCTCTGCTTTTAATGCTTTTATCAAATTTCGAATTTATTTCAGAAAAAGAGGGTTTACAATCCATAATATCTTAAAGACTTAATAATATATATTTGTTATATTTCTCTAAGCCCAAACTAAACACTACAGCATCCTCTCTGTTGATCTCAATTCCAATCTTCTTCATCGCTATGTCGAGTGGCAATGATCATTATCAAAGAGTCTTTGGCGTTAGTTGGGTTTTTTTGAAAGTGATTGTAAAATCACCGAAAAAGCTGGCTCGGATCGGGCTTATGACAGCTGATTTGTAGCAGATGACAGGCAAGTTCGCGCCAACGGGCCCCGTTCGTTCTGCCATAAAAGGGCATCCACATCCACATCTACAGCCATCCATCTATCCAACCATCGAGCTATCCAATCTCAAGAGTTGTCGTGTAAATGAAACCATGTAGGAGCCCCGAATCTGGCACATCATTAAAACGAGACTCGGAGATCGTTTTGTCCGCCGCCTCGGGCGATGCGAGATCAATTCACTTGACCTTGTCAAGGGTTCCCTTTGGGTCTAATATATACCTCGACATAGACATTTCCATTGTTTACCTTGTCTATCAAAGCCCAGTTCATATTTGTATTCACATTCACAGGCACAGTCCTCCGCCAATTAGTTTTAATGGCCACGAAAATACTTTTCAATAATCCGCAATCGCTGAGCCCATTTTTAAATTATCGCAACCGGCCGACTGACAGACAGACCGAAAGACTGACTTCCTACACAACCAACATGCTTTTTTTATTGGCAACACTAAAACAGAACTCTGGTCAATAATAGTTATAATAACAATAATAAGTAACCCCTGTTTCCTTTAAATGTAGCCACAAAATAAGCAAATAATGAGAATTATTCCAAAACGAATTGCAAACTCCCTTGATTTTAGGGTCCTTAAAATTGTTAATAATGAAAGTATTTTGGCACTTTGGAGCAAAGATTAAATATATATAAAAATTGTATTTGTATTATGAATTAATGTCAAAGATATATTCGAAATAGAATTGGTTTATATTATAATAATATTTAATTTTAAGGGATTCATTATGACAACAATGTGACTTTAAAATTTATATCTATTAAGAAACGCAGAAGTCAAAACCTATTATTAAATCACCGATAAAATGTATATAAGTACATGATAATCGTATAAATTATAAGCATAAATCTATTTAAGAAACATTGAAGGAGCCTCCAGCTAATCGTAAAATATCCATCAATCCGTGAAGCTTTATGGACTCTCGCAGTCTAAAAGCTGTCATAACTTGATCAACACAGCTTTAGACAGTGATTTAATATAGCTTTGGAGATCATTATAATCACCAAGAAAACATTTAATAGATCTTTCAGCAGTTCTAATCTAAATTTGTACATTTTTTTTAGCAATCAAAACTATTAGTGTGCAATTAAAGTTGCAGAAAAAGTAAGTAAAGTAAAGCAAAGTAAAGTAAATAACAAATGTGATTATTAAACGAAGTTTTTAAATTGGAGTGAACATAAATTTTTGTTTAATAAACTCTGCGGTGAATAAGCCAGCGACGCTAACAGATCATAAGACCAGACGGACAGTCGGATCGGTAAGTCGGTTCATTTTGGCCAGTTTATCAATTACAGACAATCGGACGCTCGGCCGGACACGCAATTTGGTGGCGTTTTGTGCCGCCTCGTTAGCCAGCTTTTCGACTTCGTAATGCCCCAGCCCCAGAAGCCATAACTGACTGACTGACTGACTGTCTTGGCTTTTGCCATTAATAATTGTTTCTCGCTTTATATAATACATAATTTGTGTACGCTTTTCTTGTATTTATTTTTGCAATTAACCACGGGGAAGCAGCCAGCGAACCAACAGAGGTTTCTGCACGCGGCCAGCTAATGTGATTATGATTTATGTGGGAGGCCTTGAGGAACTGCCTACCGCCATCACCCATTGGATTGGAGCTATCTGACCGATCTGAGTCCGATTTGACTGACGGCTGGCAGCAGCAGCAGTTCGGATTCATCTGGACAAAGCTAATTGCGAATGCTGGTCGGCATGGCACCGGCACCAAATAAATCAGTGGCCTCCTCTAGCTCGCTAGCTCCTCCTTGGCGTCGACATTAAATGAAAACCAGAAAACCAGAAAGAAGAGTCTTGGTGGAGACGAAGAAGCCTCGGCCAAGTCACATTCTGTGACAGCTCAAGACATCCAATGCAAGGTCAACTGCAAAACTGTCTGCATTCAAGATGCGCTAGGCACTGGCAGAAAAAGTGCTAATAAATATTCTTAAAATTGGTGAATATAAAAAGAATCTTTATTCTTCTATTTACAATAACTACAAAAGTTTGTATTTTATATAAAAAATTTAATAAGCTTAAGAGAACGCTAGCCAATGGCTTTCCAAAAAATTTAAATGATAAACATAAACATGGTAAATAAGTAAGGTGATAAGTAGGGTGCTGAATTGATTGATTCTCGCAACACTTGCTTAGCAACCTTTTCTTGTCCATTCAGACCTCGAGATCAGTTAAAAACCCTTTACTATACGGAAGGCTATATATCCCATAAGAAAATAATTTAATATTGCTTTTTACATATGTGCAATTAATTAATATTATGTTTGATATACCAAAACCAAAACAATTAAAAAGAGACACATAAATGAAACACGATTTTAATAATTGCTAAACATTGATATTTTAAGGATTAAATGCAATATTTTGAATATTAAATATATAAATATAAATATATTGTATATTAAATATATTGTATATATAAAAGTTTCCAATATTTTTAAGATAGGAGTTATTTTTATCAAACTTTTCTTCTCGATTTAGATATCAACTTTCGGCACCGGCTATTGATTGTGGTTGCCTTCTTTGTTTTCTTTGAAGTTTTTTTTTTAAATTTAGCAGACAGCTTGGGATTCTTTTCATTGCAAAAACAGCTTCAAAAGACTTTCCTTCTTATATTTGCTTTTTATCTCAGTGAAGCTTCCACACTTCAGAGCCTACTAAAAACAAACAAAACAAAAAACAAGCCAGCAGAAACCGCCAAAAAAATGAAAGGCCTCCAAAAGGCAACATAGTGACACTCTGTGCAGACTTTTCCAAGCTCCAAGCTCCAAAAAACTAAGAAATATGAAATGAAAAACTTAATTACATGATTAATTAGAAGCTGCGGCGACTTGGGCATGATTTTTTGTTGTTGTTCTTTTGCGTCGAGTTTTTCCAGCTGGCTTGAGATTTTCTCAAGTGGCGAAGGTTGCCCAAAATAGGGTTCGGGGAACTTTTTCGTGATTCATCGGGCAGGCAATTGGCCATTGCGTAAGAGATCAGAGCGGAGCAGATCGAGCTAGTTAGTACAATTAAAAGTAAGCTAGCTAACTGGCCAGCTTCGAGTGCTCCAGAGTTGAAAATTTATATATTTTTTTTTGGAGGCACGACAAACGAGTTCAGCTCCAAGCGCCAAGAAGAAACCCACTCAAATCCGAGTCGGAGAGCGGTTTGGATTGGAGTGGATCTTGCGGCTGCCCAGATATCGTAGCGCCAGGCACATTCAACCACAACGACTGCAGTCAGTCGAGGTTGAAGCGTCTGGTTGAACGGTTGGGTTGGCACACCTACCTACCTCAAGTAATAACTTTGAAGTGAAACAAGAAGTGTGTCTACTGTACGAGTTGGTCGCCGCATTATCATTATTATCCCCGGCCACATACACAGACATTTGTGTTGTGCCATATTCGAGTGGCCCATTGTCTTGGGGCACAGCAGCAGCAGCAGCAACAACCCATTGATGCAACATCGGCAACATTAGCACAACTGGAGCTATCTATCCGCCCGCTATTTTGGCGGTCTCTTGGGCAATCGCAGTACATACGAATTAACCGCCTCATATATAGGCCAATGCAAATTTTCCACATGGGAAAAATGCAATCAAATAAAAATAAGTAAAAAAAAAAAGGAAAAACAAACGAGTGCAAACGGCTAATAAAAACGGATTGAATGTAATTGTTTCTCAATAGCGAAATTTAACGAGTCGTTGAGTCGCGGTTGCCTTTGCCTTGTCGATCGTTTGTGATCAGTTTCAAGTGCATGAAAGTAAGTGCGAGTGACTAGTTTTTTGTTGCCCAAAAAAAAATTAATAAATTAATAAACAAAAACACAAGAAACCAATTAATAAAACTCAAAGGAATTGCATCCCACCGAAAATAAAATAAAGAAAAACTAGGACCGACCAGCAGCAGCCAGCAAACACAGCAGCAACATGTTGCCGAGGATAACTTTTGTGTTCATCATCATTTGTGGATATTTATTATTTACTGGTAAGCTGCGAAGACAGACAATCCCCAGCCATAAATCATAAATTCCCACAATATTTATGCGACTCGCATGCCAAAGTTGGGGGAGATACTTGGCAGTGGTTCCAACGAAGTTGGGAATACTCTTTTAGAACAAAAATTCTTTCTATTATCAAATTTAAAATATCTCAATCTCAATTAACCAAATATCTGGCATATCATAAATGCATATTTGCATATCAATCATTCAGCCTTGCCCATGATTGAGTGCCATTTTTAAGGATTTGATTAAGTACTAGATGGCTTGCAGAGATATTCATATTCATGTGATGTATCGGTTTACTGCAACGTCAAAACTGCAGAACTTCGGTTATTAGGGTATTTGCAAACTGTTTTTTAAATGGTCACAGCCACAAGGTGGGATTGGCACTAGATGCTTTTGGCTTGCATTTAGTTAAATCGAATTAAACATACACACACACAAAAATGTCACTTAAGAGCAATAAATTCTAGCAGATTACACGACAGTGCAACGAATTGTAAGCCTATTATGTGGGTACAGTGAATAATATTCATTAAAAAATATATTCATTAAAACTATAAATTTCAGAATTTATATAATGAGCTCTACTAGATTTTGCATTTTATAAATCTTAATAAAAAAAAGGCTGAGTTTAATATTCTAGCTATTTTATAAATAGGTTTCTAATAAATTATGGAATAGAATATAAAATTAATACCAATAGGTAAAAAGTATAATGGTAAATATTAGTATAATATTGCTTATGCTTTAGCAACTCATTAATTATTACTTCTGGTGAAGGATTTTAGCTGAACTTGAAGCCTAGTTCGGATCGATTTCATATTTATAATTTGAGACTCGACAAACATCCAAAATCACATACAGACCAGTATAGCAAGCTTTATCGAGACGCATTATAATCATTTTTCAACTCTCTATATTGTCAGTGGATATATATTTATAATTTAAATGAGTTATTATTAATTAATTATTTTGAATGCAAATTCTTCTCTTATTTGGTAATAGTAATACTTGTTAAAATATTACCTTTTTTTGTATAAATAATCCTAAAAGTTAGGTAATTCTATCGATTTCCTACTGTGGTACAGCTTTGGAGGCGGAGGCGGACTACCGACCGCCTGCCTTGATGTGTCAAGCGCCGGCTGACAAAACCGCAAGCCAAAAAAAAAAAATATATATAGAAAAACTGCGTTCAAAACGGCGTTGCATTTTATTTTATTTATATTTTTTTGGTTTGTTTTTCCGTCGGGTGGCTAAATCCATTTGGCCACTTTGGCGCATGCGTAACTTTTTGCTGGGAAGAGCTGAGCTGAGCCAGTTGCAAAATCCGCAGACCGACACGATACCATACGAAATATTAGGTTGTCAAATATCTCCCTTCCGCCTTTTTGTCTTTTGAACTTCGCGGCTATGTACAAAGCGCTACAGAGCTCGTATCTGGCCATAGTATACATCATTTGAAAGGTCTTGACATACCCTACAAAACGACACTATGCATGATTAGTTTGGATATTTCGTTCAGCAGGTTTAGACGCGTAAACATGGAGTTCACTAACGCCGAAATTCGCGCCATTTTAAAGTTTTCCTTCGTTAAAGGCAAATCCGCTAGAGAAACGTTCCGTGGTGGTAAATGGTGTTTTGGGGGATGGTACTCAATCACTTCGAACCGCGGAGGAATGGTTTCGACGATTGACGGCCAGGAAGGTTTTGCTGTGTGTTTGGTGGGATTGGAAGGGAATCATGCACTATGAGCTGCACACTTCGTTGATGACTCGTCAGAAGCTACGGGAGCTCGGATGGGAGGTTTTATTGCATCCACCATATAGCCCGGACATAGCGCCAAGTGATTCCTGTCCATGACGAACGCCCTTGGTGGTGTAAAGTTGGACTCAAAAGAGGCTTGTGAAAAGTGGCTGTCTGAGTTCTTCGCAAATAGGGAGGGGGGCTTCTACGAGGGAGGTATTATGAAGTTGCCGTCTAGATGGAAACAGATTAACGAACAAAACGGCGCATATTTGACCTAAATCCGATCACTGTAACCTTTTTTATAAAGCATTGAATAAAGAGCAAAAAAGCGGAAGGGAGATATTTGACAACCTAATATCTATATGTTTTATTAAACAGGCAGGCGGGTTGGGTGGCTGACAGGCTGCGCCAAAGTTCAGTTTATTTATGAGTTCGGTATTTGCAGCCTGAAGATGCCTGCGAAGACTTTCTAGCCAGACACCTGGCTAAGTCTATGAGCTTGCTCTTTCAGACAGGAAAGTTCTATTTGCCATTTGACATTTTAGTCTGCGATTTGAAGGTTGCCCAAGTCCGCACCCCAAAAAACATATACAAATGCTACACGACATTTTGTGTGGCAAATGCAAAAAGTAGAAACAATATAAAATGAAATTAAGAGACCAAGACGAAGGCTATGCGAACCGATCCGCCTTCCGATGATTTTTGCCCATTTGCCATTTCAACGAGGTGCGATTTGTGCTCGCCTCTAATTAACATTCGCTCTGGCATTGTGTTCGATTATTACTGGGATTTTTTTATTTTTCTTTTAAATAAATAATAAATAAATGAACCTCTCGTGTCAGCGGTAGTTGGTGCCCACACTCAGAAATGCAAAAAAATAACTTGAGACAAGGCAAATGTCAAAGAGACAATTGTTAAAGGTACCCTGTAAATAATTAATTACGGGGTCTGCTTAGGGAAGCGGAAAGAAGGAAATTAAAAAGAGATCTATATATTAAAGATGAAGAAATTAATAAAGATATTTCGATTTTTGTATTAAAAAAACCAAATTAATAGGTTTAGGAGCTGCTGCACATATTTCCGTGTTTATTTTAATGGTTAAACCAGTTAAAAAGTCAAAGATTAACGAGGAGCTTCTTAAAAGCAACCATTAACGCTAATGCTTGGTATAATAAAGAGTTTACGCTTTTAATTAATGGTTAATAACATAGTTTCTGAATTTAACGACAATATATAAATTATAATATAAACTAGAGATGGCGAACTGCATATTTGAATATATATTTAGAAATTTGTGTATTAATTGGCACAATTTACATTTATGGTTCAGGTTCAGTTCAGGAAAACCTATAGTTTTCAGTAAGACCCCAAAGGAGGGATCTTAAATTCCTTCTAAATCAACTCAGCTCCAACTACAATCTAAAATTTGAAAGTTTCCAAGTAAACGAATGCCTTTGCCTTTGCTTCATTTTATGATTTTATGTTTTCGAAGAGTCTCTACAAGAATGCAGCGCCACCGCCGCTGCCACAGGCCCTCGAGTTAAGGCCCATCACCGTCATCACAATCATTGCAACGAATGGCTTCCCACTCACATTAGCATTAGCATCAGCATTAACCAAGCTAGAGAGATAGAGAGCTAGCGAGCGGCGGCGGCTGAGGCCAACGCTGCGTATACGTAATGCATGCAACTAACAAACTCACTTACTGACAGCAAATAACCTTTCGGCTGCTGTTCAGCACATCCGCTTTAGGCAGACACTGCTCTCGACAGAGTCAGCGATGTTTTTAGCCAAACCATTTGCCATTCGAATGCAAATGATTTTCAATTATTGCCAGCGACAGGCGGAATATGTGTTTATGTGTATGGGAAAACAAAAATTATTTTCAATATCCACTCGAAATGCGAAGCGGAAACTTTTATGATAAAAATCCAGCAGAGGTATGTGCAGGTGCAATGGGAATAGTATAAATAAATTAATCAAAATGGTTAACTTGGGTTTCTTTTTCGGTAATAAATAATTCTTTGGAGTTTTAGGGAACAATATGAATAAACAATGTTGAAAGGAAAAATTCTGTATTAATTATAGACGAAAGTCTCACTGTTATAATCATATTCAGAATGTTTAATTGTCGAAAAATATGTCATTTAATTATTATTTAATTAATTAATTATTTATTATTTATTTATATTTATACCCATGTATGGTATATCTCGAATTTCGAGTGTAATATTGATATAGTATTGTATTTATTAACATTTTCCTATACCTATACCTAAGGAACACGCTTTTTGAATTTAAAAGTATCGAATAAATATATTACTTATTTATATTTGTAACTAAATTATACTGATTCGATATATATTAATGCATAGATTAATGTTATAAAAATTATTAAATATCGAATCTCGAATTAAAAATATTAAAAAAGTTATTTTTTTCTCTTCGGTTCGAAGTAGATCAATACAGACTGAGATTTATGCATAGCTATAATAAATATTTAAATGTATTCTTGCCGTTTTCATTATCTCCAATAGATAAATTCGTTATTAACTTTATTACTGTCTGGGATGTCAGTGTGCACCTGCGTTGACCATTGCCCGGAAAATCACTGCCATGTGGGCTAAAAGCTGGCACGCAATTCCCCCAAACATTTCGCATTTGCATGCTCAAATTAATTGATTTATATATGCATGGCTAACTACAAATACAAATGCTCTCGCGGAAAACACAAAAAACGAGAAAATTTTGACCCAATCCAAAGCACACACAAAAGATTTACCTGCGCAAACATTTTTGCGCGTAAGTCAAACATTTGGCACACACATGAGAAAACAATTTATGGGACTGTCAGCCAACACATCGGACTTGGCCAACAAAAAATTGCTGCAGATCGGACCGCCCAGCTGACACATGCAAATCGGCTGGCCAAGTCAATGGCCAACAAAACCATAAGTTTGGCCACAAAATGAAGCGGAATGTCAAGCTCCAAATCCGATTGAGATTTTCACCAAACATGCTTGACAAATTGTCAGATATTCAGGGAAAACTATATATAGATTCCATTAAATAAACTAAAAATAAGTTATGGCAAACTCCTCAAGGAATAAACAAAAAATTCTTGTTTGTTTCTTTATATTTCTTACATTCTGAATTTAATAATTATTATCTTTTACCTAATTTCCAAATAAAACTCCAAAATATACACAAGTTCAATGGCATCATAGGCCAAGTCCTGTACAGAATTCATTAACTCGCGCGTCTCATGTTAATGCTCTGTGGCATAATTTTCAATTAAAATTAAATTTGTTTTGTGTGCGACAAATTGCGGAAAAATGCAGTCATTTATATTTATGAGCTATATGCGAAATGAAAAACTGTCCTCTCCTTGTTTGCCCAGGAAATATAATATGTGAAATATCTGAGCGGTGGGAAACTGTGGAAATCAGTCGACGACTTTCAATGCAATTAACGTGGATAAAATGCATAATTACATATAAAAGCTTATTATTAAACTGATTTTGTAGCAGACAACGATGATCAGGCCTTTTGGATGCTGGTTGGTTGATAATTCATATATATACATATGTATATTTTATGGATTGAAGCAGGTGAGATTCAGGTTGGGCAAACACATAAATTAACAAGCGATTTTGGGAACTCAATTACAAAAGTTTAAATACATAACAATTCCATAATATATAAGCCATAGAATGCTTAATTTGTTTAATAAATCTAAAGTAAATCATATATTTTACCGTCAACGCTTTGGCAAGCCCAAAGGTTTATTATCCTGGGGTCCAAAATGTATTTGATAGCCTTGCGTGACTGCTGGAACAAGCGAACCAAGGCTATAATCCATAAACCATACTCAACCAATCTGGGTAACTATATGATTTCCAAAAAGATTGATCATATAACCGGCTGGCAGTAACTTAAAAACCCTTCCTCAAGCCAAATTCCTAAAGCCGCCCACACCCGAATGCAAATTTAACGCTGTAATGAGCCAACACAGCAGCTCAACAAGCCGAAAACTTATGTAAGAAGTTTACAAATTAATCGTTTCGGGGAGCTTGAAAATATTTTTGTATATTTACGCTGCAATCTGAGACCACCACCACCTCGGATGGAATCCTAGCCCCCGAGCGGCTATTGGCCCGATTATGTATTGGTACACAGAAATAAATAAACATTTATCTATCGAAACTGCTAACAAACATCATGAATGCTTTATTATATAAATATGATAAAAGAATTATATTGCAAAAAGCTATAAATTCAACAATAAAGTTATTAAAAATGTAATAATAAATACTTATGCTAATTAATGGAGTTTTTAAGCATTTCAAGGCATAAACAAATTTTACATTTCCCACAGTAAAATTATTGCAAATTTTATAATAAATATTATAAAATATTAAAATACAAGACAAATTAAAGTTAAATCAAATATCTTAAAGCAGGTTAATGAAGACATAAAAATATTTATATTGATCTCTATATTTTTATAGAAATCATAAAAGATAAATAAAGTTTAAATATATTTTGAAATGGTAAATATTTTATATAGAAATTACCTCAAATTACACTAAATAAATATTAAATATATGAAAAATAAGCCGTAATGGCTTACGTTTTTGTAATTAAAATCGCAAAAAAAAACCAGGTTAATTTCTTCCTGTGCCTGAACTAAGCATTAAGCCAAGCAGTTGCAGTTAACTGAAATTGGTGGGTGTCTTATGGCCAAGAGATTAAAATCAGGAGACAACAACGAGAGCGGTTCTAACCGTATTTCTCGTATTAAATTTTATTTGGCAACTCGAATCGGGCTGAAAGTTCTTTGTGTCGGCGCATGAAACTAGTTGGGGTTTGGGGATTTTTAGTTTTGGGCATAGCCAAGCGTATAGATTTTATTTTTAGTTGTTTCTTTTTGGCTGCATTCATAATTTAACCATGCAGCAGGGAGTGGGGATTTCCAGGTGGCAGGCAGAGATTTGGAGGGGAATTCGGTTGGAGGTGGATTTTTGATACTGGCTAGACAAAGCGCCTTTGAGCTATTTGCGGCCATTGAAAGTTGCACGAAAAACTGCCGAACTGCCGGCAAAACTGAACTCGTTCGTTTTGTGGCATTGTTTTAGGTCTCTCTGCTTGGAGGTTTGGCCAGAAAACGGACCAACCAACCAACCGACCAACCGACCGACCGACTGACGGTTTATGCAATGCATTTAGTCAATAGATTAAGGAGGCCTGTGACTACACACATCTCAGTATATATGTATAGACACATCTAGATTTATATGTATGTATATGCCGGAGTGTGTGTAACAAATCGTGACTGCATGAGGCTGCCGTTAAAATATACGACGACTGGCGATCGGGCGAGCGGCAGGCATGAAAAAGCTGAAAAAAAAAACAATTTTAGCTCAGCTTTTTGTCCCCATTTTTTAAGGTGGAGCTCGCGACAATTTTGTAGGCCTTAAAGATGGCAATAATCTGTACAAACGATGGGATATATCGCAGGAATAATAAATATATTTTAGAGTTTGCTCTCTTTGAAAGGGTAAATTTGTGACTGAATAAGTTACTTCAAGGAATCTATTTTAATTACTATTAAAATATATTTGTATAAGTGTCAAAAGACCAAAAGAGTTGGCTACAATTAAAGTCCTTTAAAGGATATTACCCAAAGAAATACCCATATATTTATTGATAAGGCTAACCAGGCACAATTTGACTGTGGCACCGACACCACCTCCACCTGGCAGATTTATGGAAATGTCGCTCTGCTGGCCCGATGGCACCACCATCACCGCATCGGCGCATGCAACAGGAAATTCATTTACATAATTTTTGCGTTTGGCCAGTTCGCATCCTTTGCGCTTGACTGGGCGTTATCCTTTTAATAAGCGGGTGGGCACCTGGCAGGAGTTGGTGGACCCACCGATGACCAGGCTACAGACACGGCAAGCCGTGTGGATAATCAGCCTATCAAGGATTCAATTATATAATGAGCTTAATTTATTTTGCGCCGCTTTACGCACGACAACAACAAGGACATGGCATGGCATGGGTCCGCCGTTGATGTTCATCATGGCAACTGAATTATCCTCGTTAATGTATGTTGCTGTTATTGTTGTTCTGATTTTATTTTATTTTTGTCTCCTGTCGCTAGCAGTTTTCTGTGACATGGAAGGATATGCCATGAATTCGTCTTTCTCCTTTTGGGGTTTTGTTTCTGGTTTCAGTTTTTTTTTTTTTACCAATGATTTATTCAGTCTTTCAACTTGGCACTTCCCCCGGCTTGGCTTTTTGAACCCTTTAACCGATTATGGCCAAGAAGAATGCGTATTGTTAATGACGGTTGGCTCTTAATGGCTGACATTAAGCGGCAAATTTATGCCAGCTACTCTTTAGTGATAATTAATAATTCCAGAAAAGTATTGACTTGAATTTCTTAAATACTTTTTCAAAAACTTACTCAAACTAAACCCAAATAAGTATAAATAAATCATAAAATATCTGATGCATTATCTAATTTTATTTGGGAATGAAAAGGACCCAGCCTAATTGAGATGCTAAAACAATTTCCGTCATTTAACCAATTGAGTTTCCTCCCACTCGAACTTTACCTTTGCTCTACCAACAATAGAAGAGAAAACATTAATAATAATCCCAGTTAGATAAAAGTCGAAGCCACAAAACAGTTTAATTTATGTGCAGCTGAAACGAACTTCAGCATTGCCTGTAAACCACCGAAATAAATAGAGAGAGTCCCCGATTCGGAATCCGTATTCCCTGGGCTTAATCATTAGACGACCGGCCCAAAAGCGAGAGATGTGCCCACTCTGATAAAAGTTTCGTGGCAATTTGATTTATTTGGCCATAGAGCAGGGGGATTTTTATCAATCGGTGGGTGGTGCGGTGGGTCTTGTGGAAAAGGTGCCAAATTCAACGCAAAGCCAGGCGGCGGCACACACAACAATTACAATTGTGAAATGCGTTGTGCAGTGGGTCTGGCCTGGCTCGGTCTGTTGCTATTTAATTTTGCCCCAGCTGCTGACTGACTCAATTTCGCGCACACAACGAAAGGCAATTACTTTAATTATGCGACTGCACCGCACTGAAACAAAACCAAACCGAAAAACAAAACCCAATCACAGGGGCGACGACAAGCCACCGAATAAACCGAAACGGACTGGGCCAAAGCGAGCCAAATCATCAGATTGGATGGAGCAACACATGAAGGATGCCGGGGATCCGGAGGAGTGTGCTCCAACGTCCGTTCGGTTTGGTTTGGTTTTGGGTTAGGTAACCCACAGTGCACAGTCAGCTACAACGCCTGACGTGGCAAAGGGGTGTGCCCCCAGATGACGACGAGCACGACGTCGACGACGCACTCCCCATCCGTTGGCCCAAAAAAAAGAAAAGCGAAATAAAAAAAACCCAATCTTTTTATGGTTATTTTTAATACCCTTGCACAGAGGGCATTCTCATTTGTCTTAAGATTAGTTATGCAAATCTGCAATTTGTTGGTGGGTAAAAGCGAAGGTGTTCCTTCAGGAAGTCTGTTTAATTAATATCTTGTAATTGTATTTTCAATTTTAATATGAGTAAAGAAACATGTGTTCTTTTAGAAGGATTATTTATTTTCCTTTATTATTTTAATTTATTTTCTTTTGATATTCGAAAATCTGGGATGCTTTAAAAATTACTTGGGTTTTTAAACCCCTTAAAAAGGTGTCATAATAAAATACAATTTTGGGGACCTAAATTCTGTGCAAATTCGTTTGTTCTAGCAAAATGTTTTTATCAATTTAAACGTTTATATACCTTAAAAATAAGGCATAACTAAATGAATGAGGGTAATAACAATTTTGCAAATAAATAAATAAATATTAGATAAAAATTTCATAGAAATATCTTTGGAAAATGTTTTCATGAACTGCATATATCCTTGAATGTTATAAATGTTATATATAAATGTTTACCAATGTTAAATAAATAAATTAGGGAAATAAACAATAAATCAAATGTTCTTGTACATATTTCCAAATACATCAATAATTTAGTTGTTTTCTTTCTTCAAAATCTATGATAACGAGTTAGAAATTATATTTAGTTTTAAAATAAACCATACATAAGAAATAAAATCCAAAATAGATAAGTAAATAACAATTGAAAGAGCATTCAAAAAATACTACAAAGTAGCCTATACCCAGGCTCGCCGTTTCTTTTTTTTCTCACGCACAAAACTCTTTGACATAAGGCCTCCCCCCTTACCCCCCTCACAACAAATGCGTGGCTAATGGACTTGGCTACAGTAGATATAGATATCGAGATTTATGCTCGGACGTGGGACATGCGAATGTGTGAATAACCGAGCAGTTTTTACAATTTGTCGCCGCCGCAATTGCACCTCTGAGCTCGCGCCTAATTACAATTTGATTGTTTTTCTTTTTCGCAGTAATTATTTGCAATTGTAATAAATTTTGCTGGCATTTTTGCGAAACATAATTTTGCAATTTGGCGGCGTCCCCCAACTAATTATGTACATATGTACATATGTGTGCGCGAGGGAGAGTGCCAGCCTAATAATTTCATTTTTAATTTTATGCTTTCGGTCGGTTGATCGGTTGTTGCTGCGTGGGAGAGTTGGCGGAGGAGGCCAGGCCGGCTGGATTTGGCCTAATTGGTTTCTGCTTTTCGAGGCGTGTCCACTCTGTGTTTGCCCAGTTAATTTGTTCGAGCTAAATAATTAGCTAACCTGTGGCTAACTAATGACCGTCGCTTGCTGAATTGAATAATATGAATGCTTTTATGGTTTATGTGGCACGGTTTATGCTACCAATTTTGGGCTAGGCTCGCAGAGAGAGAGAAAGAGAGAGAGGGTGCAGTTGAAGTGGCAAGCTTTAACAGGATTTTAATAGGTGTTTTTTTTTTTAAGATATAGGGGTTTGAAGAATAATTAGAACAAATAAGGAGAAAGCTGCTGTATAGAGATTATTCGAATTTAGAGAATTTTAACCCAGAAAAATGTATGAAAAAATTCGTATCTGTACTCGGTTTTAATGGCAACTCACCAGATGATGCCAACCAAAAATTGAACCACATCTCGACCTGCCACAACACCTCTCACTCCAAATAGAGACGACATTGATTCGTTATCTCCTCGGAAGTTTCAATTAAAAATCGTAGATGGATCGTTAGATGCGATTACTCATTGCACCTCTCGTTCACATCAGCTGCAGCTGCACTCAGCTTGCCTTCCCTTGTCGATAGTCTAACGACTAAGCCCACACTCGAATCGCCAGACCGATCATTGGCCAGGTTGTGCTTATAGCCAGGGGCCCCAATGCAAACATTCAGCTCAATTACACAACCGAAATCGCCGGCAAACAAACTGAGAACTAAACTGAGATACAACAAAAAAGAAATAAAAAGTGAACACTGAAAACAGACAACTGCGGAACAAGGTTAAGGTCAATTACAACAGGCAAAAGCAGCAGCGACAACTGCCAGCGATCTGAATAAATTACGCGTGAAATGTAGAATTTAAAATTAAGAACAAGCTGTTGTGTATGCTTCCAGTTGCAACAGCAGCAGCAGCAGAAAGGCATGCGAAATGTAAATAAATAAATTCAAGAGGTTCACTCGAAAATGTGTTTTAAAATATAAGTCGTTAAAAAGATACCCTTTTTTTGGGAATCATATAATAATAATAAATACATTGTCTTAATGTTTAATAACATTTATAACAAAATTCTTCAAAAACTTCTTTATTCAGATTCAAGAAAATTCCCTTTAACAAATCTATGCTCTATTTTATAATATCTCAAAGGAAGATTCTAATAAAAGACACAGCCAAAACTCCTCATTGATTACCCACTTCCTCCAAAATATTGTTTAAAAATATAAACCATATGCCCTCGTTTTCAATGATTACTGGCTGCAAAATGAGCAACTTCCAAGGCAACTCCAAATTACTGTGTGGGGGCTGGGAAGGAAGCAGAGCAGAATCAGAGACTCAAATGAATCAAGCCTTATGTACAACAACAAATCAAGCTAATGAGCCGCATAGCCAAGTTATGCAAAGGCAGAAGAAAAACAAGAAAACTTACAAAAAATGAATGCAAATTAATATTGAGCAATTACCGCAAAGTTATGCAGGCGAATATATAAATTTTTTCCCACTGCCAAAGAAGCGGCAAGGTCAGTCGCAAAATATGGCAACCGCACGAAACTTGTCATCAGAAGCCGCATTAACAAAATCTACACAAGAAATAAACGACTGCAGATAAAGAAATCAGAATATAACGAACAAATCAGAAAACAAGGAAGGTGCCTAAAGCATTGTGAGTTAAAAGGAACATGGAAATGGCTAATTTAATTTAAAAAAACTATAATTAAATAGAGCGCAAGGCAGAATAAAATGTTGTCATGTTGCTAATAGCTAACAACATATTGCGCAACATTTGATAAAGACAAATGTTGCTAAGGACTTATTAAGCAGCATCCGATATTTCCAACTCCTAAATTTTAAATACAATCTTATTTTAAAGCTAATTTTAGTACTTATTTGTAGTACAATTTTAACCTTAGCTTCCAGATAAAGTTTTAAAATATTAAATTTTATAAAATTACTCAAAATCTATTCAAATTTCCATCATATTTCGTTTGATTTTTCCAAGTGTAAGAATACAAATGTTGCACAATTGTTTGCGACGCCACTAGCTAATCTTTGAAGCGGGTCAGACACATCTGAGGTTAAAGTTAACTCGGCTACCGACTCATTAACTGGGTTAGGGAGTGGCAGGGTAATACGATTTGTATCTTGACATTAAAGCCAACGGTTCGGGGCAACGCCGTTAACTGTTATGTATTTCCCCTCAAAGAAACCTTGAACTTTGAAGTTTTTAAGGCTTGGCCAAATCGTGTAATTGTTTTGTTATTTTTTTCTATTTACTTGCAGATTGCCGCGAAACGGTGCGCTCGAAGCGGGCAAAGCGCCCACGCGCCCCAGAGCCGGTCAACTTTGAGCCAGAGCCGCAACAGGACTTGGAGAACGATGAGAGCAGCAGCCAGGAGAAGGATCTGCCAGAGATACCCGAAAACTTTCTTAGTCCCTCCGTGAGGGAGTATCTGGAGTTGGGAAAATCTATTCCTGGTAAGTTGGTAAAATGTGGATTTATTTGGGGGGAATATTTTTAATTTGGCAATTTATTTACTCGATTTGTTAGATGATTATATTATTTTTCAATGTGGGAATGTAGTTTACTCGAAGAATAAATACAAAACAATTTTCTATATAAACTTTCTAAATAATGCTGTAATTTCGATTACAATTTTTGTTTACACTTCCCCCTTAGTACTATTTTCCGATTTATTACCATTTGTTAATGCAATTGGCATGCCAATCAAAATGCAGACACCCAAAGTCTGGCATCATTAAGAGTGAACCAGAAACCTCGATGAACATTAAAAAAAAAGTGTCCTCCGAATGCGAGTACTGTGGCGGGGGCGGAGGCATTGCCAAAATATATTTTTTTTCGGGCTTTTCCAGTCAACGAAGCTGAAAATGGGGCTGTGAAAATGCATTTCGGGCCATCAGCCACAGGCCTGAAAAAAGTGCACGATTTTAAATTATTTTTTCGGCGAATGAAATGAATATTTGGCACAGAAGTGCATCTACTCGTAAATTCATTTATTAGTGCCAGAGAGGCCAGAGACTGTGGATCCGGTTCGGTTTTCGGGGATTTGTTTATGTCGCGTTTATTTTGGATTCTCCCCAGTATCCTTTTTTTTAATGTATGTATTTCGGTGACCCCGGGGCAGCGCCTGCAGTTGACGCTCCTGGGAGGCAGGGGAGTTTTTTCTGCGGCAGGTTTCTTTCAAGTAAGGTTTCGGATGAAGTGAAATTGATTGGAAACCACCGGATGGCGTGACATGCAGTTTGTTTTGGTTTCGGTTTTATAGGCTGGGTTTATTTTGTGGCAGCAGCATCGCTAATTGCAATAACAAAATCAAAATCATTTGCAGGTCGCCCCGGCGTGGACTATCCCATTCTGTCGGCCGTGCCCTACACCAACTTCTACTGCGACGAGCAGGAGTATCCGGGATTCTTTGCCGACATGGAGACCAGATGCCAGGGTGAGCAGTTCAAGGCTTCGAATTTGTATTTAGTGGTGCTTATTGGAATTTATTTCTCTGCAGGTTGGCACTATTGCGACATCGATGGACGCCAGGCCTCGTTCCTCTGCCCAAATGGCACCCAGTTCTCACAGGCGGTCTTCGTCTGCGACTGGTGGTTCAACGTGCGGTGCGATCTCTCGCCCCGGCTGTATGCCATCAATGCCCGGCTCTACCAGCGTCCCAAGGTTAATCCCACTCGGCCTCATCGCATCATCACCAAGCAACTGGTCGACGACATCTTCACCTGAACCACGACGAGTGATCCATTCTCCTGTATCATGTATAGCCTAAGTTCGCCGATGCCTATTAGTTTGTAGCTTAGTTCTTATTCGAGATTGGATTGTTCTCACCAAGCTGACAATTTGGGCAGCGAAATAAAAAAAACACCATTGCAAGGAATAGTTAAATGAAGCAAATTATAAAATCGGTTCATTTGAAAATGTAATGTAAGGTATTTTAAGTTCTTTTAGCTCTTGTACAGGCTTAATTGTTTAAAGACTTTAATCTCATTTTGCAAGATTTCCAATTTAGCATTTCTATTAAAGTTTAAAAAGTTTGGGATATATTTTATTCTAAATAATGAAATCAAGGTAATAATTAAATATATATAACGTACTTTTTTAAATTGGATAGCGTTTTAGCAAGTAGTTTCCCAGTTTTATTGAAAAAGAACCCCTAACTAAGCCGATTTGCCTTTTAATTTAATATAAATTATGATTTTATAAAATACTCAAATAAGATTTGTACATAGTTTAAATTTTTCACTTAAAATTTAAATAAATATTATTCTTAAGCAGAATTCAAAATGTTCATTTATTTAATGAATTGATAGTTCTGAAATAAAAGATATTTAATGGGAATGGCAAAACGTAACGACTTTTTGATACCATATTGCCTATTAGGCGAAAAATTTATATTATAAAATATATAAAATATAAATATATAAATATATAAAATTAAATAAATGAATATGATATGATCAATATAATTAAAAGGAGTAGGTTACATTTTTTTTTGGTATTATTGCAATATGGTCTTTCTTGATCTTAAGAACTTTTATTTATCAAAGCGTTCGACATTTTCAAAATTATTCGATATTTTTTATCGAAATATAAATTTCCCCTCGAAACAACTCTAGTTTTAAAATATGTATACTAAAATCGATGTTTTAAGAGCTTTTTATGTATGAAACAATACAAAAATAAACCATTTTAGGTCCTTGAAAATAAATAAAAATAAATGAATAAAAAAATCGAAACCCTTTAGAGCTTTGTATAAATATTTTTATTATTATACCAAGCCAAGGTGTAAATATTCCTATGAGGATTCTGTATACAATTTTTCCTATATTTCATAAACAATATTTATAAAATCGGCCACCAAAAAATGTCTTTAATATACAAGGAAAACCAGGAAACTGGGAAATTTAGCTGCCTTTTGGTATGATTTCACCTGTCTAAATTATTTTTATGTTTATGGAGACTTTCTACCTTAACAATATGGGACTTTCTTATGCTAAGTTAACCTGCACATTACTCGTGATATCATTTATTTAATATAAAACAAAATCTTTTCCCATTTTGTATTGCAATTAATTCCGACTGAAAGAAAACACCCAGGATGAAGTGCATTTCCACAGCTCAAGTTTAGGCGCAGGCTAAAAATAACCCACCCAGTAGCTGGCTGTGGCATACTTTGCACCACATATGCCAACAAACGAGCTGAAGCCAAACCAAGTTGGCCAACAAAACACGTCAGCGGCAGTAGCAGCAGTAGCGCAGCAGCATCAACGTCAGCAAAAGCATCGACGAAAGCATCACGAAAGCCCAAAAACAAAGCAACAAAATGCCAAGGCAAGAGCCAAAACCGTCTGGTGGGCAGATGCTCGTCAGGCGGCTCAATGGTCTAGGGGTATGATTCTCGCTTTGGGTGCGAGAGGTCCCGGGTTCAAATCCCGGTTGAGCCCGGCTCAGTAATATTTTTGTATACCAACTTTATGGCCACAGCCCCCTGCCCCACCTCCAAGTTAATTAAATAAACAAAAACTACGAGCTAGGCGAAGTGAAGCACTGATGTGAAAATGCAGATATCCAAGGCATTTTTTGGCCAACAAACAAACGAACGTTGCACCGATGGCAATGCGTTGATTGGATGGAAAATAAAGTAAAGTAGCTAAGTGCAATATTTAAACAGTGTTGGGAGGAAACAAGGTGTACCTGGAGTGCATGTTAGGTACTTTGTAATATGGGAGATTCAAGGTGCCATTTAGAATGGTTTCTATTTATTTTACCAAGTAAGAATGTGAAATATTTGAAATATATTTCACTTCATTTCAGTCTAAGAAAAAATTATAAAATAATGTGTACCTGGGGTATATTTCAGAATAGGAAATTTAGATATATTGTTGAAGTACAGTAGCTTAGTTAGCTATATTTTTACAATTTATTTTACTAAGAAATAAATGTATAATTTTATTTTTGAAGGTAACCCCATAAAATCTATAAATAGTTACTTCTCAGGTACCTGAGGTACCTAAATAAAAACAGAATAATTAATTTCTTTTGAAATAATATAATTAATTCATTTTTACTGCAGTTTTTCTTCTTGCTAATTTTTCTATATTTTCTTTATTTAATCAAATGCTAGTATTACCTTTCCCATCACTGCAACGAAAGGCAACCCCTCTCGCTGGCTTTTAGCTAATACTCGGATTACTACCAACTTTTAAGCCAAGCCACATGCAACTTGTTTGGGGCATTTACGATTGACTTGGCCGATAAGTCTTTGTGTGTTTTATCGCCGACAATTGGAAAATTGAACAATGAGTGTCGCTCGGCTGCCGACTGAAAACTCTCCAGCTCCGGCTCAAGCTCGAGTTGAAAGTGTGAAAGACTTTTTGGGCTGCAGCCGAAAGATCGAACTAGTAGTCGTGGTTATGATGTAACCTCCCCTCCCACAAAACAGACTATATCTATGGGATCATTTCTCCGTTTATTTTAAGGGGAACACAAAAGCCATCTGCCAGCCATAAATATGTTTTTGCTTAAAGAATAGAGCCATCATATTTTGTAATGGCCTTACATGGCTATCGCATCGAATTATTACCCAATCCAAAGTCAGCCAATGCACCTCTGGATGGGGGGAAAAAAAACTACTTTCACTAGCCGCGGCTGTCGCAGTCGCATCGGAATTAAATTCACCCCGCAATATGCAAGTTTTTTGATCCGAAAAAAGTGCAGAGACTGGCGATCGATGGCCTTCGCGTCGGGACGAGATGCTCAAATCAGCAGCTGCCGCCGGGGACATGACAAGAAGGCAACAAGTGCGTTTAAAGCCAAGTTAGAGCCACATAACCAGCATCAGCAGGCCGAATTTTGTGGCTAAATGTTTGTCGGATTCAGGTTAGACTTGGAGCTACTAGATATAAACCTAGATCCATGCCAGATGAGACCAGCAGCTGTTCATTCGAGGTAGACCAAGTGAGGAAACCAAATATGAACGATAGGAACAATCTCTATATAACATTAGTTTATTACTACAATTTAAACAAGATCAATTCAAGTCTTTCAAGATAATATTTAATATTACAAAACAAATAAAATCTGGTAAGCGATTTTTTATTAGTTTGTTAGCTTCCGTAACAACACAATAATGTATTTTTAATCCTTATTATACACTCTGCCAGGAAACAATATTTATATTGCCATTAGAATGTAACCAAAGCAACATATATTATATAAATACCCTTTTTTATTGTTTCAATTAATTAAATTCACTACGTTTTCAATTATTTCAACCTAATTGATCTAGGTAAAAGTATAAATTTTTGAGACAAAAAACAAAAAACAATTTTATCAAAAAGTGAAGGAGCACATAATCATTGAATTCCTACTTCCCAGAAATATTTTTTCAATTGAGATTTTTGTGGGCAACACACGTTGCCATCACTATTTGGCATTCCGACAGGCACCGGACAGATTTCGAATGCAACGAACAGGGAAAATATGACAAACTGCTGCGGAATAAATCCAAATTCTTGCCACAACTTTGCTTCTATGTTGCAGCATTTATATATTTTTGTGTTTGTGCAACCCAACACGAACCGAAATCAATCCCAAATGCAGTTGAACAAATCACGAGCACAACAAGAAGTCTTAACAAGATCGGGCTAGAGACCAGATCGGCTAATGATTCGGTTTAGCGGCGGTTGGATGGCTGCCGAGGCAGGTGCGGTTCCATAACTGTTAATGACTTTCGGTGGCGGCCCCAAAGTGCAATGGAAACACATTTAATGAGTGCCACAGACGGCTTTGCTGATCAATTGCCCGATGCCAGTTGCAAGTGAATGTCATTGGCTACGATATATTGAAAGTGAATGTTCATTGCCCCCCCGGGTGAAAGGATCGGCTTTTGGGATGGCCGCTAATGAGGCGGAGGCGGGCATTCTTCAGCACCGTTCATCTGCCATCAAAGTGGGAAACAGATGCACTCGTAAAAATAAATAATACAAACATATTTCAAGACACAAATTTTTGATGATTAAAAAATAAAATGTATTACCTAAAACACCTATTTAAGATTTTTATACCATTTTAAAGGAAGGGGTTGTAACCTCAATGATAAATTATAGTCACTTGAATAATGGTACTAAATATTTTTGTAGTGCACTCTTTGAGCTACAATTGTGAAACCAACAGCCAGCCCTTAATTTGCCTATCAATGCTCGTTTTTTTTTCCTTTTTCAATTTACCCGACGGATTGCTGCATCTTTCGAAGCTTTGAAATATGAGAACCGACCGCTCCAAGTCACGCAATTCAAGTGTAAAATTACATTTTCTTCATTCATAAAATGCAACATGTTGCAGTCTGGAGTTGCAGAGAAAAGCGTGAGCATTTCCCCCTTTGTAATGAGGCAACCACAATGCAGTGGTTGCGGGTGAAGTGGAATGTTGTGGCTGAGCTAAGCTAAGGGTAACCACAAGTCTGGCCGTAGATGTAATACCAGGAGGCGTGAAAAGTCGGTTATTTGGTCAGTAGTAGGTAGGTACACCGGACACCCACAGATATGTTTTAATTGTATAATTAACCAGTTATGTTATGGATCTAGGAAAGTGTAAAACATTTTGCATAAATATTAAGGAGCAAAATATTCCTTATAAACCTTTTAAGAACTCCCATATTTAAGAATCATGATAATATATTGCTGCAATTGGTATAATAAACTCTTATTTAAGTTCTTATTTTATTTTACATGATTTTTATAGCAACAAAGAATATATAAAACCCATCTTTAATTGTTACCACTAAACCACCTTTATATATCACTCCTTCTAAACCATTCCTGAGCCATTTATTTATTATATTTGTCCCATAAATATACCTAATCCAAGCAAAACAGCTCTCCCAGATATATTTGGTTTAAAAGCCCAAGGAGCAGCAAATCATCTTGAAGAGCCAAGAAACTCAGAAGATGCTACATCCAAGAAAGGAGCTAGACACTAAGGAAATCCTGTGGCAAACACTGTCTGCCATAATTGTTGATATATGTGGCCAACAAACCATTACACGCACTGTCAAATTAAGTGTAAATAACTCGATGTTGTATCAACAAATACATCATGCCACTCAACACAGAAAAACTCTGGGGGCGCCGCAGAGAGTCACTCAACTGAAGAGTTCAAGCCATGAGGCGAGGCTGGTAAATTGAACTCATAACGATGCAGGGGGAAATGGGGGATGGATAAAATGGATTTGCATAATGACAATGCAATTTGAAATAAACGTAGGACACATGTCAACGAATAAATTAATTTACTCCTAAAATTATTTATGCAGCAAATAAAGTGCGAGAAGCAAAGCACTGGGGAAAAAATCTATATATTATACACTTGATGCAATTACTTAGTTATTTTAAGTGTATGATTATATATAAAGTATGTACATAATATAATAATAAATAAATAACAATATAAAAGTTATTCTTTAACTTGTTTAAATAACGAAGATGAAGCTTAAAGTCTTCGTTTTTGCTTTTTAAAGTTAAATCCGGAGAGTTTACGTGGTAAAAACTCCTTAAAAGCTCCCTTATTGTTATCACTCGACGCAAGATACCTTTCCTTATTCCTCATTATATTAACCTCAGTGTACAAGATGATCCCAAACGACACGTAGACAACATTTAGCAGACTCCGGAGGACAGGCTGGAATAGATTGGTCGCTCGCTGGAAGTTTGGAAATGCGAAATGGGCTCTGGCATGAGCCTAATGAAGGAAGTATTATTTGGAGTCTGCTGCTGCTGTTGGCCGAGAGCACACCTGCACACCTGTGCCGAATGGACGCCTACATGGAATGAATGCAATCTGGTTTGGCTCGGCATCGTCACCTGCATTAATTGTATGGCTATGCCAGGCTCTGGCTCCAGCTCCAGCTCCAGCTCCAGCTCCATCTCTGATGGCTATGGCTCTATTTGCCTAAACTGCCGGTGAGACCAAAACTTAAATAGCCTGCAGTTTGCCTCGATTTCTTCACTCCCTGCCGGGTGAGTTAGTGAGTGAGTGGATGGACGGATGGTTGGGATGCCTTCCATCCCATTTGTTGGCGGCCACTTTTCAATTATAACAAAAACTCTCAAACCCTCAAACGAATGGCAAACGCAGTGCGCCGCCATACTCAAAGGCGTGCAATTTAAAATGCCAATTGATTTTGCCCCGGAATAAAAAAAAGAAAGAAAAAAAAATAGAAAGAAATATGTACATTTCTGCCGGCAATCCCGGCGACTTGTTAGTTGCTGGCACCACCGACCAGGCAGTAGCACCAAAACGTAAAATCTAAAAAAGAAAAAACTAAGGCAGCAATTGAAACACAAAATAAACTAAAAGTGGCGAATGGTCAACTGTCAAACTAAACGAAGTTGTAATACTCTAGGGAGTTGAATTTTATCATAAAACTTGTAAGTCTAGAGGTTAGAATAAAACAAAGAATTAAAATAAATTAGAGATTGTTTTAACGAGCTTATAAATAAATTATAAATGTATGCAAATAGCTTAGAGGAATGGAATTTATAGGAAATATATTATCCAAAACAATTATTGAACAAATTTCTTTTAAAAATAAATGAAACCACCACAGATATTCGACTTGTAAACCCAGCTTATGTATCTGAAGGAATAACAAATTAAAATATATGAAATTCCTTATAGTTTGAAACATTTCAAAACACATTTTTGTTTTAATAATATTCAAAAGTCAAGGCAAATAGGATAAGTCTTACTTGGTTAGGAGATAAGGCATAGGTAAAGTAGTAATGTCCAGTCAGGAATACTTCAGGGCGTGCGTTTAGTTTAAATTTTAAGTGAAGTGATATAGCAAAAATTTAAGGTCCAAAATCACCTTTTTCTGATATTATTTTTTATATTAAAAACCCAAACTTTACGGAATGCACTACATTCACCTTCACTTTAACATAGAACCAATACCCTTCTTGTTCATAAATGGAGCTAGCTAGGACATCACAACAAGCCCCTGACCCAAAAGAACCAACCGGCATTCAAAGTCAGACGAGGAGGAACAATCCCAACTACTTTCCATCTCACTCCAGTCGAGTTCCATTCAATTGCGCTTTGTACGATTCATGGCGCGTGATTTTTGCAACTTGTGTTCGCGGCTTTTTGCCCGGCACTATTTTTGCCCCGGCTTCCTGCTGGAGCATGGCAGCAGCATCTCTGCACCGACAGACCACAAACATTTTAGCCAGGAGCCGCAGCTACAATGTTGACAACGTCAACCCGTGTCCGTGTCCATGTCCCCGCCATCCTCCGCCTGCATTTCCATGTCGCCCAATGTTTGTCCACAATTCAAAATCATTTAAGCGCGCTCTCTGCTTTTTCTAACTGCGAAAAAATATTCCCCTTTGTGGGTTTCCTTCTGCCGGTGGTTTTCCTTCATTTGTTTTTCCTTTTTATGGATTATTTTCACGCCTTTGGCGCTTTGCAATTTGCCTTTTTTTTTGCTGGTCACATTTCCCATAGCTCTAGGGGGTGAAAAAGAAGAAGTAAGGCGAATAACATCGGCTAGCATACTTCTTTATAATTGAAAATCCCACAAAGGTGTTGTCGTTGCTTTGTGACTAAATTGAATTTAGTAATCGCTTTTTTATCGACCATTTCACCAACCGAAAGCACCACACACACCCACAGATAGGGTCTTTGGGTAATTTTTTCATTTTATTCGTTTTTATTTAACCATAAAGTGGCTTTAGGCACTTTCTAAAGCCTGTTTTGGCACGTGCACCGGACTCACTGTCCATATTTTATTTCATTTCGTTTACTTTGCTACCCTCTTGCCCGATTTGGAAGAGTTTCCCTTTGTGACTGCCTTGGGGTGCCGCCGAACAGGCAATTGCATAGACAATAACCTAAATTGTGCACAAATAAAGCACATGGCCAAAAATAATCATACAGCCCATATGTTTCAGTGACTATAATTAGCTTATTTAAATTTGAAAAGTTGTTAGTTGAATAGTTGAAATAGTTTTAAATTCTATTTAAACCTAGGAAATTTTAAAATAAATAATAGATCATAAATATGTTTATCTTTAAATGAATCAGGTTTAAATTTGATTCTCGAACATTCACCACTTATCGGTCTCTATAATTATAAAAAATTACTTTCAGACATTTTTCCATATTATTAAAATTATTTAACAATTTCTCTCCCTTTTATTTACATAATTTATCCTAAAACTCTTATCACGCGATTTAATGATCGCACTTTCCTTCGATTGACTTGTGGGGGTTCATTAAATATTTATGGGTGAAAAGGTGAAGTATAACAACGCCTTTATTCAATTCATTCAACAAATTAACTTTACGTCGCCTGCAGTTTTCTGAACTTGAAAAACTGGCGAATTATGTAAATGCTGGGAAAAGAGCGACAAGCATTAATAAAATCGAAAGGAGACCACCATAACTGGGAACTCATAGATGAGGGTGGGTGGAAACTAAGCCAAGTCAGTGGGCAAAAGCTAATGCGTGTAGTGCTGGAATTTCACCAGCTAATTAATAACTTTACTTTATAATTAAATTGCACAGATTTCGGACAGTGGGTGGGGTTGGCTAACATTTTAAAATTATATTTGAGAAGGAAAAAGAAAAAATGTTTTACTAAATCAAAACCGAAAATGCTCTTTAAATCATTTACTTAAATAAAGATTAATTATAGATTATTTGAAATGCATTGCAATTCCTATAATCAATGATTTCATGACAAAAGTAATAGTTCAAACTTTAATGTTACATTTTACAGAACTGTTTTTACTAATAATGGGAACAAAAATATTTGTTATAAAGCTTCATAATTATAAGCTTAAGCTACAACCAGATAATACCTATTTTCTATAGGGTATTAGCCCCACACCCAACCCGATCGCGTGGCTAACCAAAATTGAATTGAAACTTTTGGGATAAATAATTATGTGGGATGAGCTGATCATATTTTGTGGCTAATTTCGGAGCCATAGAAAGTGCAAAGGTGAAACGCGAATGAGTGAAAGGACTGAGCAGAAATGAGCATCCGACCAAGTAGAATCGGTCCACAGCTCGAGGCAATATCAATTTAAACGTAATAAGATGGTCACCCTGGTAATTGTCCGTTAATGGCTTCATTACAAGCCGCAAGGCAAGTCGTCTACGAACACGGTAGTTAAAGGCAAGGGAGAAACCAAATAGGCATAGTGAATACTCGTTATAGTGAACTAGAGTTGGTTACGAAAAATAAAAGGAAGGGGGAAAATTGAGTAAATAAAGTTTTATGTCTTATGTCTTACGTCGAAAAACACGTTTGATTTGTTGTTGCAACCGATAACCTATGGAGTTGAAGCTATTTTCCTGCCTGTGTGATCCCAAATTTCTCATTTAAAGAATTTAACTTTATTCCTTAATATAAACGTTATATTTAAACTTCTTTTAAAACATCATAAAAATAACTATTCCACAACATAAACAATCAAATCAATAAAACACTTCTTAAAAACACAAAAAAAAATATCTTTAATTCCCCCAAAAAGTCCATAAACCAAAAGGTTCACTCTTTGGAGCTTCCGCTGTATAAAGTATAAACAAAAGCAGACCTGGGAACTGACCTAAGGCAATATAAACAATCAGGTAGCTCCCCTTGTGAATTCCCCCCTATCAACGCCGTCATGAGTCACAACAGAGCACGCGACTTGTGGTAGCCATAAACAGCTGAGAAAAAGAGAAAAATTGTTGGGGGGGAAACCACCAGAGTGACTCTCAGAGAGAAACCCAGCAAGCAAGCAGTCCCCACTTGGAACTCCCAAGCTCCACCGGAGGCAAGCAGTGCGGCGCCGACGATCCAATAAACAAACGCGCAGCCGCCAAACCACATTCAGTTTCAATTGGAACGTTGCGCGTGCGCCGTGAATAAAAAATTTCGCGCACTCCGGCGTCTTGGCTTTGCCTTTTTATAACCGTTTTTCGGTTCGTTTGGTTTGTTGTTACAAATCATAAAGAGTTTCGGTTTTCATTTAAAACAAAACGAACAAAAATAAAATACCGCAAAAGACAAATCGTTTAAATTATGAACTGTCAACATTAGTTACCCATTATAAACCCGTTGGGTGTTTGAGAAATATGTATATCGGCATGTGAAAGTTGGGCAAAAAACAAGAAATTATAATTCTCATGACAAAAATTTGCATACGGTGTAAAGTGGCAGGAAAAAGCGAAAATAATAAATTGTGAAACTTATGAAAAGTGATGTAGAATAACAAGATCAAAAACAATAACCGAAAATAAATATTTTGTGACCCCAGACAAAGCCAAACAAATGACCCTTTCACATGTATCTAGATCTGTGTCCCCAATTTTGGGCCTTTATTGTAAATCATAAGAGTTTGTGTGCTGTAGAGGCTGTAGAAAATATTGCACACTGAACAAAGAAATCTATGTTAATTGAGGCTTCTGCAGAACAACAATTCCCGGCGGGAGATTTCACCCGAAAATAAAAGAAAACCTTTCGTTTCCAGAACACTTTCGTGGACTGGTTTACCCTTTTATTTAAATTGCGCTTCAATAAAAGAAAAACAAACAGATTAAACTGTTTCCTAAAACAAAAAGCATTCTTTTCTTTGTCCCCACTAATTTATTCACTCAAAAGATAAGAAGATATAGTATAGCCAACGCCCCTAAGCACTTTAAATAACACAAAATATTTTCTATGCTAATTCCGTTGACAAAATCAATCCAATTATTTAAATGCTATCTTGGGTGTCTGATAAATACTTTCAGTTTGCTTGACAAATATGCTTCACTAGCCAACCTGAAATACGAGTAATAAACATTTCTAAAAACCAACAACAAAGTAATCAAAATGCGGATCCCCAAGGGAAGCTTGACCAGCAGCGGCTGGCTTCTGTCATTGGCATTTGGTAAGTGCAAATCTTTAAATTACAAAAAAACCAACTTAGTTTTTAGAATCGAAGGAGAAACCAGTTTGTCGTCGGTCCCATTTCGCTTTACTTTTTGCTGATTGGGTGACTGAACGGGAGCAAGGTCGTTGAAGTTGCAATGCCGTTTTCAGTTTACGTACCAAAAATATTACAGATTATGCAACACTCGCTGAGAATCCAATCCCCTCTTCAACTCCCCCTCAAAAAACAGTTGCTTTACGAAATGTCAACAATTGCGTGCGCCATATCTACGGCGGGGCTTTGACCACCAATTGTCGCTGACGATATGAAAATGAAGTTTAAATACCTGGAGATCCGACAAAGTCCGAAATCCCAAATACGTGCGCAAAGTTGCATTTATGTATATTTGTGTATTGGAGCGAAAGTACGCGACGGAACCATCGCGGATTCGCAATGTGTCCTCATCCACGTCCACGTCTGGCACTCGGCGGATAATCCGCACTGTGGGTTTTGGATTTCAGGTTACAGGATTTACAAATATACATTTTTTTTATTTCGGTATTTATTATGCTGAGGCATTTAAAAATATATTTAAAAAACAGCTATTAAGCCATTATAAAAAATAAGGAATTAAGTCCTCCGGAAACTGACCTGTGGCTAAGGCCACACTGATTTTAAAAGAATTGAAGTTCCTTTTAAGAAATGGAAATGTTTTTCCTAACCTGTGCATGCATAATATATTAATTTATTATTATAAATTCAATTATTAACACTAAATATAATCAAAATTTGAAGTAAATAGTTTTAAAGTCACTTTTATTTTAAAGAGGCAAGTGAGGGATCCCTCACCCTATTCCTAACCTGTACAATTAATTTCTTATTGTTATAGTTTTATTTATTAACAGAAATTCAAAGATTGACACATAATATCAACTGAATGCCACTGTTCAGGCCATGGAAAGCCTTGTATTGATGGAATGGCATACAAATTAATATCGCCATCCACCTGAACATCGCCATTGACGCGGTGCATTACAACGCCAAGTGGATATATCTAAACTGGACGGCGACCTGGGAATGGGAAATGGGTTGTGGAATATGGGGATGAATGGGCTGGATTGGACGGATGAATATTTCATAGTTGGGAGTCAGCAGCCAGGAGGCAGAGACTGAGGTAAACGTGCTCCACTTCGAGTGCGCGGCATTTGCAGTGGAAAATGCAATTTTCCAACGGGGGAGAGCCAGGCAGGGGCAGGCAGGAATGTGTGCATTTGTCTGCCAGTGACTTCGTGGGAGATTGGGCAGATGGCCCCGCCGGAATGCTGCATCCATGTAAAAATATTCCCGACCAACATGGAGTTACTGTATTTTTGCTGCAATCTCCTCGAAAGTAACCCCACAGTAATTACGTTAATAACTTCCTAAAAACGAATGACTTTCCTAATGCTGCCCAAAATCCAATTACAGTCATCACTGTCACTCATTTAACACCCAAAAAGAAAATAACGAAAATTTAGTTGACTAATTGCCGGCAACAGTTTGCATTTTACATAATTTGCAAGTTTTGTCAACTTTCTGCGGCGGCGTTTTAATAGTCGTTGTCGCAGCAGACCCACAATTTGAAGGTCCATAAATTTGCTTCGGGCCAGACAACTGAGCAACCGACCAACCAGCTGCGGATGTTGAATGTTTTTTTAATGTATTTATGTATGTCCACGGCAGTAAACAAGATTTTTCACTTGCATTTCCACCACATGGGAAGGAAAGCGAGCGAGGGAGGGGGAGTTTGGGGCGTGAAAAGAAAAAGTAAAATGCTTGCCGAAAATAACAAAAAAGAAAAACCAAATGTAAGCACTCGTTGGCGGACACTCGGTCTGTGTCAATGACTTTGAAATGATTTCAGCGCGAATTTCTCGTTTCGCTCCTCATTTCGCCGCTTACACATTTCACTGATCGCTGATCCACAGCACCGCAGGTCAGCGCCGTACGTGGACTTTATTAGCAATTGGATAATTGACATAATAAGATGTTCAAATGGATAGAAAGCAGCCAGTAGTGCTCTGTCCGCGGTGTTGAGCATGATCTGTGTGAGCCACTTTCGTTACCTGAATCGGAAAACACGATCTTGTAACGTAAAAATAAAACACTTTTCAAAGGGAATTAATTGGGGGAAACCCCGAAAAACTATAAAATAAAAACAGAAAAATTAAATACTCCAGTAATTTTGTAATATTTTCTCAATATATTAATCAAACACAGACGTGTTTTACTTATTATATTAATTTTACTTTCATTAAAAATTAAAATAAATCCACTGAAGCAAATTCCGCTAATTTTTGTAACTTAAACAAATGCAATTCTAATTTCTATGTACTGATTTTCAGAATTAGTGCCTTATACGAATAAAATCTTATATTTTATATTTTCAATTATTAGTTTTAATAAATGATTTTCAAACTCTTGGTGTAATTAATACTACTATCTATTAAATATTCCCATCCAATTTGTGAACTGCAGTGTGACGCAGATAACATTCAATACAAAGTGCACAATGAAATCATTAAAGCTCAGTTTTCAAACTCAGTCTGTGAATATTTCCAAGAATATTTAGCAAGTCAGAGGGGGTTTCGGTTATCTTAGATCTCAATTGCAGGCTATAAAAAATATACGATCTAACCTTATACAAAATAAGCTGGTTTTGATTCGCAATTCATTTTGTTTGTGCTTTTAATAATAGTAAATACAATGAATACAGACCAAGGGGAAGGTGAGACCTTAACACTCTGTTGGCCCAGTAATAGAATTTTAGTTTTTCAGCAAATGTACTACATAAATAATTCATTTATACATTTGACAGAAATATTTTTAAGCAAAGAAAGGTAATGCAAGCTCCATTACTATTTTTCATTAATATTTCCGAATTAAAATTCCATAAAGTAGTAAAAATTAGAGCCTAAAAAGCCCTAGCCAACTCTAAACAGGTTAAAATTGGCAATTGTTTTGGAGAACGTCTATAAATATTGTCAGCAGCGGGAGACAGAATCTCAGTTTCCATAAAACACACAACGAACGAGATGCACGAAGGCAGCGCTCTGACTTTTGCCTTGGCCCTAGCCTTAACCTTTGTTTATCCAGGATGTATTCAGGGTCAGGAGGGTAACCTCTTCCGGTGCAATGTCCAGTACAAGTGCTCCGCCGAAAAGGAATTGGTTTGGGCCATGGCCGATGAGCGGTGTCATGTGTTCCACAATCGGTGCCTGCTGACTGTAGAGCAATGCGCCCGGAAAAATGGTGGACAATCGGAGCTTATTGAAACCACCAAGGAGCTCTGCAAGCCCAACTGTGTGAAAAAGTGTCTGGATGCCTATGAACCAGTGTGTGCTCAGATCTTCCAGGAGGAGTACATAACCTTCAGCAACGAGTGCGAGATGCGAAACTATATATGCACAAATGAGCGACGTGAGTGGGATATACTAAGTGTTGAATTAATTAAATTATGACTAATGGTTTCTATTTCGATTTAGCTTACTCCTATTTCGCCATTGGGGAATGCGTTGAGCAACCAGTTGGATAAAGTACTTATTTTGATTAATTATATTCGTTATATTATTGGGTTTACTCTTAGTTCTGACAATAAAGCATTGATTATTTAAAAAAATTAAAGGAATTATGTAAACATAAAGCTTTTAAACCATATTTAAAGAATTTCTCTGCTTCTCCCCAGTTCACACCAATAGTGTAAACGTTCGTCTAAAGCTAGCAAAGATTTATTTCAAAAATCAGGTCAAGGAAAGGTTTTTTTACGTAAGCCCCTCGTAAGGATAACCTCTTCTATGAGATTATATATTCTGAGAGTTAAAATATCTACAATAACTATTATTTTCAGAGGGTAAAGAGTTGAAAACCACTTAAACTGAAACCTAAACAAACACAAAACTGGATTTGCTTTTGGAGCCAAGGAAATGACACGTACTATTCGGTCCCTAAATGCATTTTAACCCAATTATTTTGGAACGCCTTGACCAAAACAGGATTTGCAACGTTGCCGTGGCTGCCGTAGATAAATAAAACTCGAAATAAAATGAAAAGAAATAAAAGCAAAGCTTGCCGCACCGCAAAGAGCGTTTTGCAATGCGCCTCTTTAGAGCTTAACCGGCCAACAACATGTTGCACAACTTTTACGCAGCAACTTTGGCCGGCGCGTTTCAAGTTCAATGTTGCCTGGCTTTTTCCAGCTTCCCGCTTCCTGATTAACCGCGATTGATCGGATTTAATTAAGGAAATTTTTTTTCATTTACAATTTGCAATATGCAAAACTCATTTGAGAAACTATCTTCGCTGCTGCGCCAATGTCCTCGGGGCTGTTTCGCAATTACGCGACGTCCGAGAGAGCCGGTTGCAACATTACATTTTCCATTCCTACAGATGCCCCGCCATCCCAAAAAGCGATCCAGGGGCTCCAGTTCCAGCCCACGGATTTGCTTTCATTTGAATTACCTTGGGTATTTTCTCATTTTACCCTACATGAGGGTATTGAACGTTGGTGGGAGGACTTGGAGCACAGTTTAGAAACTAGGTAAATGATTTTTTGACTTTTAGATTGTAGTTATCTCTTAAATAAATTGTTATTATTCAACTAATATTTTGTTTGACTTGTTTTAAAGGCAAAAGTTAAGGAAACATATAGATCTTGGCTATATATAACCTATAAACATAATCTAAAACATGGTTTTATTTATTGATTAATACAAAAATTAAGCTCAAAAGAGGGTATTTCATATATCGGTATATAACATTTTCTTCCATGAATTTTCCTTTGAATTTGCATTTATTGTAAAGTCTCTCATCCACTTTTCACCCAATGGATTTGATTGTTTTATGGCCTTTGGCAAGTTTACACAATCCCAAGCTGGATAGTTATCAACTTGTCCAAGGAGTCAAGTGCCTTTTCACAGGCGGAAGACATACTGTGTGTATACTTTACCCCAAATCGATCCCAGACTAATGCAAATTTCTTTGACTAGAAACAAGCTCAACGCCTTGTTCAACGCCTTCGATAATAACTTAATTGATTTATCGCTCTCTCTGTGTGCTTTTTTCTGGCTAACAAAATATTTAGATGGTCCCGTTTTTGGCTATTGTCATTGTGCGGGGGTTGTCAGCGAAATAAAAGGCAAAAAAACAAAACCGGTGCCAAGAATTGGTTTTTAATTTCGCTTTGATAACTTCAGGTCATTAAGTTTGTCTCATCTCTCTCCACTAATGACATGAAATTTGAAAGTCAAAAGATGGCATATTCAAAACTCATTTGTTGCGCTCTTTAATTAACAAACAAAGAAGTTCACGTCTTACATTAAAGCTTCAAGTAAAATCGCAAATGAAAATTGCATAAGAAAAGCAAAGTAAATATAACAAAAAAAAATAAAGGGGAAAATTAAGCGCTTCGTTGACTCAAAGAGTCAGAAAGCAAAAATGTTTTCGCCAAAAAGAAATTAGTGACAAATTCGTTTTAAATTATGGAAAATTTTGCTGAAATGGAGAAACATTAAATAATGAACAATATTTGCTTATGCTTTGAGCTTCTAATGATCATTATCTTAATCAAATTTTGCCAAAAATGCATTTGAATTGGAATTAAAAAACAAACGGCAATCAAATCCATTGAATTTAGTTAAGATATCGTTAGATTAAATTAAAAATGCCTAAAAGATTTAAAATTTAAATAAAGATAAAATCAAAAGGCTCGTAATATTAATACTTCCTAATATATAGAACGTTCCCAAACTATATAATAAAATCGTTCTATAAGGAAGAATTTATACACATAAAACCCATTCGAAAGTAGTATTCGCAAAGAAACCAAATTTGGCGCCAATAAAGATTCTTTATTCTCCACTCCAATCAGTCTCTTTTGGGTATTTTTAATTCAATGACCAATTTATTAAACTAGATTTTATTTAAATCGTCACAATGTGGCCATCACACCATTGAATCATAAACAAAAACATTGAATAAGCCAACCTGCTGCGATTCCAAGCCAAATCTAAATTACCTCACACGACCATAAAAACTGGGCTAAAAGCAAAAGCCACAAAATAATAAGAAGCCAGCAAAAATTGCATGAGCAAAGATGCCTTTACCGGCAGGGGGTAGACCCTACTGGCTAAGGTGTAAACTGTGTGAATATTTTTCGGTTATTACACGCATTTTGTTATTATTTTTTGGCAAGCAACACGAAGCCTTTGGCCAAATAAAGCCTTAAATGAAAAATGTCAACACATGAGGCGATGTTTTTTCATGATTATTAAAACGAGCAAGTGGTGAGAGAGAGGCCCAGGGTGGGGTGCACTCCAACTAGATGATGTGTAATGCCAACAAAACGCCGCATTTGGTAAGAGGCATTCCATTGTTATGGCCATTGTTATTGTTATTGTTAACTCTGCAACTGTAACTGTAACTGTAACCGAGCCTAAGAGCCACCTCAGAAATTGCTGGCTGATATACTTAGTGCAATGATGACGGGCTCGTGCGTAACTTTAGCTGGCATCCAGTTAACTCAGTGAAATCGAAGGCTTTCTACCCTGGCTTATTAATGAGAATATTAAATCAAGAACCAAATGCTTAAAAAAGTAAAGAAAATAATAAGAAATTGTAATTAAAAGGGATTTTTTTTACATGGTTAATAAACATAAAAGTTTAAACAGTAAAACAATATGAAAAAGAATATGAAATTTAAATTTTAAAAATACATATATAAAACTTAATGTAAAAGTAGGAGAGAAACCAGCTTTCCAAAACATTAATTTTCCAGGCTGGCTTTTTTCGTTTTGTGACTTTAAATAATATTTTATTTAATTAACACACAAAACCAAAAGGTTTTTAATTAAAAAATATATTTTATTCGTCTCAAAACCTTTTCTTTTTGAAAGTAAATATAAATAATAAAACTTCATAATAAAACAAATTTGTCAGCCTAATAAATTCCCCAAAATTTCCAAATATAACCTGGAATATACAACCCAAAATACCCCCCTTTTTCTTAATATTCATGCATATATATATTCACCCGATGACAGTTGACAGCGTGACATAATTGGGCATTGTTATTGCCGAAGTTTCGGGTTTGGCTTAGTAAAATTATGTCCCACCTGGCGAGCTTTTGGGCCAAGAAGTGTCGGCATTCGGGTTTAATTAGTGGTCTAATTATCAAGCAAGTGATATATGTATGAGGAGACCGCCCAGGTGAAAGTTTTGCTGGCTGCTGCAACCAAAAATGTGTTTTTGTGGGCCAGGTGGCGCGTGTTGAATTAAAGCCACAAAAGACTTAAAAATCCCAACGCCTGCATAGATGAAATTACTTGGATTAGAGCCAGGCAAAATCGGGGGTTGACAAATATGGCCATAAGCCGACTGAACCCGTCTCTCTATAGGCTACAGTGCACTTGTTGCAAGTGATTGCACATACATAATACATATAGCGGCATACCTGAAATCGTTCGCTTTATAGCAAATAAATTATATATCATCATCATCATCATTGGGGATGCGACTCTGGATTGGAACAGGTTAATTGGTTGGTTAAGTAGTGGAAAGTTGAGGTATTCCATTGATGTAATGTAATGTTCGCAATGATCAGAGGGAATTTCAACTCAGGGGCTCTTCAATCAAATGTGGAATTTCCTTTCATTCATTGAATCAGCGACTTGCCTTGTGAAACTTCCTTAGTCGAGGATAAAAGTGAGCAATTTAAAAAGTTTTGGCAGAGTTGAAATGTTTAATAAGAAAACAGTTCCTAAGCTATGCTTTAATTTGTAGGGAAGAATTCGCAAGAATTCCATATAAACTACAATCAAGTCTAAGGAATAAAATAAAATTACAGCTTTAAAACAAAGCTGAAATTAAGACATTAATCACCAGTAACCAACACCTATTTGCTGTTCAAACCGAACAGGAAAATCAAATCAAAAGTTGGTTTAGCAATTTTCAATTACATTTTCCGTTGCATTGCACATCATGACGAATCGAACACGCCAGCCCCAATAGGATATAGCAATATGGAGCAAACTCTTGTTGCTCCAAAGCAACTAATAAATCAATTTCTGTGTCAAATGTCAGAAAATAAAGTAGAACAAATGCAAATATCAAAACCTAGATTAATCCTAATGTCTCTCTTACTGACATCCGCTGATTGTTGGCTTTGTAGGCGGTGGAAATTAATATCCGATTGTCTCCAATTTGTCGATGCTTCTGCTCATTTGTTAACCAATAGTCAAGGTTGATATCTTGCGGTTAGCGGGTGATAATTGATAGCCACTTTTACTCAAATACTTGTACGGCTAGGTAGCTCCCAGCGGGTTATTCATTAGCCCAATTAGGGTAAAATCAAAACTCATCTGACCCCTTTTGCGCTGACCTTAGCTTAATTAATGTCTCTCCTTCTCTCTCTCCATCTGCCATTGCGACTTCTCTTTGTATTTCCCTGAAGGAAACGTTACCGTGTAATTAATAAAAATAGGCTTGCAACGGTATGATTATCGTGCAGTAAAGTTGCAAACATTTACATTAATTAACTGCAATTAAAAGTGGCCGTTGGCCAACGCATATTTATCGACATGATTTTGCTAATTGATCAAGTTGAAGGCCGCTGTCCGGATAAGTTAATTAATATGTACGGATTACTGGATTAGCAAACACATTTTTTTTTTCGTCCGCTTTTTGTTTTCTGGGTGGCTGGCTGGCCAGAATTCACGTTCTAAAATAGCCGAAAAAATGTTTCTGGTGTTTCTTTTATTTTTTGGGCAATAAACCAACATGCAAACACGATTGTTAACACCTTAAAAAAAAACACAGCCAACTGGTAAGCTAAGTTAAGCTTCCAAATTAAGCCAATTAATTTGGTCAGTCGAGACAACAATCGCTTGGCATGAGCCATAGCCGCAACGATCTCGAATAAACAATTACCCCGATTGGCTTCTGATATTTAGCAATGTGAAGAACGCAAAAACGAACCAAAAATGGGCTCGCATAAAAATTTTATATAAACTGCAAAAGTGATTAATTAAAGTGCCTGGCAAAATTGTCAAACTTTTTGACTTTGAGCTCAGGAAATTACTATTTATGGTCGGTCTTATGTCTTGAATCCCAACCTCCTTCACCATTGTCTGCGGGGGATTTTCACAGGCGAAAAGTGCACAGGGTCAGAAGTATCTTGTATCTATATATATATGGTATATATTTATTTTTTGTGGTTGGTCATTTCGTGATGGTCAGTCAAAGTTACTTGATTTTCGTTTCATTGGAAAAACGCCCTTGACCACCGTCTCGGGTCGCAGAGCACTTGGAGTTCTTTATTTTGTTCACGCACAACACGAAAATGTATTTTTAATATTGATTATCAAGGGAATCCCCGAGATGAGTTGCATTATAATAGCTTCCTGCTTAGACCATGAATAGAAATTCAGCTACCGAAGCATTAGTTTAAAGTTTTGAATTATAAATTCGCTTGAAAATTATGCAGAATTTATGGGTAAAGTTTATTTATAAATGCAGCTTTTAAGCATTGTTTGTTTATAAAATAACTAATGATGATAACTAAAATTTCACACATCTTAAATAGGTACTAATCGGGTTATTTTTTTTTTTTTTTTTTTTTTTTATTAAATACACCAGAATATTTAGAATATAAATATTTAACAAATTCAGAGAAAGTTAAACTTGATATACGAGCTTTTTATACTTTTTCTTTATAAAATAAAATCACTGTTGCTTTCATATTATAATATATACACGTCTTTCACATATTATTTAAAATCAAAGTTTATATTTATTTATTCAATCATTGTTATCTTTTGCTATGATTCCTCTAATCAGACTTCAATGTTTACCCTTTTGTGCTTAAGACCACGCTTTAAACTCGTACAAGTTCGTGCTACAGATTATGACAGATTTTCCAGAAACCATATTAGTTATAGATTTCATTGGTCACAGCCCAACCCAGACCCAGCAGCAGGGCAGCCAAGAAAACCCAAGGAAACGTGACCAACAATGTCGGTCTAATTAACCAGATTTACGTTTTTATGTTTCTTTGTTTATATATATTTTTTCCGCTCGATTTGCTTCGGTTTCGATCAAATACCATCGAACGAATCGAACCACAAAGGCAACTAATTCTAGTAGTTACCGATTAATTCTGTCTGCTGAGTTGGGATTAATTGCCATTTAGTAATTGTTGTAGCGGCGGCGGCCTCGTCATGTATTCAATGCTTTGACTCTAACCTCAGCACCCAATTTCCGCTTTCAATAATATTATTTAACAGCATTCTTAGAGAACAGCAAGTAAACCACAAATGATCAAGGTGGGTAGTTTTTCCACCATCTAATGGAGGTTCTAAAACAATAAATGTATTCAGTTATTTGAAGTGCAGAAAGTCGAGACCATTTTAGAGCCTATAGAGCACACATCCATTTAGCCTTTTATCATATATCATATATACGGGAAAATTTCTGGTTAACTCATTTTTTAGGGGCAATCTATCTAATATTTTGTATAAGAAATATTATAAATCAGGGCTATATGGTAGTACTGTAAGAGTATAGAACATTTTATATACTTGTAAAACAAAGTATGCCTGATTCTCATAAATAATTCTGAAGAATCGATGGCGGATCTAAGCGAGAGATCTGCGAGTGGTGAACCACATTTAGCAGCAGCAGCAGCAGCTGGACGACCTTGCAGGCCGATTCGATCTTAGGCGATCTCTTTCCACAACAGATCGATCGATTTGCTTGATTTGTGCTTTAGTGCCGCAAATCGATCGTTGGGAACCGTGGCCATAAAAAACTATATTGAAGTTGTGCAGTCTCTGTTGTTTAATTTATGCAATGTTACCGTTTCCATTTCGGCTGGGCGCCTTTATGAGTTTTATTTTTGTGGCCTTTGTCTGGGCTGTAAGTGAATTTTTAGTTAAATTTGCTTTGCTCGGCTTGGCTGAGCGCGCTTTCGGGTGATAACAATCAGCTTCGAGCCATTTGTTGTGGCTTTTACTTCGTTGCATGCACAAATAAATTACATTTAATTTGCGTAATCATTTTTCAATGGCAAACAAATGGATAAATGTATATTTATTTCTGCAGCAGCCGGCATTGTTGTGCCTAGAAGTTCATTACATAATTACTTCGGAGGGGTCAGAATCTCTCAACGCTCAACTCCTTCGATTGTCCCATAAAAAGCCTTCATAAATAACTTAACCACTCGGAATCGTGCTTCATACGCCCCGTGTATCGCAGTGGGCCTGGGGTTTTCCTTTTCTTTTTCCCAAAGTTTGGGTCAAACGTTGGGGTCACCAAACGGAGGCAATGTGATTGTCTGGAGAACGTGTGATAGACAAATTTATGGCTCTAAATTTGGGCAGCCTTGGGGTTACAATTTTGAGATAGAAGGAAGTAAACTTGAACATAAATTAATGTCTTACTTTAAGATAATATTAATATAATAAACAGATTTATATTATAAAAAGCTACCAATATAAAAATAGCAAATATTTATACTTTAAAGCCGGATCTCAGTTAAGTTTTTTAACACACTTAATGAGATCGTAAATGAACAGAGATCTCCATCTAAAATGTTCTCATTTTATGTTAATTAGGTTCTCGTAAATAACTTCACCCGCTCATTTGTCAATTCTAACATTCTCTTTTTTTATAATCAATCAATTAGCTTTAGAGCCTACAAAAATAATGTTTAATAGTTGAACGAAAATTAAATTAATTGAATTGGCAAATACCATTTTCTTTGAGGAAACACATCATTTGCGTATGAGGAAGCATTTTGCTGGGTTTTTCTTTTCGTTTCGTTACCAAGCTGGCCGTGAAATGTAAATCTTATAATGAGATGCAACTGACCGATGGAAGGCGGAATGAGTTTGCGAATTTCGTTAACTAAATGCACAGGCAGAAAGTGTAACAATCATTTTCCATTTCCATACAATTAACGGTCGGGCCAATGATAACAATTACTCCGCCAAACATTTCCATGGACCGCTGGACGACTGAAATTGGAGTGACTGGACATGAAGTGGAAGTGAGTGGGAGCGGTTGCCGGTGGATAAAGGAGTTCAATCCCCAGCCCCAGACATGACTACAAGTCGCCATCGGTGGCTTGAAATTTAATCCAAGCTACCTGGAGCAGGCTTTATATGTTTATATGTTTTCTTTCTTGTAGAAAAACTATGATTTTTGGTAAAATTGGAAAGTCCTGGATCATTGTTCGAGGCATTTTAACAGCTTTAACATAATCCTTAACTTGTTTTTCTCGTTCGGTGAATGTGAAGCTAGTATACAAATAATTTAAAAGGCATATTTGGCATAAATGCAACATGGGTTATAAGTTATTAGGCTATGAAGGCTGAACGATACAATATCTATATTATAGGTGAAATCGATTTAATAGGAAAAGAACACTCATAAGAGAAATGTCGATATTTGAACGTTAAATGTTTAATTCTCCATAATTAAAAGCGTGATATGTCAAAGTTTACAATATTTCGATATGACATTGATTGAGCATAATATATTTGTCGATATATCATAATGAGAAATACAAATAAATTAAATCAATTGAGGATATTCATCGATAATATCGATATTTAACGCCAAATGGGTTTTTTTTCCAATATCTTAAAATGTAATATACCAAAGTAAATAATATAATAGTATCAACGTAAAACGTTTTCCTATATTTTAAAAATAGGACTAGCATTCAACAGAAAATATCAATATTAAATTGTTAAATACAATCTTTGTTTTAAAAGAATTCTATAACAAAGTGTATAATGTTTTCGATACGTTTTTTTTACGAGGACAGACTTTTCATCTCAATAAACAACCAGCACCTAAATACACTTAAAATAGTCAAAATCTTGGCGATTGCCAAACTAATTCTACAAAAATTTTAGTTGACAACGTGCCCTGTCGATCATTTTGACTTTTGATGAACGCAGATTGATTTGAGAGATCAAACTTAGACGAAAACGATTTGGGGTGGAGTGTCCCATTCAATGTTGATTTAATGGGCGGCTAATTTTTTTTCGTATTTCTGCAATGTCCGACCGCCAGACGTCAACACACAGTTCAAATGCTTATAATGGGTGCCAGTGCCAGATTGCGACATTTGCAAACGAACAGCGGCGATAGCCTCCGATTGGAGGAATGGAAGGAAAACCCATTCACTTTTCTGTTTCTGTCCGACGTTTTAGTTTTATTTGTATTTTGTTTTTTTTTTTTGCTGGCGCAATTGTCGTCACCGACGAACGGAAAGCGTGGAAAATAACAATATACTTTAAGCCACAACAAAAAAGTTTTAAACAATTTATTGTGATAGGAAATGCAGCCGCGATCAAGTTACAGCTTCGCCCCAAGGCGGATGTTTGTTCTGGTTGGAAAGTAAAGTTCGATGATCGTTCAGAAAAACGAGTATTATTGGTCAAGTTCTCAGCAATTTGCTGGAATGCTGCTGCTAAAACAATGGACTATATATCAGCCACTGGAGGCAGTTCCAAAAGGCTAAGGTTTGGGTGTGAACTGTGGCTGCCAATTGCAAATTATCGCAAATGGTGTGGCGTCTAGAATATCATGAATTTAACATTTTAGTCAGCATTTGCTTGGTGTGAACCAACTTAAATTGGTTGAGTGTCTATATATTTATATATTTCTTAATGCTAACTGCAAGTATAACCGATGCTAAATGTATAAAGCAAAGGCTATGATTAGAAGGGATTCTGGCTAAAGGAAGCTAAATTTAAAATGTATTTATTAATTTTGATTAAGAAATTATACTCTTCACGAAATCTCTTTAGACTTAACACCCTATAAAGTTAGAAGAAACAGTTTCTAAACCCCATCCCCACACGTTATAATACAGAAGCTAAGCTAACAATTTAGGTTCGCACTTTAAGTTGGCTAATATTTGGACCACCCGAAATTGGGCGATTTTGGCTTATTGCATTTTTACGGCCTCTATAATTTGTCTTCTGGCCAAAAAGATCGCAAGTGAAGGCAAATCTACGTAGGCTAGCGATATCTTTTCCTTTTTTTGTTGCTTTTGTTTTTCATTTTGGACAGCTAGCAATTTGAGCTTGACTTCTGGGACCTGGCTGACTCGTGTAATGCCTGCTTTACAGATGTGGAGTTTATAGTTTAATGGCTTACATGGGCGAGTTGGCAATTTGGACCATAAATGGCCAAAGGCGCGAGCTGAGTCGCGGGCCGAGTGGCACAATAATCGGATCGGGGTATCCAATGAGCGTCGTGCACAATTCGATAACCTCCGGCGGCAGCGGATGATGATGAGATGACCAACGCAAGTGTTTCAAAACAAGCAAAATAAAAAAATTAGAAATGGGTGACAAATGGGAAAATTAAAATTCATTCACGCTCAAGTAAATATTTACGCAATAAATTTGCATTTAATTGCATACCAGAGGCGGCGGCCACAAAATCAAATCAAATCAAATTAGAAAACAATCCAACAAAATGGGCGGAACGAGGAAGCACAGCGTTCAGCGCCCAGAGTCCAGAGAGCACTCCAAAAATTCCACCGAAAACCGAAAACCTGCAGCAGCAAAACGAGTGACCAAAAACAATTTGTTCGTCGCATCGAAATCTAATCAAATTATGCGTCAGAAATGTCAAAAAAGCGTGAAATGTTTGGCTTCGGGGCGAGTGTGAATTAACCCTCCCCCTCCCCCTCCCCTGGTGCAGGTGAGTGTACACTCATTGTCTGGTGCACCATTATCGCCTTTCCATCGCCACCCAGCACCCACTGGGAATCGCAGCACCATCAAAATTGCACAAAATAAGAAGCGCTCAACAAATCATTTGCAAATTTTATGCAAAATACATGCAAAAGTGCTTGGCAAATATGGGCTGATCAGTATCAGTATCCGTATCTGTATCTATATCTGTATCTGTATTTCCCCATCTCAATCTGATTTGGACCACGCACTGCTCTCGAAATGAACTAGAATTCGGAATGCGTGGGCAATGGAGGGGCTAAAACAACGAAACGAATGTGATGTGACTGCGGCTAAAATGTTTTTATGCAGTTCGCCTAATGTGTTTTGGCCATAAACCAACTGACAACTGGGCAAAGCACAGCTAAAAATCCACGGATTCCGGCGTGAAAATTCTGGAAAGAGAATTCAAATGACAACGATAACAAGTGAAAATCTGCCCGGGGCATTGTTTCTTCTCCTCTCCCACCCAATCAGGAATCATTCTCAAAAACTTTTGTCGCTGCCCCGCGTTTATTTGCTTTGCGGCCGCCTAATTGCATTTTCAACATTCGCCTGCACACTCCTTTATTTATATTGTAATTGAAATCGCATTGGGGACGCCGCCGACACCACGGCTTTGGCCATGACGACTTTATTTGGGAGAGGCATTTCCTCTCCTTCATGTTTTCGGTTCTTTTAGTTTTTTTTTTTTTGTACAGGCTAGAAGTCGAGTTGTTTTTATGTTTTAGCCAGTCTGGGAAACTAATGCATTGAGTAATGAGTGTCATAAAAGAAAAAAAATAGAGTTCAACTTGAACAATTATAAAAAGCTGTAAGACAAGTTGTGTTCGTTTGTCAGAGATTTGCATGGTTAACTATATTTTAATTACATTATCACATGCCAACCGGCACATGGGAAAATAATAATAATAAAGTCTAGAATATGTAAATGGAATATTTATAAGTATTTTCTTAAACATTCTTTTTCTAAAACCTTTAGGAAATTTATAAATTAAATTATACATTTTTTACCTTAAAATCTTCTAAATATAGTATTTCCTAAAGCATATATTTTCTTTCATAAAACTTTAATGTTAAGAAACATTAAAAGAAATTGTTTCCCCAGAATTTCATGGGCAATCCAATCTATGAACGCCTGAAGTCCCATGAAAATCCCAAAGTTAAATAAATGAAACACAAAATTATTACCCCATATGCGAGTGGTCAATAAGACCATTTTTCAAAGGATTTATACCCGAAAGCAGGAAGTTGAAAGGCATATATATTATAAGCCTCAGCAGGTCCGGATGGGACGACAGTATAAATCTGACACGTTGTTGTCCCCAAAATTAATTCCGTACGAGCCACTTGGGAGCGAGACTCTCGACTGGAAATTGGCCACAGCAACGGCGGCCAGATGGCAGATGAGCCATGGCAAAACATTTTAGTGCCCCGCAGGCGGTAGACACACACACAGAGACAACTTATATTAATTAATGCAAAATTGCATTACGCATACGCACAGGTGTACCAAGCGAGCAGAGCGACTCTGTGTCTGTGTCAGTCGTGGTGTGCTTGCCCAACACATAAAAAAGAGTCGTAAAATAAAAACAACAAACTATTTTGACAATATAGAACGAAACAAGCTGGTAGAAAGATAACCAAACTATGTCATAGAGTAATGGCTTAAAGATAGTGATGGAAAAAAAAATAGCAAAAGCTTCACCCTAGGAAATTAATATGAATTTTTAGAAAAAGAAACTATCTTCAAAGCGAAAAAAATTCTTTTCGTATGATTTGCATTGTTAATATTTTACTTATATTGCAAATAATTTATTAAGGAATATTTTCCATCTCTGCAATGGTTGCCCTGCCCTCATTTGTGTCACAGCAACTAGACCGACCTTCCAACTTAGTTGCCACTTAAGCCCGGCCCGTTCTCCCATGCAAATTATCTGCCCCACAGCTCTGATTTGGCTCGTACTTTCGGACACTTATTGTGCGACTGTCGATGTCGTGGCCCGGACTCTGCAGTGTCTGCAGAGATTCCTGGTCGACATGGCAACTGGCTACTTGCAGCTAGCAGCTTGCAACACATGCCGTCGCACAGGACTCGAAAGCGATGTTAAATTCGAGACAAACCAATCCCAAATAGGCCAGGAATGGCGAAATTGAGCAAATCACACAATTACTTAGGCTCCATGCCAGTGATTAGTCCCCTGACAAAGGCTCACCCAAAATTAATTCCCCCAAAAATTATAACTTATATTTATGAGTGATGTGGCTCTATTCTAAAAACAATCCTTTGACTTACTTAAATTCGAATGGATTCGGGCTTGGATTTTGGGATGTTGTTATTGAAAATCAATACCAAAACAGCAAATAAAAAACTTCATATTTTAATAATGAAATATGAAAGATGGATGATTCAAATAATTTTATACAGAAATACTGAAGCCTGAATTTTTAAAGTTCTGCAAAATCAATTGGCAAAATACTCAAGTTTCAAATGGTATTATGGTTAAGGAAGCTAACCAAAAATTAATTGTATATAAAAAATAAATAAAATAAATGAATATTTATTTATTATGGAGAAAGAGATTCCAATTGCTTTTTAGCAATTCAAGAGGAAATATTTCCATGGCCAATTGGCAATTTTAATTGGTTTGAAGGTTGGTATTTTAAGCATTTTATTAAAGGAAACATAAAAGGCACACTTTTGATCTGCTAATAAAATCCGATTAGGCTTTGAGTGTTCATTTGGCTTCAGCTACTTTTATGAGAGTTCAACGACTTAAAAAAAGGTATTTAAATTAACTGTAAAGCGTCATAAAATGAAATCTAATACTAATGCCTATAAAAATCATTTCGAATTTAGTTCATTTTATTAAAAAAAAAAAGTAAGACTAAATTTGAGGAATAAGAAGAAAAGATCACTCAAGTTTAACTGTTTATACAGTTTTGTAAAATAAATGTTCAAATATGATTTAATAAATGTTTGAACTCTATAAATATTTAAGAAAGATTTAATTGGATTTGGGACTATCTCCAGAAAGTGACTCACCTTCCCCCGGGAGGGTTCAGTGCGTATCACTACCTTTCTTTCTCCAAGACCGTCCCAAGAAGCTATTTTTATGAGCCTCTGCCACTGCCTCCGACTATCTCGGCTCACTAAACACGGCCAACAGAGGCGGAGAGTGCGGCCAACAATGCACACAATAAACAAAAAACCAACAACAAACGCCGCTTGGCCATATGCAGTGGGGGAAAAGATAGATGCAAGCAAAAAATTTGTTTGAAAATTTACCTAATGCTATTTTATAATAGTTTTTCTTTTAACGGTTATGACAGCGCATACTTTGTGTCTGTGGTCAGGCTTCGTTGGGTCCCTGCTCCAGGTCTTTTCTTATTAATTGCGATTGCACAATATTGAATTTATTGGATGGGAACGTCGTTGGATTCAGAATAGGTATGTCAACATATACTTCAAAATATTTAAAGCGATGACTAGAAATAGGTTAAAACTTTACAAATTCGTTTTGTTAGTTGAACTTTATAACTCTCATTGAACATTGAACACCCAGAACAAAAGTGATTCATACTATTCTCATATCCTGGAGCTTGAATTTAATTCCCCGTATTCACAAATCGAGTCCGCACAGCAAATAAAAAAAAGACGAATTGGACTTGATCATACAAAATTGCTATATAAATGTGGGGAGTTTCAGATAACATCTGAAAGTTACTAGTGAATTTCTGTGATAACTTCAATTTACATCTATCAGTGAAACCATCGCACGCCACGACTCATTTCCCTTTCCTCTTAATGGATGGCAGTGTGGATCCTCGTTAATATGACCAGGAATCCTAAGGCGTTGTTGGAGGTGGCTGCTCGGTGAATCGCAGCCAGGCACAGTTGCAAATCTCACGCAAATTCCAGCGGGCTTGCGCCTCTGGTTCCAGCAGCACGGAAACCGTAGCCTTCGCCTGCATCGATATCACCTCCTGCAGCTTACGGCGGAAGGCGAATTTGCGATTACGCTGGGCCTCCAGCAACTTGGTCAGGTTGCTGTCATCGAACGGCATCTTGGCATTTATCATGATGAACAATATGACGCCCAGGGACCAGGCATCGGCCGACTTGGGATCATAGGGTCGTCCGCACACGACCTCCGGTGCAGCATAGGCCGCCGATCCGCAATATGTCTCCGACTTTACCTCCCGCCCACCGTCCTCGCGACAGAAGCGAGCGAACCCAAAGTCGGCCAGCTTGATGTTGAGTCGCTTGGAAAGTAGTATGTTCTCGCACTTGAGATCCCGGTGGGCAATGTCAATATTGTGCAGATACTTCAGCGCCTTGGACATCTGCAGGAACCAAATCTTGCACTGCTTCTCCTCAATGGGACCGTTCTTCTTGATGTGCGACAACAGATCACCGTGCTCGGCATATCGCATGAAGATGAAGATCTTGGGGCCGCGCTGTAGGATGCTGTGGATCTGTATGATGTTCTCGTGATCGATCTTGGTGAGGATATCCAGTTCGCGCGGAAAGAACTTATTCACAAAGTCCGCGGGCGCCTTGGCCTTGTCAATGATCTTGCAGGCCAAGTGTACGCCGTGTCCGGCATCATCGGCATATCCGGCTGTGATAACCGTGGCGTACGATCCTTCGCCGATTTTGTGACCGACATTATAGCCCCGCTGGGCCAATGCGTCTACATCAGAGCTGCGCGTGATCAGCTGTCGATTCCCGGAGCTTAATTTGGACATGATGGCAGGGTTTATGTGCGAGCGTGCGTGTAGTGTGTCCAACTGGAAGATGGTGTGGGTCACATTAACGACAGATGATTGTCTTTCGGGAGACGGGAGAATATTTACCTTTTACTTTGGCTGATTTCACAAACTATAATTTACAGATACTCTATTTCACTGAATCTACTTAATTTTGACAAGTCCTCAAATCATACAAATTGGAAAATATGAAAATGGTTGACAACAATTTTTGGTTAATAAACAAGGGGTACTGAGTTTTAATATATATTCCTGGCATTATATATGAATTGAAGATAAATGTATGGTTTTTATGCATGCTTAAATTTATCTCAACCTCATAAAATATAAATAAAACCCACTAAATTGTAAATAATTTATCCATTACAGTTTCCAGCCTATTGGCCTTAAGCCATGCTGTCACTGCTTCCGGCCCCCAATCCCCTGAAATCGGTAGGAAACCACGGGGTAGCCACAACACCAGCATCGTCAGCGACTCAGATTTGAGTGCTTCGGAGCGGAGTCGTCGCCTGATACCCTACATGGCCTTCTATTTGCCTGCCCCCGAATTGCCCATCAATCAGCAATATGCCAGCACCAAGCACTCGTCGTCGGCTGGTGGGGCACAGCTTCAGGCTCCGCCACCGGGGCCAGGAAGGATTCCAGTACCGGTGGCCTATATGCCACAACAGCAGAAGCATCATCCCCATCATGTTGGACCACCGCATCCGCCGCCAGCTACGCACTATCAGTCGGGTGCAGCCGAGGTGTACCACAGCATGGCCATTGGCAGCCACCAGCAGTCACATTCACATCCGCATTCGCATCCGTATCCCCACTCACATTCTCCACCTGGCCAAGTCAAGGAGCAACAGCAACCGCTGAGCGACTCTGGCGCCACTTTTATTGCCTACAAGCCATTGAACCCATCGCACAAGGCAAGTCAATAACCAATTTTACACTCTCCAAGGGGTAACTTTCAATAGTTAAAACTTTTCATTAAAAAAAAAATAGCTAAAAAAATTATATGTTTATCTATATCTTTATAAATTTTTTCTATTTATAAATATTCAAAAAGGAGCTCGTGGGAGTTCAGTAACTGCAAAGAAATTGTTTGCATTGCCTTAAAATGCTCAACTGCAAAGTTCTTTATCTCTTTAGTAATATTATTAGTTGATTATATAATAATTAATTATAATTATTCATTAAAAATCATACCTTCATATATTTTTCAAAACATGTATAGTAGGTTTGCAATACAATATGATACATATTATAAATAGATAACAATTTTATTATATCGAAAATATCGTAAAGCTCAATATATCAAAACTTTAAATATAAAAAATTATCGCATTTGATGTTTACACATTATTAAACAATTTTTTTGTATTCTGATATTGTTTTTTTTTTTTTTTTGATATTCTGTTTATCCAAATAAAAATAATAAGAAATACATCTTCTTTCTTATTATTTTTATTTGGATAAACAGAATATCAAAAAATATCATTTATCGCAACATTAAAAATCTATTTTTCTAGTTTCCCCAATTTCACTGCTACCTAATACAAATATTGAATTCAGTATACATTAAAAATTTGGTTTTCACATTACTTAGTAAAACTAAATCATAGAAATATTAAATTTTTTAAGTATTTTCTGCTAAAATAATGGTAAAACTATTATATTATTAATAAACCATTAGAGAGGGTATTAAACAAGTTAAGCGACTCTCACTTATAGCCTTTCTCTATTACAATACAGTTCATAGATCATAAATAAGCATAAGTAATCAAGAAATTCATAATTTACACGCTAACAGCACAAGACGGTGCAGCATTTCCCGCCACTGCCGCCGCCAAAGGAGCAAGTGCAGCAACCACACCATCACCTCCTTCTCCACCACAACCACAACCATCACCAACAACAACCACAACAATTTGAGATGCTATCACCAGGATTGGTGGCTGCATCCCAGTTGCAGCGTCAGCGTGGCAAACAATCAAAAATCAATTTAACGCCATTTACAGCAAAGAACACATTGCCGGGACAGTTTATACCCATTATTTATACGCCAGTGAGCAGCAAGCCCGGCTCCGCCAGTCCCATCAATTACAATAACATCAATAATGGCAACCTGAAGCAGCCAGAAATCGTCTACCAAGCAGCAGTGCCGCATAAAAATTCCCATCAAACACAAATCGTTGGGGTTCTTGCCTCAGCCGAACAGCAGCAGCAGCAACACCAACAGCCACCATCATCATCCGCATCTTCCGAGGAGGAAAAGAGCGTGGAAGCGGAGGAGGAGGTGCAGCAGCAGGAGGATCATAGAGCCCCCGAAGAGCCAGTGGAGGTGGAGGAGCAACATCAGCAGCCAACTCCAAGGTAAGATTTATTAACAACACTTGTGGTGCGAAAACTCAAATGTAAGTCAAGCTCTGATCTTATGGGTCTATTCTCCTCGTCATCTGCTTGCCAAGCAGTTCTCACAGCCACGCCCACAAATATATGTATAGCGTGTGGTGCTCCACTGGCAGTTGCAAATATTGCATGCAGTATGAAGTGTAATTAAAAGTGTTTCAACCATTGTCAGCTTCATAACATTTTATGTCATCGACACAGCTATGACTTTAATCAAGCATCCAAAGCGAGTGTCTCACATAATATCATTAGTTTCATTATTATTATTAAAGCTTGAGTAGAATTAGTTGTTTTTCTTTTAAATTTTCTAAGTTGAAGGTTTATTGTTATGCTCTTTTAATAAGAATTTAAAGGGAGCAATTTGATTGAACGCTTGAGAGTCTGAAGATGAGAAAATACAGAAGTAAACCCTCGATTTTAGATAAATTTAGTACTTTGTCACGTTGACATTGTAATTAAAAACATAAATCCCCAATATTTTTCCATTACTTTGGTAAATAATATTCTTTTTGTTTATAGTTTATATGAAAAGTTTGCAATTTGTTGGCACTAAGTAGAAGAAATGCCACAGTTAACCAATTCGAAATGTATTTAAAAACTACTCCACATACTGAACTTGCGAAATGCTTAGCACACACGCGATACAGAAACTTTAAATGATTGCATTGAAGTAAATCTCAAAAATCGAGACTGGGTCTGAGTTGCATTCACAACCTGCCCTTGGGCAGAAAAATCAATTGCATTAAATGCACTGGACCCAATCCACTATCAATAGCCTCCTTCTTCGGCTTTGATTGCTCTTCTCCAAGCTCACCATCTGGGCCACCATCTTTGCTGCCGCCGACGACTGTGGTGACGTAAGATCCATGACGACATCGAATTGAGCGATTCGAATTGCAGTTCGATGTACAGCAGGATGCACTGCCAGTGGGCATAAAGTGGGCAGAGTTGCGAACTGGCCAATGTATCATGTACATATATACATAAATACCCCTGCCCGTATGTTCTTGTAGTAATTGTCAAATTGCAAATTCATGTCATAAATAGCCAACGGGGTCCAGGTCAGAAATCTGCCATACAATCATTGGCAAAGAGAAGTGTAGGAATATGTCGCCATTCAGGGAAGATTTTTACAGCCACCCTGATGTCTGCAGTGACGAAACATACTCATGTATTCAAACTTGTTTCGATTTAAGTGGTTAAATTAATTGTCCATTAAATAGAAGTAAAGATAATTCGTTCAGTGACCCAATTTTCATATAGTTGAAAGAGCCTTCCGAAGATATTCCAAGTGTTTTATAAAGTAATTCATATACAAAATAAAGTCTCATATCATTTTTGCTTACAATCGAATCCATAACTGCTTTGCATGACGATGACCCAACCACAGCATTGGCTACGCTTCCGTGTCGGTACCCGATACAAGTTCAGTTACTGCCGCCACCACATCTAGCAAAACCGCATTGATAGTGCATCAGAAATCGCCGTCATTTGGCGGGCATGTGAGTAAATACGAAAGTTACTTCAACATGGCCCCGCCCACACCTCCGCAGCATCCACACATGACGCCCCAGGAGAAATACGTGCTTTACTTACAACAGCGCATGAAACACCAAAAGCAACAGCAACTGCAGCAACAACAGCAGCAGCAGCACAAGAATTACGACTTTCCACATCCGGTGGTGGTGCCAGCACAAAGCAGTAATACACTGGCCGGTAGCCACCATCCTGCAAACACCCATCTGCATCCTCATCAGCAGCAAACACACCATCATCCCCAGACACAGATCCATCATTCAAACAAGTATGACGATGCCCTGTATGTGCGGCCGGATGCAACTGCTGGCCAACAGGTGCTGCATATTCCCTTGCGCGCCCTCATGGCCCATGTCCAAGAGCAGACGCATTCGGAGTCGCAATACGCCAAGGATGAGGCGCTCGGGTAAGCCATTTGTTTTAGGTGAACCCAAAGGATGGACGGGGGAAAGTGATCTGTTTTCCAATAAGTCATTAAGTTTAAAGAAAGTTCCATTCATAAGATCTTATTAACTAATATTAATTCCTCTTTAGCTCCCCAGCACCGGCGCAGTATATTGATTATCTGATTGACGGCCCCCGTCAGTCGCTGGATGATGAGCAGCATCAACAGCAGCACGAGCGTCCTTTGGTCCATCATCCCTCACCCCAGCATGCTTACATTTTGGTGACCACAACAGCTCCCCATATTGAACACCAACCGGCGCCACAGCTTCATCCGGAGATATCCTCCACCCCAAGGCCTCAAATTTTGTATAAGCAACAGCCCACACTTCGATTACAGCCCGTGCATACCTACAAGGCCACTCGACGTCCCATTTACGTGACCGCACCCCCTCCAGCCGGTCCGCCCACGGCTAGTCACACGGTGGAGATTACCCCAAAGTATGTTTACGTTTCAGGCAAGCCTCCAAGTGGCCCCGAGTCGCAGCGAGAACCCTCGACGGTGACACCCATTAAATTAAAGCCCGTTTTTAAATACGCTCACGAGCGTCCTCCACTAACCCCCGCATATGTGCCCGGGCATGAGGATGATCAGTTGCCCGATATTCGTACCTCATCGCTGGCCGAGATCTTGCACAAGCTTCAAGCAAGCAATCATCTCCCACAGACACTGACACCCGACAATATAGACAACTCCATTAAGACCCTGATACGGATATTGCAAAACCTGAAGCAAACCCAAACGATTGTGGCAAATCCACCGCAGCATCATGAGCAAGAGGAGCACAAACACAATTCCCAGGACTATGACTACAACAGCGAAGATGATCATCATACAACGACCACGGGATCCGAGGAGGAGGCTGTTTCCAAACTAAAGGGACCAAGTGGGTATATGTTTTATAAAACATTATGCATTATTTAATGTGTTAAATGAATAGATAAGCATCCTGGACCAAGCACGGGCAGACCCGGCATTGATTATCCTAACTACGCAGAAATCCCCAAGACAAGTTTTGAATGCACTCAGCAACGTTACAAGGGATTCTTTGGGGATCCAGAAACCAATTGCCAAGTCTGGCATTATTGCGATCTCAATGGTGGCAAGGCATCGTTCCTGTGCCCCAATGGAACCATATTCAGTCAGGTAGGAGGACATTTAAAGCAAGAATCCAACAAAATATATTATTATTTATTTATAATTATAAACTTTACTCCTGTTTTCAGATTGCTCTGACTTGCGACTGGTGGTTTAATGTGAAATGCTCGACTACTTCCCAACTTTATGTGCTAAATGAGCGACTCTACAAGTACATTCTACCCTTCAATCCCAAGTTTCCCGAGGACTACAACGGACCCATTGTTGATAAGTAAGATAAAATCACAAAATTAACATTTAAAGTCACAAAAATAACCTAATTAACTATTCCTACGCAGATACCTGGCCATGAAGTTTCAAGAAATGGAGGAGAAAATGCGCCAGGAGAAGCAACGCAAGGCTGCTCAGCAGGCGGAGAAACCAGGGCAGGTCTCATCGTCCACTCCCTCCCTGCCCAAAAATCACAAGCCAGAATCCAAGCATGTGGGCAGTGGCATTAATGCCCAGGTCTATGAGCAAAGCTCGGAGCGAAATCTCTTAATTGACGACGAGATCGATGACATTTCGGAACGTGGCAGCTACGACACATTCGATCAAACCCAACCAACCACCATAATGGCTCCAACAAGCACCCAGGATGATACCAAATCCTTTGTCCTCAAGCCAATTGTAGTGTCATCTACACCACAACCGCTCCCACAAATCGATTTCGAAGTGGAACCCACAGCACCGGAAAGCAGCGAGGAAGAGGATCAACTGCAGAGCTTAAGGGAGACCAAGGAGGCCGAGAAGAAAATAGGGCGAGAGACGACGAAAGTTAGCGTGGAAAAGCTGGAGGTTATCGAGATTAAAACCGATGGAAATACCGGACAACTGATGCCCATCAAACAGAGCAGCAGCAGCGAATGAGCAGCTATGAAAGGGAACCACCAAGAAAGAAAGGGAAACGTAAGGAAAAGCTTGCCATATTTGTAATGAGAAATTCGCCCCTAAATTATTCTTTAGCGAGCAAGTACTGTAAATAGCTAGCCGTAAATGCAACTGTATACATATACATACCTATAGCTATAGTTCAAATAAATAAATCTGACTAGTAAGTAAAATAAACTCCAAACTCACCTCCTGGCCATTGTGGATGTTTATCAGAGCTGCATTCAAAGACTGCAAGGTACATGGTATTTCAGAAACCAGACGTTGATTCTAGACGAAAAGGTAAATTAATTAATGAAGAGCACAAAGAAATAATTCCAGTCACCATGTCGGAAAACGACGTCGTTCTATGATTCCTGTGGTATATATTCCAGCATTTCGTGCAAATGTTGCGCCGACAATTGGTGCAGTATATAGTCATGGGCATTTGATGGCGGTGACACACCGATTGAAAGGGCATGCGGAACAACTGCTTGCCAACACGAAATCCTCTTGACTGTCCGCCGGACATCTTTTGAAAGATGTGTAACTTTAGGACACGACTGTGCTTATGAACGGCGTCAAAGCAGTCATGGCAATAGAAGGCATTGCACTGCGAACACTCGCCCCTGGCATCGACACGGCGGCATTCGCTGCACTTGGTGGCCTGGATGATCACTTCGTTGACCAAACTGAGGCTCAGAGCATCGTTAACTGGCTCCGCGTCCAAGCTACGGAAATATATGAGACTGCAGGCCTCTCCCAGCAGATGATAGTTGAGCTCGTAGAAGTCCCACACTCGCACCCCGGACTTGCTGTCCGGATTCTTGGCGTTGATCAGGGGACGAGCTGGCTCCTTGCAAACGGCACATGTCAAGTGTCGACGATCTTTCCCCAAACAGCTCTCGCACAGACTATGGCCACATGGCAGAAGGAAGGGACGATGATTCTCTGGGAAATTTAGTAAAATAAAATCAATGTTTAATATTTAATGTTTGTTTTGGTAGATTAATCACTTCTTTAGATCTTTTCAAAGCTCTATTTTGTTTATTTGTTTCTGAGTTTTTAACTAAATTCCTTTATATTCATTTTTTATACTAATATTAAAGGTATATGTTATCATTTATATTTTTAAAAAAATTAACATAAAAGTTATAATAATAAAAATATAAAAAATTTAAAAAAAATTATATATACAAGATATGCCACTTTCTCTAATATGAATATTTAATTATCTATGAATTTATTTTAAAAACATTTTTTAAGCGCCAAAGTTTGCATCACATTGTGCGCTTGTACGCAAAGTTTTTCTGCCAACTGTACATACATATGTATGTATGTATGCATGTACATATGCATTTCGTCAATGTTTAGAATATTTCGTCAAAAAGAATATGAAAAAGTCAATGAAGCAACATGATCCCGTTATGTATGGCAAAGGCCTCTGCCGTGCGTGTTTCTTTCAATTGAAAGTCACAAAATGTTCTATTTTGTGTTGCTAGTTAGACAAATTACTGTGGTTAATGAATATTTCTAGTTATTTATTTAACCAAATTTCGTTGGCTAACTGTTTTTTGCGTCGATTTTCTAGTCTTACCAACACAAGTATACGGTGCCGACCACCTCAGACACATTCAAAAGTAATATCTATGTACATGTATGCAAAGAAATATACGCTTGCCCCGAAAAGTCTCAAATTTTTACGAAACGCAACAAATATTCAATGAAAACTGCACAAGTGCTGTTTTCTGTCACTTCAATGAACGAATGAAAGTACTTACGTTCTTCCTTGGAGCAAGTGTATGTGTAGCCTTTGGAGCATCCAGGGCAGTGCAGCAAGTTCTTCAAATTGGACGCCACAAATCTGCGATCAAAGTACTTTAAACCGCGGTCGTCCGCCATTATTTTAAACTTGGCGAACTCTTCCCAAGCGTAATTTTTCCTTTTTACAACTTTTCTGTGAAAACTTTTCACTTGCAGGAATCTTTCGGCGCGATAGTAATGCTGAAAACATCGATCCATCGACCATCAATGTTTTCTGTTACCGATGTTTCCGAGGTTTTTCAATGTTTTTGTTGATATCGATTAATTAATATTAATAATAGTTCGCAGCAAAACAGAGGCACTTTTTAAAAATTCATTACAGCGAAATGGCTAAAGATAGCTTACAAATTTAAATGCCACATAATAAAACAATATTTGAGGAATTATTAAAAAATATGTTTCTTAAAATTAATGTACAGGTGTATGAGCCATTAGAAATATGAAATAGGTGTCATAAGACAAAAGCTGCTCAGTACAAGAATATTTATGAAGTAAAATCAAATTTAATATTAAAAACAAAAGCTATTTACATTTATTGGATTTTCTAGGTTGATTTTGCATTCTCTAATAATATACATATTGCCATTGGAAGCCTTTTCATGGTAGTTTGGTGTGCGTCAATAATTAATTTCTGATTAACTGATTTCTTTAAGGCCGTACTTAACTTTTTTTTTGTAATTAAACAAATATATTTATCTATTAGTCATTAATTTTAGATAAATAAGCAACTGAAATAATTGTTTAATTCAAAGGTATGCATAAATCTTTAAATTAATAGGTTTTGTACTGCCTAGGAAGCAAAGGCTGCTCTATACAAAACTTCGTGTCGTTGCCACTTTGATCGAAGCTGTGTTTAGCCCTTTCGAGGGTTTTATACTTTTAAATACGCGTAAATTTTAGATTTTCTCCGGTTAAATGTAATTTTTAATAGTTTATATTGTTATAGCACAGTGAGGTCCATTTAGCGAGATAGAATCTTCAGGATCTTCTTGAATTAATTCGTTTGCACACATCGATATCACCAATAAGTTGAAGCTTTAGCTGAACAACGATACTTAATACTTACTTTCCACATATAATTAAAAATTGCAACAAATTTTAATGCCATTTCACAATACCTTTATTTCAACACATACCATACAATTTAAACCCTTAACCAATTTCATGAAAATGCTTCGATCGAAACCCAAAAATTATCCAAACATTGAATCCATAATGGTATTCTGGCGCTGCCGACGATTTGTTTCGTCCTGTTTGTACCTCCGCAGCTCCTCGTAGACCTCATCATCCGTTTCCAATTCAAATCGACACAAAGGACACGAGTTGGTCTGGAAAGTTGAGAAATAAATAAAAAAGAAAAACAATAAATATAATTTAATTAAGTAAACATTCATTTAATTTTATTATTTGTATATATATTTTTATATACTTATATATATATTTTTTCCAAAGACTTACTTTCTTTAGCCAGAGCAGAATGCACTCCTCATGAAACTCGTGCTTGCAGGGCAGAATCTTGTACTTCTCGCCTGCTGTGGCAGGCTCCTTGCACACAGAGCACTCCAGTTCCCCACCCTCCTCCGACTCCAGGATCACGTGGACGGGGAGCTCTGCAATAGCTCGCCTAGATGCCTCCGGCACCTCAATCTCCACATCAATGCCGTGCATGACGGCCAGGACCTGAAGACGCTTATAGTTTCGGTCGAAATCATTGGCCCCCTCGGGTCCAGTGGGTTCGTGTCCGAGTTCCTCAAAATAGTCCGACATGGTGATTACTGTAAATGTCGTAGCATAAAGATCGAAGTTGATAACTTTTGACAGTAATATCCCTAAATCTGAGATGGGTTCACAAGAATTCTCGTGGAAATTGTCATCAGGATAAGCTTTATATCTGTAATAAAGCTGTGCCAGGCTTTAAGTTCTCTAACTCTGATAGCTGAAAAACATTAAAATACCAAACCGACCCACAATATAGTTCGATTTCAGCAACACATCAGTTCTTTTAGGAGCCAAACGTGATTTTTATTTCAAATTCGAGTTTCTCGTATACAATTGATAACAAATCAATCTGAGCTAAGAACTGCGTAAATACAATTAACTTTATAGATTCAGTGTTATGGCTAAGTATCTAAGAGGTCTTTTTTTGCATTTAAAACGTTTGCAAGTAGTGTTGTCTTCCTTTTTCGTTTTCTAAGACTAGAAATACTAGTTCTAGTTGCAGTTAAAAAGTCTAAAATTACAGGCATATACTGGCTTTCTCGTTTAAGTGAGCTTAGTTAGAGGCAAATAGTCCACACAGTTGGGCTTGTCACTGATCTATCCAGGAGGAGCTTACTATATACCCTTTAATAATAATGTTTTAGAGCTTCCAAGCTATGAGGATAATTTCTTCATTATTTTCTAGAGTACATGTTGAGCTTCATAAAGATGAAAAGTTGCAGAAAAATGTTATTTCCGTTTTATATATTTTTTTTTGTGGTTAAAAGTCCCAACATCTGTAAAATATTTTACTTAATAAATATTTAAATGATTAAAATAAGTAAGTAATTAAAAAAAGATAAATTGTATTTCTATTCCCAACCAATTGCCATTTCCAACATAAACAGGAGCCAATAAAAACACAAAATGTTAATTCCTTTTTCGTTTCTTTTTTTGTGGTGTTTCTTCTTTACTAATTTGTTTTTAAATAATATTCATTGTTTTTTAAAGTAATTGATTTACGATTTACTTCAAGGTAGTTGTTACAGAGCTTGAATTATAGTTTCAACTTTCCTTTTCTTTTTTCTGCCCTCACTTATAAAGTTTGCAAACTTTGCGATCTTAACCAAAGATATTTATAGAGCAGAAAGGTAAAATATAATAGGTAAAATATATAAAATAATAAGAGTAAAACAAAAACAAGACTTAGGCGCTAGGCTTTACAAATTAGTAGTTTACGATTGCTAGAGAATAAATTAAAGGCGCCTGGCGGGGATACATAGGTGCGATTGGTAGTAAATGATGTATTTTATAGAGGCAGGACTACATCAGGATCTATCTACTGATTTTTTTTTATATAGATATATATGTGTATTTTGGGTGTATATGTACAGGAGCTACTTAAAGACAAACGAAAACGAATAAGTACACGATTCTTTTAATTACTTTAGCTACTTTAGTGGGGAAGGCGGGCGAGGAGGAAATGGGGGCGGTTGGGCACATGGACTTAATTACAATGCGCATTTTAGGATTTATTTTGGAAGGTAAGGCAATATATATATATATATATATATATATATATATATATATATATATATATATATATATATATATATATATATATATATATATAAAACTCTAGGCCAAAGTCGATTTTCACTGGATGTAACATAATATTTGAAACAGAAATTAGACGATTTTATCGCTAAAAGGTTTAAATACAAAACTGTAAACATTAAAATAAAATGCTTGGACCTTCTTTTGGTCGTAAAAAAACCTTTCGCTTTTAAAATCTATTTCGTTTAAATAAAATTTGTAGTAAGAAAACAAAGAAATTCAAATAATTTTCCCAATCATTCTAATTAAATTAGAAATATGGATGACATTTTAAAAGAGCAAGGCAAATATATATTATATATATATTAAATATATAATAGCTATGATTTAACCAAGAATTTCCTTTCCGCTCCTAAACTAAATCGTTGTCAACCGGAAATCGACTCATCCTATTATATATATATAGTAAACGATCGGGGCTCGCGTTAAGATCTATCACTAGCATATACAGTTAGTTCTAGAGTCTAGTGCTAAAAGCAGCAGCGGTTGGGAGGATCTATATCCCGCCGAACCCTCCTGGCCTGGCCTTACGTATCATCATCAGACTGGCTTGTTTTTTCTTCTATCAAAGATGTGGTGCAGGGTGAAGATTTGTGGGGGGTTGCTGTTGTGATGGATTGGGGTTGGCCTTTATCCGTGATCCTGGGCTCAAACACTATTAGTCTGTGATGGAGATTTGCGCATAGCCCACCAATGATCGCTCGTCGGGCACTTCGCCCGGCTGCACGCCGGAACTTAATTGGAAAGTAATCGTTTTCATCGTGGCACTGGCGGCTATCAGTTGATCGAGATGCTGGGCCATCGGTTGGGTATCCAGTGCATCCACTAGGCCGGCGTCTACCAGCTCTGTGGCTATACCTTCGGCAGTATCCTTGCCCACCACAAACTCGAACCGAATGTCGTGGAGCTCGCGTCGCAAGTTTCGCATGCGCAGGACAAGATTGACGGGTGGCGCCTCGCCGGCCGACTCGCTGGGCATTGGTAATTGGGCCATGCCAGCTGTTACCTCTTGAGTGGCTGCGACAGCAGCAGCAGCACCGCCTCCTGGGGCACCTGGTGTCATTGTGGCGGAGGAAACGCTGTGCGTTATCTCTGGCGACGGTTCTTCTCTATCGCTGTCAGAGGAATCAGCACGTTCCAACCGGTTGATAGGTCTGTCCTCTGAATCAGAGTCGGAAGATGGCTGTTTCCTGCCTCCACCCGAGCCCGAACCGGAGCCAGCGGAGCCACCGTTATCCTCCTCCTCGCTGGACCAAACCCATTCGCCAGTGACAGTGCGATGGAGGCGACCCGAGGCTCCGGGCTGTCTTTTCGCCGCCTTGTGCACCCTGGTTTCCATGCTGGGTCCGGACTGCAGCAGGGTCTGGGTGAGATACTTACGATCCTTGGCCTTCTTGAAGAAGGCATGCTTCAGCAGTTCACTGGCCGTTGGCCTCTTCGATGGCTCCTTCTGCAAACACTCGACGATCATCTTGCGGAATGTCTTGCCATAGGCCTTATACTGGTCTTTGTCGTCTGCGCCCGTGTCCAAAGTGGGCGGGTCGTTTTGCAGGGTCAGCATTAGCACCTTCATAGGCGGATACTTGTGGTAGGGTGCCGTTCCGGTGGCCATTTCAATAGCCGTGATTCCAAAGGACCAAATATCGGCCTTGAAATCATAGCCATGATCCTGCTCCATCACCTCAGGCGCCATCCAGCAGGGTGTGCCTACAAAGGTGTGACGCACCTTTTGCCTGGACAGATCCCGGCCAGTGGCCAACCAAGCACTGACACCAAAATCAGCGATTTGAATGGTGCCATCATCGCCAATCAGGATATTTCCGGCCTTAATGTCTCGATGGATTTGGCCGTTCGAGTGGAAGTACTCCAGTCCCTTAAGCACCTCCTTGAGAACCGTGGCAATGGTGGCTTCATCGAAGACGCCCTGTTTGCAATTTGACGTCCGCATCTTGTGCTTGATGATGTCCAATAGGGAGCCACCCTCGAGGAGTCTCAGAACCAGCCAGAGTTCCTCCCTCACCACAAACGAGGTGTGATAGGTGACAACATTCTCGTGATTGCACGAGGACATCGCCTGGATCTCCTTGAGCAGCTCGTCCATCGACGTATTCCATTTCTCCAGGTTGATGCGCTTAATGGCGCACTTCTCATTCCGCGGAATACAGTAGGCACCATGGACAACGGCTGTGGCTCCTACACCAATGACATCCCTCAGCTCGTAATCATCTTTGGAGTTGGGCCACGGCTGTTTCTCGGGCACTGCCGCAGCGCCCGCCAAGTTAGCTGCTCCGGCAACATTATTGCTGGATAGATTGGCAGGTATGGAGGTCATGCTCCTGCTTCCAGTTCCGTTTCCAGCGGAGGTGGTGGCGGTGTTGGTGGTGTGTGGCGGCGGGGTACCTGGTCGTCGTCGATTATTGATAGCCGGCTGACTCTGCGATCTTTGGGTATTTCGTGGTCTCGGTTGCTTGGATATGGGCGGTGTTATTCTTCGGGGTTCCTCCTGTTTTATCGGATGAAACTCCTCGTCCTGCTGTCGGTAAATGGATGGATAGCCCTCGATCTGTCTTTGTTGTTCTTGCTCCTTTTGTTGGACTTTATAGCTGCCAGAATTGGAACTATCTCGTGGTTCTGATGCCTTGTTGCTCTTTGAGTTCTGCTGGTGATCTTCCTTCTTGGCAAAGCAACCAAAGATTCCTGTCGTGTCTTTAGGATCTCTTTCGCTGGATTCTTTGCTTTGACTGTTGCCTTTGCTGTTGTTGTTGTTGTTGTTGGAGATGTGTGTCACCTCTGTAAGTGGAGAAAAATCAGAACATGGATATAAAGTAGGGGCCTTTCCTTGAATAATCGTTAACAAAGAAAGCAACTCAACTACGGCGATATGGAAAAATATGAAGAAGAAACCCTAGTTTTGCGGAAAATCGAGGAAAATGAAGGAAACCAGATATGGAAACATGAAGTTGCAATAAGAAGCCAGGGGAGTCTAATGTTAAAATTCAAGACAGCAACGAGTAGGACATGATTTCAAATCAGCATTAATAACAATATGAAAAAAGATAGAATTTAATAAATATTTTGTTAGTCAAGATCGAATTGGGCTTTGTTATTGTAAGCCTAAGGGCGAGGTGCTTCACCCTGGTAATACGAATAATGTCAAAATACAATTTGATTAAAATATCAAAACATTTATGAAACTTTTATAGATTTTTATAAGATAAATACTAAATAAAATATAAGGGCCAGGTTTTTAAACCTGGAAATACAAATAATTTTAAAATATTATTTGATTAAAATAAAATCAAAATATTTATGAAACTTGAATAGATTTTTTTTTTCTAAAATTCTAAATATTTCAAACTTCTAGTTTGCTTAATATAAACCAAATCCATATCTGAGCAGAATGTACATATTTAAAAGCCCAAAACAGATTGCAATTTGTTGTTCGCAGGGGAATTACCCTCACACGTTTCGGCATAAAAAGCAAACAAACAGTTTAACGCTCGACACATGTCGTCTACTAGGAATTCATTGATTCCCCTCCCTTTCCGCCCCACTCAGCCACTGCCATTATGCTAAATTTTTCCACGTTTCTGCTGATAAGGTTTTTGTTTTATGAATAAAATCTGCCACGATTGTGGCGCACAACGTTTGAGGCCACCACTGTGAGGCACCATTAAACTATTTCTACCTCCACTGTAGGTGTGTCTCTCTCTTCGTGTTGATCGCTTCTCTTAGCTCCATGCAGCATAAAAAAAGTTCAATCGCATGGAATGAATGGCAGAAAGAGAGAGGGCGGACTGTGCGAGCGGGACCAATGACCGCCTTGTGCTATTTATAGAAACAAAAAAAAGAACAACAAAAAACAACAGCCAAGATAATGTGTGGAAATTGTAATTAAGTTTTCAGCTAAAATGTATGCGTTTACTTTGTTTCACTGTCTTCTTTTTTGTTTTTATGTAATCAGAAGAGCGATAAGCTTGCAGGCTCGATAACTGTGACAGGAGCGATAAAGAAGTTCGCTACCAGCGTGTCATGTGCCACTTTAATTAAACTCACTAACTTTGGCCAACTAACTTTTAAAGCTAACAACAACGACCTGACGAATTTCGCAATTTAACTCATAGGCAAACTAAAGAAGAGAAATAGAAAAAAACTAAATGTTTACAAAACAAACAAAACGCAAAGACAGAGACGGAGAATTGCTTCTTTAAAAAATCTCTTGGCAACACAGAGAAGCTAAATAAAGATATTGACAAAAAAAAACCGAAGAGAAAACATTTAAATATAAATTTTAGTTTAAAAGCAGAAATGTTTAAATAAAATTAATGAAAATTTTAACCGGATTATTATTTTCAAAGATAAACAGATATAAAAATCACAAAAAACTTGTTTCAACAAGAATGGTTATTTAAAGCTAATGACAAACTTGACTATAGTTTTTGTCACCAAATTTCCCAATAAATCAATAGGGAATAAAAAAGGGGGCGAAAGAGAGTCACACGATCATGTGCAACTGATAAGAATTGTCACACGACTTTGTTTCATCACACTCACACGCACACACACTCACTATTGGTTCAATAAATTTTCATTTGTGTTTATTGATTTCACGCCAAACGAAATCAAAACAATTTAAGCAAAAAGCTGAAGAATTATTATTTACACGTTCTTGTTGGGGTTCCAGCCTTTCCTTGCTCTTCCTTCGCCTCAGCTACTCCACGCTCGCGAGCGTTTCTCGTACTTCTTTTTCTATGTCTTATAATTTGCCTTTTCTTTCCGTTTTGTTTCGTTCGCGATCTTTTGCGTTCGTCGCGTCGTGCGGAATTAAACAAGCTTTTTCGTTTTCTTTTGAATATTACCCCTGTATATAAGCTCGCCACACTAAAAACGACCAAATGTTGGATTTTTAATGTTTGCAGCCGCAGCCACACTAGCAGATTTTGCATGGGTAAAAAGAGCGTAAGGGAGAGCCACAAGTGAGAATGAGAGCACCAAACCGCAAAACCAAAAGCCAAGGCAGTGTTGCTTTTTTAGCTTATTTGTTATTTCTATTGCAATAAAAGTGGGGAAAATATTTTGCACTTTATGTACCTATTTAAATGAGTCTGCATAATTATAAATTTCCATGAATAAAATAAAATTAAAAACTATCAAAATAATATTTTAAGTTTCCTTGTAAATTGTTTTAACTGTTTAATTTTTGCTCAGAATCTATCTTATAGGTTCGGCCAAAAAAAGAAACATAAGGAGTGAAGAACACAGAGACAGAAAACAAAAACAACATCGAGCATTTGCTAGAAATATACAAAAATAAATATAAGCTGCCGCACAGTGGTTGTCATGGATTAACAGCAAGCTTTTCAGGAACGAATTTCAACCAAAAGTATCTTTATTATAATATTTGTATCTTTATTTCCCTTTTTATATAAACTAATATATACTATTTTTGGTTTTAAATTAAGAAATTAGGAATATTTTATGTTTCTAAAAATATTGAAATAAAAAGTTTTTCCAAACTTTTTACTTGTTGTCCTTTTTATAATTTTACAAATTTTAAAATAAATTGATCTGATAAAATAAAATAAAATATATAAAAATGTTTTATTTAAATTACATTCAAAACCCTGGACTTTCTCCCCCATTAACAATTTCACCATTTGTAAGGTTTTATTTTTTGTTTGCCTCCACGTATATTGCGCCGTCCGTGTACTCGGATTTTATCAGCTCTGACGCGCACGATAAGTTAAAAACGTTTCCAGCGGCAATAACAACAACAACAAACGAAAACAATTAGCAACAATAAAGACCCAAAGTCCCAAAAAAGTAGAGCATAGATACAACAGACGTATGAATGTATGTGCTTTCCATACCGCACCCAGATACAAAATGGGAATCCAGTATCTCTCACTCTTTCTCCGATTCTCTCATATTTCTACTTGGCTATCTTCCGGGGGTTAGATAAGTGTGTCAACATAATGGAAAGGGGGTTAATTTCTGGGGGAGCCCAAATAACAATAAAAAATGCCGACAGTCATCATGGAAAATTCTTACTTGCAGCAAGTGGCTTTTGTCTAAAATATATGAAAATGTATATTGAAGATAGAATCAAGTAAGATCGGAAGACATACAAATACATTCCAAAAAGAATACAAACATCTGCAGTTTTTGTGAAAAACTCGTAAATAAAATATAGCATTTTATATGTATCTCAAGAGAATTGATAATCATAGAAAGTATGATCACAAAATGTAAAAAAAAATGTCTGAATTGTATCTGTATCTTTAATAATATTCAAAAGCCTAGCTGACTTCAGTAACCCATGAGAAACCTTCAAAACATCACATCTATCATATATGGATATATATGGCTGACCAACCTATAGATACAAATGTATCTAAGTATCTATAGAGAGATTATGGGATCAATGGTGGTGGTAGTCTGCATTGGCCAAAGCGTTAAATTCTGTTCTGCTATGCATAAAAATGCGCAATCGCCGGACCGATGACTTATACAAATAAGAATTGGCACACACACAATACTGATTTTTGCGTGGTGTGTTTTATTTTAAGAACGTCTCCGTCTGTCTTGTCCGCTGTTTGCATATAATTTCCAATGCAGTTCGGTGGCCATGGCAAAAAAAGGTGGGGTGGACTTAGGGGGGAGATTTGGCGGCTGGCAAAAGCAAAAGGTGATCGTCATTGTGCGTGAAAAGCAAATGATTTGGAAAATCGGGAGCGGACTACCCTTTATTCATTTCAGATGCTGAAGAATTATTTTTAAATAATATAATAGTTCAAATTTTAAATAATTTTCTTGAATAATTTATCTTTAATGTACCAAAGCAAAGTATTTAATTTAATTGAACTGCAAAAACATTAAACTCCCTGTACTTCCCATATCTATCTCTCTCAGACAAACAATAACAATTTAGCAAGACTATAAAAAGCTCATGAACTGCCTAATTACCTGACACCTTGCCCACACAGTCAGGTAGACGGAATATACATAAATATTTCATCCGACTCGTTCGCTGTTAACACAATTTTGGTGTATTGCACTCGTCGTCTGCATATATGCGACAACTTAATTATAGAAGAACGAAATAAATTACAAAAAAAAATCTACATATATGCATTTTGAAAATTTTGCTGTTGAAATTAATTTAATGCCATAATTTAAATATTGACACATTAACGAGCACAACGCTTGGCACAGTTGCTTGAACTCGGCCATTATTGCAGTTGCAATATCGTTTCGCATTAATTATTGACACAATTCGCCGCCAAGAATAATATAGTACTCATATCGCCTCTCAAAATCGACTCGATATTGTATATATCAGATGAATACTATGAGTGCTACTGGGCAGTGCCAAGTTTCCAAGTGACTGTTTGTTTAGATTAGACCTCTGGTTTGTCTGCTTTTCAGCACGTCATGCGAAAAAGTAATTGATTTCTCGTCTTGGTTGCTGCTGATTTCAACACATTTTTTGTTTTGCATTGGCATTGATAAATGCAGACTAGGCGTATTTATTAAGATCTTCTCGCGTTTTAAACTTGCCTTTATGTTCGGAACGATCCATCAGAGAGTAGGACAAAAATTTGAACTAGTTTTGAGGGGAATTCTTTAAATAAAACATTTATTATTTTAAGAAATAAAACCTTGTCTACTGAAAATTAAATTTTTTGTTTACCGATTAATATAATTTTTTAATAATTCTTATAAAATTGATTTGAGACCAAGAGCTACCCTAAAAATTATTATAAAACTTAAAGCAATTAATAATTACACTTTTGTTAGCTTTATAAAAAAGAAATAAAACCTTGTCTATTGAAAATTACAAGTTTTGTTAGCGATTAATACAATTTTTTCTAATTCCTTGAAAATGTAATTGATTAGATACCAAATATAAAATATAAAAAATGTAAAAAAAATACAAATAAAAAAATAAAACCTTGTTTATCAAAAGATAAAATTTGTGTAAGCCTTTGTTAGAATTTTCTTATAATTCCTTTAAAATTCAATTGACTTGAAACCAAGAATTTCCCTAAAAAATATTACAAAATCTCAAAAACAGTAATTATTAATTTGTAAACCTTTTTTTTTTAAATAAACCGTAGTACAACTTCATTTAAAATACAATTAACATTAAATCCACTCCCAGCTACTCTCGAATGTAAATTATAAATCTCTTTTTATGACAGGTTTATTAGCATTTTGTGGCAATTATTTCTTAATTTAATTATCCCAAAACTTGACTAGAAATAAATCATGGGGGAATTTCCAGTCCCAAAAACAGTTGCACAATTTAAGTTGGTAAGCCAATAGATATATATACTAAATAACACACATCCGTACTCCTTCCTATCTATCAGACTGGGGATCCCATATATTTAGCTATTTGCATTTGGCTATATGCATGCATTATTTTTGGTTTATAAAATGATAAATGCGGGGCATATGAGACATATATTTCTAGCAATAAAATATTAATTCAAATTAGTAGGGGGTGAATTTTTTATAAATCTGTTCATTTAAAATGAAAAATACATAAAGAAGATTTATGATTATTTTTGAAATTTAACCCACTTTGCTTGAGGCATCCTAAATTAAGTAACTGCATTTTGACGACACTCTTTAAGATTTAATGTTCAGTTTTGATGGTTTGTAGGCTGAGATGCCTTCACACACGCGACACTTGAGATTGACTAAGTTATCAAGGGAACTGCGGCGATTGGGATTCGATCCGATTGCAGTTCAGAATCGCTTTACTCGCGATCGCTGATTCGACCGCTCCTCCAGCGTGAAAATCACAAATTCGACTGAACTTCACAAATCGTTGTAATCAAACATTTAAAATGAAATTTTTTCCCTTTTTTTTGCGTTTAGCAATAAACAACAATAAAAATTAAATGAGCTCTACAAATGGCGGAACACGACGAGCGATGATACTATAGAAGCTCCGTCGCCGATCGACAAAATAAATGTACGAAATGTGCGAAATTTTGCCGCCTCCATCAACGCGTCGGCGTCAGTTAGTAGTAGTTAGTAGTTCTGTGTATCCGCCTTTTGTATTTGTATTTATAAATTGTAGATACATATGTATATGTGTGTCTGTATGGGGTTGCCTTTGCCTTGGATTTGCCGGGCTTTATGACCAAAGCCCAGCTGGTAAGTCATATGCATGAGTGATTGCCACTGATTCCAAATTTAAATACGAACCGCACGGGGACTTCCGTGGATAATTTACTTAGAAGGTGGGGAGAATTCATTCTCGTGGGTTCTATTTAAGTAAGTTCATTGGGTTTTTTAAACAGATAAAAGATACAAAAAATATATAAAATGTATATGTTTTAGGTAGCAAGAATTACAGTTTAGGCTCTCCTGTAAACTAAAGCCTTGCTCATGATTTTAATTTATTTATTAGAATTTCTTAAATTTCCCCAAAATACTCCTCTTATATCTGCAACTCGCCTATCCCTGGTTACCAGCATTCGCCTACGTCTTTTGACGCATGTTTACATACTTTTTAGCAATACTGTACCAGAGTAATTTTTACCTTCTCCCAGCGACAAGCGCATGTCCGATTGATGTGTTATTATTATTTTAGCAATTTGTATAAGGCTTATAGCTCGAGTATTTTTAAATTCTTGTTTATAGTCAAAATGCGTCTCTTTTTCCCCACCATTTTTTTCGGGGTTATCTTATTATTAACAAGGGAATTTGTTGTATCCATGCCAATAAAATGTGTGAAATTCGTCGGCTGTGCGAATTGTATCTGTATTTCATATCTGTGTAAGGTGGCTTACTTTTTATGCGCACCGGCAATACGAGTCAAGTGATCGAACGCCCTCAAAAAGCAAAAAAACAACAAAAAATAGGTTTTGGCACACAAAAAAATCGCCTTTTAATTAGCGACCAATGTTATTTGACACGTGCGTGTGGGCGGGCCAAAGGTTGATCGTTCCTGAACCTAGAATACTTCAGTTCAGTTCCTCTATATACTCTGTGCATGGGCCACTGATCGCTGCCAAGGCGTTGGTCAATAACTTTTGTGAAAATTGTCGGTTGCGTGACGTCGGCGACATCAAAATGAGGCTAAAACTCATGAATGACCACCACGAGTCGAGGGCGAGCTATAATGAATGAACCTGAACAAGCCTATTTCGCATAGTAAAAACTACAGTGGATATATAGAAATGGCCATAGAAAAATAATGGAACTATAGAATGGTGTTTGAGCCTATTATTACCTATTAACAGAACCTTAATAGGAAGACGATAATCATATAAAAATGTCTAAAATATTAATAAAAAAATGTATGAATATTTGTAGTATTATAATAGGAAAGGAAATTCGTAATATGCACCAATTTGTTGATAATTCCTCTGACTACTTTATAGACAAAACTAAAGGTAATAATACAATTTTAGCCAGCAAAGTCATATTGAAAATACCTTTAAGAAACCAAAAACTACCCATTAAAATATATTTTTAAAAATATATACAGAATGTTCGTGAAACTTTATACATTTTAATAAACAAATGCATATATATTTCCTATAAAAAAAAAATGCCAAAAATTTGCCATGTGCCATCGCCCATCAGTAAAATCAAAGCTCACATGTTCGCTTCAATTTGCTGGTCAACATCTCATGTGATTTCTTTCTTCGTTGGTTTCTCAAGGCGAGGACGTTGGCGATTTTTGCACTCGCAAAAAACAATTTGCAGAAAATAAATTTAAAAAACGCACGAGAAATAAATCAATATTCTTGAACGCAAAAGTCAGTTCAATGAGTTCAAAATGCTAGCAGGAAGTAAATGCTTAAGGCAAAAGCTGTGACAAAAATATATAATGGCACACAAATAATTATTTAAAATTTAACTCACTTGTTTTTGATAAAGATTTCAAGGTAAAACAATAGTAAATTAAACAAGAGAAACATATATTCAATTAAATTGGGTTAAATAATGACTTATAAAAGCAATGGTTAATTGCAAGATTTTCTTAACTTTATTTACAGTTTATTAACAGTTTACAGTTAATATTCACATTTTAAAAAGGAATACAACAAGTTATTAACAAACAAAGAGTTTTTAATTTTTGGAATTCATAAAAATCAATTGTAGAAAAACAAATATCAATTGAAACGCTTAATTAAAATCACATTTTCATGACGAAAACCTAGGATCAATTGAAATTAAGGTTTCTGATTTCAGAACCAATTAATTGAGCTCACAGATGAGAGTCAGCCAAGATTAATTGATGGAATTTCCAAGAAATTAATCAGAATATTAATGCTCTATAAACATTCCGCGTTCGGTTGACCCAAATATCCAAGTTTTCCATGCATTTATCTCTTGTTCCAAGCTCATAAAGTTAATTTCATTATACAATACAGGTTAACCTTGCCACAAACATAAGATTTAATGCTACTTCCCCTGAATATGTATGCAAAAATGAAAAGTACGAGACTGGCGAGAGATGACAATGACTAAAAATAGCAATCACAATTGAAATGTCGTTCCATATTAAGCCCCCGGAGCCCAGTTATAGTTTCATTCTTTCTCTCTTGTCACTGTGGCTAAATTTAAAACGGCGAACGTCACGTTGAGTGGGTAGGAAATGGTGCACGAAACAAGAAACAAGTCGGCCTCTCAGTCAGTTCAACATGATGATCATCATGTGATCATCATGTTTCTGTTGATCGTACAAGATCATTATGCCAATTTGTTGTTGTTTTTCCGCTCGACCGAGCATGCAAACAAATTAAGACTGAGGGCGCCGTGCCCCGAGTAGCGAAATTTAATTAGCATTGCCTCACTGTACTCGCCTTTCTATGCACTACGAAAAAAATATGTGAAAAATTCCTATTTTTTTTTATAAAATATTCAGCGCCTTAAAAATGTTTTCTTTGCCATTTGTAACTAAACTATTCACCAGTTTAACAAGAATCTTGGTTAATAGTCTTATCATCTTGCTTGGGGTTTTCCCCAGTGTGTCGTTGGCTGTCCCTCTGACTTTTTTTGGCCAGTGAAACGCTTTCGCATGCCCTCCCACACATTTCCGCGTGCAAGCACTGAGGCAAATTGAGCGATTAGCGCCGAATAGAACGTGACCCACCAGAGAGGTTCCCCCTGTGTGTGCCCTGTGCCCACACTCCCAACCCAGAAGCGCACAGCGCCGCTTTACCTATCTCAATTTAATTTCGATTTTAGATCACCATTAAGATTTGTGTTTTGCCAAATGCAATTTAGTTTAATGCGTTTCGTCTGTCTGCCCCATGAGTTGTGATTCCATTCAAGCGTGCTGCTTGCTCTGATGACTTTATTACAATTTCAAAATCCCCGATGACTAATTAATGTAAATTTATATATTTAGAAAACAAGACAAGCACTAATTCAGGTTTTGTGAATCGCACAATTGATTACAGTAAAACTTTTCTGAATATTTCATTAAAAGGTTTACATATTAATTTAAACAAGTTAGTTTTCTGTTTTGTCCATAGGGAAAAATGGAAAAATGAATTAAAATGCATTTTGGAGTTTTTTTTTAACCTGATTTTGTTTAGAGTTTTATTACAGATTAAATGTATATTTTATTTGCAATCAAAGTACGGGGTAATATAGGTAGAAAATCTTTCAGATATGAAAAAATATATGTACATACATCTAGATGTCTGATATATAAAAATCCCGACTAAATGTGTGACTATTTGAAAGGATCTTTATTTCTAACTATAAAGCCAGTTATGCTTGCAATTTTGAACAAATTCTAAAGATTTAACTATTTTAAATTACACTCCATACTTCCTACTTACCAGTTCGCCTTTTAAAATCTGTAAAAAATGATCAAATTTAAATCGATTAACGGTATGTTCAGATAGCAATAAAATATATTATTTATGATTTAAAATTAATACAAAAAAATTATGTAATAAATAATAAGAGATAAGCACGGCATATAAATAAATATATAATTTATTCTACGCTTATTAATCGAAGGAAATCATGAAAATTCAATGAAAATTTCTACCAACATGTAAGAGTTTGGCCAAAGTGAACCGAATTCCTTATTAAAGAGATGAAAAGGTGGTAGAGAATAAATAATAAATAATTAGAGCACATAAATTTTGATTTGTAAATGTGCAAATAATTTATTATACATTTTCCCTGGCACTTTTCGTTGCCGGCTGATGGTGGTGGATGGAAGGAGCCAAAAATAAATGAGTCTCGAATGTGTGGCCACAAAACTTATCTTCATGCCAATAAATATAAAACTTATCCCGCATGCACATAAATTATGAGCAGCCGATGGCCACCAATTTCTATGCCAAACGTGGCCATAATACTGCAACGATACAAGCGGATCTTTTAAATTGGTAAATGGGGGGGTGTGCAGGTGCGGCACCTGTTGCCACAAATTAAGCAAATGGCGTTAAGAAAAAAAGGAAATGACGAAATAAATAGGGACATTTTTATCAAGCTGCAGCCAAGAAAAATTCAAAAATTTATTCAATGCCAAAATAAATAGTAATTAATTTTTGGGTTTTCCTTTCATTTGCTTTGGCTTTTGAGTTAAATCCAGAAAATTGCGCTAAAATCTAATTTATTGACGTTTGGGACGAGTATTTAAAATGTCTTTTGGGGTTTTAAAGATATTTATGATATTATATTATATGATATTTATGATTCTGATTTAGAATAAACATTAAGCGTATACTTTTGAGGACCTATAGAAAAGAGTTAAATATTCGGGTTGTTTTCATTTTAATATTTATATATGTATGTACTTTATTATTCTTGTTAAAAATGTATAAATAAATCCATTAAAGGCTCAATCACAAAATCTTTATGAACTGTGGATACCCAAAACAGCTTAATAATTATGCGCACCTAAAGGCTTTGTTGTGTATTTGGAAAACACTTTCCACATAATAATAATAACAACAGAAAACGGACACAAATCGACAATAACAAACGGCACGTGCTGTAAAACCCATTAAAAATATTTTCCGTCTGCCTCTAACGAAAATAAACTAGAAAATTGTGAGAGTATTGAAATATAAAATCTTTGTGGACATCAAAATGGCATGCAAGACAAACAAATTGCGCTTAAATTTATGGCAGGCGCTTGCATCTCAGCCTCCCTTCCCGCCACAAACAGGTGTTCAAATATGAAATGTGGCCAAAAGCAAAAATGGCAGTAAATTATTAATAAGTTTTAGAAAAGCTGAAGAATTTTTAAGCACACATTTGACAAATGAAAAATTAATTAAAAGATGGTAATACATTCTATATTATTTTCTGATTTTAAAACGTTAATAAAGTGTACACAAATATCAAATCTTTATATAACTTTTTTTTATAGAAATGTATTAAAAAGCAAAAGATCAAATGTTATACCAAAAGAAATATTTATTTTTAGGTAGTTTAGTATGAAAACTTAGTTCAAATAAGTTATTAATACTTTTAACTTTCAATCAAATTAGTTTGTTATTTTTAACGAATTTCTACTGTGAACACTCAATGCCTGCATTGGGATTAATCTTATCGCTGCAATTTCTGCCACACACTTATTTACACACGACCCTTTTAACTAATCAGGAAGTGTAACTATATTTAGTAGCAACCAAGTCTGACCTCGAAGGGACTGGGACTGGGCACTTGAAAAATAAACCCCAACTAAAATTATTAAAAAATATACATGAAAGAAGGGCAATCTTTAAATAGTACGAATTCTCGCAAATATCAGGACTCAGGATTGAGACCTCATTATAAGTGGATCAAATCAGACAACATTTGAACACCTTTAATAACGATTATATATTTTTGTTTTAAATAGACATAGGTATATATTTTCTAAATAAAATCTTATAAAAATGAAGCAGTTTTAAAGAAAATATTACTCTTTTTAGGTATCTTTTATGATAAACTAAATAATTACAAGCAAAGCTAAGCTATTTATAAACAAATTAAGAGAAATATCTCGACACGTATAGGATTTCCTCTCCACATTAAATAATGCTAATTTGTATTCTTAGAGATTCAAAGCTAATTTTCTTAGTTGGGAAACAGGCTCCAAGTGTGAGTCGTGTAAATGGGCAATTAGAAAGGGCGACAATTGCACATGTGGTTGATGCCACATGTCACATGGCCAATCGACGACTTATCTAAGCAATCATCGATGATGGGCAAGGCGTCGCATTCTGAGCATAAATTGCCAACGGCGACGAAGACGGCACGGGATGCAGCTAATTAGAAACGCAAATTGGCTATCGGCAATTGCCACTTGGCCGCACACAGCACAGGTGTAAATGGCACGATTATGGCATTATGTGTCTTCCACCTCTTAAAACCCCGTTGATCAATCAAATTAGCAGCGGTTTCCAAAATCCCTATTATTATCGCTTTTAGATGCTGAATTATATATTTTGCTGCAGCCACGCGACTCTTTCGTGCGCCCAACCTGTGAAATTCTTTACCAATTAGCCAAAAAAGATATTTTTGTCCGTGGTCCAAGTATTAAATTGATTTTGATAACACGGACCTGCACCTTTACCGTTTTATGATGGCTGATTAGAAAGTTTGTTTGGTATGCATAAATAAAGTGTCCAAGATATGTATATAATAAAGGTTTCTTAAGATCGAAAAAAACGTGCAGTTTGCAACTGAATTTACTTAAAAAAATTAATTAAGTGTTAAATATGACAAGAAGCTACAAATTATAAAGTTACATGTATTAATTGAGCACAGATTTGTTTATTTGTTATCAAATAGCCATTAGCATTTTCACAAATAATATTTTGTTGTTTTTATAGTTTCCATTTACTTGTGTAATCAATATTTAACAATTAACGTATTGACGCAAAGACTGTTCGATATTTACATAAATTACAAAGCACGGAATATATTGTATACTAATAATCCTGATATTTGATTTTTTTTTTATTATATAAAATGAAATGCGATGTAGTATAACCCTTCTTGTATAAAAAATTTTGGGGTAGATTTCGTTCTATTTACTTTAAAATAATAAAAGTCCGCATAGTAACCAAGATCAGCTTTCAGCCCTTAAAAAAATAGTGGATATCCTTGAGATATTATGGGGTGAAAAATAACACCTTTGTGATGGGTGCCGACAAAAGATATCAGATATCAGGCCTTAAGTATTATGTTTCAGATTAAACAAAATCGGTGCTATTCTTTCAACTTTCCGATAAAAGTAAGATTATACAAATTTAGTTGATGAATTTTCGGTTATTTTAAAAACAAAGTACCTATTTATTTTTTATGCAGATTATGATAATTAACTAAGTAATTAATTCATGAAACATTTTTATTAAATTTTGGATTTTAATGGTTAAGTTTTGTAAAGTGATTTAATGTATTTCCTCGTAATTCCCAAATGCATTTTTACCCCCTGCAACCAGATGATGTTTAACCTTCAGGAATTAGTGTGTGAAAATTAACCTCAGTGATGTGCACCGACAAAAACTAGTTGCAATAAAAGATGATAACACGCTAAATGAATGCATATTGCATAATCTTTCGCCCTCTCTCCGGGCCGTAGTCGTCTTTCACCGAATGCAATTGAAAATGCAAATTGCGCGGGAATTTGAAAGAACAGCTGCTGCACCCACAACTGAGAAAATTTCCGAGTGAAATGGGAAAGCAGAAAAAATAAACGCCACTAATTGAGCGAGCGCCCGTCCATTTGAAGTTCGTATCAATTAAGCGAAATGCAAGCAATTCAATCAACTGGAGCATGGTGACACAATATTTGCGGACACGAGTGTGGCAAACTGTAGTACACGCGCGTGTTCCAATTCCAGGCGTATAAACAGGCGGGGTTCGAAATGGTAAACAAATGATTAATTGCATATAAGAAATTAAATTAAAAATAAACATATACTTTATATGAAAATATGTATTTTTAAAATTAAAATTAAAATTAAAAATACTAATTTTTCATTTCTAATTTGATAATAATAATATAACGTCCCCAATTGATGGGCTCTATTATTCTGACCGCGACTGTCTGTGACACGCATAACCTCACACAACCACAGGCGCAGTCACTGAGTCACTCTCTCTTGCTGGCACTCTCTTTGCACAGATGACAACAAGCCGGTATTTTCATACATATTTCCGCAACGAATGAAATTTTAAAAGGCAGAAAACCAAGCTTAAGCTCAACCTAATAAAACAACAACTAAGATTGGACAGAATAAACAGCGTTGTTTGCTAGAACCAGTTACAAAAATCAAAATCAAAGAAAAACGGGGGTGGGGGTAGGGCACAAACCTGTTTTCCTTTTGCAAAATCGATGAAAAACCAATCGCCGAAAACGTAATCTCGCCAGGAAACTTATCTTGCCACCGATTTCAATAGTATTATTCACTAATTGATTTTCTGATTTATGTATTTGTTGCGAAAAAATTCCACTGCTCTCTCTCTCTCTCCTATTGCCGTGACGAAACGTTTTTTGCTGTTGAATTTGCTGCAAAATTTCACTGATTCGCGGAATATATTCGCAATCCGGATAATACGCTATATCCACAGTTGATATTAGGCCAGATTTTGTAGTCACACGTAAAAATCGAAGCGTCTCGACGGCACGAAATAAATATTTAAACAAATATATACTTGCTGTTAACTTTAGCCGATTTTGTGCAAGATGAGAGTACAAGAGAGCGTTAACAGGGCTCAAAGAATCAACAAAATTTAGCTTATTGAATCTAACAGAAGAGAGAATTTCTAGCCATTTCCCACCAGATTTGTAGCCATTTCCCACTAGACTTTTGCGGTCTCCGCTGTTCAAATCCTCTCTTCTGTTAGATGCCATGTTAACATCCGTGCGGCCATTTGCTATCAGAAGGAGCTGTTATATTTGGCGGGGGATTTGAAATTGACAGTAGGGGTTTCTAGATACTTTTAAGGTTAGCTATATTATCTGATCAAAAATGGATTTTATTAATATATAACTAGTAATATTATAATTATCTTAAACCCATAACTATATCATTGAACATATAAAATTATTAAAGTAAATATAATTTTTTCAATTGCAAAAAAAAGATTAAGAGGCTTTCTGGAGTCAAGAATCTGGATTTAAAGTTAATATAGTATTGTAGTAGATTTCGCTTTAGGCCACAAATGGCCACTTAGGGGTTTATTGGGCTATTAGAACCCTTTTTACTGTACCTTAGGTAATTTAAGATACAGATGGATGGTATTTGGTATTTTAAGATACAGATGGTGGTTTACTAGTCTCTAAAAACTTGTTCCAACGTTTATTTCGAAATCGAATTTAGAAAACCAATAGGTATTTAGAGTGCTGGCGTATTATTTTTATATAGTAAATTAGTGCAATTTGTTTTTCTTGGGTTCCAGCTTGTATAAAGGTATACCGATTTTATAATTTCTTATATTGACTGTTTTTGAAACCCATGAAATACATTATTTTGAATTTATTTTTTTAATAATTATAATTAAAATTTTTTTTGTATTTTCCATTTAAAAAAGCTTTGCCGAAACCCGTACTCGCTCAGCTTTGAAAGCGTTGATGAAGCTTAAGCGCTGTAAGCGCCAGCTGTATGTTAACGTAATGTTACACCACCCCCCACCAACCCATCGCTCGCTTATGTAAACCCGTGTGAATGGGTCTGGGTCAAGGTCGCAGGGGCCGGAGTACACGCCCTTGAAACATCCGAACAGCATCCGAACCGAGATTTATGTACCCCAGATTTTCCATTATAAATTATGGCTTATGTCACTATGAAATTAAAGCTGCTGGGAAAATCGAGGAGAAGTCCAACGCTAATCATAATCACTGAGGTTCTGAGAAGAAGGAGGAGGAGGTGACGACGACGGCGGAGGCAAATGGCCGAAATCCAATCAGTCAACGCTTTGCGACAATTCTGACAGAAACCAATCAACTAAGTGTCCCAGCGCCAAGAATTAGCATAAGAAAGAAAGTCCGACGACTGCAGGGATAATTCCAATGAAGAACTATGGACTAGGACTGAGACCGGGACTGATGGCGTTTTGATGGTGGCTTTGGTCGAATGACCGGTGCTTCTGTGCCATGTGAAAGCCGTTCGTTTAGTTCGTAATGAAATTTTACAACCGAAGGGCGCTCGTAAAATGGCCACGTCAGCGGCCGCAGTTAGCAAGTGGCTGCTTTTACACGGTAATAAAAAATTTGGGTTAATAATTAAAAAAATAAACTCTAACTTTATAGTTCAGATTAGCTTTGGCATAAATAATTTTACACTCCTGAGGCCACTGCACAAAAGCATTTATCAGATTAAATAGTTCAACAAGAAATTGTTTAAACGAAAAGGAGACTAAAGACGAAAGTTTAATGTTAAGTTCTTCATTAAAAATTTATTTATAACTTAAATTTAAAAAATTTAAAGATGTTCGAGCTATGATTAACAATTAGACATTTTCTCTCATAATAATGTTTACAAAATGTAACAAGTTTTTGTCAAAAAATTGAAATTGAAACTGGCAGATAATATCGAAATATCAGAACTGTAAAAATATGAAATGGTAAAGTCAATAAATAAATTTATATATTAACATTGTGATATATGAATGTGAGATAAGACGATATTTAGTTTGATAAATCACAGATATATAAACGATATATATAAAATTCAGATAAATTAAATAAGCATTCTTTATATATATATTTCAATAATAACCATATTTTAATCAATATATTTTATTAACAACGACATTTTCAGTAATGTAATATTGTATAATATTATATAATATATATGTATATATATTTTTTTTGTTTCGCTCGTTGTTGTTTATAAGTAATATTTTTAGATAGTGTTTTCATATTAATGTTTAGGATTTTTATATAATATTTATATTTGCAATAACTTTGATTATAATATAACAAAGTCCATTGTAAATCTGTTTTGGCAACATTTCTTTAATGTTTAGGATTTTTATATAATATTTATATTTGCAATAACTTTTATTATAATATAACAAAATCCATTGTAAATCTGTTTGGCATCATTTCTTTAATGTTTTTTTTCAAGTGTTGGACCAGTTTGCAGCTCTTTTACCTATTTCTACATCAACTCAACCCCCTTGGGCCTCGACCAAAGCCTCAAACTCCTTCGTCAATCCACAATAACTCGCCTCCGCTTCGGCACTTGTCTGGCAAGTTTGACTTAAGTGCAGTTTTAACGCTGCTTTGTCCGCACGAATACGGGTACGGATGCCGATATGGATACGGATCGGGGGCAGGAGTACGGGATTACGGCAACGGATCTGTTTGCTGCGCTCTGTAAGCACTGCGAACGTGTTAACTGCAGCTGTTTGGCATTTGAGTTACGTGCGCACGCAACAAATGCGAAAAAGAAGACGGGGGACACGGGGCAAGTTATGGGGTTTTTGGGGATGGTATTTCCTAGAGGGGATGGGCATAATCCAGCACAACGGAGCATATAATTAAATGTCAGGTGCTGGATGCTGGGAATGACGCCACCCTTGCAGACCAGAAAGTTTTGACAAATCCGTGTGCATCATAATTCATCATAACATGGGGATTATCACTAATGATGGGAGAGACAGGTAGGAAGGGGAAAATAATTAGTCATACGAAATGGATCTCTTAAATATATACATATATTAAGTGATTAAATATAAATAAATAATTAATACAAGTCTTTTTCACTTTGTCATTTGATTTTTTCCAAACTTCAAAACCCTTTTGAGTCTTGAAATTTTTCAAACTTGGCTAAGGACCATCATGGAGCTCTCCTACCTCATTCCGAAATTAATTAGGATTCATTGCCGGTCATCAGGAGAGTTTAGAAGCCTCGGGAAAGTGCCTTCCCTCGAAGCTGGACCCCAGCCAATGGCCCGGAACGTGGGAGCTCAGCCACGTAATTGCCAGAGGACGACAGAGAGTGGCCCTTCGGTGACGAGTGGCATGTGGCACTCACTCACAACCTCATCAAGTGTCATCGCTTCAGCGACAGGGAAACACCAATTAAGGCTACGGGATCATTGTTGTTGGCCAACAATTAAAATCGAGGGAGGAGTGGGCGAGAGGCTTTCCACAGTGATGGGTTTGACCAGCAAACAAACAAACAGGACATGGAACAGGCGCAGGCACAGGCACAGGCAGTTGCAGTTCACTTGGTGTGTGGTGCAATATTGTGGAACGTGCCGGTGCAACGCTTGGCCACCGATTATGCACTTCCTGCGATCAGTGGTGTTCATCTAGGACAGCTATAAAGTACCACCTTTCAATAAATTCCAGAGAAATCTGCTTGATTACAACTTAAAAGTTAAAAGTAACTACAAACCCCTTCGTTTTCTATACAGAAAGTGGGTAAAAAGTATTTAGTTTAATGATTTCGAATGAATTTGAATGCCAAGGTCCTCTCTGAACTCAAAACTAAAAGGCAATCAGTTTGAGTGCTTTGATATATTGGCCAGTGCCGCAAAGGAAAGCGTGACTAGCACTGGGCAAACTGATGAAAATCTTGGACTGTACGCTGAATGGTAAAAGCTGGTGCCAAATGCCACTCGAATTTGCCTCATTTGGCAGCCGCACACGTCCTGCAAACACTCGTCCCTCCCCACTCTCTCGCTTTCTGCCCCTCTAATCACCGCACCCGCCTCCGCTCAGGACTAAATCCTCCCGAGGAATTTAATTTCAAGACGAGGCAAGTTAAGATATAACCCCACCAATGTCATCAGCATCAGTATACACGAACGAAAAAATATAATAATATTCCAGTAAGTTCACTACTAAGCATTTAAAATATTGTATGTAATATACATTAAACAATTTGATTATTAACTATTATTTAATTAATTAAATAAATCATACAAAAATAAATTACAAATTGTTTACCTTTGATCTAGAAATTCTTAACAGCTCATCTGCAAACTTGTTTAAATCCTTGGAAATTCTCTGAAATTCTGCTGATTTGTTCTTAAAAAGTTTTCTTGGAAAATGTTATTATAAATTAAAAATAATTATGAAATATTTTCATATTATAAATACTACGAAATATATTTTTGTTAGAAATATAGTATATGTACATACTTAAAAATGTATTATATGTATATAAATATACTTTAAATTATATATTTATATTTTATATTTTTCTTTAAAGAATAAAAAAAGAAACGTTATTTAAATGTTGCGTATGTCTTACTTTAAAATCCCAAACTCTTTCGGGTCCGAATTTCTTTGAATCCTTGGAAAATCCTTGTATTTTAAGCCACATCATTTTTTTTTTAATCATTTATCTTTTATGTCTCTTAAAAATATTCCCAAAAATCTAATTATAACTAAAAAAATGTTTATTTTTTTGGGTGTAAGTTTAGCAAGACCAGACCAAAGGTTTAAAGGAGTTGGCCAACACCTGAGGTGCACTTATGGCATTGGCATTGGAAATGGTCGTGGCAGGGGCTGCTGAAGTGGCATTAGCATTCCTTACAGCCAACCGGCAAGCCGGCAGATAACAAAAACATGCACAACAATTGCCTCGAGACGGGAATGATGATGCCGATTCCAGTGTCGATGGAGATGTCGATGGAGATGTGGATGCCGATGCCAGTGGGAGGCTATACACGGCATAGGTATATCGGTCTAGTACCTTGATGGGTGGTAAGATTGCGCCGCTTGGCAGCTTGTTTGCGTCGTCGTGGATGGATTCAGCGATTTTATGGCAGGCACTTGCTGCCTTGAATATGCGGATGCTAGTGTATATGTGTGTCCCGGCAAATAAACACATTTTCAAGCTCAATGCCAGTGGTCGTCGATGGGGGCCAAAGGCGAAAAGGGGCACCAGCAGCCGCCACGCAGACCGGCGAGAACAAAGCCAAACAGAAACAGCAACAGAAATAGAAAATGGAAAAGAACTGGCCAGATCTAGTAGGTGAAGTGAGGAGAGGGAGCTGAGTTGCTAGTACCGTCAGCTACTCCTGGTCATACACTGAGAGAAAGCCACAAAGAACGGGGATAAATCTTGTATGTATATGTTTTCGGGGAAGTAATAAAATCTCTCAAAGTAAATAGTTTAATTGTTCCAAGGTTTTGTAATTTTATTGTAATTTTATGTTGAAGAAGCAAGAAGTTTAACCAAAGTAAAAGCTTTGTTGGCACAATTCCCGTTTTTCGCTCAGTGTAGTGCTTTGGCTGCTGTCTGCCAACGGGCATATAATGAAGTTTCGCAATCTCACTGCAGCTACAGTGTGGGTTGAGTTTTCCGGTGCGTCAGTGTGTGTCTGCTAGAGTTTTCCCCACGGTTGTGTGCACGTGTATGGCTGGGCGAGGAGCTCAAGTGTGATTACATGGCCCATGTTCGTTGGCATCGAGTGTTTGTGGCATAATATTATTGTTTTTGTGCTCGCGTGTGAAATCAAACTCGATGCAAGGCAATGCGATGCATTGGCAAAAGGATTAAAAGGATACACCATGCAGCGAGGCATAGGAGCAGGGGAACACGGGGGGGGGGGGGGGGGGGGGGGGGGGGGGGGGGGGGGGGGGGGGGGGGGGGGGGGGGGACAGGGGCAGTGCACGTGCATGGAGCTCTAGGATGGTTCGACCTTCTCATTTTCCATTTACCACAGCTATCTAGAGTTCGATCCGGCAGCTTGTAAGTGTAAACAGATACATAAAACCGGGGGATATTATTACCAAAGCCAGTTCTGAGTATTGTGCCGGTGAAAATGGGAAAACTAAGGTGACATGAGCTCTATATTGTACCCTAGTTGAGCTGGAAATAAGGTTTTATATTTAAAACATATAATAGTTAATAAAATAATTATTAAATATAATATTTTATAGGAGTTTTTATGGTATCTATGGGATTAAATAAAACACTGTACAAAACTAAGTGTCTAAATACTTTGAGAAATATATCACCTTAAATTAGTTACTAAAACTCTTCATCTCTTAACACCTGCCATAATTTAGACATCCTTGTGAAGGTGCTACCAGCAAGATGCGTTACCGAAACCATAACGAGTACCATCATTGTCGGTTGTCGGCAGCCAGGCAGCAGTAGCAGCATCCTGTCCTGTCCTGACTCCTCCCAAAGGGATTTATGCAGCAAAATAGGAGCGTGGGGAAGGGAGCTTCTCCCCGTAACTTTTGCAGACTCACTCGATGGCATCTGTTTCAGCAGTTGCCACAAAAACACCCCGAAACAATGGCAAAAACAATAACAACCGAAAGAGCAACAAGGCTAACTTGAAGGAACCACCGTACTACAGTTATTTGACTTTTAACTTTTATTGCTTTATGTAGTTTAGATAAACGTTTGCGGCATGCCATAAATATGCAGCATGTTGTTCTTCTGGGCCAGCAAAAATGAGCGGGAAAACTAAAAGGGGTTTTCCAAGGATTCAAAGGGAAAATAAGAAAGGTCGCATCCGTTTTAAGTGTAGCTGAAGATCAAATGCTCTTTGATTCTAGTTAATAATTTTGTAGTCATTAAAAGCAAGATAATATGGCAGAAATAAAATTTATATAAATAAGCATATGTATGGATATTTATTATTTATATTAAAGGATTAAAAAGTTATATATATTAATTTTGTTATCACTGTAAATTTACATTTCTAAAAACCCTGAAAAAGCTAACTAAAAATCTTTAAAATGTCTTAAACATAATGGCAATAAATTAATATAAATTTTCCGATATTTGTCCTTTATTAATTTTGTTTTAACTTTTCAGAACTATCCACAATATTCTATAACCTCCAAGGAAGAGTGTTGGAGGAGCAACTTGACTAGGAAAAATATTGGCCGAACTCCATGCTTGTCTGCTGATGGCCTTCGATGATAGACAATCGGCAGACGTTCAAATGGACAAATGGGGGCGGTTGATGGCACAAAACTATTTCTGATTTATGCTGTAAGTTGCAATCTGTAACTGGGGAACTTGCAACTCATGTACTTGCCACTTCTGCACTTGACTTTACGGCAATTTGTCGGGGAGATTCCCAAACTCCAGCTGTTCCTGTTGCACGCTCCATCTACTATATGAGGGTTAAAGTTGATCTTCATTTACTTTTCCCTTCGCCAAAAACTTTAAGCAGCGAAAGTTTTAATTAATTTCGCACGCCTCGAACTTAACTTGCGCATCTAATTACAGCGGCAAGGTGTAAATAAGGCGATGTGTGGGCATGTGGTGTGGGTGTGTGCGACGTAATGTGTCTGTGGGCAACCCATCATTATTGCGAGCGCCTCATAAAATGCTGAAAGCAAAAGGCAAACAAACAGCAGCTGCAGCCACAAAGTATGCAACACGTTCGCGCGCTATAAAAGAGGGGCTTGTGGCGACGAAAAGGGGGTTTTGGGGGCTGCAATTAGACGGTCAAAGTATTTGGAAAAAGCAAACATACATATGGATATCAGTTTGTAATATTTAATGCGGGTGCGCTGTAATGCAAATACCTTAAGCAAAGCGGCTTTAAAGATAACATAGGTAATAAAATCTGAATAATTAGGAAATTTTTTGTATTTTTCCCAATAATCGTCAATAATTTGGGATTCATTTATAATTAATGTTTGTTTAAAAAGTACAAAAATTTTAAACAAGTTTAATTTAGGAAGTAGTAAGAATGCTATAGTATAGTGCTAACATTTTAGTTATTATAAATATGCCCGAATTTAAGAATAATCCCAAATTAAAAAGTGCTGAAGACAGATAAAAGTCAAAATGTTGCTAGGAACATGTTGAGCAACATTTAAAGTAAAGACAAATGTTTCTAGGAATTCTTTAAGCAACAACCAGCTATGCTATGTAGAAAGGACTATTGATATCATTGATTTCTTGATGCTATTAATATTTATTTGGTATACTAAACTGTAATTACAATGTTGATCTATAATAATCTCATACTTTCGGGTATATGTAAGTATCTTTGAGGACAAAGTCAATTGACTTAAGAAATAAATAAGAATTTATAGCTCGTAATAGCTTGAACTTACTATAAAATATAATGTTTTTATTAAGTCAAGTATTGGCATACATATTTAAATAAAATGTTGCCAGTCTATGCTACTATACTCTAATAATATTGTAATAGATTTCAATTATGCCATCATGTTATCCTTTAAAATCAATTCAATTCTTGGAGGCAACTTTACCCATATTTTACCTTATCCTTTCTTCCTATCTGAGCTGCGGTCCACAAAGTATCTGAGCAACTGCATCTGTGTCTCGCTGGTCCATTTGCACATTTCAGGATGCATTTGGAAATCCGCTTAAATGACGAACCCACGAACCACGTACGCCTCAAATCGACAAAGGCTTTCCCTCACTCTTTCCGAGCAAACACACCTCCGACATGGAGTCAAACACCTGCGAAATTGAATGAGAAATATCCATTCTGTGTGCGTTGTGTGTGGCGGCGAGCTGTTGTTACGCTTTCAAACTTATTCACCCCCAACTGCCCGATCCATATATCGGAGACCCCTGGAACATAGTTGGCCAAAAACAATTTTATTTCATCGAAAGAATTTTAAGCAATACAAAAGGATTTCCAATGCGTGAACTGCAACTTGTTTCCTTCTTTTTATTTTGGCTGCCAAAAAATTTCAATCCAGTTGTATTCTTTTTTAAAGTGAAAACATTCTGAGGCATCTTAAAGTTAGTCAAAGCCGTGAAACTCTTTAATAAACGGAATTTATTTATATGAAGGAAATGCAGTAGTTTTTAAAATTAAAATTAAATAAAAAATAAATTATGTATAGTTTTCTCAGACTGAGATAGCAAATTTTTATTTTTTTAAAGGAGATTTCTCAAGATATCTTTAAGTTTAAAACTTATAAAAAATATTCAAACACATTTTTCAGAGACAAAACAATTTTAAATTAAAACCCAAACTTTACCCATCAGTCTGGTGGCATGTGAGATGTTGTTGTGATTTGGCATATATCTATTTTTCTGTTGGTTGTTTTTTGGTTTTTACTTCGTCATAAAGCATCAAATGTCAGGAGCAGCGTCGCAGTCAACAACAACGCACAATTTCAAAGTTTGAATTGAGTTGCGTCTGGAGTTGTGTGTATGTATGTATATATGGGTAGATATACATATATATATATATAATATTGGTCTAGCGGTTTTGTTTGCAATAGTCCAAGTTATTCCCCAGATTCCAGTTCCCGGTCGCCAGTCCCCTGGCATCGTAATCAGCAGAACGAGGCGAAGGCAGCGATAATGCGCTGGGAATTTAGCGGTTTACATGATTCATCCGACTTAAGAATTGTGGATATAGTACACACAAAAAAAACACTGGTGAAAGATAAAAGAATTAATATACATATAAAGTAATTATTAAAAATGTATTTCTTTTAATCTTTTATTTTACTTAAATGGTATATTTCATATATGTATAATTGTGAATATTAAGAGATATTTATTTGTAAATATCTATAATTTCATAAATAATTTTTAAAATCAGATGATTTATTTGATTTATTTGTAAATTCCTATCTTTTTAAATGTTAAAACTGAATAAATTTAATATTATTAATGATAAAAGTGGTAGTTAGTAATTTTTTTGGTTAAAGGGATTTTTATAGAATTATACCCCCTGAAGCATGTGTTGTTTCCTTGTACTTTACTACATATTTAAAGTTTTTTTTTTTTAGTCTTTCTCTCAGTGTATGTTTTGCGATAAGTTTGTAAAAATAAAATGCAAAATATTTTAAATATGTTCTTTCCATTTAGTTTGAATTCTCCTCTCGATGGTTGAGTTACGGTTGCGTTATGGATTTCAATTTCGTTAAGACTCTTCGCTTTAAGATTGATCCCATTCTGCTAGTGCCCTTCGGAGTTATGTTTTCGATGGCTTTGTTGTGCTATTGTTATCACTGCCATCAGTGTGTTCGGGATCGTCGGAGAGCTCGGAAGCAGAAGCGGGAGCTGCCCAAACCTTTAAATCGATTGTCGATTAGTCCCGGTTGTCCGATCATAGCCAGCACCAAGCTGACTCACTGCAACAATAGAGCGGAGGATTATTAACAGATAATTGCAATTTTTATCTCATAATGAAGAAGTGAGTTCGATCATTTTTGTGAATATTAATTCCTACTAGTTTGATATATATAAAAATGAAAGCAGAGTAAAATTGCTAAATAATCTTAATTTATTTTCAGCCACAACTTGCTTATTGACCAAATTCCTCTGAAATACTTTATCTTTGCACCCGCATTCATATTTGTGCTAATATTATTTTTTTATTACTGGTATCTGAATGTCCGGGAGTGTCGAAGATCTCGAGAACGGGGAAGTACACCTCTGCTGGGGCAAATCGAAAAAGAGCAATTGCAAGTTTATTAATTAAGCTTGAATCATTGAAGTAATAAAGCCGCAAGAAAATAAAAATATATAAGTATAAATGAAAACAAATAAGATACTTAAGAAGTAATGAAATCATTACTTCTCGGCATGAAAAAACAACGATATCAAGGCTGTAATTCTTATCACTGTGGACTGTCCACATGGTGACGATGACTTACGGAGTGCTCGCTTGGAAAAATATATTACAAATCATGAAACTAAATGAAAAATTAAATCAAATTAAAATTAGGAAATTAAATATTTTGAGTACATTTTAACCAAGACTACAGAAAACTGTCGAATTATAATATTATTACTCGTTACAAAATGTAATATTAGAATTATAAATTTGTTTTAATTTTGAGTCGTCACCTTTTAAGAGGCGTTTTGGTTTAATCAGTTTTTCATTGCTGACAAGAATTTACTCCTTCTTTTACTTAAACAAAAGATAATATATTTTTATGTTAAGAATATAAAATGTTAGATTATTTACTATTTTTAATATATATCAATTTTTACCAATAACATAAATATAAGATTACCCGTGTCGACCTAGGTTAATAAGTAAATAAATAAATGTAATTTTTTTATAAATAATTTGCAATATGGAGAATTTCTAGATAGAATAGATTTAGCCTACAAAAATGTTCATATTTTAAATCGAAAACCAATTAAATTGTTTTAAATTCCAATATTTCGTTACGCTGTATATTGAAAATATAATACGAATAGTAGGAATATATTTAGATTCGAATCGGGATAATTACATTACTACTTTAATGAAGTAGTTAATAATTAAGAGAGCATTGTTAATTAAACATACTTTGTTTCATTAAAGCAATTATATGTACGATGAATCCAATTGTTTTTATTTTCCCGCCTTTAATTATTTTTCTTTTTTCTAAATATTTACATTATTATTTCAATGAATTCAACCAGTGTGTAATTTGAACTTATTTCTTCATAATATATTTTATTTTTAAATTAAAAAAACCCTTTCCCTTTAAATCGCATCTCCACAATAATGTTTTTCATTTTACAGATGCCGAAGCAATAAAATATTTGATGAGTTCCTGCCAAGTACCAAGTACCTTTAAATACAATTTAAACTGAGGACGTGAGGTGTTGGTGCGGCGGTGTTGTTGGTTGCTTACGACGGGCCATAAATTTGGCCAAAAACTTGGCTATGCATCTTCTTCGCTGACATTTTCTTTCACGACCTGCAAAATTTAGAGCTGCACGGCGGTTTTTGATGGCCCTCGGTGGCAGGACGACGAGGAAGCGCTAATAAATGACATTTTCATTCGCCTTCCCTCGGCAGCCAAGTTTGGCCAGGTAATAAGCCAAACTTAAATTAACTGAATTAAGTCGGTGGAAAGTTTGAAACTGAACTTTAACCAGGTCTAATTTGATTCAATAATGGTGATTTAGGTAATTGATTATTTTATTTAGAACGATGGATAATTTGATTAAAAGTAAAGGATACGAAAATATTAAGCTCTTATTTAGGTAGCTTACAATTTCTTGGCTTTACTCTTAAACCAAATTGACCAGTAAAGCTCACAATTTATTTAGAATTCAGACCCTGACAAACTCACCCCAAAAATGGAGAAAACAAAATGCAAATCCAATTGAATTAGTCAACTTTATTTGCTCATCATTTTGGGTAACTTTGAAGCGACAAATAGATATATATATATACATATATTCTTTATTATTGGGACTGCTGGCTGCCATCTCCCTTCTAGCCAAATTGAAACGCTAAAATAATTTACGGCTCAACTGACCGGCTGCCGGCTCCTTTCGGCTCTCTGGATCCTGCAGCTGTATCCTGCCATCGCCTTGATGGCTGGCACGTTAAATGCCATCGAAATGCTCCCAGTTGGAAAATTAGTTTAAAAATACGTTCGTACGGGAAAAGGATGCCATGGCTGCTTCTAGGATGCTGTGGCTGCTGCAGCTCATCTTGATGCCCTTTTTCAAGGGGTTTATAGTTTCCGAAATAATTTTGTTACGAGTTTTAGAAGTTTTAGTTCTTTTTTCTCACATAACAAGGAAATATTTTAAAATGTAAAACGAATTGATATATTTATTTGAGCCTTTCTGTTGATTTCTTAAAAGGAAAACTTATTTTTCTTTGTCTTATAATTTAATTATGTATGTCATTTACTTGCTTTTTTTTAAATATATATTATAAAATACTTAAAAAATAAAATATTATATATCTGTATTATTTTTCAAAATAAGAGTATTCAGAAATTCAACACCAAAAACTATTCTTCGTTGATAGTTTTTTTTTTGTGGCAGCAGCACGCGACTTGCGTTCAGGGTGGCGTAAAAATTCACTTAGTTCAACTTCTCGCTCACTCCTTTTATTTTCAGCCAAGTTACCCAAAGGATAACGATAAAAAAAATGGATAAGGAGCAGGGAAAATTCGGAAGACTTTTCCCCCCGCCAATAAAATAGCTCATGTTTTACAATTTTATTAGGTGACGCGGGCTTATCAAATATTTAAATGAAACGATACATTGGGCGCTCTTCTGTCATTGTTCGCTCCTTCGGTTTTTCGTTTCTCGTTTTTCATTTAAGTAATTGCGTTTTAGTGGACACACGTTTTACACACTGTGGCTGGGTCTGGAGGAGCTGAGAGGGGGGTCCTTAAATCATTTCGTGTTTATCTGGTGACCATAAATTAAGGCATTAGTTGTCGTCCTTCCGAATTGCATCGAACTGTTTGCATTGCGACCGTGGCACTTGGCCGTGCAGCTGCTGCCGCCAAATGTGGGATTTACACAGCGGCCGGGGTTAACCGCGATTGAAGTCGTCTCCTTAAAGAGATACCATTCCGTTCCCCAGCTCCAGCCGGATCATTAATTGTCCAGAAGAAGTGTGTGTGTGTGTGTGGCCAAAACTTTTGGGGGGAAATTAAACAATGGCACGTTGACAATTGCAGTTAGGAACACGGAACATATTTTTGCAGTTCTTTATATTTTTTGATTTTTTATTTACTTAGTATTTAAAATACAAAATTATGCTTTATTAAAATTTAAAAATGCCAAAAAAGAATGCTAATAAATATTTATAAACATATAAACCAAATTATTAGTATTAATATACATATATAGATAATTATATTTTTTTTTGTTGATATTTATAAAAAAATTCCGAAATTATAATAAAATAAAATTAAATGTGCCAATAGAGTGCCTTCTTCAAATCAATATTTCTCGATACAATTTCTGTAAGAAAGATAACTTTAAAATTACATAAATTAAGCTATAGCAGGATAAATTTAAATTATGAATATATTTTCCTAATCAATGATAATTCTTTGTTTATATGTTAAACTTTTATTTTTATACACACATCCATTAATATGTTTTTTATGTAGACCTTATCTCTTAACACATAAAAACTCAGGGAACGAGCACAAAGAATGTCGTCATCTTAATAAATGGTTCTTATCAATCTCAGCCAAAGCTTCTTCTGAAGTCTTTTAATAATTTGGTGATCAGTTTACTAAAGACTTTCGCTTAACGTGGTCCTACATTCTCTCCAAGTTTAGGGATGCACATATTCGGTACTTATATCCTTTGGGCGCTGGCTGCCTGCATCCTGGGGCAAGGATCTTTGGCGGAGGACCTCCGCTCTAGCCTCCTAGAAGTAGAAGCTAAGCTGGAAGGTCGACTTGAGGAGATGCAAAATATGCTGGAGTCCAAACTTCATGCGTTACAAGTCCAGGTGGATAGAGTCTATTTTTCCTTGGAAATAAGTCAGCATGATGTACAGCTTAGGCTTGAAGACCAACTTCAAGCGGCTTTAAATCAAATTAAAAATCAACTGCTGGCAGTATCGAATAAGAGTGGTCAAAAGGATTTAGCTGTCAACAATACTTTACCTATCGGCTTCGAACGAATTGGTACGAGGTATTTCCGTATATCCAGTGAACATGTGGATTGGGTTACTGCTGAGAGAAAGTGCCGTCAAATGGGAGGCTACCTAGCCTCCTTTCTAAGCCGTGAAGAGTTCAACATCGTTAAAGCAAAGCTTTCACCATGGCGAATCTATTGGCTGGGCCTTAATGATCGGGATGTTGAGAGTCAATACGTATCTGTAGCCTCGCACCAGCCAGCAAAATTTTTAAATTTCCTAATAAGAGATCTAATGGACCATGAACACATTCGGAACTGTGTATCTCTGTTTAATGGCAACATGTTGGAAATGGATTGCAGTGACCTTTATTCTTTTATATGCCAGGCGGACAACGAAGTTTAGTAAAATTCACATTGAATGTTTTAAATAAATTTCAATTTTAAAATAATAATATCTTGTGAATAATTTTTCTTACTTTTCAGCAATAATTTTATTTTCAGTTTCTGGTTTAGTCATCGCGTTCGTATTGTTAACTAAAAGTATATAATTTAATTACATGAAAATTACTAGGAGTTTCGGACTCAAAATACATACATAAAATCTTGAGATTAATGAGTCAAATCTTGACATCAATAAATTCATTTTATTTGATTTAATATCGTCTTTAGAAAATTTCCTATATATAATTGTTTTGTTCACAACAAATATTCTAAATAATTATCGACTTTAGTTAGGTTAGGTTAGTTAGGTTGTTAACTATTCATCTCATTTCCTTAATTTTACTGAATTATTTTGCAGTGTATATTTGTTAGTTTAAGTACTCGTCTGTTGGGAAATTTATAAATTCGAGCATACTTAATGCGATCATCATAATAAATAGCTCTTATCAATTCAAACTTAGACTGGGTACATATTCGGAAGCCATAGCTTAATTCCGAGAGATCCGTTGAATATATATTCTACTTTAAGAACTCTTCTTCTGGAAAATAAATAAATTCGAGGGTACAGAATGCGATCAGCTTTATTTAATATATATAGCTCTTATCAATTCAAACTTGTTTGGAAGCCATTGCTTGATTTCGAGAGAACCATTTATAAGTTATAGACTTTTACCTTGACCCCCGAACCACTGTGTTTTGTCGCGCTGATTTAACAGTTTTCTTAGAAACATGCAAACTTCTGATTAAAACTTCATCTAAAATAAAATATTTTAAAGAACTTTTAATCTTCAAGAATGTTTAAATGTTAAATATTTCCTTAGTGCGGTCCCTGTGTTTCCTTATCAAAATTATCGATCATTGCTTTGTTTGATTTAGTCGCTGAATCACTTTTGCACTTGGAACTTTTGAGTATTGGGCCAAATTAACGAGGCAGCGCATAGACACTCCTCGGGAAATCGTTTTGGCTGCCCAAAGAAACGGTTCTCCTGGCGCTCTCCTGGTGGAAAACCCCCCATCTTCTTGCCGCACTTTGTTTGCTAATGAGCCAATTTAGTTGCATTGAACGCAATCGCATGGGGTGTGTGCGTGTGTTTCGGGCCAAGCGATACTTGAAACTTTGCCAATACGTTTGGGCCAACTGACGTTCTGAGGCGGAGGCGTTTGCTTTGAAATGTTAAGTGGAAATGCGACCAACGGAAAATGGCTGCTAGCCAGCCGAATGTGTCAGATTGGTGTTTTTAGACTTGATGGTTTCCCTATCGTAAAGGATCTTTCAGTTTTTGGAATTAAAACCAACTCTCACTAGTTTATAAAAAACTGAAATAAAATAAATACTAATTAATACCCAAATAATAATTATTAAAATTACAATACAGCAAAGCTCTATTAAGAGTTATTTTATTTATTGTAAAATTACTTTAGAAATTCGAATCTCTGTTATATTTATTCTTGTGTTCATATCCTTAATCTCATCCAGGTAATAAAGAGTACCATCACTGGTTTTAGGTTTACGAAGGAAGAACCTCATTTGGGAATCGAAGTCCTGCTAAACTGTTTCTGCGCCAGGAACATTTCTCGCCAGACACATGAGTGACATGTGCTGTTGCTGCTCCCATTACCATTTGATCCTTGAGGCCACATTTAGGGCCTTAAGTGAGAGTCATCGTTGCTTAAAAGGCTTATATCATGAGCCCTTTTAATTGTAAAATATCTTAAACTGCAGAATTTTTGGTTTCTTAAATATATAACTTAAATAAATGCTCAAATTTATTTATTAATTATCTAAGAATATTATTAAAAGTCTGGATAATTGGATTTTCAGGGCCTCCTGTGCATTGCAGTCATCAGATATTTACGACAGGAATCTAATGTATGCCGATTTAGGTAAAAAATCTGGTTAAAAAACTTGCCGCACTGCCCGCATTGATGCTCCCAATTATGGTGGCGCATTGAACGCTGATGGGTACGAAGATTGGAACTGTAAATATTTATTTTTATTATAAGAATTCTTATATAATTATGTTAAATCATATATATGTAAATTGAAAATGTTTTCTTTACTGTTACACATTTTTAAATATGTTATTTTGGTTTTCCCATTTTTTTTAATATAATATTGAGCAATTTTAATTATAATTTTTTTTTAGAATAATTAACTGAGTTTTAAAGAAATACAGATAGCATATTGCCTATCTGAATTTTAATAATATATATATATTTTTTTTATATTGATATCTTTTGAACTAATAAAGTTTTTAACCCTGATTTCCGTAGTTATGAGGTACACGAGGCGTATACTTGATAAATCCATCGAGTACGAGTATGAGTGTAATTATAAAAATTTGTATTTAACGTGAAAAATCTTTCAAATAAATATTTAAAATTATAAACTAGATTTGTAAATATATATTTGTTTACCTAGTATCGGATATCTTTTCTATGCCTGACCTGGAATACTCACCGATCGGAAAAGGACCTTTGGCATGCTTGCTCGGGACAGACGAAGGGTCGCTCGCCGGTGTGAACGCGCATGTGGGCGGCCAGCAGCCAGGAGTGATTAAAGGACCTGGAACAATTGCTGCATGTGTACTTGTCGCCCTTCTGCTTCATATGCCGCCTTTCGGTTGGCTTCTTGAATGGAGTTGGAGGTTGCTCCTCCTCCACCTGTGATGAATTTTTAGCTGGCTGCAAGGCTGTTTTCTGACTCAATGTGGCCTGAGTCGTTATGTTTTTTTTTAGATTTTCTACCACGACGTCCTCTGTGCTTGGGCACCGCCGTGATGATTCCCTCTTTGGAATTGCCTTGGAGTTTGGCCTTCAAAACGGGACTTTGTTCTGGCATTTGCACCCGCCAGATGGTATGACTAAATACGTGGTCCTCCGTTACGGGTTGAAGTTCCATGAGCTGCTCGCCCTGTCGCTCCTCCATTTCCCTTCGGACTATAATGGGTATATCGTCGCCATGGCGCCAATCATGGCTGGGATCCACGTTTCCGTAATGAAAGGTGAACCTTTTGTTGATGTTTGATTCTGATTTAGTTAGGGTTTTGGCCCTGTGGCTGAAGCCAGATCGATGCTTACGATTTTGGCTAATGTTGGCTATGTCCGGGATTATAGCTGAAAGGTGGTAATTATTATGAACTTTTGTTTTTGTCTTGTGGACTTTAAGCTCACCCTGGTAGCGTTCGCTGAGTTCCTCCCGCTTCGTATTGTAGCGATTCGATAGAAAACGGCTGAAACTGCGAGGCATGTTGGCTGAATTCACCTGACTACTGAGCTAATGCCGAATTACCTTTGATTTTACAGGCTATGCCAGGTCAGTCAGCTGTAGACGACTGGCCTGCCTTGATTATTATACATTGCCTTTGGTCATCGAACTAGAAATTTACCCAACATTTAAGTAGGTTTTAGTCCAGCTTTAAGTCTGGATTTCTGTTAACTTTACACAGCGAATCAATTTAAGGCATATCCTTTAACCAGGAATTTAATGTAATAAATCTTTAGAAATGTGAATACTTGAAACCAGTTTTTATTTAATCAATCTTAAGTCTTTGCCTTTTTAAAGTAATAAGCTCGCTTTAAGAGCCAACCATCAGTCAATGGCTTCATCGGAACGCTCAAGGCGAGACACTTAAACAATTTTCTTGTTAAAAATTTTGCACACCAATCCAGGAGAAGACGGAAAAAGGGAGAGGTCTAGTAGTTGTAGTAGCCAGGCAATAAACAAGGCACGAATGTGTTGAGCAATAAAATTAGTTGGCCCGAGAGTGTCTGTGTGCTTGCTTAAGACATGCAAAGACGTTTCGCAATTTGCCTGTAATCCCAGCCACCCAGCCACCCCACATCCTTGAGCTCGCTTTAAGGATCTTTCCGTTTTGCAGCTCCTTCAGTAAGCACTTAAGTCCCAGCTCTCCATTGTGGGAAAGTTTTCAATTGTTCGGCAGTTCGCTGCGTTTATTTATTTGCATTTTTTATTTGCCCGTTTTTGAGTGTGTTTTGTAATAAAAGCCGGAAGAAGAAAACATTTATATGCACATACCCACCTCCTCTCTATGCTTGTTCTGGAAAAACCCCAACCAATTGCGAATTCGACAACGACTTGTTCCAAACAGCTTTATTGCATTTATTTGGCACTTTATTACCGCCAGCTCGTTGTTCGCCTGTTAAATGGCCACAAAATATTGGGCCAGCAAATTACTTGGGTCATTTCGGGAGTGCATCAATCTCGGGTACAGTGCGTTTCATAGCTGAAAAGTGACTACTAAGGGATGTAAATATAGAAAAGATAGAAAAAGAATTTGCTTTAATTCAATTCATATTTAAAAATTACCTTAAAAAAGTGTCTAATAAAATATTTTAAAATTTTATGTATTAATTTTTGACTTTTTTATTGTAAATATTTTAGTAATTTTTGTGGCCACCTACACATCTCCTTATTCCAAATTATATCCTATATTTTATCACCTATTACGCTATATATTTTATTCTCCAGGCCTAAATATTTCCTTTGTACTCGAATTTAATAATATCAGCCTATAAATTTTAAAAATTTATTAAACCTTATTCCATATCTTATACCTACATTTATAAAACGCACTGTACCTGAGAGGAGAGACAAAAAGGGAGTAGAGAACAAAAGAAAATTGTTTCCAGTTAAACATTAATTCATTTCGACAACAGCAAATTTGCAGTGCTCACTCTCTCTGTACCCCATAAATACTTCATATCATATCTGTGTGTGGACCAAACAAATGACATTTTTCATAAACTTATATTTGCAATGGCACACATGCATCCGTGTATCTGTATCTGCAGCTGTATCTATCTAATGCATTTGGGTGTATCTTCATGTTTTGGTCCAACGACAAAATCGCATAAATGCTTCCGACTGCCAAACAAAAGGCTTTCCTCTGGCATGAAAGCAGGACGAACGCAATGCCATTGAAAAGGAGTTGCATGGAGTCCATGTTTATTTGTTTGTGTCAGTTGGACTATTAAAAATCTATTTCAAGTACACGAGCAACCATCGAAATTGCGTTTGTCTGCCGGAGCTAGTATCTTTATGGCAGCTGGAACGCATTTTATTGCATACTCTTGGCCGGCCACTAAAGCCGTAGCTACTATAGTAGTAATATACCCCATGCTGGCGAATTAAAAATGCATGAAGAACAACAAATGAGATTTCCGGCTTCTATTTTTTTTTGCTTCTTGGGACGCTTGTTTGTGTCAACAATGATCTACAAATGAGACTGTGCTGGCTAACTTGTTTATGTAATTAAAACTTGGCGGGTCCTGGTTTTTTATTTATTTAATTTAATATATTATGCGTGCTAAAAATGATTACGTGAATAAAAATACAGAATACTGCTAGATTGAGGGAATTCATTAGCGTGTTTTATTTGTTACTATAAAGTTCACATTTCCACAAAAATTACTTACATTATTTATTTACATATTTATTAATGTTAGTACACATTTTCTTAATTTACAAATAACTTGTTGAGTTCTAGCATAATGTAGAACATTTTTTTCAGAAATTCTTTGATAAATAGAAAGTTACTTAAAACAATATTTTAGTAAAATAAGAATAGATCCTATATCCTAGATTTGTATTATTATTTAACTATTTATATACAAATTTCTTTTGATACTAATTAATTAGTTTAGATATTTATTAAAGTTTTTTTAATAATAATTATTTTTATAAATATTTTTGTATATTTTGTATATTTTGTATATTTTTTAATTGCTTGACTATCTTTGAGATTGTGTTTAAGTAGTTCCTAAGGAAATTATTTTACTATTTGGTAGGAGACATCTAATTCCAATGCTTTATTAAACATTTTATTTAATAAAATGAACTTAAAAGCAATGACCAAGCTCTAGTTTAGCTCTTGGCCAAGTTCTGTGGCAATTTCTGGATTTTTTGTGAAGACATTGACACTGCCAACTGGGTCATCACTGCCAATGAGTAACCTTGTCCGCCCAATTCGACATTGTACTTTATTCAGTTTCCGGACTAATCATGTGCTTTTTGGTCCTGCCTCTAATAGAGCCTTGAAAAAATCATAGTGCGAAAAAAAATATAGAAAATATTGGAAATAAATATTTATAAATATATTAAAAGTTTTTTATAGAAATGATTTGATTTATAAACAAAATATCATTGTCGACAGGTGGGTCTTCGTTTCTTCTCGTCGTATTTATTAAGTTATAAGTATACTCTTTATTATTATTATTATTATTAAATTTATAAGTATACTCTAGAATTTTATATTTTATACTTGTTTTCCTGCCTTTCATTGCAGAATGGTATTTTGTTTTATTTATCACCTTTCCTATACACCCTACTGCTTCCCTGTGTCTCCTTCTTAAGGATTAAAATTGAATCTGTCTCTGGCACTCGAAGTATTCGCTTTTATTGGCGGCGTTGTCCCAGAAGGCCAGAGGCCTTAGATTGCATTGCAAATTTTGTCATCAACATATAAATAAGGTATCACGAAGCACGAAGGCTGTCAATCCTTGGAGGCTGCCAGCAGGCCGGAAAACGAATCACGGCCCAGGATTTGGTATCCTTTGTGTAAAGACAGGAATCCCAAATTTGCCAATTTAAAATGTAATTATTAATTTTTTGGTCGGATAAGAATATGGATTTTGGCTTTGGCTCGAGAAAAGCTCTCTCATAAATAAATTTAGTAAAAACATTTCTGTCATCATTTAAAATGCAACAAATCCTGAGCAAATAAAAATTCATAATTTAATCAAATACTCGTATATTGTCGTTGCTGCAACGGCACGCCTTCAGGCGCATGGCAATTAAATTTGCATGCCGCAAAAAGTGTCAAAGCCCGCTCTACTTGTCCGGTTATTTACTAAAGAAAAACACAATTGTTTGCAGCATTTGCGGTCTGTGTCCCATGCCGCACCTCCCGCCTGCCCCTCCTCTGCATCCTTCCCATTTAATTCTATTCCCTAGCCCACCTTAGGCTAGAGCATAAACAAACTGCGACATGGGCAAATAGAACTTTATTTCCGTGTGTTTGGCAAAATTTGTTAATTTGTGCAAAAGTTTGCATTGCATTTGGCCAGCCCGGTCTACGTGTCCGGCATAACAATTCGGAAAAGAATGAATTTCGAGTTAGAAAACAGAGAGGATTTGCGGCCCGAAAAGGGAGTTGGGTCTAGCAGGGGGACCTGTTGGAACTGTCGACAGGCTAACGATTTTCAAATTGCCTCTGATGAGTCAAAACAGAGAGGCACAGCAGGCAAAGGTTTCAGAATAAATATTTGTATATACGAATACCCTAAAGTCTATGTTACTAAAGTTAAGGAAGTGTTTTTGCGTTTTTTTAGAGCCTTGGTTTACATTTTAATATGCATATAGGAATATACATATTAGTAAAGGTATATTGAATTATGACATAAACATTTGAAACTTATGTATTAGAATTTTTTTATAAAAAACAATATCTAGAATGAGCTGTTTATATAAAATATTAAAATTTTTATTTATGCAATAATTAAAGGATATATTTTGAAGGATATATATATCAAGAATATATTTTAATTGATTTTTCATATACTTCATTAATTTGCTTTTTTAAGTCCAATATACAACCAGAAAAAAATGTTTTTAAACATAATTATTCATTAGAAATATGATTTTATGAAGGAAAGCAATATATTGTAAATATTATAGGAATTGTATTTACTAATAAAGCCGCATTAATTAATTACATATTTTTACGGCTTAAGTAATTTTCAAATTTTTTATTTATATTTTAGTATTATTTTGGGAGTATATTAAAGCTATAGCCTTTATTAAATATAAACCAAACTACCAGAAATATTTGAAACGTATTATTATATATTTACAATTTATTTTCCATTAGAAAATCAATGTGATTTCAAGATTACCTAAAAAATATAATACTAACAATTTTATTTATTACTCATCAATGATGTATAATCATTTATAAAAATGAATTACATTTTTAAAATATTTAACAAATATATCGGTTCGTAATTTACTATATATTTTAATTACAATAAAGAGGGATATAAACTTAAGTATACTTCAGTATCATTACACCACCATATAGGCTCGGTTTAAGCATTAATAGCAGATTAGAGTAAACGAAATATAGTACATCCAACGATATCCGGAAGTCTCCCGGTTCGTTTAGTTTATAAATTAAATTTAAGCTGCTAACAAGCTGCAAATTTACCAAACACGTAGCTCCGTTATGGGTCTATTACTTGGCCAGAAGGCGGTGGCCAAGTGTCGAGGCGGAAAATTTGTGCAGCGGACTAGTGGCCATAAATAAAATATGGCAGGCTACCGATGAAACCGACACAACCACTGGACCATAGGACCCTGGGACTATGGGTCCATTGGACTTGCTATCTCTGCGGTTAGTCCATAGATTTTTGCCGGCCATTGTCGCATGACAAATACTGCTTGTTGCTTCTGTTCCGACTGCTTTCGCAATTGTTATTATTGTTGGCTTTGTTGTACTTTCGGCCATTCAACGAGCCATTTGTATGCCGACCGTGTTTGTTGGCCATGGCGATAAGTCATAGCTGGCACGTCCCAAAATTTATTTGTTCAAGTTTGTTTGCTTAGCTGCGAACGCGCTCTCACAAAAGGATATTTGTATGCCAAGTGAGCTCGGGGCCAATTGCATTAATCGCTTGATAATTTACACAGCAATATTAATAATAATAATGGTTACCATTGGCATAAATATATATAGATTTATTGAATTAACCAGCAAAAAAAAGAGACACTCCTTATCGCACAATTGAATTATGTTTTACAAATTGGTGCGAGAAAAAAATTAAACATAATTGCAATGTATTAACTATACTATGGGGAAGGTGTTCTACTTACAGTCATGGACATTTATTTAATCCTACATGATTTTGTATAAATAAAAATTGGTATCGAATGATTATACAATTTTTAATGCATTTAAATCCGGTTACGTTGATTTATAATTTAATTTTTTTAAATCTGGGTTTATGGAATAAAATAACCCACTTTTAGCTAATTATTATATTATATATTCTATATATTACATTAGAAAATGTTATAAGGTTATGAAATAATATACAAAATTTATTTAATTAAATTAAAACAACAAAAATCCAAAAATATCCTGTCAAAATGCTGAGTTGCCTTGGACTTTCTTCCGCTTTAAGTCTATTCTTTAATTTTCACTAGAAGCTGACAAGCTAATCAACAATAATGAAGCTTTTTTTATATTAAAATATGTTTACATATTAAATAGTTACATTATAATTCTCCTTGACTTACTTCTTTAATGACTTCCTTCCAAAGAATTATGTCTCATTGTATGTATTTCAGTGAAATTTATACTATAAAGTGTTTAAAAAAATACAATTTAAAAATATAATAACGTACATATTATAATTACAAAATATTTCTCATTCAACTCTTTCTTTTATAATATTTTCCCAAAAACAATATCTCCTTCTCCTTTATTTCACTGAAGAATATGTATTCCAAAGTTGGTTTTTGTACACAAAATCCCAGAATTAGTTTGATTGTGTTTTTTGCAATGCCCACAGTAAAGAAAATATGCGCCATATATGCAAATTTAATTTTCCCAGGCAGTGAAAAGAAAAACAAACCAATAAAGAGCACACATACACAGAGCCAAAGCCTACATAGGTCATAGTCAGAGACGTCGTAGCATACTTTTCAGCGCCGCAGGACATTAAAAAATGGACTCTGGCCGCTCGCCGCACTCCGTTGCCCGCCGCTCCCAGTTTATTTATATGAAAATAATCACACATGCAAATTAATAATTTCATTTCGTTCCGGAACCGCGCTCACCCGCATAAAAAAGGAGGGCTGTGACGGAGGCGACGGCCGAATGTTCCCCTTTTCTATTGTGGCTGCCGGGAGAAAAATAGCTTTGGTACCGAAATCAAAAATTTAGACCATAAATAAAATCATAAAACGTGGACCAAAGCCTGGGGTCTCCGGCTCTCGCAGCCTGGGCTTATATAACAATAAATAGATTTTGTTTGGTCAAATCTGTTGCGCATTTGTTTTTGCTTATCGCCGAGCAAATAATTTATGGGCTAGCATAAAAATCTGCATTTCGTTTTGGCGGGGCTTAGTGGCCGGGACCGGGATTGTTGGGTGATCTATCAATTTGCCACTTTAAAGCTATACATATATGTACATGTTTGTTTTGTTTGCATTGTAGTTTTTAAATAGCAATAATAACTGTTAATTTACATGCCGCAAGTGTCAACAGGCCTTTGGCCATTTGCAATTACGAGGCTCAGTTTTTGTTATATCCATTATTTTCCCTCTTATTTATTCTTTTTTTTTTCATTAGTACTTTGTGTTCATTGGTTTCATGTTTTTCATGGCCACAAAGTACTTCATAAAATGCATTGGCATGCAAATTATGTTAAGCTCGTGAATTTATAATTTAATGAAGACACTTTGTAGCCATAATTGGCCCACGTTTATCTGTCAGAAAAAAAAAACCATGGATTCTGGACTCCACCGAAACTCGCGTAATATTGTTCTTAATTAAATAAATGAGATCCAGCGATTGTGTTCATTGCGGTGATTGCAGATTTTTTACATTATTCTGTATGGACCTTCTTTTTTTTTTTGTTCCCCTTCGAATACTTTATTTAATTGCATTTAAATCGCTATAAAAATATTCTTTAAACGAGGTCCTGTGTCGCTTTTGATGTGCAGCTTCGACGATTAAGTATCCATATGAAATCCTGCGAGAAGGTGAAAGAAGAGCCGTGGCTGTTCTTTTTTAATTTATGTTGAAGTGTATGCCAGGAATAGTTTTATGAAATTTACACGTTCAAAGGTTTATGCGGGGTAAATAATATATTATTATAGACATGAACCCATATAAAATACATATTTTTATTATAAATATTTTAAAGCTTAAATTAATTCGTTAATTTACCCTGCATAAACCCAGACCGACTGGCTTTTCCGCACCTTGTTTCAATCTTGCGTGTGTTTCAATTAACTTTTTGCCTTCACTCCAAAGACGAGGCGAGTGAAATGAAAATGAGAAGCCAGCATCCAGAATCCAGCTGAGGCTTCGCCTTGTATGATAAGCAGCTTCCTCGCTTGTTTGAACATAAAAATGCGGCGCTTAACATAAATTACGCATCCTGTCAGGAGGAGGACGTGTGTGTGTGTGTGTGCGTGCTTGTAGCAGGTGCCAGGCAAGTTAATTGTTAAGTGTTTGCCGACTTGTAGTTTTCGTGCAGTGTAGTTTCAGCTCCAAGATTAGCAGGCAAACTTTGGCCATCGCTTTTTATGCATAGCTGGTTGGGATATCGCTCCACAAAGTTGCTTTTGCCGGCGAAATTTCCGCAATTTATGTGGCAAGCTAGTCAAAAAAAAAGGAAAATTAAAACAACGACGGAGACTGTAAATTATAATTGCATATTTTCATCATATTTTACAATTGACGGCGGCATCCTTGTGGCGGTGAGGCTGCTCCTCCTACAGTTTAATGGGAAATTAAATGTCCGCGCTTTTTGCTCTCCATTGAAATTCACAAAAACTTTCAAATTGAAAACTATTCGCCAGGCAGCTCCAAAAGTACAATGTCCCCTCTGCCATTTGAGCTGGAAAGTTTGTTATCCTTTGTTAGCTAGAAGAATATGCATATAAATATTTTCTAATATCTCTTTTCTTTAATAATTTAAAAATAAATACAATAAATTAACAAGTTTTTTCGTTTGGAAATATTTTTTATTTTATTTTGAAATTTCTTCTTTATAAATTATAATATATACGGGGATAAATACCTTAAAAGCCAGAATTTGTTACTTAAAAAAGAAAAAAAAATGATTTCGTAAACTTTCTTGACACCAGAAGAACCAGTTTTCCTGTCCGTTTTTATTTTTCCAAGACACCTCAATTTACCTTTTCATTTGGCATTGCCTCAGTATTTTCCTCGACTTGAGTGGCTAAATAAGAAAAAAGAAGAAGCTCAATCGCAAGGCTGGGGAAAAACTCCTGGCCAAATTCTCTTTGGTCGGCGCAGAGTGGCAATGGAAAAACTTTTCAGTCACCTCAATGCACACACATTTTTATAAACATCTAATTGTCAAGAGGGATAACGAGTGTGACAGTCGGAAGAGTGGATGACATAAAAAAAGAAAGGATTCCGTTGGCCCGAGGGCCACTGAAATCCTGACGATTGCTGAAACTCACATCGCCTTGTGGCCAGGTCTCGTTTTCCTGCGGAAATTATTTCACACTTGAAACCATTTTCATGAAATTAGTTTTTCTTTGGCATTGTCAAGGTGGAACACGCAATTGGCCCAAGGGAAGAATGCTGGTGAAAAGCTGGGGAAACTCGGGCACGTCGCAGCCAAATGAAGTTGAATAAATTGCCTCACTCGAGGCTTAATTCAAATACAATTCGCCAGCCGATTAATATTTTATAATTTCGAGCACGATTTTCAATTTCGGCTGCGGTCTAGGATCAGTGAAAGTTCACTCTCTCCTGCTTGTTTGATTTTAAGAATGTGCAGAGAAAAATGAACCTTTGAAACTTTAAAATTATATGTTTATAATATATGTTCAATGATTCGTAAAATATTAATTTATTGCTACATATTTTCTGGCTATTTTTAAAGTGATTTTATTTATATAAAAATAATTTAACCAATACATCAAAATATTTTAAGTTAAACTTGCTTTAAAAGTATCATAATTATAATCATTTTCTTAAAAGGAAAAGTTTTAAGGTTACCTTTAATTTTAATGTAATTATGTACTTAAATATATTAAATACAATTTTCTTAGTGCACTTTTCTATGCCTCAGCAGGTACAATTTTTATTTTTCCAGCCCAAGCCTTAGGCTAGTAGACATGCATTTGAATTTTAATTTCTTGCAAACACCTTCCCCCTTCAGTGACATCCTCTTTTGTCTAAGCAGCGAAAGGATTTTCCGGAATAAATATTATTTTATAGGACTGCATGTAGTCTTTGTCTGCCAAGGACTCTCAAATTACGTTTTAAATAATTCAATTTTTAAGGACAATTGTCGCATCATTAACTGAAGTAGCTGCGGCGGCCTGCCGGCCATTAAAACTCCACCAGCAACGCGGAGTTAAGAGTCATGCCCAGGTCCTTGCCTTTGTCCTTTTGTGGAAAGCTGCTCTTGGATTAATTTTCCATTTCGGCGGAAACTAATCCTGTTGAATTTGCTGTGGCCCGCCGTCTGCTGTTGAAGTAACGTGGAAGTTTTGGCTGGCAATTGTTAAATGCAATTGAATTTATAAGCGGGGCATAATTAAAATTAAGCAGCCGTTGCCGAAGATGAAAGTTTTTGCAAGTGTTGCACTTCCTGTGCCTGGTCCTTTGTTGGAATTTAGTTTTTTGAGTGGCTTGTAAGTTGCTGCTTTGCGGAAGTGGATTGTCCTGTCTTAAGGCAGATTAAGAAGAGATTAGGATGCATTAGAGCCTTGATATTTCAGCTTTAAAGTATATCCCCTGCTCCTAGGTTTTTACTAAAAGTTAAACTTTAAGGCATCTGCCATTCTTTCATAGAACCAATTTTAATCTTAATTAATTCCGAAAACTATTAATGAATAACTTGGTATATGCCAGGCCTTTCATTCTTTCAGCTCTTTAAGAAAACTTTCCGCTTTCGAGTTGCATACATATGTAGCCACGTTCTCATTAGGAAATTTTCCAATTCCCAGAATGCATAAACTAATTTAGCTGAAATGTTTTTGCTTACAAATGGGCTGCACATCCCAGCAGTGGATTTCATCATTTCGTCAGAGCAGAGGCAACTCCTCGAACTTGGCATGGAAAACAAACGAATTTCCAGAAATAGCAGCTAGAAATCAGCGAGTGGAGACGAGACCCGGACAGAGACGGAGACGGGATCCAGCAAATTCCTCGCACTCGCATTACAGGCGACGACAACGTCGACGACGGCCAAATGATTCCTCGTCCCTGGATAAGGATGTCGAGGCTGACGTGAACCTGACTGCCGAATGACGATGCGGATGCGGATGTGGACGGACGTTGATGTGGATGTGAGTGAGTTGCTTCATGATGGAACGCCAAATGGCTTGTGTCTCTTTATGGGAATTGTTGTTTGTTGTGCTCGGTTTTAGTCTTAGTTTTGGTTTTGTTTTTCGCCGGCTGTCTGCTTAGTTCAGCAGATAAGCAGTTCTACTTAGATTATGGATGCCAAGGAAAAGGTTTCTAGTTCTAGTTCTGGCTTAAGAGTGTAAATTTATTAAAGTATCCCATTCTACGCTTAAAGGAAGGCTTTCTATAAATACCCATATTCATTTTTTCAGCCTTTGATTATATTTTCTCAGAAACAAAAGCGAGGAAGCACAGCATTTTGCTTCCTGCTTCCAGTTTGAAATAGAAATTTAATAGAAATAACTGCAGGACTTTTTAATGTAATTTTCTGCTTTGTTTTTATTTAAAATTAATTTAATAATAGCCAAGAAATTTGATGTCATTGTTTAAAACTTTTCCCAGATTAGAGAGGAACAGTTTTAATAATATCGTTTAACTTGTTTAAAATAATTGTGTGTTTAATTTAGATGAGGTTTTTTAGCCTTTTGAATTACCTACGATAATTTAATTTTTTCTGTTAACATAAATCAACTCTATATTCATTTTTTTAATAGACTTCTTATCCGAAAGTAAATGGGTTACAGAACTTTGGTTTAAATTATCTTTAAAAATCAATTTAGATGTGACTAGGAAATATTTTGTTTTGGATTTTGACCTTTAATTGAATTTAAAATTAAAAACATGCAGAAAACATAATTTTCCTTAGATTAATATGACTTAAATTTACTAAGCCTTCTGGATATGTGGTACATATATAGTCATCCAGCCGTACATTAGCTATAACCACAATCTGTCCAGTGATATTATCAGACTATAGTAGTGACTGCGAGGTTAACCCCATTTTAAATCTACTCGACCTTAAATTAAATATGGAAATATTGTTAATATTTGTATTATTTTTTTATCATACTGTAAAAAATAATAAAGTTAATTAAGACATGTTCGGTTATTGGAATTGTTAACTTATTCTTATTTATATATTATATATTTCTAGTCTAACCCATTTTTAATAGGCCTTTTTGTTTTTAAACCAGAAATTGAGGTCAATTTATAAGATGAACGAGGCAGTTTTATTTATTGTATTTTATTCATATTTTAGTAAACAAGTACTTAAAAGAAATATTTAAATTAAAGAGAAAAGTAAAGCAATAAATCGCTTTAAGGTGAACTGAAAAATGCTTAGAGTATAAAATAAAGATACCAAGCATTTCTTTTCTTTTTATGGTTGAATTAACTATTGTAAACGTATTAAAAATATAACATAATGCAAATATTGAAATGATGAATCCAATTAATTATTTACCTATGAATTCATAAATTGTATCTAAAAACCGATTAGATGAGCTGGAGATCTTTTAGATATTCGACTCAATTTCGTTATGACTAAAATGCGAAAATAAATTCATAAAATTGAAATAGAAATAAAAACTATTATTCGAATATTTCATGCGCTAAATTGTAATATAAATGGCAATTTCAGATAATTTGAGATTTACTGCATACTTCCGTTGCACAGAACTGCATTCTTTGCAATTTAAAATGCTATTAAAACCGCATTTAATTAAGATTAAAACTTACGGCCGGCAAAAAGAGCGATGAATGGCTTTGGGGTTAAAATGAAAACAAGATAAAATAAGCGCCAACAGAAAAGGAAAATAAAAAATGAAAAAAAAAAACAAATGGATAAAACCAAAGAGCAATAAGCAGGAGATTTAAATGCAGTTTGTTGCAAAAATATTTTTTTGTAAACTTTACGCATTCGTCTCGACGACTCCGAGTGCCGAATGCCACGCCCCGTGCCGCCCCCCCTTTTGGGTATTTTGTTTACGAAAGCCCGATCACGAGGCCAAAACGAGCAACATTGTATGGCCCAGCGAGGGGTACGCGGAACGGGGTCCTTGAACGACCGACGAATGAGAGAGCCGAACCCTCCGCCACCCTCCCACAGGCCCGCCGCATCGCCCACCCGGCGGTGCCCCCCGAAACCACCCGAAGCCACCCACCAATGTGTAGGCGACAAGGATGAACGTCGTTGGTTGGTCGGTCGGCCGGAGCCTATGTAAACGAGGCACGCACGCATGTGTATGTAGGTGACATGTACTGCGTCCTGCAACAAGAGTCCTGGAAATGGCCAAAAAGGCAGCGGAGTAAATGCAAAATCTGTAGGGAGCCCACACCCCTGACACACCCATCACATCAACCCACCCACCCGAACCCCCACGAGCTGAGGCAGAAACAGAAACAACATCAGCGCAGCAAACATCATCGTCCTGTAGGGGAAGCGATTACGCTGCAACATGTTGCAAGGGGAGGAGTCTGTGTGCGACTGCATTTTTGGCCTTAATTGTTTGGGGGATCACAAATATTGCACACCTGATTACGCCTAAATAAATAACAATTATCTCAGTTATAATTCTGCAATTGATTTATCTCTTTATTTGTTTTTTTTTTTTTTTTTTTTTATTTTGAATTGTTATCCTTGTCACAAAATTAATTTGGCATTCGTTTTGAGATTAGGAATCACTGAAGAAATGTTATTTTTTTGGATACAAATATAGGAATACAATTAATTATGAAGTACAATTAAGTATATTGAATTATTTTTAAACAAAATTTCAGATATCTATATTATAATAAACACAGTACATACGTACTTCGAAAATGGCTTAATTGTAATATATTTTGTAAAGTTAAATCGGAATGGCTATGACAATTAAGTTTTAGTTTTACTTTCATTTTTTTATTATAGGTAAATTAAATCCATTAATTAAGTGGATAAAACTACTTTTTTGGAACTAATTAAAAATGTAGCAATATTTTATAATTTATGTTTTTCTATTAAAATTATATCACATTTCTTTTACTCATAATTTGTTTATATCAGGAAATAATTGAACTCAAATATATGTAGCGAGGCATTTTTAATATAGTTTATAGAGATAATACAATTATTATGATCTTAAAAATTGTGCACATATTTTATTTACTTTTTTATCTGTAATATAGAAAATATTTGGCGAATGCATTACTTTTAATTTGAAAAGGGGACTCTATAAGCGAAATCGTTTAGTATTTTGTTAATATTTACAAAAATAAAAATAAATAAAAATATATGAATGTGATTTAATATTAACATTCATTTAAGCATTTAATTATTTATATATATTTCTAATGTGAAGGGATCTAGTTTAGTTTGAACGCTTCGAAACTTGATTTTAGTATATCAAATAGTGTAAAGGTCTTACTTTGCGTTAGCTAAAATCCTTCATAATAATTTATAAATATTGCTAACAAACTATGTATTTGCTATATTAGTTTCTTTCTTTTTTAAAACAAGAATAATAATAAATGATGTGGAAATATTTTCCAACTGCTTGCATATACATATTTCTAGCAAAATAATCATTTCTTGAGTTGGGAATTTAAATGTCGACTTTTTTTTAAATGAAATAAATATTAAACAAGACAAATTTTCAAATAAAGTACGTTATGAAAGCATTAGCAGCTCTAACTTGATATAAAATGCATAACTTTTAAAATAAAAGAAAAACTTAACTGACAGCAATCATAAATGAATAATATTTTCGTTACGCTTTTGTCTGTCTTATTCCAGTCAGTTTCCGGTGATTCCCCGGATTGTGGAGTGACTCCCAAATGTATGCTTTATTTGATAGCATTTAAGCCAGACCCAAAAGGCTGGCAATTAAAACGAACAATCGAATTTGGCCATTTTCATTCGCCAAAAGCCAGAAACAACCGACCAGCAATACCCGATGTGCCATATAAGGGCCCGGGACTATATCCATCCAGCAATTCGCGTAGGTGGAGCACCGACTTATGTAATAGTTTCTTTTTTGTTGTTCGCACTATTTTTGTTTGTTTATTTTCTTTATTTATTGTTGTTGTTTGTTGGTGTGGGCGGGGGGAAAGCTGGGGAAATGTTAGACGGAGACGGGTAGTTGCAACACGTTCGATTGCAGGGCGGTGGAAAAAAGTTAACTGCTGTAAACAGCGCAGGCCTTACAGAGAGAGAAAATCGGGGGAAATTGCATATGTACATCGATATTGGATGGGAGAGAGTGAGAGCGAGTCCTGGAGAAAGGCTTCGTGGGAATGCCGGCCACGTGGCTTGCAACGAAGCTATTAATCAAAACAGAATCAAAAAGGTCGCTTCTCAGTGTGTGCGAGAGAGAAACACGTGCCGGCCAATTTAGCAGAGGTCCTTTAACAGAGCTCTGTTACCCAAAGCCGGTTGGCAACTGGCAAGCCAACTTGGCTGGGAACTTTCCACCGGTCTAATAATAGATTTTATCAGCGCCCAGTAACCGATATGCTGGGGATTTACTTTGTGTAATTAATGGTCTGCTGCTGAGCGACTGTAAGGTGATTTAATCAAGCAATTTGTTTGGCAAATGCATTTGCAATTGCTCATTTCGATTTGCATTTTGTGGTGATGCATTAGAACGGGGCAGGACATCCCAGTGAGCAGCCCCTCCTGTCTCGTTGTCGAATCAAGTCGATTGCCAAAGTGTCAGAAATGTATTTTGGCTTTAGAGCTCAGTTTGTTTGTCCAACACTTGGCACGCACACGCAGTTTCTTAAGTACAGGGAGGTCCTTTAAAGGTGATATTGTATTATTTTAATACAACATTTGGAAAATAAATGTGTCATTAAGCTGATAAATAAATATTTTTGGGGATCTATGGATTTTGAAATGTTCTAACATTATAACACTAGCATTTATGCAGTATATTTTTTTTAAATTACATTATTATTTATTTATTTATTAAATTATTCCTATGCTATCAATATTAACTTATAAAAATATTTTTGAATCTCCTGCAAATATTTCTATGTTTTAATAAGATCATATAAGTTAGACATTCTTTATTTTTAAAGGATTTTCAATTGTAAAAAGTCTGTGTCACATTTTTATATTTTTTTAATAGTAAATAAATAATATATTCTTTAATCCTTTTCAACTTAGTCCTTGTTTCGCTTTCAAATTATTGATTTAAGCAGCTAAGTTAATTCAAAATAGTATTTCTCCCCATGCTTCCCTTTTAAGCAATCCCCTCTGTATATGGCAGTGTCCTTGTACTTTTACATAATAAATCAAACCCCGTTGTCGAAAAGGAAATGAAAGCAGAGGCAGGGACGCCAACTGAAAAGTGAGAAAATAAATTGCAATCGCAGGCTAACAGAGTCCTGTTAGCATTTCACTGATAAGAGCCGGCAAAGCGAGAACAGCTGTTCGGGGAAAGCGACAGAGACAGGACGAGCGATGCAGAGAGTGCATTTGGTTTTTAGCGAGAGTGTCGAAGGAGCAGGACTCTCCGCTGTAAACGGCCACTGTAAAGTTGACTGGGAACTAAACCAATTGCACAATGTGGGCCGAAGGTGAGGTTGTCGTGTTGCTGGGGTGCTGCTGCTGTGTGTGTTGCAACTACAACTGCAGCTACACAACCCTTCGTCTACGAAGGACTTCGTGTCGGGATATACATATATATATAGACAGGACAGGCCGTCCATGTATAGCGTTTATGTGTTGCTGCTGTTGGTTTTGCTCCTGCTGGAGCTGCTGCTGCGTTTTGCTGCGGCGGCGACAGCAGAGTCGTTGCAACAATCGCAGCTTGCACATCCAGCAGCAGTCAGTTGGACGCGGCGGCTCCTTCAGCAAGGACGCACAGCTCACACAGGCACTTCAAAGGACACCGACAAGCCGAAACAGTCAAGCAGCCAAGCGGCCAACAACTAGCAAGCAAACAGTCCACCGACAGCCAGCCAAGTCCTGTAAAGTCCTGGTTACATCGATGTAGCCCGTTCTCTGTAAAAGGAAAGCGCTAGAAACGCTAATTAGCCAGACATGTTAGCCAAGTTTTAGCCAGTGTTTTCGCGTTTCTCTGTGTGCGCCGCCCGCTTTTTGTTTGTCCTTTTTTTTTCGTTGGTGTTCTAACGTGTGCCGTTTTTTGATAAGAAAGGAAACCCAGATACAGATACTTTGCCAGAGATACGCCAGCTAGATACACAGACGGCTAATTCATATTAACTTGTTGTGCATTGTGCGGGCATCTCGTGTGTGTGCGCCGCCAGCCAGCCAGCCAGCCAGCCTCTGAGTGCATTTTCATTAAAGTCAACAAGTTGCAGCCGCATAAGGTCAAATAAGAGCAGGTGAGTTTGTGTTACCGGGTTTTGTTGGTTAGTTACTTGAAGTGCTTGTAAAATGCTTTTCTGCGGAGAGAGAGCAAGTGAGTCTTCGTGTGGTTGGAATTTTATTAAGTGGTTTTTGGCTCGAGTAACTTGAGAGCAAAGCCTGGAGAAATATTAAATAAAAATATTAAATAAAATATATGAACATGGGGCTCTACATGGGGCTTAAGTCAAAAGATTTAAGGAAAAAATTGTTTTTAAAATAGATATATAGGTAGATAGATATTTTATTTAGAAATTTGATTACCACACATTACCACTCAAGGTGGTTTTATAAGTATTAAAAATATTATAAGAATCACCAGTACGAGTCAGGAAAATAATAATAATTTATATTTTTTAGCTGTAATATTTAATATTAATTATTGGTCTATTTAAAAAATATATAAGTTAAGTGCAGTAGAAATATTTAAAATGTATTTTTCACATGTATTACTATCTTTGAAATAACTTCAATAAATTCCTAGTAATTCCATTTTTTATATCATGATAAATAGAATTTACATAAATATTTAATGTTATCAAATATTATATTTAAAGTAGTTTTCAGATTTGATTGCAAATTTCTTGCAACTTATTAAAATATTAAAAATATTTATTTGTTTTTTTTTTATATAAAAATAGTTTTTACTATTAATAAAATTATAGATAAAAGAAATTGCAATATAGTTCTTTAATATTTATTAATTTATATTAAAATTAAACAACTAATGGCTTCTGTACAAGGGCAATTTCTATAAACAACCTTTTCCATACAAGATAGCAAAAACTAATATATTTAGTGGTTATTACATCCCCAAGCAAACATAAATAATACAAATAGCTTTGCCAAATTCTAAGCTTAATATTTTCACAGATTAAAAGACAAGTCCGACGGGAAAGATATCTATTTTCTTAATGATCTTTTGTTACATTCGAATACGTGTGGCTGTGTGTATGCAGCTGCAGGTGCAGGCAGGTGAATTACAAAAGGTTTAAGTAAGTAAGCAAAACGGTAGAAATCGACTAATCGCTCTCGGGGGCATAGTTTATTATTGGATTTGTAATGGAAATCAATATCGCCCCAGGAAAATTTATGCAATGGCCAACAAAGAGAGAAAACTATTGAGTTTGAATTGAACCGAGCCAATAAAACTGCAGTGCGAAGTTTGAGTTGTGCTGAGTCGTCAGCCTTGGCATTGCCAATTTCATTAGGCCATAACGAGAGACAGAGAGTGGCAGAGTCCGCTTGTAATTGCAATTAGTTTTATCGTAACTTGCAGTTAAATAATCAAAACATTTTCCCAAGCTTCCTTTCGTCGCCCTGCCACCGAAAACTCTTTGTAATGCAAAACTTTTTAATCCGACGCCTTGGTTTGTTTACACGAACTGCCAACGCCCGCCGCCCACTACGCCCTTGATTCGTACAAACACACACACACACACACTACACCAACAATAACAACAACAACGTTGACAATAAAAACAGGATTGACAGGATGAGCTCAGGATGTTGATGTATTTGATACTCTTATTCGGAAATTCTTTTAAACAAAAGCAGCAAAGTTGGGTGCTAAATTAAATAAGAAATTTCAAAGAAACATAAAATTCAAATATTTTAAAGCCCTAACTAAGTGTAAAGTTAACTTTAAAGTTTAAAGTTTATTTTGTTCTCAAAAACCTGGGAATTTCCCATATCCCAAGAAGCATTCGTTTTTAAGTACAATGCAGCTGATTTTATAAAATAATGATATGATATGAATATAAATATAAATAAATTAATGCATCTTTAAGGAGTTCCTTTACAACAATTAAAACCTTTTTTTTCATCTGTAATAAATATATTTTACTCCCAATAAAGTTTTACGCTCTTTCACCTAAAATATTTTGCATAAACTTTGAAAAATATTCCTTAAAAATGTTTAAAGTATTTTTAATAAGAATTTCGTTGAAATGTTATAAATGTTACAATACTATAACTATACAATTTTTTTAAAGTTTGTCCTTATTTGTAAAGATTCTCAAAAGAATTTAGAATCTTTATCATAGAATGTCGCTGAGCAAGTATATTTAAAAAAATATTCTTGGGAAAATTATCACCAAAATATGTTTCATAAGGCAAATTTTTAAGAATATTAAAAATTAAGGAATTGGTTCTCCATACATTAGATTTTACAATGTGATATTTCGAAATGTCATTTAGTTAAGACATTACTTTTACGTTCTATTTTATAAAGTATGGAATTTATAGTCCCTGTCCCTGAGACTATTACAATATTATCTTCAATTCCCTCATTCTACTTTGATCACAAAAACAATGCATTTTCTATATAAATTCCATACTTTATAAAATAGAACGTAAAAGTAATGTCTTTTAATTCCAAAATAAAGGAATCTATTTTAAAAAATATTTATTAGCATAAACTTCTGCCTAACTGTCAGACTAGAAATTGTAAATATTATAAACAAATCAGCACAAAATAGTATATAGTAACTAATTTGGATACGCATTGAATTTCTTAGATAGCAAATAAGAATAAATATTTATATTTAAGTTTTAAAATCATTATTAAAACTTGTATTAAAAGATGTATCCTTGTTCCTTCTTTCCTACATTACTTTTAATGTCCCAAGAAAATCAGTGCACCATTACAATCACTATTTGAATATTTGTATGAACTTTTTAAAGCAAGCTAATTCTAGTTATGGCCAAAGTTTTTACTCCCTCGCTGCCAGATAGAGTATGAAAAATAAGAAAAATTTGCATATTTACACAAGACAATTTACACACTCTCCCAGCCCGACGCTGACTGAGTGACTGACTGAAGGGCCTGCGCTATCCTGGGGCGGGGTGAGGCCTGGGGAGTTATCCTGGGCTTGAGCGAGAGTGAGTGAGTTGAGGTTATTTTGTAAATTGTGTGTAAGCCGAACTGCTGCGACTGCAGGCTGATGAACAAGCCGACGAGCCGTTGGAAAAGTCCAACAAGTTACGGGGGGAAGGCGGGGAAAATCTGAGGGGAAAAAGGGCTGCGAGGGCTCGGGGGTGTGTGTGTGTGTAAAGGCTGACAAGGACAAGTAAAGTGTCGAGATGGAGTTGCAGTTGCGAAGCGGCCTGAATTGGGGATATATGGAAGTGAATGGGTTCGAATGCGTGTTGCCACAACATACGGAAGTAATTCGATTTCGTTGCCATTCTGATGATGATGATGATGGCCTCGTGGCCCCAGTGACATTCTTGTACGAGTCCCAGACCAGCAGACCTGCAGGATCCACAGGATGACAGCATTTCGTACACATTAAAAACAACTTAATATCTGTGTTGTGTACTTTATTGGGTCTCCTTCCGGCGCAGGGGGCTCCATTATGATGCATGCCCGGCAAAGTAATTTAATTATTTATTTACAACATGGAAATTAACAAACATAACTCGCTCGGTCCACTGGCGACACATTGTACAAATTATGCAATATCAACATTATATAAGTTGGGAGTATCTGCTGTGTGTGTGTGTGTGTGTGGTGTTTTACAAATTTCATTTCCATGCACTCGACAATTACAGGATTTTATGTTTTTACACTTTATTGTCATTAACAGATTTTATTCGAAGCGTGTGCTGTTGGCTTTCACGCGATTACGTACGTCTGTGGGAGTGTTTACATATGCGGTTTTGGCTAAATCGGAAATGGTTATAATATAGTATTATGGGTTATTTGTTCAGTGTGCATTAGATAAAAGCATTGCCAAAATCATCTAAATCAGCTGCCTTAATTTATTACAAATTAACAAAGCTCCAAATGTGGGGGCTGTAAATGAGGCAACAATTTCATTTTATCCGAGTTTACACAAGCCAATAATTTGGCTTATTGAGATAAAGATAGAAAATTATTTTATATAATTTTCAATTAATAGGTATTATAATAAATAAATCTGTTATCTGGGTTTTTATAGTTATAGAGGTTGCTGGGCTACTTTTTATAAGTTGAAGGTCCCACAGAGAAAGCTAAAAATGTTTCTTAATTTCTGTGAGTTGGAAAACATTTAAAAAACATTTTTTAAGTACTCTATTTGTCTAAATAAATTTTTAAGCATTAATATAAAAGTCTACGCTCTAATGGTTAAGACAATTTCAAGAATAGTTTAACCTTTAACACCACAAAGTTATTTTTAAAGTTTACTTTCCGTGGCTCATCTTGGTTTTTTATTTTCCCAGTAATTTGTAGGATTCTTTCTCTTTTTTTCTGAGCATAGAAAAAGAATTTAGATGAATGAAAGTAGTGGAAGAAAGCCTTTTGCCTTCTGTTTGAAGTGTTTGAAGTGTTAACTTCCTTTCACACCCTTTGACCTTTTGAATTGGTCTTTGAATTGTTGAAATTTTAGCTTAAAATATAAACAATGTTAAGGTAGTTTTTCTTAAGGTTTTAGCAGGTTTTTAATAAGTAAAATATTTTATTCATATTGAAAAAATAAACTTTTCAGAATAGTATTTATAAAAATCTCTTAATCTCTCTCAAAATAATTAAAGAAAACCATTTCATATTTAAAACATTTTGAAATACTTACAAAAGTAATCTTCAAATTAATCTTAATAAATTTCTTATGCTTTTCAAAAGGCACCTCTACCTCTAACATTTAAAAACAACTTTAAGTCTCAAAATACTTTTTCTATAATTTTATATATATTTCCATTTGGCCAATAATGATGCCTGAAGTCTCTCTAATTCCATTTAAATTGGGAATAAGTGCTGTGTTGTGGTTGTTGCTGTTGCACTCGAGATATGCAAATATTTGGTTTATAATTGCCAACCAATTTATCGGTTTGCTTGGACACCTCAAATGCATACACTTGGCAACTTTTATTTCTTTCCTCCTGGATTTTTCCCCAGGCTTCTCTTTTTTTTAGCAAACAATTAGTAAGCAAAACCACAAATTGTTAAATGAATTTCTATGCCAGCTGAAGAAGATTTTACCATCCGATCGGCTCTCTTACATAAAACTGAGAAAATGCAGCAGCTCAAGACTGCAGCTTGGCCGCCAATTAAAGGAGTCGGGAGATGTCTTTACGAAGCCAGTTGCCTCATAATTGCTTCAATTTAAAAATGCATGAAAAGTATTTGCCCAAATGCTCAAAAATGCTCAAAGTAATAAAATGACTCAGACAGGCTCTCAAGGCGGTTGGATAGGACAGAGAGTTGAATTTGTAAAATTGCGTAAAATGCCAGGACTTGGCTAACATCTTGATTACCTAATGCCCATGAGCAGTTTTATTAGGCCTGTGGTTTTCGGCCTTTCCAATATTCAGATATTCCGTATTTTTCTTGGCCTGCATCAATATTTAATTTCATTACAAGCCAAAAAAGCCGAAAGAGCATCAACAATGCCACAGCACGACATTTGGCATTTGATAAATTATTTAAAAAATCTACATCCAGTGTCCAGTGTCCAGTGTCCAATGGCTAGTGTCTAGTCATTGGGCGCCACGCATCCTCTCTGTTTCCCCTGGTCAAAGCCTATTAGATCCTGTGTATTTTTGGCTCTGGCTCGATTAGTTGGACACATTGAGTGCCTGTAAATACTGTTCAAGTACAGTGCGTATTCATGAAGGGAAATTCGAATTAAAAGTGCCTCAACAGCAAAAAACATGAGCAAGGAAACCTAGTTAGAATTTTCCTCAGAGCCTGAATTTTCAATAATTCCACTTTTGGTAATTGAGGCTGTAGGTGTGCTTGCTCCATTTACACCTTTTGGTAGTTTTTTTTTTTTTGGGTGTGTAAAACCACTGGCTTTGGCCATATCCAATTTTACAGAATTTCAAGCACTTGGTTCCCAGTTGTTTTCGGCTTTAAACTGCAGTCCAGTTTAGTCCAGTCCAGCTGGAGGAGTCCCCTCCAACCGAAACCTGCCAGACGCCAGAGACACACGGCCAAGTGCATTTTATGTTCAGCCAGCAGACTGCCCTCCATTCTTGGTCCTTTTCCCTTGTATCTTGCCCCGCTTAGCCCACGTCTCCTGGCGTGTACTCGTCCTTGTTCTGGGGACAGAGGACATGGGCACCCTGTGCGCCTGCTTAAAATGATAACGTTGAAAACGCTGGCCCGTCTACACAAGACAAATGTGCGCTATTGAGGCGTGAAAATATTCCACTATAAACACACATACAGCTCAAAACAAAAAAATAGAAAGGAAACAAAAAGGATAAAAAAGGAATTTAATTTTATAAATTAACAAGGGTTTCCTTATGTTCCATTATTTGCTATTAACTTTGAGCTACAAAGTCTGTAGTTTTAATAAGCAAAAGGACGGAGTGCGTATACTTAATTTACATACTTTAAAAACTATATTTGTGAAAGACCATTTCTTGAGTTTGTAATATTTTTTATACATTATATATTTATTTAATTTCAAAACTATTATTCTATCCTCAACTGTTCTCAGTATGCCTTTTCTATATTCCCTTGTTTCTCCTTTAAGCCGTGTGTAATTTGCCGTGTAAAAATGTGGGTGGCCTGGCTGTGTGTTTATTTATGGCCTTGTGCCCGGCGACTTCTTAAATTATCTATGGAAATGGCCAAAGCCAAACGCTAAACTGGACGCTAAGTCGACACTGATTATGGATTTACCACCAGCAGAGAGTTTGAAGCAAGAGAAATTGAGAAATGGAGAAATGCCGCGGGGGGAGTGGAGAAAGCGGACCCCTCGAGACGTTTGCCAAACGGAGACCAAAGGGCGCCAGAGAAAAAAGTCCGAGTATTTTCCCTCTCCAGTAAGCCAACTTGAATGTGTCAGATAAAAAGTGTTTCGACTTCTTTTGTCCTCGAACATGTTTTTTGGTAGTCCCTGCAATGCTCTGTACAATCATTATCATTGTGCAATAATGGCAGAGATTTGTAAGCTCAACAATTGAATTGGGTTTATCCGGGAAAGTGACAACTTGAAGTTCCTTTTGAAATATTTTAGGGGTTGAGGAGCATAGGGAACTACATATTTATTTTTGAGATAAGGTGATATTTTTATTATTCAAATAAGCTTAAATAAATTTTTGTATATGTCAAAATGCAGTAGCTAAATTCTTTTATATAATTTTCATTTGTTTAAACAAAAAATAACAGAAAATGAAAAATATATTTGTAATGACAACTTTGTTGAAGTTAATTTCTTAATTTAATAAATACTTTAAAAAATTAGGAAATGCTTCAATAAAATTGTATAGTTTGGCTATATTTTTTTCTAAATTAAATATGCAAAGCTTGAATTAAACAGCTCTAGTTTCTATATCTATCGTTATAACTCATTGATTTAATATAATATACCACCTTTATTATCATTACCTTTCGATCCATCAACATCCTTAAGGGATCTAGATAAAACTTTACCATTTTCTTGACTATTTAGCACTCCGTATCGCTTTATGATCTGTTTGCATATTTATTCAACGACCGACTAGTTCACTTGTATAGAGTAAATTGTATGGAAATTCTTGCCAGACAAATTTGTGCATCATTCCCCGCGACTTTTCTTCTTCTTCTGCTTTTGGTGTCGGCTGCCAGGATAAAAAATATATATTAAAAAAAGGAAGCAAAAATGGAGCGACAACCGAAAAGAAAGAAAACAAGTATGGAGAATACGGGCTCCAGTAAATGGCAGCAGCCGCCAGTAAGTAAATGCAAAACGAGCAGTTTTTCCACAGCATAAAAAACAGCTAAACCAGCAGACGGAGAGAGAGAGATGGGTATGGCGGTAGGGACAGAGACAGCAACACAGGGGGAGACAGAGTGGGGTGCGGGTGCAAGAGCGGAAAACAGAAACAAGAGCAGCGACCCAATTTCCCCAAAGTAAAATCGCAGTTTTCATTAACCGCAATGCCAGACGTCGACGGTGACGGGGGCTAGAAAAGAGAGAGGGAATGAAAAGCGGTGAAGAGCATCGGGGGAGGGTGTCGCTATATTCAAGAGGAAAGAGACAGGTGGAGCACCAAACTGTCGCGACTGTCGCCGGTGTCGTTAAAATTACAACAGCCACGGCCGCGACTAGGTGGCCGCCTGATTGCCACGGAGATGTCGCATCGATACAGTGGTAACTCGATAACTGGTTTGAATTTCTTTGAGTTGATTTTATTCCTTACAGATAAGTTTCTGAGTTTAATTGAGATAATACAATGTTTTTAATGAATTTCTGAAATCTAAATTCACAACTTAGTTATTTAACTTTATACATTATGTTTTATATTTTGAGAATACTATGATTAATTTATAAAATATTATTTTGAAAATGCAATGATAAGGAAGTTGACATTAAATCTATGATAGATTTATGTACTTCCAGCAGTGATGACATATTTCTCTAAATGAGAAGGATAAGTTAAAGGATGTAGTAAAAACAGAGATATGACAAATAAAGAATTTAAAATTTGAAGAATTTTGAATGTAATATAATAAATATATAATAAATGAATTTAAATCCTTATAACTAAAGTTTTTAACTTTAGCATTAGGAAGGCAATTTACCAATAAAATCGAAATAAAATTAAATCAAAGCATAACATTACCTTATTTCAAGATTAACATTTTAGTGGTTTAAATAGCTTATTCTAAAAAATTATTTATACTCCATTAATTATAGATATTTATTCTATTTCACAATCAAAGTTAATCCCTTGTTCTCCTACAAAAAATAATTTATGTAAGCTAGCTTTTATTTTGTGTTTCTTTCGCTGGCCAAATATATCTGTAGATATTTCCTAGTGATACTGTACTCGCAGCTGGACATCCTATGGCTCATTCCATGTCTGGCTCTCCCTCTGTTCCTTTCACTCATCCCCCCGACATCCTTGCAACTTTTCATGTATCGCCGGCCAGCTTTGTTTGCTCGGATTATTTATATAGTGGGTATGCCCGATGATTTGTTGGTGTTAGCCATTCCCGTAGTCGGAAAACTTTACGGATATAGCCAGGCAGAAAGAGTGTGAGTGGGTTGAGACTAAAGAGGCCAGAAAATTTGGCTCACCTGGCCGGGAATGCGGCAAGTTTCCACGGGCGAAAACTTTGCGAGAAAATGCCTCTGGGGCAGCAGCAGGTTAAAGTTTTTGGCGCCAGCACGGAAATTAAATGCCATCGATGACCTGGCAAATGGCACTGGGATATATCCGCTTGGCTGGGGGGGAAAAAAAAACTTAAAATTGAAAGGATATCCTACGGTCAAGTGTTTGTCATTTGCAATTAATTTCCTTTTGACCAAACGGCTTCTTCCGCCGCCCGTTTTGTGCTTTTCAATTAGCAAAACTCAAAAGTTTCCCCGGCTCGAGATCGAAGGCAAAGCGATTCCAATAATTTGCCGACCAACTTCGTCCCGATAAGTCCTCCCCGCTCCTGTGGAGATTTTGGCAGCGCCTAAAAGCAGGCTGCATTTTTTATCAGCCCAAGTTAAACGAATTATCCCGGCAAGAGATATCTCAGCTCATCCATATCCATATCCATGGGCATATCGATGTCCGGCACATTTATAAATAGCACAAGCGGCACAAAAATGTTTTCCTTTTACTTTTAATGCGACCCGAAAAGGGGAGAGAATATATCTCTGAAGTATCTTACATGGGCGGGGCGGTATGCTGACTGTGGAATGCGGACTGGATACTAAGTGGGCTGAAGGGGGGCTTGGTATCAGTCCCTCCCCCCCAGCCGCCAACTGCGACTTCAATATCCTATTTATCGTGTGCGTTTGCTTGTGTAACCTTGGCAGGAGCCAACTGTCGCTGGCATATGCTAATGTCAGGCGGAGATGCTGCAGCTTTGGCAGTGCACTGAGAGAAATTTTGGTAATTAAATGGGAATTTTATGGTAGAATCTAAAATGTAGATCTATGAGTGTCATATAGAACTTCTAGAGTTTTGAAATTGATTTAAATGAGTTGCTAATCAATTTTAAAACTTTTTACAAACGCAATTAATTTTAAATTTGGTACAAATGTATACATCCTTTTAAAGGATTTAAATCCAATAGAAATTATTTTGGCACTCGAAGTTTCTTGATTGAAGTTTCTAATTTAATATAAACTTAGTAACCAAAGTAACGTTTACTTTATTTATTCCTTCTTATAAAATGTACAATAATGTAATAAATTGCATATAATTATTTTGTCAAATAATCGGAGGTTCTATAGGCTTTAAATGTATAGGAAACTAGGCTTAACATTTCAATAACGAACAAAATGCAATGTAGCCTAAATTTAGTTATTTAAAAATTTCATTAAATAATTTTAGTTACATTGGCAAGGCTTTTAAGAGCCCTAGTAATTTCACAATCTCAAATGTATGGAATATATATTTTTGTAAAGTTAACAAAACTCTTGCCGCAGTGTAGGCTCCTTTGGCTATTTGGCAACAACTGCTAAATATGTATGCCAAATGCGATTTGCATATAACGTTTTGAGAAACGGTCTGCGAAGTAGTAGAAAATGAGGAAGCCTGACAGGAAGGTGGGTGGGTTCTTCTCCAGGTCCTCGTCCTGGCTACTCGCTACTACTGCTTCTGGTATGCCTTTCAGCCATGTTACGTCGGATTCTGCCTCATTTTTCGTCTTTTTTCGGAAGGGGGACACAGGGTTCCTGGAAATGCGAACCCATGACTAAACGGTGCGTTGGCCATCGTCTGCATGGCCGTACTTTGTGTAGTGACTAAGGATCAGGTATGTGGAGCTAAGCCCCCCAGGAAGCCCCCCAATTTGTTCCATATACATAAAAATGTTTCTTATATTTTAAATTAAAAAATAATATTTAATTAAGATTGCCATAAAGTTCTAAACTCTTTTCTGAGTATAGCTACCAGGCTCTGCAGTTATGCCACAAAGGCTTTCCATCTCTGTGACAGGTCGCCCTTTTAACTGTCAACCTGTTTCCTTCCAATTGTGCTGCACAGGTGGGCGGAGGTGGGCTGAATGGGGCGTGGCTTATTTACATGAAAATTAGACGAAAACACGATAGATTGGCCAACTGATTGGCCATGGCGTAAACATCTCATTAAAATGCTAAAATCTTACACCACATGCATGCAATTATCCTGCGGCGGATGGAGGAATGCCAAAAATGTATTCATGCCCAGCCCAATCCAATCGATTTGGCAATCAAAATAACTTTCAATTTATTTTCCCATCATTCGCGGCCCTATCACTACCAGTGCCAAATTGCCCGATTTATGCCTGGATCGAAAGAATGCCACATTTATGGCATATGTTTCAGACTCCTAGGAAAGTTTAAATAGTACAAATATTTTTTTAAATATTTATTTCATAATATCAAAACATTTACTGTCTAACAATCTCATTAAACCTTTTAAAGAATTATAGATATTGCATACAGAATACTATAAATCTTTTCATTTGTGCAATAAATCAAAAGTATACAGGTAACGGCGAACATTACTAAATTCTCATTTTTCGAGTCACCACTGCGCATAAGAAATTAGCCCCAAATGTTTTGTCCTGAAGGACAGGGGAGTCTGTCCAGATTCAGGACCACTGCCACTGCCATGGCCACGACCAGATCCAGGTCCATGTCCACCGCCAGTTCCAAGTCCAAGTCCCGGCCAAAGGCATTGCCGGAATTCCCCGGAAACCCATGCCTTGCCGGTCCCGAACTCTTTGGCCAAGTTGCACGATAGCGATAAATCTCAACCGAAAAGTTGTATGTTAGGCGGGGGCCGAAAAGGGGGCGGAATACGGATGAGGTTGGGCATTGCGCTAGAGACCGGTGGGGCAGAGAGGAGGCAGTTCCAAGGATTGTGTAAAATATGCACAGATTTCGGGAGCACAGAAGGCACTGTGCACCCGGCCACTTGAAGCTGACACAACGTCACAAAGCGCATTATGATGATCAACTCGATTATGGCCAAAAAGCAGGGACAGTGTTGGCTTAAGGCCGGACACAAAAAAAAAAAAATCTAAGCAATAATGTACAACTTTTATGGGTTTATTAAAAAGATATTCAAAGCGGCCAAGAGTGTTTTTTAATATTTAAATGTTACAATAAAGTATGAATATCAAATAGATAGCTCCAAGCTCCAAGGTACATTAGCTACTTAAATAGTTAATTTTAAACATTTATTGTATATGCCTTAAATAAGTCCATTAGCATGGCCCTATTGTATTTTTAAAACATAGAAACCACCAACTTTGGTTACCAATAAATAACAGCTGAAATCTAAATAAATTTCCGGATAAAGTTCCGCTTTCTTGCTTCCAACTAAATGTTAAACAAAATAGAAAAAAAATCAAAAACAAGAAGAAAAATTGAAATAAAGCTAAGCAGACTAACCTGATTTAGGGCACAACAATCCTCCAGTTCAATCTCAACACTGGCGGCAAGTCAGTGCAGTAAGTTTTATTGGTATTTGGTTTTCTGGCCCTGCCACCGCTTGCCTTCCCTTAACCCCCTCATGCCACCCATACACACACAGACACACACACACACATTCGCCGGCACAGTAAACAGTCGGACAAAAGGAATTCGATTTTCAGCTATTTTCTATGCCAAAAACGAAGTCCTGGAAAAGCTGGAAACAACCTACTTACGACTTTCAGAGCCGCTCGGAATGGTTTACTGAAAAAGGGAATGGACGGGTTCGAGGGCCATAAGCACGTGATAAAGGCTTTACTTGCAATTTTAACTTTGCCGTCAGAAAGAGATAGGGGGAGACAGATAGAAAGAGACAAAAATACCGAAGGACTAGCTAGATTTTTTCATACCCTCTCATTATATTTATGGAGGGTTATTCATTTGGGACTTTGTTACTCAGCGAAACTCAGGCATATCTTATCTGAAATTATACTTCAAGAAATTAGATGCTGCTAGAGGGATAGTATAACTACACCATTTGAGTATTAATAAATTTATTAATCAGTTATGATTGGAAAGATTAAAAGAAAATTGTTTAATAGCCCGGAAATTAAGTTTTTAAGGAGTTACACCTCAATATAATGGCATCTTTAGGGACCTTTTTGTAACTTTTGTATTTTTAATAGAAGAAAAAGATTTAAATGAATTAAATTTTGAGCTTGTTGGCAACAATAAAAAATGCACTTAGCTACATACAAAAATTCAAAAGAAGGTCTTACACAGCTATAAGCCAGAATCATGGTTTGCCTAAGGACCTACGCGGGAAGTAGCAGAATTCGACGAAAACATCTAATACTAAAAACAATTAAATTAAATAAATAAATAAGCTAGAGACTTTCAACAAAAATCCTAGTGATATATAATAAGTAAAATACGTGTGGTTTTTTAAACTGACGAGACTGACAAGGCTTTAAATAAAAGGTAGCCGATTTGGCCAAAATAAAATCCCTTTTTTGGTGAATTAAAAATCGTCTAATTACTTTATTAAAAAATCTCTGTCAGTTACAAGATATTGATAAGCTTAAAATGTGGTCAAAGTTTCAAGTAATATTAAAATCTGGGTGCTAATTAAAAATTACGTTTAAAGAACTGTGCAAAAATAAGTAAATACGGTAGAATTACCCTTTCGGTGAAAGTGTCTCTTAAAATTTCTATAACTTTTAAAATAATCAGACTTAGGAACTTATTAAAAATCTTAAATAATTCTTAGAAGTATAGAACATTTTTAAATATCATAAAAAGGGATCTAGAGTAGTTTTAACTGTTTATTTTTATTAAATACTATTTAATAAGTTAATCAATTAATATTTCTTCATTCCTGATCTTAATGCATCTTCTTGGCCAAGATGGGTATCTCTTAGCTCCAGCTTCTGCCCTGCATGCTTTTCCTTTGGTTTTCCGTCTCCTTTTATTGTTTTTCTTCTGGCTGTCTGTCTGACAGTTGGGCGTCGCTGCGGCGCCAAGGGCAGCCATTTTTCATCGGCGGGCGTATGTGATGTGCCAACGGAGTGCCGCCGCTACTGCAGTAGCAGCAAGCATCGCAGCTGGCGTTGCAGTCAACGTCCCTGTCAGTCAGCTAGTCAGTTAGTTCGTCAAACCAACAGATTGTTTGTCTGTGCCCCCACCTCCATTTCCATTTGCACATCCTCCCACCACTTACTTCTGCCAGCGTCCTGCAGCCACAGCCAGTGCATCCTAGATTCCTCCATTGTTGTATCCTAGGGCCCAAGGGATTCCTTTTCAGTTAGCTGTCTGGTGTCCTTTGGCGGGGTCACTTCCACTTGGATTTCGGCTTGAACTTGTCTTCATTTGGGGTTTTTGGTGGTTCACGAGGCTAAATATGATTTTGTCAGTATTTGTTTATACATATATATTTTTGATGTGCAAATTGCTGATTTATTTTGTGGTTTAAGTCGGTATTTGAATTGAATTTTCCCCACTTTTGGTTTAGATAATTTTTATTGTTAAAGATACATTATTTAGGAATCTATTAATAAAGAAATACATACATCAAAAAGACAACGTAATGCCAAAGGAAAACATAAAGTTAACAGGAAAGTGTCGGAAAAGAGCAAATTATAATAACAAAAATTTTAAATTCAAAATAAAATATTTAAGATTCATTTTCTTGTATCTAAATTCTTGAAATTACTTTTAGCAAACTCGTTTCAAGGCCTCGCTAAAGTCTGCTTTACTATTCTCCTTTTCTTTCAGCTTATTTAAAGCTTTTTTGTTTTGTATTCTGTTTTCTTTTTTTGTTTTTCTTGCAGCCTTGCTTAACCACACAGCTTTTTATAAATTGAATAGATTTTATTTCGAAAACTGGGAAAAACAAAGAGAAAAGCTAGTTTTGGAGACGGAAAACCCACAAAATGGGCGCCACCCGCCAAACCTCGCAAGTAATTGGTCCCGGTCTCGGTTTCGGCTTCGGTCTCAGTCTCAGTCTCAGTCTCTCTCCCGGTCCCGGGTTCATTTCGATTCCGGTCTGGATTCTTTTTTGGCACAGAATCAAACGCGGTCGTCGTCTTACATAAATATGCCACTTAACAAGCCACCAACGTAAACGTTTTTTATTTCCTTTGGCTCATTGATTGCCTCCCTCCCCCTCGGCACCGCTTTAAGTTTAGTAAACAACTGGCTTGGATTGCTCCTAACTATCGCCACAACTATTGAATGGCAAAAATGCAAATGTTTTTAAAAAGTAAATAAAGTGCTTCAAGTTTTTGGGTTAGTTTTGCTTCTCAATATTTATAATAGACTTATACCAAGAATTTCTACAATATAACTCAAGTATAGAGCCCCCTTTAATAGCTCAGCTTAGTCCTCTATTTGTTTTGCTATCTTGATTATAGTTATAATGATCACTAATAATTTAATAAAATTTATTTCTTGTGTACTAAGAGAGATGAGGATGCAACCATAACCGCCCGCATGCACATCCCATTCCCATTGATTTGAATATGTCAGCAATTTGTGTAGTTTTGTGCACCAGTGCGCCAAGTTCCCTCTTAAAACCCAGCCCACCGAGAATCCAGTCATAGCCTCCTCCTGGGCTGGGGTGGGGTTTTTCTGCGTAATGCAATGTAAACCAAACCGAACCAAACCAAACAATTTAAAATCATGGCATGCATTTGGCTTCAATTCAATTTAAACTGAAATGAGCGCGTGGCCAGCATGCATCGGTGTTGTCGTCCAGGCCAGGCCAGGATGGGCCAGGATAGCCCAAGGGAGGGTGGAAAAGGGGTTCGAAAATGCTACGAGGGAGGCTGTTTGCTGGGCTTTCAATTTTCGCTAAGAAAAAACGGGAATGGAAACACTGTGGTTGCCCATCCAATTGGTAAATGGGAATCAGCAAATGAATTTTAAGCCTTTTGATTTGACTTAAAGTTAAATTAATTAAATACGAGTTTATTTTGTTCTAAGAAAATAAAAAGAAATCTATATATATAATGTTATAATAAAAATAATAATACATTATATATTTTATTTTCTTATTTTATAAATAATTCTTCTATATGGAAAGAAGAACCTTAAAGAGATACAGAATAAATGTAGAAAATATGAAGAGAAATTAGATATATATTTTATATATATTTTATTTATATTTCTGGCAAAATAATGCCTTGATTTATTTTCTTATGTTATTTTATTAGTTAAAAAATTAACAGCTACCGAATTATTCCCATAAATATTTGAATTATTCTCATTTCTTCCTTTTTTTAAAGATGTGTCTCTGTAAAAATGCTTTCTCTCCGAATCCATTACTCAGGGAAAACTTTGGGTTTCCTTGGCAACTCGGTACCGGCTTTATGTGCGGCCCACAAATGGAAAGCAATTTCATTACGAAAGTTTTCGCACAGCTGCGAGCACTGTAATGCAAGCCACTTACAGGAAGCTGTAAGCGGAGATGTTAACTTCAATTTAAATAACATTCCGGTCACATTTTATGTAAAAGCCTGAAATATAATACAACTTGCGCGAAAAGAGGCCGTGATTGTGGCCCGTAAATTTGCCTTTAGTTATGCATTTTTAATGTTAGCTTCGAGCTTCGGGAGAAACTTTCAGAACAACAATGTCGCCCTCGCTGTATTCCATTGCACTTATTGACACTTTGCCGCAATTTATGGACGCAATTTCAATGGGGAAAAATATCCTTAAGGAATCCTTACCGCCTGTTTGGCTGTCACCTAACGAACGAACACATGGCTGAGATACACTACTCCTTGCTGGCAGGAACTATACTCCACTCTGACCATTTTAAGCCAAAGACTCAAAAAACAATTGGCATTTGCTCAGGCCAATTAAAAGTTTACCCGGGAGGAGAGCCACAAAGTGGTGGCCAAAAATATTTGACACTTGCCACCTTACGTCGGCGCCTTGTTAGTAAGTTTAGGCCAACAACTCTAGTTATTTGCCATGGCAATTTAATGAGAAAATGTAGGACAGTTGCCTGGCTCCATTCAAATTTACTGGCTTATCTCGACGGGCGGATCATTGGATGAATGTCTGCTGCCGCCCCTTTAAGGACTCGAGCACTACTCAAAGGCAGTCTGAGTGCCCCGCCATTGACTGCAAATATATATGTATATATGTTTTACTATATGGAAAAACACAACTTTTGTGCAAATATATAAAACCAATTTGCCGGTTGGCCCTTTCGCCATAAATCAGAGACCCAAATCCGCAGATGTCAACAGATGTACGAGCAACCCAGTTGCGGCGACACCGAACAACAACGGTGACAATTGCTGCTAGAACAAGGGAAACAAATTGGTGTGCAAATTAATTATGACATCAGTAACTAGCTGGCTTAAATAAATAAAAGGATTTTCAGTTAAGGGATAAGCTTAGTCAAGGCTAAAGGGGGGTTTGACCTTAATTTAAAAAGTATCTTTGATTTCTGTGAATTATTTTTGAATAAGTTTCTGCTTTAAAAGGATCTGAAAAATACATATGTACTTTAAATAGTCAATATTTGTATTTGATGAATAATATAGAATTTTTTCTTGCCTTTAATATTTAAAACAACCTTCAATTGGCACTATCATGCCTTTCCATATTGAACCCATCTCAGGGAAGACCTTTCCTGTTTGAATTTTCCTAGTTCAACGCAGATGAGACCTTAAAGTGGCGCCAGGAAAGTCAAGTGCAAGAAAGGCGTCCACCGTGACCTCGATACAGGTGTGTGTGCGTGGGCGTGAGGTGTGAAGGGAGAACCAGCCCTCAATACTTGTACCTTAGCGCCATTGCCATAAACTTTTGTGTTGTGGCCTTTGGACATCTTTATAACTTGCTGTGGCCAGCCAAGCTGCCTCTGCCTCACCTGTCTGCTCCTTTCCTCTCACCTGGCTGAGGCCGCACTTTAAATGCCTTTGGCTTTTATGAGCGCAGCTTTACGTGCCCCACAGCAGCAGGAAAAACACCAACAAAGCGAAAATCGACGCTGGCCAAATGAACTTCCGGCCCATGAGGCGACTATTTAAAATAAAATACTGGCAAAAAGGGGAAATATGTATATGGATTTGGATGTTTTTAAAAATTGGGCTTCTGAAATGTTTATGGGCCAATTCATGGCGACCAACACTCAATTGGTTTTCCCCCAAAAACAAGAAAAACATCATAAACATGCATAAATGTATTTTCGGGTGTTAGCGGGTTTTTGCGCTAGTTTCAATTAAAATATTCATTGAGTGGATTTTGGTTAGTTGTAAAGCCAAAATTGATTTGGCTTGTGTTCTATTCAACCAGAAACTGCCAATAGGAAAAAATAAACAAATATATAACGAGATTAGAGGGAAATGTTTTAGGGGGAAATAGAATATCTTAGCGGATTTCGGGGTACTCTATAAAATTAATACAACACTAACATTTAAAGGGTATATGCATTAGAGCTTAAATTAAATTTCATTAAATTTAATGCACATAAATTGGACCTTAAATCCTTCAGATTTGTTCATAGACATAGCTTTTTTTCAACCTATTATTATTGAAGTATTTAAGCTACCATTGAAAAGGAGGCCAAGCTAATACAATTTCAGCCTGAATATTATTTGTTTAACACTACAACTTGGCAACTTGGGTGGCTGTACAGTGGGCTTAAGTCTTTTACTTTCAAAAAAAAATTAGTTAAATTTAAATCTAATACAAGCAAATAATAAATAAATTTAATATTAGGAAATTTATTATTTTGTATTTCAGTCGTAATCATTTTCCAAACATTTCTCATTCGGTTTCTATTTAAATCACAAAGCAAAAAATATGCAAAGAGTGTCCTAAAAATTTAAATATTTTATATGAATATATTTTAATAATTTATATATTTTCATTCCACTGTATATGGCTGTTAGACAACTGCAGAAATTTAGCGCTTACGCCCGACCCAGCTGCCAAATGCTGGGAGCCCGTGTCAAGGCTTCAAAATGCCAACCAATGTCGGTTGGTTCTTCGTCCATTAAATGTTGTTTTTGCCAAATTATTTTCACTTTTATTGGTACACAAAAGATTCCTCCTATTTTTTGTTATTTCTTTTTCTTATTTTGCCATGTCTGCGAATTTTTAATCATTTGCAGCCGAGCGCTGCTGCTGTCTCAATGTGTCTGTTAAATGGTAAATGCTAAACACTGTTGAAATGCAAAGTCTGAGCAGTCAGACAGCCAAGTTAAGAGCGTGAACTAATTAATGCATTAGCATTTTGGTGCCACGAATTTGGCGCCGACGGAAACATTCGTTGGGATGTAGGTTAGGCAAAGTTTGCTTATTTTCTAGGTTTTTTTTTTGGGAGGGAAATATCTGGGCACTGGAAATAAATTAGATAAGCAGCGGGAAGATTAGTATTTACTTCTTAATATACATTTTTTATTTAAAAAATGTTTAAAATAATTATTAAAAATATAAAATGTTTAAGATTCAAAACCTGGGAAAACTTATTTGTTGAATCTTTCCACTTAAAATAACATTTCTTTAGGCAAGACAAGCTTCATAATCTTAATTATTAATTATAATATTAATCAAAAATCAAATAAAAAAATTAAGTTTAAAAAATAAGAATAAATAAGAAATAAATCAATCATATTTTCACTCACTGCAGCATCACCGACTGCTGCTGGTGTAATGCTTGACACATTTTGTGCATGTTACAAACTGGTGATGCGGTTTATGTTTCTGGTGCTCATTAAGTCTGCATATCCGATGGATGCTTACTTATGGATGTGCCGGATTTAACGCTTCTCCCGATGCCTCAAAATGCATCGATGATTGATTAAAATTGCCCTAAGTAACCATGATGAGCTCAGCTAACCGCGTGCCGGCAATACAATTTGGAAATCAATTCAGTTGTGTAGTCCTGCAATTGAAATTTAAATTTAATAGCAGACAGGAGTTGATTTTCATGTAAAACAAATATCACTTAATGTGGCTAGTGGTCTCCAGTCCCCAGTCCCCAGGCTAATGGCAAAACAAAAGGGGCACGTATCCCCGACAGTGGCCGATGTCCTTGCACTGCCTGGACGCTCGGACCTGGTCTGGTACCCAGGACTCTTGGACTTTCCGGCACGTGTGCGTGTGCAGCTCGTAAAAAAGTGTGCATCAGGTTGCAGGGAGGGGAGATGTTGCTGTGTGGCATTAATAGCAACTGTCGACAAACAACAACAGGCAGCAGCCACAGTAGCAATAATAATAATATGGGAACAGGAAGTCCGGGGGCGTTCGAGGTCCTGGGACCACCTGGTGGTCTAAGCTGATGATGCTCCGCTTTAGAGACACTGGACACTGAACAGTGAAACCAGGGCTTATAGAAAATTGAGATAATATTTTAATCTGGATGTTAATTACTGAAATCTGTCGATATCTTAAGAAAAAAGAAAATAAATGGTGGATTTTATATATATTAATAGGTATGACTACCTTTACCTTAATAAATAGGGATCCTAATTTCCTAATTTCAATCAAGCAAGATGTAATTGTTTTGGTGTGCAACTTGATTTTTCGGGATTTTATTTTCAAGTAAAAATATACTGGATATACTGGATATATTTTTAAAAGGTCCTTGTTCAGCATAAACACACAAAATATAATGGAGAGTTACTCTTCCCTTCTCTTTCTTAGTCTTAAAATCTATTTCCAATTGCATCTCAAAATCCTTTTCATTTGGTATCGAAACCACTGTTCCTGGACTAAGCCCATGACACTTAATTTTAATAAACAAAATACTCGGCGAGTGGGGGATGGTGGGACCGGGTTGGACAGGTGTGTAAGGGTGTAAAGGTGTATGGGCGTGTGGGTAATTTTCCGGGGATATGTGTTAGCTTCCGGTTTAAGCAAAGGCAAGGGATGCCAGTCTTTGATATGAGTATTTTTTACTGCTCTGACGGAGTTGTAATGAGCCGCACGAGAAATGCAAAAACTTTCCAGCTAAGTCAGCACTGGCCCTGGGCTTCCCTTGAGATCGATGTCTAACTATAACTCAGCCAGAGCCGGAACAGAGTCGGGCTTTAAATTCAGTGCGGGTTAAGGATCCGACTGCACTGCAATAAATTTATATCAGAGTTAAAAAAATATTAAAAAATGTATTAAAGAAGATCTTAACATTATTTTAAAAGTATTATTAGAAATTTATGAAAGCGGTAAAATTAATCTGCAAATGATTTTATATGAAAAGCATTTTCCATCTGGTTTAAGTATATATAATTAAGATATTTTATTAACACTATGAATAGTGTTATTTTTTGCTATCCTTTAATGTTTATTATCAGTGTATCGTAAGGTAGACGACGTAAACAAACTCCTTGAATTTCGAATGCCTGTGAAACAGGTCGCACGTGCTCTTGTCATTTTACTTTTAAAACTTTTGCGTTCCGCTGTCGTTGTCGATGTTGTTTTGGCTTTGTCGGGTGTTGGCTGCCGGTTGCTGGTTGCTGCGTTGTTTTGGCTGCTTTTCAATTTTATTGTGGGTAAAACAACTGGCACTGTAAAAGGCGTCAGAGTGCTACGTGATTTACACCTAGCCAGGATGTGGATGTGCATTTTGTGGGCGCATCATTTTATGATGGCTCCCTGAAACCGAACTGTGTTTTCATCCTTTTGCTTTCGTTTCCATTTCCCTGCTTCTGCTGCACTTACCACACGTCACGCCCTTTTACGCCCTCTTGAATCCCTGTCCTGCAACACTGAGAAAAATGAAATTGAATAAAAAAATCAGGGAATCTATAAGGAATAATTGAATAGAATTAGAAATTGATTACATTTATTTTTGAAAGGAGAGAATAATTAAATATAGCTTTCATTTATTTTGGAGAATATATGATTTGATGTGCTTTTTATTTATCTTAAAAATGATGTTACAGAAAATATCGATATGTAACAGTATTATGGCTATATTTTATTAGAAGACTCATATATAAATTAATGTCAATCATTATGTTTGACTTCTTTAAAGAACATCCTTAAGTAAGTCTAAATAAATACATTTTTGAATTTCAAATTCATATTTCAATTCATATTTTTCGATTGATTGAAGTATTTAGCAATACTTAAAATTTGTATATATTAATTCATAATATTTATGTCTTTATAAATTAACAATCCTTTAATTTTTTATTTGATATATATATCTTAACAATGAAAACGACATTCTTTAATTTTCAATTATGCTCTGATTTTCTCATGGAACTTATTTTAATTACATATATTTTTTTCAATTCATTGTAACCTTTTTGTCGCAGTGTTCGCCTGCTAGCCTCTGCTGGCTTTCCATTTAAAGTTTATAAGGTGCTGGCTGCTTTTAGCTGTCGGTCTGGATGTTTGTTTATATTTTAGTTAATGCTGCTCATCCGCAGTCACAACTTCCACCTCCCGAACGACGACGACATCCCGACTCCTCCAGTGCCGAGCTGCCATTTTACAGCTTCAGTTGATTTGACTTTTACGTACGTGTTGATGCGATAGGTCGAGCCGCAGCTCTGGTCACGGGGCATTGCATTTGAAAAATATGGTGCTGGGCTTGGGAACGTCCTGGGTCCAGCGTTCTCCGTTCAGACGTCCTGCGTAGTCCAAAGTCCTGGCCGCCGGCCATGTCAAAGTCAAAGCCACGCGCCACCATTGTCATTACACGCGCGGCCGCTTACACGATTGAAGGTTTGGGATTGGGTACCAGGACCCGGGGGCCTGTGCCACCAGCCGGAGGACCCAGAGCCCACTACTGCTCTCCCAAGGATGCATTGCATTTTAATGAAGATATACGGCGCGAGCAGTGAGTTGACTAGAGCTGAGTTCGCAGTGTGCGAGTGTCAGTCGGTCTGTTCGCTGTGGCTTAGTTGGAAAATTTACACGCCGCTTTTCACCCGCCGCTTTTCCGCCATTTTCCCCAAACCACCTCCATTTCCACTATTCGCACTGGGCCTGTCAGTCAGCCAGGCTTGGAAATTCGTGTTTTCACTCTCTTATATATTTTATACGCTTTCTAGAGATGCTTTAAATATGAGAAACGAGAGCAAGAAGTATAAAATAAATGTTAAAAGTACATTAGTAATTTTTGTTTTAGTTTTTATTAAATTAATATTTGATTTATATTTATTTAGATATTTTTTAATATTTTCCAATGACACAAGACTATTTTTCTGAAATAAATTAAATTTGAAGACCTTTCACAACGTATAATTATTAAATTGGTTATAAAATAAATTTAGAACTCTAAAATAACTATTAAAATTCTAAATATATTTTAAATGTAAAGCCTAACTTAAGAGTATCTCAAACCTTGCATATAACTTTAGTAGTTTCCTTTCATTTTCTTTTTTTTTTTTTTTTTGTCCGGTGGCAGGGCGCGTGCCTTTCATTTTGAGCTTGGCCAGCGGCGTTCGTTCCGCCTGCATTGTCGACATCCACGAGTTAGCAGTGTCACTTTCTCCCAGCCATTTCCGCCCCTTTCTCCCCCTTTGACTGTGTGTGTCGAGTGCGTGGGAGGTTGCAATTTAGCTGCCATTTCGGTTAGTTTTGTAAAATATTTGAAAAATGCAAATCTGATTTCGTTGCGGGCATGAATGTTTATTAACACGGAATTTATTCATATTTCCGGTCTTGTTTTTTGTGCCGAGAGATTTGATTAGAGCCCAAAAATAAATTACGAGCTAGGGGCTTATGATTTAGATTTAATTATTAGTTGCGATTTGAAATAATTTAAAAATAGCTAGAGATATAGAGAAACACAAATTACTTTTGAATTTAATGTCAAAAATAAGATAAGTTACCATCCAAAGGACCAAAATTAAAGGATATTCCAAATAAATATTAAGTTTGGTTTACAAATTCATTTTTCTAAAGATATATCTTTGCTTTAAATTGGCTACATAGGCAATTAATCTTTTAGTTATGTATGACAGACCCCTGAGTACATAACCCTTTCTATAAAACAAAAAGTAATCAATGAATAAATATTAGCCACATATATTTTTGTAAAATGTAATTGCTTTGCAACATTTAATTTATTCTTTAATTGCTCGTTGACAAAGTATTCTTTATTCCTTATCATTACTTTTGTAAATATTTAAAAATTAAATCAATTCGGCAGGCTTATCGATTTAAGGCTTACCCACTGACGCCTCTTAATTGCCAAAAGCTCTTAAAGGAAATGACAGCACATCGCGATGAAAACTCTGCTGGTCGTCGGCACATGAATAATGTATTAAGCCACCATTTCTTTTTTTTTTTTGGCCAAAAGTGCAAGAGAGCAGGATAAAAAAGGCGCCAAATGCGACAGGAGGAAACTTTAACTCGGCTCTTTGTCTGTTTGATGCCTTGAATTCCCTCTGCTGTTTGCTTTGATGTCGGGGCCAACTTCTTGTGGCTTTGGCCGCCATCCCTCTGTCTCTCTTTGCCATTTTGCCTTTGTCTTTCCGGCAACTTTTCGCATTAATTCTGTTAATAATTTTTAATGTCGGCACAGAACGGAACGTAAAGTTCAACAACTATTTGCACACATGGTAATTAAAAATTTAATTGCCTTGCCAATATGTTCTTCGAACTTTCTTCTTCTTGGTTGTTTCATTTATTTGTATTTACTTTTTGGCAAGACTTGGGGAGTGTTTCTTTTAAATAGTGGCCCATATTTGCATTACAAATTAGTCATTAAATAATAATAGAAAAGTATCTATATTATAAGTAGTAATTGATTAAAGACAACGTATTTTAAATTTATAAACTCTAAATCAGTTAAGTCAATTAAAGACTTAGCAGCAGGAATCGTACAACGTAGAACGTCGCCGTCTCTCTGTCTATCTCTGTCCATGTTTGCCAGTAAGGACCTGCTAATAGGACCCTTTAAGGACCTGTCCAAAACAGCAGGCACTTCCCATCGGAGGCGGCGCCATGTGGGAACTTTTTGGACCTGTCAATGCAGAAGCCGCTTGACGTGTTAATTCACCAGCTGACACACGCACTCTGGGATGCACATCCTGTAGGTCCTTGCATCCCTCACTCATACATACAAACACGCACAGTTAAGGGCCAATGCAAATGGCTAATACGACATGCCGGCATTCTTATTTATGGCAGCAGCAGCGCTGCCTTTGCACTTTATTAGCCACGTGCCGGAATTTCTCAAATTCCAGCTGAACAAAAGGTATTCCATATAAATGCAAATACTTGCATGGAGCTGCCATTAATGCATATTTTACAATGCATAAATATTGCATACTGCCAGGCGCACGACGTGTGAGCCATCCTTTTCCCCGCACATGCCAGAGGAAGAGCTATTGAAGGAGGGCCGAAGGGTGATGGCTTCAATCGACCGAACAAACCTATAATTTTGTTAAACAAAAGAAATTACTTTGCTTCGAAGGAAGTTCACTTAAGTAATTGAACTCGTAATTTCTTTATAATAATATATGGGGATAGGTCTAAGCGAGGGGAAAACATAAAATATACATTCAAATGTGGATTAAAGTTAATGTGAAATTTAAAATTGAATATAAAATTTCTATTTTCTGATATGATATTTAAATAAATATTTTCATTATATTAAATAAAAGGAAAATATGTTTCTTTTTCAATTATCTACCAGAAGTTTAAGGATGGACTTAATATTTCTTATTTTACCTGCACTCAAAAATTCTTTAATATATTTTCCTTTGAATTCCACCGATTATTGGCAATGGAAACCTACCAAAGACCTCCTTCGATGGCCAATATTTGGGCCACTTAAATCTGGCTTTAAAGCTTTGGCCACGGACTTCGCCAGAGTTTAAAGGCTTTAGCGTGACATCGCAATGATTTTCAATGGCAACAGTTGCGGCAACATGTAATGGTCCTTCCTCCTGTTGCCACAACAGATGTTTTGGCAGCAGCGCCGAGGGGAAAGTTGAAGGGAGAAAATCAACGAGGGAAATTCGTGGCCATATAGAGGGAAATGCATGTTAAATGAACTGCTGCTCTTTGGCTCATGGAGCTTGTAAACGGTTTGGCACTCGCAAATAAATTACACACACGCAATATCTGTAAATCGTTTTACAATCGAAGCGAATTGAATATGTTGTCCGGTCGAGTACAGATTATATTTGGTTAACTTCCATCCGAAGCTGGGGCGAACTTTTCCGGCTGGGCAATAGTTTATTTATGCCGCTCGCCGCTTGGCCCTAGGGAGGAGCCTGTGACAGCTGTAAGTGCTGGGGGGTCTTTACAAATTGGCAATGGCCAAAGTTTGGCACGCGTCTATCGATAAAAGTTTCCGCTCCCCAGATCTCCGGTTCAGCTTAATTTGAAACTCAAGTAAGGGCCATGGCTTTTTGCATTCGGCGCCGGCTGCTGGCTTTTGATTGCATCGCTTGTGAGGAGCCAGACAAAAATTTGGCCACTTTCGCTGCAGATTCTCTAAGAGAGATTTAATAATTGCCTAAAAAATATGATCTTTTCTTGGTTGCTTGTAACAAATTGGTGAAGAAAATTAAGGCTACGTTGTCATACAAAATATTTGTGGTTTAAAGTAACTACAATTCGAAAGGGTTTTAGCTTAGGAGTTATTTTTCTAATCAAAAATTATTGAATAAAAGCTAAAATAAGAAATATTAAATAATATTCTTATTCTAATGAAAAAAATATACATCTTCCTATTTTAAATTTTGTAATATAATATTTAAATAATACTTAAATATATTTTTCTTAAACAGTCTAAAAATGGTATTATATTTATGATGTTCTCTTAAAAGGTTTTATTTAAATTCAAAAATAAATATTGTTAACTTCACATTGTGCTCTTAGCTACTCCCATCTGTATAAATATTTTATTATTAAACCTATTTTATTTATTGTTTGTCCAAAAGCTCGCTCTAATAGTTTTTAATTTATATTTTTAAAGCTATTTAGTAAACACAGTTTAAACAAAGCAGCACTTTGTTCAAAGCTAATAAATGCAACATATAAAAAAACAAATTGAATTTTATAAACTAATGCAGTAACTTGGGGTGGTGGAAAGTGGCAAAGGGGTAGAGGGGGGCTCTGTTGGTGGCAAAACAAATTTGCTGATGAAATCGCAAAGTTTGAGAGCCAAGCACGTGCAGCTCTTTGTACGTCACCGCGATATGGATCCCACTATGGACATGTGCCAAAATGGTCACCTACATGGACATGCACTCGGAAAAAAATAATTTAAAAAATATTAGATACATTTTTAAAGAGTTTAAGAAGTAAAAAATCCTTTAATTAAGGCGACAGAAACAGGTAATTAAATCTATGTCTGGGCATATTTGTTAATAGTTGCACATACTGTTTGTAAATAAATAAAAATATAATTGTTAATTGTACAAATTAAATAAAATGAGATATATAAATCAATAGTGCTTCAAAATCATGTTAAAAGGTTTCTAATAGTGATATAAATTGTTAGAAAAACGTTTCCTAGGTTAAATTTGTTGCATATTTTGTGGACGATGTCCTGGAATATGTGTAACTTCACAGTGTACTCGGTGTGTGCCATTTTAGCCAACACCTAATTGGCCATTAACAGATGGTCGCCGGACAAAGCACAAAGGACGACACCTAATATTTTTATCCGCGAGAAATTTGAGAAATTGAATTAAAATGTGCGAAAATTGACTGCAAATTTGATGAAAGGCTCCACGCCCCAAACTAAGCATAAATGTAAAATTAATTGAATTTGCATATTAAGCACACACGTGGCACACACACACTGTGAGCAAGCACGCTTTAATGACGCCCGATTTAATTGTGATTGCGGGCGCGGAGGGATCCTGGGGTCGGGACACACGTTATAAAAATAATCCCAATAAAATGCATTTTTCATGTCAAACGCCTGAGCCGGCGGAATAACCCGAATGCACGCACAGGACTTTACGGAATTGCATGCAAACAAACCGGAACAGCACATCAGCTGCCACGCACATGGCTAGCGTCCAAAACTTGTCCAAGGGGCCGGGGGGGGACGGAACTTTGTCCCGGACAGGACTTGGGCCAGCACTCCCAGAGTGCACTCTTTGTGTATTATGTAATAAGAAAAACGAAATCACATTTCCAGTGCGGCTAATCAAATAGTCGGGAGAGGGCAAACATTCAAAGCCATTTGGCAAGCGGTCTCTCCGCTCCAAAGGAACACAAAGAAACAGTCCATCAAGGGGGGCTGAAGGAGCGCAAATCGGCTAACAAATGAAGCATTTGACTAAACAAGTGCCACAGCTGGCAAATGGTGGCTGGAAACTGAGGAAGCACTTTGAGAAAATAGTTGGAAAATGCCTTGATAAAATCCAGGATAGTACAAAAGTCACAGGGGTTTTTAAAACAATTAAAAATGTGTCTAAAAGTCTGGAAAATCTGGTTTAATAAATAAATATTTGTTTTTATTAGAATATAAAATTTGTAACTTGATTTTTGACATCTAATAAGGTTTAAAACCCGCTTGAGGTACGAACTATTTTCTAAGGTTAAATCATAAAAAAGTTAATTAAAAAATGCCTTTATCTACAACAAGTTATAAAAATATTTCCATTAAAGTTAGCTTAAGTAATGGCAGCCTCCAAAACATTAAAATAAAAATGTATTTCACATTATTTTAAATTTCTACAAATTCCTGAAAGGCAACAATGTTGGCCTTTAAATATTCCTTTTAACCAAACATTATTTTCCTGAGTGCGTGCGGAGGAGACTAAAGAGATTTTCCCTGGCCGCAAATTCAATTTATTTGCGTCTTAAAGCGTCACCAGAGCCATAAAGCAATAAAGCGGGGAAAAAGGATTATCTGGAAAGTCGCATGCTTTCCCCGTTGGGTCAGCAAATGTTCTCCGGAAAACTTACTGCAGAAAGCAAAAAAACATGAGAGACCGCCGCGGCAAAAGTCAGCCAAAGTTGCACAGTACTCGCTGATAGCAAGCAACAAAGAAGTTTTGTAACCAGCAAAAAAGTAAGAGAAAGTCAGGGAGTTATAATGAAAAATAAAAGATGTCATTCTTAAACGATGGCAAACTTCTTAGTCGCCGCCGTATGCTGAACAAATTGCTGCACTCCCCCCTCCCTGAAGTGGTTCAATTAATTGCAACTCACACAAAATGCATAATGAGGGCTGAAGGCGCGGACTCGAGGCCCTTAGCCTCCAAGTTGCAGAGCTACGGATTTATTATATGCTCCTCTCCCCATCCCCCCTGGGGGCTGTGTGTATATCATGTATTATTCAGAGTGTGTCGGGGGTAAATGCATCCATCGAAGCCACAACAAAAGCGGCAACGAGTGCGTCTCAACAGCGAATCTGCGATGAGTGCGTGAACACGTTGATGTGTATCAATTAATCTGATCTGCGATAGGTACTTCCAAGAACTAATTAGTTGGAGTTTTAATTAGTGGGTTTCATATAAACGAACTAAGAACTTAAGGGGTGGAGGGTTTAATAATAATATGAATCTCCAGCAAAAACGACTAGCCCCTTTCCTTAAGAATTTCTCCTTCCAAAATTGGTTTCTAAACTAAACTAGGTGACCCTGAATTTTGCTATATTTTGTGGACTTGTTAGCTTTCACTACCTCGCCATCACTAGTCATTAAAATAGTTTGAATATATGCAAATGTGTTCAGGACTCGCAATCTCGGCAGCTCACAAAAGTAGGCAACAAAGACCGGCGGCCGCCATTGTTGCCATCGTCTAGCGGCTTTCAACTTGACGCCAACGCACTTAGACCACCACTCCCCCCACACGCACTCTTACACACATCCCTACACACCCAGACGCCACACACATTCAGCCACACACGCATCATATCTTGACTCATTAACAGCCCCTGAGCGAGGCGCTGTTTCAGTGCAGAGATTACTTTGCCTGATACGGCTTTGCCTTTGCTAGTCACAAGGACTGGCAAAACGGCTTTTAAATATTAAAAATAAAATAAATATAGTTAAATTTGGTTTAATTTTATTAAGTGTTTTTACAGTATAACTCAAAATAAATCAATAAGAAAGGCTTTAGTTTTGCAATCTTAGAAATCATTTCTTAAAATATGTTTATGTTCATTATAAGAAGAAATTAATTTTTCAGTAAAGTAATTTTACCATAAAATATATTACTAATATATTTACTGATGTTATGAAACCGTTTTACTTTTCCTGATAATTTCCATCAAGTTTTCCTTGTATATGTTTCCTTATCTCCTCAAGCTTTGAAGTTTATCTTCACAAAGCGAACCCTTTAGACAAGTTAATATTCTTTAAAATATATAATTGAAATATAAAGGTAAAAACTACTGTTGCAATGCAACAGTTTTTATTTTCATAATAATTTCCATCAACTTTTCCTATCCCTAAATATTCTCCTCATCACTGGTACTTGGTGTGCTCCGGTTTAGGTCTCAGGCGTCTAGCGCTCAGGATTCTGTGTTCAGTTCAGTAGGTGACACCAATGCGTCTAGGTGTTCTGGCCGGCCCACGACGTCTGGCCTATATAGCAGCCTTTAGGAATATAGCCTAGCCACCATCCTCCGACTCTGGCACCCGGGCATCCTCGATGCAGTGCAGCAGACTGCGTGCACTTGACGCTATTGCTCCACTTTTCTTCCGGCAGCCAGAGTTCGTGTGCGTGCATACAGTGGAAGTCATAAAAATAGGTATTAGACGTCTTATATTTAAGAGCTGGACATATACCAGAAATATTTATATTTTTCTTGCTGAGCTTATCAAGCAATTTATCTTTATTTCAGGAGAAATACCTTTTCAATTCTTAAATATCTTTTAAATACTTCCATATTTTCCCCTATTGTGCCATGGGGTGGACCTACTTTATCCTCCAAAAACCCCACACCTTTCGCCGCCTTAGGCAAACGACACTCTGGGGGTGTGCCATTAGTGTCGCGGTGCGTTGCCATAAAAAAGTTGGAGCCAAGTAAGTTAAAACAATTCGCACAGTGCGTGCCGCTGGCTCTCAGATAGATTCCCGATATCCGCATGCTGATGTAAAGTTTTCAGCTGCCTTTCGGAACTTTGGTTCCTTTCTTTACACGTAATTATGCAAAAGTTAAAAGCAGCCATCGTCATTCCGTATTCCAGCGTCTCGCCATTCAGCCAGGTAGAAAATCAGTCAGCACTTAAACTGCCGCTGTCGCGTTAAATTATGCAAAGAAGGCGAGTCCTTGCAAGGTGAGCCCCTGAAAAGTGTAGGAAAATGCGAAAAAAAACGTTCATTAAAAAACAGAAAAATTCAGCTCATTCGCATTGGTCATCCTTCGTCGGCTGAGCATTTACTGCTGGGGGAAAACCCTTTTCGGGCCTTATAATTGCTTCCTGCTTCGGCCTAAATGTGTGCTGGCTGGCCACTTGATGCCAATTGGTTGCAAATTGCGTAAACACGTAGAGAGTGTGTGTGTGTGTGAGGTCGGAGGGCGTTCTGAGGAGGCTTTCCCACTCGGACCGCTGCCTAGGCATTTAATTGCAAGTGACTTGAAGAGCTGGCCGCCGATTTGAGGGGCGGCGGGAAATAATAATGAGGCGATAATTCTCACAGGAGCCCTCATTGTGGGGAATTGCTATTGCCAGGAATTTTACGTTTGATGTTAGCCCTAATTATATCATGTAATAGACGCTAATGCGAATAATTGCCCAATTGAAATCTGTAATTTGATTATAAGTAGTTTGAAGGAGAATGCTATTAATATTTGATGATTTGTGGCTATTTAAGGGTCTTAAAGGAGGGTGCTTGAATTAATTCTATAAAATTGAGATCCCCTTTTCTTAGCCTTATTAAATTTAAGTAACTTTAATGATGTCCCAAGTCATTCTTACGAGCTTATATTGAAGGCTTGATGCTTAAACCCTTTAGAAAGTAATTTCTAACAGTGAAAGGTCTTGTAAATTATTAAATAAATTTACTGATCAATAAGGTAACATGTTTCTTTAACTCCCAGCCATATATCAAGGCTGATTTATCAGTTTTCTCATCACCCCCTCCAGGACAATGCATAAAGCTAATGGCTATTGTCGCCTCGTTATGCGTTCATGGCAATTGGCCGGCACTTTATATGTATAGGCGGCGGGCCGGCACTTAATTACATGTGTACTCCGCTCGCGGCATGTCCTCGGCTGTCAATTATGGTGTGTTCGACATGTGTACTCCATCTGCAACTGCCTGGAACTGGAGAGAGGGAGGGAGAGGGTTAAAGGACAGCTCCTGCAACGGAATGAGTATCAATCACAGCGAACATGTTAAAATAATTACATTTCACAACTGAAATTAAATGCAGTCGCGTGCCGGGCCCATTTACATGACACGACTATTAAATTAAAAAACATGAATGGACACAGGACACTGAAGTGATTGTTGTCCGGGGGAAGGGGATATAATGTTACAATGCGAAAAATAATTTTAATCAAATTTTAACAATAGATAAGAGCAGGGGGAGGGTTGTAAAAAGAATATTAATTTTAGTGAATGTCGAATTTTTAAAAATTATTTTTATCATAAATAAGAAATGGGATTTTTGATAAGTTCGAATGCGACTAAGAAAATTTCAAATGAAAATTTTTGAATGCTTAAATGAGTTATGTACCTCCTTGATTCAATGCTGAAAATGATTTTCAATGCATTTTAAAAGCACAAAACCAAGTCTTACTCCCAAGTCCTGCAAGAAAAGTGCTCCAAGTAAATAATTGATAGCCATATTTTTTCACAGTGCCCATGTAGCACATGCCATCGTTTAGTCAGCGGCAATCGGTGGCAATAAAAATGGTTTATTGACATGCCAGCGCCGTGGCTCAATGTTTGCTTTTAATTTCAGCCCTGTCATAATTTGTCAATTGCCAGCTAATTGTTTTCTCATGCCCGGCTCGGGTTTTTCCTTTTATTTACTTTCAGCCTCGATCAAAATGATGGCAACGTCACAGGATTATTTTGGCAATCCGTACGCCCTTTTCCGCGGACCGCCCACCACACTGCGTCCGCGCGAATCGCCCGTGGGCGTTGGCCACGCCCATCCCCACGGCCATGGGCATATGCATGGTCATGCCCACTCGCATGCCCATGGGCACGGCCATCATGGCCACGCCCACTCGCACTATGCGGCCTTGGACTTGCAGACGCCGCACAAGCGGAACATCGAAACGGATGTGCGGGCACCGCCGCCGCCATTGCCGCCGCCGCCGCTTCCGCTTCCGGCCGCATCGCCTAGGTAAGCCTCCCTCCCGAAAAAAAAAAGAAAATGAAAAGTCGGGGGAGGAAGATGAGAAAGTGGACGTGGATGATAGAGAAACACCAGACGAGCAAAGAATTGAAGGGAAATCAAAAGCTAAAAATGCATATCATCAGCAACACACCCATCAACACTTCTCTGCTAAGTCTGCAATCAACACAACAAAGTCAACATCAGTTTTACGTTTTCTTTGAGTTCAAGTTCGAGTTCAAGTAACACTTTGAAAAATGCCCTTAAATAATCACGCCCAAAAGAAAGAAAACTTAGAGTAAATTAGCCAATCACTAAGAGATATCAGCTTTCATTTTCGATTTGCCAATGGACTTTGAACCCATCAAATAAAAGCTTAACTATTAACTAGAGAAATATTAAAAAAGAGAGAGAAATATAATGAATAACCTAGATATCACGAAGTAAAAGTGTTTGCTACTTTAATGAAATGTAACTATAGTGTTTAGTGTTTAATTAAGTAAAATCCAACACACTGCAAGAAGTAACACCAATTTAATGAAAACAAATAGTCGACTAGTATCTTAAGATAATCCTAGATCTAAGGCAGAGCATTTCAAAAAGCACTTGTACCGTTCTAGACCTAAGTAACTCAACGTATACGTAATATTTACAAGCAATCCAATAACAATAACCAAGTAGAGACTTTTCTTCTTCAAAATAAACCAACTTTATTGAAATATTTCACATATTTAGAGGTATTAGTACATAGCCAGAGCCGGACAAGGAGTTGTATACCATTAGAGTTCGAGAACTTGCATATATTTAGTAGATGAACACAGCTAGAGTGAAGGGTCCACATGCTACCCTGTAATTACTTAACCACAACTAACCACTTAGTAGCGCAATAATAGTTATTAACCACACAGAAGTATACGAGAAACGAAAACGATGAATTTCCCCAAGCCCTCACACACTCCTCTTTGAAAGCAATACGATAAACAATAATTAGCATATGCATATATACAATATATAATACATACCGTATACCACTAAGTTTATGCCTAACCACTATTAGTAGCCCTAAGTCCTAGGCATAGACCGAGCACCATGGCGAGACATGCACCCAATGTAAAATGCAGAAATTAATTACCACGAGTACAAACTGTAAAGGATAACCCCTATTGAAGCTCAATTGGCCAGACCACATAACTTTTTCCCCCAAGTAGCCTAGACCTAAGTAGTCCTAAGTAAGCAATTGTAAGGCAAACACTTTTCAAGTGAGTGAAAAATCAAGCAAACTGTGACAATTCGAGGCGTGTGACGATGGAGCAACCCCTAAATGATCATCAATCAACATTCCAAAACCCCTCCCGGAGGAGCTGCTCTTCAATCAACACTCAACCCGAACTGGCGCCTAACGGCCCGGCAACCTAAACTTAGTCCCAATTCTAATCTAAAGAAACCAAAGTTATTTAGCCACCAGCTTCTCTCTCATAAGTCTAGTCAGAAATCGAAAAGAAAAAAGAAAAACTTAAATCTGCAATCAACAAACCCACAAAAAATCCCCACCAACTGGCGCGGTAAGTGAAGAGCCATTTTAATCCTAGCCTTAAGCCTCTAGCCACCGACTAGCCAAGTAGTGACTTTCCTCGTAGTGCTATCCACATAGAAATCGACTGCATTTGGATGACGGGCGGCATAGAGTCCAGATTGGAGGCGCCACCGATGATCGGCGCTGCATGTGATAAGCAAGTGTAGGAAAAAGCAATCCGTAGCAACTATCTGGGCCATAGGCCCAAAATACAAAAACCCTAACTTAGCTGCATTGTGCGCATGCCAAACCAAATGAAAAATACGATATATTAAAGCCAAACAGAACAGAAAAAAAAAATTAAAAATAGTAAACACTATCCGCCGCAACATGCAACGAGAATCGCGTAATTAACATGCAATTTCTTTGACGAATTTAGCTGCACATGCAACATGGGCGAGAAAAAAATTGAGTAATTATTTTACAAGGTCCAGGGAGGTCTAAATGTAGGTATTTCCTTTAACCCATCGCGTTACACGATCCCCTGGGGGGCGATAATCAAATCAAACGGAAATGTCTCAACAAGCGTCTTAAATATGCACAAAGTGCAATGGCAAGTTCACATGCTAGAGTTCCATTAAAAGCTTTACCTGTAATTGTGCTAACACCTGGCATTTGACTTGAGCAATTGGTCACACCGGACGAGACTAATCGTAGGCCCTAGGTCACTCTCTCGGGAGAAAGTTTTTACAACTTTTTACTGCTCGAGGGGAATTTATTTAATAAAGGGTTACTTGGCTTCAACAGATTGAACATATTAAAGTACAGAATAAAAAAGAAATTCGTATTTTGAATTTATAATAATGGTTACACCTTAAAAACTAAAGGTCATGAGTCACTAAAGTTACAAAAAACCTGACTGGTAAAAGTGGTTTTAACATTATTCTTCTTTTTTATTAAATGTTTCCTAATTCAGGCATTAAAGTAGTCGATAAAAAGGCTCCACTTTTTTAGAACATAATTTTTAGAACATTTAAATTATAATTAATAAAAGTACTCTTGGGAAATATATTTTACTTTTAAATTTCAAGAAAATACAAATACCTTTTTAATATAATAATGATCATACTCTTTTACTAGAGTATTTTGAATGATTTAATGCGCGTCGTATCCATAAAACTTAAACTTCCACCGAGGCAATTCTACTCGCATTTCGTTTTCAGTCTGTAAACGGGACATGTTCATTTATTGAAACACTCGTTTCGAGCGTGTGTTCATATATTCGCCAAGTTTTATTTCCCTGTGGCCGTAAGCCTGACGTGTTGCATGGCATGTTGCCAACTTTGGTCATGCATTTCCGTCCCAGCGATTTACTGCCGCCATGTGATTAAGTTACACGTGTAACTGCCAAAATCGCTAGCTACGCCCAGGTATCCCGGCGGCTGGAACATGGTAATTTGCCGCGAAACGCATAAAGTGAATGAGTCTGGCCAACAAAATAAATCTGAGCCAATACCCATAGAGTTTTAAAGGCGATCCTTAAAAAAGTTATTTTCTTTCCCTTTTCGCTGTTTCAGGGGTAATAACATAGAATCCTTAACGCCCATAAAAGCCTTTTTTACTTACTTATAAAAAACAAAGCCTATCTCTTGGGGGTAACTCAGCTTTTAAATTTTAAACCATGACTCTCTGCCTAAAAATATTCCATTTAACTATAATAATTAATAATAATAATTAATAAAACTTAGTTAGGCAATTTACAGAACTCCTATTTCCAACTTAATGCCGCTCATTTTGTTCTCTCGGCCAAAAGCCTTTCATTTGTTTTGGTCTTAACAGGGCTAAGCGACAATTTGGTGGCGTTTAAGGACGTCTCAGCATTAAATAACTGACTGAAGGCCGGGAGTAATCATAATAACCATAATAATAATGGCGCGATGGCCCCAAGTCATGTTACACCATTAGCGCAGAATGCAGAACCCAGATTCCAGAGTCCAGCCTCCAGAGGAGACCTGAACCAACCCCACCCGACCCGAGAGGTGGGCCTGTAAATGCAATTTAATTCTGAGACTGCGAACGCCACTTGGCCAGGTCTAATGAATGCAGCAGACTGTGGAACTGGCACAGGACGAATACAAAAGGCCGGAGCTTACTCCGGAGTCTCGTCTCGTCCCCCGGTGTTGTTGGGGTTGCACACAAGCCGGCCAGCTTCCTGGCGATAAAAGTGCGTATCTCATCCTGCCCCTTTTTTTGCTCGCTCTTTAAGTGAAAAGGAATCGCCCGTGGTTATGGGCAGGTCTTAACCTGTAATTAAAAACTGGTTAGCCCACATCCTTCCTGCGTTGGAATTATGTGCACTTATCCGGCCGAGCAGGAAGCCCAGGCAATCGAGTCCAAATTGTTATTGACCTGCTGCAAGCACTTTCGAGTGTCAAGTGTAATTGCGGAAGTGTCCGTAAAAATGGATGAGCCACCCTAACACCTGCGGCCACACACACACACACACACACAGTAGAGTCAATAAATCACAATTCAAAAAAGCAGTTAGCTATAGCCTAACCACTTTAAGGCCAGGCCAATGTTCACTACCAACAATTCCCAGCACAGCTTTTGCCACTTGGTTTTTGCCAGTTACACGGTTCAACTTTTTGCGGGCTGAAATGTTTTTAACCCGCTTTCCCTTCCGGAAACAAAGCCAACAAGCTGGTTTTTGTTTTTTGCCAAATACACTTTGCAAATACGCTTTAAAGATAATTTATAAAAAAATATGAAATATGATTTTAAATTAAACCTTGCAGGAAATTATAAAATTAAAATTTAAGTTTAAAATAAACAGATTTCCAATTAGTTAATTAAGAAATCATTTCCGCTAGTATCGAAGTTATAAAGCAAAGGCTTATTTAAAGTGTACCATATTTCCGCCACATTTTGCCCTTCCTTCGGCATTTCCTTGTGGGGAAAGTTTGTCTGTGGAAAACGTGGTGTAAAACGCAGCGTGTCGGCGGGCAACTCCCGCTAATTGGATAAGAATCAGATGTTGGCACTTCATAAACTGCCAGCGTGGGCTCATTAGGGTCTAAGGTCAAGGCAGGGTCAGAAAAGCAGGCAGTCCTGGTGGTCACCAAATTAAAGAGATGGTCAGCAATAGATATAAAAGTTTATCAAACAAAATTTGAAATGGTTACCTAAAGATGATTTATTTCTTAAAGCACTCTAAATTTCCCAAAATAAATGATTTCTTTTAAACGAAAATAAAACTCTTTAAATGTATATACTTTGATTTGATTCCTCACAAAAATTCAGACTAATTGCCAAGCAATCTGTTTGCAGGAGCTAACAAATTGGCAATAAATTTGATTTCAAGCTGGGACATTCGGTTGCCATTTAATAATTTATTAAAGCAATGCCATCAAAGAGAGGCTTAAGCACAGACACAAACAGTTCGAGGCAAAGGTGCTGCCGCTGCAAAGCCTTTGTAATTAACTTTTGGCAACTGGCAAGAAAGGATTTTCCAGAAGAAGAGCTTTTCACCCAGCATGAAAATGAAAATGAAAAGGTGGCAACAAGAAGGGAGAAAAATGTTGATTTTCGAGTGCAACTGAGTGTGGCCAACGGCACAAATCATAATTTCAAATACATATTTTTGGCAGGGAATGTGGTTTTCCCAAAAGCAAACCGAAAAGGCTCCGACCCGCCTCCCTCGGCTCATCATCAGCTTTTGTATTGTGTGACAACTTTTCCCCTGCAGTTGATGCGTCACTTGATTTACTGCTGATTACATATTATTTAAGGCAAATGTCTGTGGAATCGGGGTAAATCCTCTACTAAATATTTTCCCCATCTGCAGCTCAAGATTTTGCAATTAGAGTGCGCACTGAGACCGGGCGTTGTATTAATCATGTGTTTATTTGCAAATTGAATTAGTTTAATTAAACGGAAAGCGACCATGTCGAAGGTGCGTGCACTTGCAAATTTAATTACATTATTTATAATACATCCCTAAGGCCACCGAGTCAGCTTTAGCTTTAGCTCCAGACCTGGGTGCAGCTACGTGATTACGCATACGCACTGTGGCCGCCAAGGCAGATCTGCAATTGGGGGAAAAATATACATACATACATAAATTACATTGCTTGACAACAATTTGGGTCACTTAGCGCTGCAGAATGTAATATGCGTCGGACTTTTAAAATTGCCAGACAAATGTGCGTGCGCCTGGTGGCTCCTCGGTGGCTCCACAATGGCAAATCACAAGCACTTGACTTGTCAGCTTACACAGTCACGTGCATCGCCCTGGAAGTTGAGAATGATTACACGGAAATGGAAAAACCCAAGCACACAGCCCCAGACAGTTGTTCTTTGGGATGCTCCATTGGGATATGTCACCGTTCACTCTGAGAAAAGAAGTAGAAATTATCTTGGGAAATTTTTTATTACAAATGAAATTATAATATTCTTGGGAAATCGGTTGTATATCTGTTTTTCGGGCAATTTTGTGACATTACTTGGGTAGAAAACGTTTAGCATAAATAATAAAAATATTATTAACTAGAAATTTGTAAAAATATAATGGTTTTCGTAGGGGGATTTAGTTTGTTCTTAATTTATTCATATTCATGGTTATCTCCAAACGAAACTTGTTTATTATCCACATTTTATGCTTACAAAAGAAATAATTTGAGAGATAATATTTAGAAAGATTGTTAAGAGGTTTTTATTACTATTCTATCCCAAAACAAATTATGTATTTAAGGTTCTTAGAAAACTTTAATATATTAAAGTCCTTTATAAAGTATGAAATGCAATTTGAAAGGTACGAAACTTGAGCTTTGATAAAAGCAATATTATTACAAGCAATATATGTATATATTTCTTTATCACCTCGTAATATAAAAACTTAAAATTTGTATTTTTAAGGATATTGTAAGGTGTACAAATATCTTCTCCCAGTGCACCAGACGATGCGTCTGAGTGTTGCATATTTCATTAAAAATATTGCATGCCATCCAGCAGCAGTGCAACCCTCGCTTCGTTTCGGTTCTAGTTTAAGGCCCAGACCGATGTCAAGCAGTGGCAAAATGGCGCACACCGATGCTCGACACGCACACAGATGCGTAACACTTAGTCGCCTTGCCAACAAGAAGTGCGTAAGTGCGTGGGGGGTTGGTTTAGAGGGTGTACACTGAGAGAAAGTCGGACTAACAATGGGAAACCTAAATAAATACTACTTTAGACTTGCAATATATGCGTTTTTGTTTCATATTTTCAAGAAATCAGTTTAGAATTAATACAGTTTTTATTTTCTCTTCAATAATCAAATAATAAAAACTTTATTCATTAGTTGAAAATAAAAAAAATATTAATAATAACACCCTAGAAAAAGGGGTTTCACGATATACAATTTTAAAACAACATTTTTTACGATTTCTGGAGTTTCTATGTAAAATTTGCATTATTTCTAATGTCAATCCTTGACTTTCCCCCATTTCTCACAGTGTCCCTTGGGGTTGCTTTGATGCTTCTCGCATTGCGTAAGTGGGCAGCCCCATTTCGCTGGGAGAAGAAGTCAAGAGCCCTGAGCTGCGTCATTTGTGCGTGGGCGTTCGAGTTGCGTACCGCCCTCATACCCGCCGCCATTTTCCACCCCTTGCCACACCCCCCATAAAGCAGGGGGCGGAAGTGGGTTGTACCCAACCTCCATTTGTTCATTTTGTTTGTTTCTTCGGTTGCAAAAGTGAAACTTTTTCCTTTGGGTGCGGGAGCTGTAAAACTTGCGGCCAACGAGTTTTCTCGCAGCCTAATGCAACTTATTGAATTTTCGAGTGCATGGCTTAGTTGATTTTCCTCCCGCTTTTTTCCTGCATCTTTTAATTAATGCAGCCAGCTGCACTTGAGCTAGCACAGGCAGAAAACATATATGTATATGTATATATATATACCATACATTTAATAGAAGCAACCGCCTTTTGTTCGTTCGTCCCGCAGGGGGCAAGGGGAATTTGTTGCCTACTTTTGTGCGGCGTCTCGAGCCAGCCTCAAAGTATGTCCGCCCACCTGGTGGCATTGGCAACCACCAAACAGCGGAATTGAGTGAAAAAAATACAAACATTCCGCGCTGAATGAATAGTAAGAATAGAGAAACCGCCAAGGAAGAGACGCAAACACAGACGGAGACGGAGACTGAGGGATGAACGGACAGGCGAGGAACATGTAACAATATTTCCAACGCCGGCGAATTTAATCTAATTAACTTATGACATTTAGCTTGAACTACTGTGCCAGAAAGGCAAAAAATAATAATAAAAACAAAGCAGAGTCACCTGCCGATGATAGGGGAATGGGTCATGAGAAATAGGGTGCCAGACGTAAATGTAATTGTTTGAAAATGCGAGTCAAACATTAGGAAAATTAAAAATAAAACTTAAAAATAACAAGCTAAGGTTTAACTTACCTAGAACTAAATTTCGTTAAGTAAACTTAAATTAAACAACTTTCTTATCAAACATTTTTAGGCGTGAATAGCTTATTTATACTATTTCCCCCTAATTTTCTATATTTATTTAAAATCTTTACACAAAAAGCATAAAAAAAAAGTTAAGAATCTTCTCATTAATGAAATTCCTATTAAAATCACATAAACTTTATACTGACTGAATAAGTTTTGCAGAAAAAAGACCCATCTTCACAGTCTTTTCCGAGGACATTACTCTATGACTCTTCTATGACTTCCAAAGCACTTCCATCCTCTTAATTTATAACTCTACCGGTTTATTGAAGTGACATAAAACCGGAAGTGCTTAGAAAATAAAAAGAACACTTGTAAGTTTATTGAATGTTATATAAAAAGGCCATGAAGTATTATTTAGACATATAACAAGTTTAGTTAATGATTAAGCATCCAGCTGAACTTAGACAAAATTCTTTAAAAGCTTAAAATACATATAAAAATGTATAAAAATTAATGCAAATCAGCTTTTTGTCTTTGTTTATAAGATGTGAGAAATGAAAGCGTTCATTTGAATAATTTCCATCATCCTTTCCCTCAAAATACTTCATAAAGTCACTCATTTCTTACCATAATTTTTAAACAATAATATTTAAGCTACTTTGTCTTCAACAAATTTCAAATTCCACCCACAGTACGCGACATTTGGCGACTCACGAACGCATCGCCAACGTGCCACAAAAACGAAATGCGAAGCTGCAACGAATACTATACCTTTCGCATTCTCCATAAGCGGCTTTAGTAATTTTGAGCATTTTGCCCCCCATTTTGGGGGCACTTCTTTGGTGCAGAGAAAATGTAACCTTCAGCTGCTGTCACAGTTACCTGGTCGCCCACATTTACCTTTTTGGCGCCATGTGCGCAGCCCATAAATTCCGCTCAGGCGCCCGGGTTTGGCGAATTTTACGCTTTTACTATGCCCCAGCTTTTTTGCCCAGCACTTATTGTCTTCGGCACTCATGGAGAATTCTGCCGATGGACAGCCAATGGTCGCATACGGTTAGTAAATGTCGAAGCGTCGCGGTCATAAAATCGCCCAGCTCTCTATATGCATGGAAAGGCTCGGGGAAGAAAACCGAACTCAGTTCGCAAGTGAGTTGGCAGAAATAATTGCAAACAATAATTGTTTGTGGCTTAAAACAAAATAAAAACATAATAATATAGATTCAAGTTATATTCTTATATGGAAAATGTTACATAGAAAGCAAAAGATTACTTAAATCTATTCTGAAAATGAATAAAAACTCTTCTTAAGTCAATAATAGTTTGTTAAATGTTAAATAATATCAAAATTATATGAAATATTTTTAATGCTCGTGATTTATTGTACAACAGATTTAAAATCTACAAAATCTTGATAATTTTATTTTAAAATATTTTACAGAGTTGAAACAAATGTTAATCAAAGTAAAATGAATAATTCAAAGGCTTTTCAAACAACTAAAGTAATGAAAAATTAAATATTTGCAAAGCAATTTTCACAATAATAGCAAGGAAAAAAGTCTAAGAAAAATGTTCATTTAATAATAAATAAAATTCTAAAAAAAAAATGTAATGAACAAATATACTACACAAAAAATGTAGATAAGAAACCCAATACAATCCAATTCCCATGCCCTGCTTGCTGACAATTAAGTGTTTGTTTAGTTGCAAACTTAATTGATAAATTGATGGACATTTAAATGCCCAGCCAGGAGCCATTAGGGAATCGCATCAGCAGCATAATAATGTCAGGCCATGCCAACGACCATTTTTGGCCAATTTTAAGCCAAAGCCAAAGCCACCGACCGGCCAAAGACCAAAGACAAAGCAAATTTCAGGCCAGATTCCATTCCATGACATGGACCGGCCACTGTGCCTGTTTCTGTTTTCAGTTTTCAGTTTTCGGTTTTCCGTTGGCCAATGCCCGCTGCCCGTTTTGTGGGCCCACAATCAGGTTGCCCATTTTGGCCACTGGGCACTGGCATTGAAATTGGCCAGGCCAGGCATTGGCCTGCCTGCCGCCGGGCAGCCCAATGAAGCTATTATTTGTGGGCCCGCAGAACACAATTGCTGTCCCAGCACCGCTTCAGCTCCTCCAGGCGGTCTCCTCGTAGGTGTCACTTACATAAATGGCAAACGATGCACCGCGAAAAAATTAATAGAAATTCTAAGGTGGCTTCACGAAAGTTTAAAAGTAGTAAGGAGTGTCAATATATGCTTATACTTTTACTCTGGCAAGTCTAAGTCTGACGTGTTTATTTTTTTGTTATTATAATTAAGTTTATTGTATTTCTTAGTATTTTTCATAGACTCTTAAATTTGATTTTATTATTTATTTTTTACTCATTTACTTTATCTCGTATTTCTATAGAAAAATAATTTATTTTGAAATGAATTCAGTATTTAAGAAACGGTCTAATAATATTATAAAAATACGTTTTCGTTCTTAGAAAATAGATAAGACTTTCGGGTTCCCTGAATTATTTAATTGCATTTAAAAAGTACACAGAATGAGTACTTTCAAACCTATAAATCAAGTAGGAAATTTATGTTATCAGTAAATTTTCTTATTATTTTATGAACCCCCTTTATCAGCTCAAAAACCAGCAAAGTAATTCCAAAATTCTAAAAATGACAAGCATTATTATCTGTTTAAAATAAACAATTTAAACAATTTCGTAGTGTTCTAAGATATTTCATAACCTATTCATAGGTTATATAGAATTTAAACCTTTATTTCTCCCACTAAAACCTTAGCCTTATTGTTGTACCATTTTTTATCCAAGTGCATGACTTTGCCATGGCTTCGAGGGAGTATTGGCTAATCGTGTTTGGGTGGGGGACTCCCATTACGGTGGGGGACTCCTTCTGATCCCCCGCCGCACGTGCGCCGCTGTCTTTCACTTGTCCTGCTGCTCTGGCCTCCGCCACGGGAGCACTTTTCGCAATTATCCCGGCGAAATTATCTCCGACTATCGGGGCGCTGCATCTGTATCTGTAGCTGTAGCTGTATATGTATCTGTATCTGCACTTGTATCTGTGTCGGCTAGTCAGCGATTGTTGCATGCAACAATTTAACTAGATTAGACCCCATCGTCGCGTCGATTGTTCTGCAGTGGCTACTTGCTACTGCTGCTGCTGATGCTACGGCTGTTCCATATAATAGTGGCATTCCTGACGGAAGAATCGTCTCTGGTCTAATCTAAATGTTTAGTCCGGACATTTGATGGCCAACATGCGCCGTCTGCCGTTGAGTGGCAGTTCCAGCTCCAGCTCCAGCTCCAGCTCCAGCTTTAGCTTTAGCTTCAGCTTCAGCTTCAGCTTCAGCTCCAGCTCCTGCACCAACTCCGTATCCACCGAGTCCACACTGTCAATCCGTCGTCTCTTGGCCCCCGGCTGGAAACGGTGGCACTTACAGTTGCACTTGCGGACTGCCGGCAGTGGCAATTATTGGTTTCCACTCGGCATTCGAGATTCGGGATGCCATGGGGAGGTGTGGAGTGGCTTGGAGTGGCGTCGAGTGGATTGGTGGACCACCGAATCAGCGGCTTATGCCGCATTAACCCATTGACCTTGATACGGGGCGGAGGCGGGGGCGTGGTCAGATCTCGGCGGCACGTTTTTGCGCCACATTTCGATGGGCAGACACAGTTACACAGGCAGAAAATTTGGAACTACAGATAATGGAAAATAATGCCTTTACTAATTAAATTCTTTTTACATTGTTAAGGGAAAATTACAAAATTGTTTAAGGAAGTTATTAAAAATTATCTTGTATGCATAATTCCCTTGTCTCTTCTAAAAGTAACTGCTGCAATGTTTCAAAATCTAATGAATAAATATATTTTTCGATTACCCAGGCGATTTTTAATATAGAAAATAATTCCTTTTTTGATATTCTGACATTTTTAAAATCTTTTAGTTCAAACATTTACCATTTTCAGATTAATTAAAAATGTTTAAAACCCCCTAAATCATTTACAAGATATTTCTATGATTTTTTTGCTTGATTTAGCTAAATACTACGTTTAGTTAGATTCTGCTTAACGCCGCGAATGTTCTCTGCCAAAAGATGACTCAGGATAAAAACCATAAGCTTTTTTTTAGTTTAAAAATAGTTGTATTTGTTCTTGAATAGAAGCTTGATGATATGTCAAAATTTCATTAATTTTTGCTCAATCCTTCTATTAAAAAATGAATCAGGAAAAAGCGTTTGAAAAAGTCCTTCAACAGTGGGAAGTAAAACCAAGTAAATATAAACAAATTCGTTTATTGTGCTCCTTTTAAACGGCCCCATTTTTTCTCTGTGTGGCTTAACAACAGAATTGACACCCAGGAAAAATCAATCGCGCAAATCTTATCATTAAAACATCAAAAGCTGCCAGTTGGCCAGCATGTAAATGTTAGCAGGCAGCAACTTAATTTGCGGCAGACGATGACGATACAGGCGACACAGCTGCAAGACATCAGCGGCAATCAACGGCAGACAATCAAATGGAGAGGCAGCAGCACCGGCTAAAATTGCAGCACAAATAGCAGCAGCCCCCAAATGGCCAAAACGGCCAGGATAAAATCAGCAGGTGCCATCCCACCAATAGCACAAGGCACCAGCAGCAGCAGCAGCAGCAGCAAAAGCAACATCAAAACAACAGCAAAAACATTTGCAAAGACTTTTCCATCAAATGGTGACAACCGGTTTTAGTGATTTTTCAAAATCGCTTTCGTGCCGGCAACTGTAGATGTAGATGATGAGCAGGATTAGCTGCAACATTGACAGAGCCTCCTGCCATCTCCACCATCTCCACCTTCTCCACCTCTGGCCCCGCTGGCACCTTTCCCATCTGCAAACACCTTTCCCCCGAAAAAACCTCTAGCACCTTCGGTGTGCTCGTCCTCTTTGGCATTTCACCGACTGAGTGACTGACACGCAGAAATTATGTTTTGCCACATGGCAAACTCATTAGATGCCTTTGGCTGCTTAACGCCCAGTTGCATTGGCGTGCAAATGCTAATCAATGTCAATTGCAATTAAATAAATGTGAGGCACACTGGTGTGGGATGTATTTAAATTTAAACAAGAGTATTGTGCCATAAAATGTAGAATAAATAGTAAATATAAATTGTTTTCTTTTCTCAAAGCGAAGCTTTGTTTAAAACAGTTTCGAAGGAAAAAGAGTTTAAGGCCACTTGTTTTATTGACTGGGCTATATGCTAGGAATTTCTAACTTTTCATGAAAAGCTTCTTAAATTTCCAAACGAATTTTTCAACTTTAATTTATTAAGAAAAGCCTTAAACATTTTATTCTGGATGATTCCCAGCTTGCAGAGGGTAATCTTTATTCTGAGCTCAGATATTTCCCTTTAAAAATTGATTAAAAATGTAGATCTTTTAAATTGACATTGTTAAACTCACAATTTAAATAAAATCTTTATTTATATTTCCATTTTTTATATATATATATTTAAAAAATCCCCACAGAAAGTGTTACAAATGTTTTGTCCAATTATAGCTGCAAGCCAAAGCTTTGTAAAGTCACTTTAAATTCATAGAAAATTTGCAAATAATTTTCAGCTGAATGCCAAGCAAGGTTGTATGAAAGCAATTTCCTGCCATCAAATAAATTGAATTAAAATTCTTGTTAAGCTTTGTCATTACTCTAAATCTTGCCACGGATTTCAAGCCGAGCGATGGTGAGCGAAGTGGAAAATAAAATGTGAGGAAAATGCTGGCGACACGCTTGCGAAATAAGTCGCCTAATAACTTCATTTTCATTGGTCAGCGATTTGTTGACTGTTATATTTTAGCCAGGACAAAAGCCGTGTTGTCCAGCGTTTTACAGTTTTGTTGCAAGTGTGCTGGTGGCTCCGCTGCTCTGCCGTTGCCGTTGCAAGTTGATGATGCACCTGCAGCAAAAGTGGCTGGCAATAAATCTCAATTTAAATGGCGCCCCAGCAGCATGCGTGGCCAAAACGCTAGCCGCTGCTTGGCCTGGCCTTCCACATCCATTCCATCCACTGGTTTTCCTTCGGCTTTCTGCTTTCTTTAGCCCCCTTTTCTTTGGCTTTTCCTTGCTGTCCGCTCATTTGTAGCAGCGCGCGTCAAATTTGTTGTCGAACCAGTTTAGAATTAGAAAAAGGAATCGTCAAGGCCAAGCCGAACATTAAAATGCCTTTGATAATGTCATAAATACGATACAAATTCCTATAAATGGTAATTAATAATATTATCAGGCAAGTATAACTTATAACCTTTGTAAAGATAAAACCAAAAGTTTTCTTTACTTCTGAAACATACTTAAAAATAACTTTAAAATTCTTATAGAAATTGCCAAGACTTTGAAAGTTTCTAATTCGAATTAAGATACCCTCTCCAGTTAGTGTATCAAAAATAGAGATAGGTTGCACATTCGAACTGTACCTCCGGTGTCCGTTGCATTTCGAAATGCGATTTACTGTGCCAAAGCGCGATCATTATCCTAACGCAATTTATGCTCCCCAGCCGCGCCCCACGCCCAGCCTCTAATTGCAGCCAGTTTGTTGATGTTGCACAGTTGCAAGTGTACCAGTTGCAGTTGCATTGTTAGCTACCTTTTGTGCGGCAGTTGCAACCGCAATCATCACAAAGATGCAGCAGCAGTTCCTGTAATGGCGATAATCATTGCAACAATCGAAGGCGATGCAGGAACACTTTGGAAAAAATAATATCAAAGTCTAAAAGAAAGAAATAAAAATATTTTGCATACAATATACATATTTTATTTAGCACTTCAGCTTCTTTTTTAGGTTTTTAGATTGACCTACTTTGTTCCTTAATGTTCCCCAGATTATTTACTTTTCTCCCAGTGCACATGTTAACAAGATCAACTGGTTCTGCACGCGTCGCAGAAATAGGTTCTCGATCTGGCATTAACAGGCTGTCTTAGGTCTTTGTCTTCCTGCCATCAATAAGATCGTTCGCGAACGACATTGATCCGCCTTCTCCCGGCAGCCAGCAGTCCTGCTCCCAAAGATCGGCCACTCTTGTGTGTATTAACATAGCCATCAACGGATTTGTCGGTCTTTATCAATTACGCTCGCTGCACTCCAAGTCCTGCATTCTGCATTCTGGATGCTGCACTTGCTTTATTCGTTCGAGTACAGCAAGTGCCATCGACAGCGACATTGACTGCGACATTGGTGCGCCACAAACCCGCCGCGATGATGAAGAGGATGCCAGCCCAGGCTGGATTTCTAATCTGGTATGCCATAGTGACAGGCTCGGCTGATGTGTGATTGAGATTTATTTGGGAAATGTGTAGGTTGCTGGCACTGGCGATGGCAGCTAAGCGATAAGCCCCCAGGAGAAGGCCAGATGGAGATTAAAGCAGCAGCAGGAAGTCAGGTTTTGAATTGTTTGGGCTTTAAACAATTAATTGTTGGTACAAATAACTAATGCAGAGATCTAAATTGAACACAATTTTTATAGTCTTTAGCCAGTTAAATAAACAAGAATTTATTTAACTAAAGTTTTCTTCATTTATGGCATTAAATCCGTTCTAATTTTAATCAAATTAAAACTCATACTTTACTACTTTTTTAATATTATTATTGTATTCATCGAACTCAAACAATTCTATTATGAAAACCATTTTAATCGCACTTAAGCCTTCATCGTAAATCATACATCTCTCTGTGTCAACAAATTTCCGCAAGTGTCACAGCATTGATACCTTTTCTCTGGCAAATCAAATTCCTTTTTTAACATTTTTTTTTTTTGCTATCTCCTCTGTGGGTGTGTGTGACACCTGAACTATGGCAATCTCTCACCGATTTGCTTATCCGCCCCCAATCCAATCAGAGCTCCCAGCTCGTACAAAGCCACTTTCGGCTGTCGGGATCAGAGCAATATAAATGTAACATCCGCAAATCTGTGTTACATGACACTCTCCCGGGTCACGTCACCGAAAATGGGATGATAGATGACAGAGCCCCGAACTTGTGGCAGTTGGGGCAATACTTCCATTCCGACTGCTTGGTACTGAGGGGAGCCTTCCACAACCCTCTGCCGCTCACCTGAGTGGATTATAATTTCCGCAATGGCAATCGTTAGGGGCAGCAGCAAAAGCAGCAGCAGGTGGAGGCACAAACAGTTAGCCAGTTAGAGATCTTTCAAGGACACATAACGGCCAGCCGAGCAGTCGAGTGACAGCTGCGATAGCGGTAAACGTCACACACAGAGACTCAGATACTGAGATACTGAGATACTCGGATGCATGGATGCTCGGATACTCAGATGTTCAGATGTTCAGAGGCATATACACAGGTATAAGCGGCGACTGAATGAGAACAACAAGTGCAGCTGCGAATGGCAATGGGAATGCACTGAAAGAAGTGCCATTTAACCAGGCTTTACAGCCGATTCAGAAAAGGGGATTCTTAGTAAGAAATAAATATATTTTAGATACTTTTTTGAATGTCTGAATGAAGTTGAAATGTTACCTTTATTTCAATAGCATTTTCTTTTTTTTACTCAAGGAACAGCACCTAAATTACTTTCTATTTACTATTAAAATTACAATCTCCTTGTTGATTCGAAGGCAACTTCCTTCTTTTGTGACCCAATTCAACCCTCATTTTTTTCTTTCCGTGTGGGGGATGTCATCTTCAGGCCGTAAGACAGCCCAGCGGATAACTCACTCTATAAAAATTTGAACAGCCAGCGATCCGAGTGAAGCCAAACAAGCCGGCAGCAGCGGAAAAGCAACGTGCAACATAACAGGGAACAATAACGAGAACAAGCAGCAGCCTTGATAGTCGAAAGGCGATAACAGGCACACAAAAACCAAACAACAACAACGAAAAAATGGGAAAATGGAAAATCTATATGAACATCGGGGTGGAAAGGAAGCAAAAATCGAGGAATTTTCAAGTGGATTACCCAGTTTTTTGTTCGCTCTTGC